>RCIC01000032.1:0-1200000 GCA_018883505.1 Ceratosolen fusciceps | reverse complement strand
ATTTATAAAGTAAATGTAGCTTTATACAATTTTGAATTATTATTAAATACAGTATTGATTAATTCTTGAATAAATGTTTCCCATGCGTGAGTTTATTTGGTTTGGATCAATAGTTTCTTTTAATTAATTAAAAATATTATTACGGTAAGACCTGTACAAAGTAATGCTTGTCTAATCAATGAATAATTATTTCAACTACACAACGAAATATTAATAATATAAAAGATAATAGCTAATGATAAGGAATCGTGGGTTTAGGAATGGAAGTAGAAAAGGATGGAGGCTAGAAATAGGTGAGCACTATCGGAAAATAATGTCGGATGGCCCGGAGGGTTGGGATGGGGAGGGAGCGTAAAAATAGCTCACGCGTGAGACCTAATTAAATCCGTCTACAAAAGCCGGTGCATTTTCAAACTTCGTTATTGTTGGTCCTCCTATGCTTCAGCTCTACTCGTCGTTCCGAGCCGTGGAGCCAGGCTACACTTTTGCTTGAACGCGTGAACATATAAGCTTATCCTGCGGCTTAAGAAAGACACAAACGAAGTGAAATGGCTCTTATGAAGCGAACTCAAAATTAGCCCACAAACTAGACAGAATTTTGCATGGTGCTCTACTCTATACAACAAACTTGACGGAAAAATAGGGTCGCTTTTTCACTGGTAACTCACTCAAATTTTTTCTCTTTCGATATATTTAGAGATCATATATTTATACAGTGACATTGATTAACTCTCCCGCTGTTCAAATACTAATCTGACAACCGTCTTTCCTTAATTTTCAAATGAATTAAAATTTCTTCATTTCAATCATTAGCTTTTCTGTTATAAATTATAAACTTTGATACATTATCATAATAACATATCTTTATAGAAGTTATGACGTTAATACTGTATTAATCAATCCATTAATTAATATATAAAATAATGAGAACATTGTAAAATAAGTACGAGTTAAGCCAATTAGATGCATTATCACCTTAATTGTATATTATCCATAATTCAATTGACCGCAAAGGGATCATCCTCTTCGACCAATCAATCTAAAATATAAATTATGATTAATAAAAATTGTTATCCTCCATTTCTATAAATCTTATTAAATAATTTTTAGTTAATTGGAAATTTCCACTGCTCCTATTATTATCCTTTATTATTCAAATTTCATATTCTTTGAATTGAAAAAGAAAAGTACATGTAATTTGTCTTCCCTGAAAATTAATTTTTTGAAACATACATTTTATCTCATCTAATATTACAAGAAAAAGAAAATTCTTAATATTATCGCAAAATAAATAAAAATAACAAACTTCAAAGAATTTTCTTCTTCAAAAAAATTTATCATCGCGTAATTTTCATATATTTTTACATTTATTATTGTTACCAAAAAATATTATAAAAAATGACATATTATTTATAAATTGTAAAATTGGATTTAATTTGATGTTATTTATATTTTTTCAATTTTGAATAATATATAATATTTTTGCAAATCTTACATGAAATTATTAAAGTACTTGAAGTACTTGAAACATTCCTATAACATAATTTTTATTCTACAGAAGAAATCACTTGATAAAATTTCAAATCGAACTAAGTCATAAATTACTTAAATCTTTATTTATACACACTCAACATATTTGTGAGATTACCTACCTATTGTAAAATAATAATTGAGAACTTTTAAAAACAGATTTATAATTTCAACAGATAAAAAATATGCTTGTACTTCAATGAAAATTGCACTCAATTTTCTGCACTTTCTACAAATTTTTATTCGAGGGAAAAAAAATTAACAAAAAATCCATATATTTCCTGTACTTTATAGAAAGAGTCAAAGAATCAGAGAACCCGCATGTTTAATTTACGGAAGCTTAATTCGGGAAGATAAATTGACTTCACTTTATTATAAATTGAATTTACTATAAAGTAATCTCTATATTTATCAGATATATAATCTCCAGAATATTTATAAATTACTTTTGAGTAACAATAATTTTATCCTTGTTTATTGATTCGTATTTGCTTTCTTATTCGGATCGTAAGCCAAATCGTGTACACCTATATATATATATATATATATATATACTTACATATTGTTCGAGTGCTGCGCATTGCACTAGTTAATTTAGCAATTGTTAAAAAGCTATTAAATAAATCACTTATGTTAATATTTTATTTTATTTATAAATTTTATTATAATATTGTTTTTGAAATATGTGATTTACTAATTGGATCGAATTATTACTATTTTGAAATAAAATAAATTTATTTTACAATTAATGAAATACAATATCATAATTATTAGATTAACAAAATACTTTAGAGATTTATCTAAAAATATTTTAGAAAATAAAAATAATTTAATGCTGGAAATGATAAATGGAAAATTATTTATTAAAAGTAGCTCTTATGAAACAATAGTTTGATGAATACCGTTCCATTGATCATATTATTAAGCTATACAGTTCAAATGCATAAAAAGTTTAATATTATTAATAATAATCATGAGGATAAGAGTATTTATATATATAAAAATGAGGTATTTATGAAGATATAAAATAGTTTTGTCTAAAATGATCATATACATGAAAATAGTATAAAAATTGATACCATTGTCAACACTTTTTCTACGCAGTAAAAATTTATGTGGATGAAATATTGGAAAATTTACGATGCTTCGAAATTGGAGCTGGAAACGAGCAAATCAATGTTTGGAGAAGAAAATTAAGCGCAAGTAAATTGACTAAAGTTGTAATACCCGGTGACAATCAGAAAAAGACTGGAAATTGTTATCGAACATCGGCTACTCGTTGGACCTCATTGTTACTGTTCAATTGGTCAATCGAATAATTGGATGCGACCATTGAGATTTTTGAATTCTGATTTTATTCTCTAAAGCATCAAAAAGTCAACTATTGGAAAAGCAAAGAAAATTCATACATATCACCTACTGGCTTAACTTTATTTTTCAGCTGAACATAGTTAGAATATAGACGTGTTCTAGTTTTAATCGATTTAAGGCATTAATTCGTTTTTCTTCTATATACTTGTATAAACGTGATCTAAATTAGTAAATTAAAACTTTTTATTTAATATTAATCCACTTCTTAAATCAAGCAATTTTTTTTATATTTTCATACTAAATATCATTATTCTTAGAGAAAAGATAGTTTTTACATTTTTGTTTATTTATATTATCCATAATGAAATTCTATTAACAATAATTGTTATATATTAATATTAATTTTAATTAGTTATTTATATTGTGGCGGACGAAGCGGGGAAATGTGACTTTCACAGCTCACCAAAAAAGATGCGTACGCTTAACAGCGATAAGTAGTTTTATGATCTAATTACTCGCAGTGCACGCGCATTGTAGGAGTAAACGCACTCGAAGGCCGCCTCTCCCCACCTCGGGTCATCGGAGCCAAAACGACCTTTGCCTTCCCGAAGTGGATGATCGGCCAACAATAAAACGAGTATGCCACGAGGCGCCCGCCTATGTACTTCGTCTAATAAACAGCAAACAAAATAGTAACCGCACTTATTTCTTTCGCCTTCCCGATTCCCGTTTCCTATTCTCCCTCGCACTCACTTCGGTCTACGAGGCAACGAGCACGCTAAAATATTGTTAATTAGTAATTTCAATGTAGTTAATATAATCATTGGATTGTATTAAAAATCACTTAACTATTTTTAATTGTTATATTTGAGATAAATAGAATTCTAATAATATTTTATTAAGTTTTATATGGTTTCAATTTCTTTTTTCATCTCACTTATATGTTGACATATCTATTTTATCATGTAAAATACGTAATACGATTGAGCAGTACTTGAAAATTTAAAAAAAAATCCGAGAAGATAATGTCAAGTCAAACAAAAATTAAAATCTTATAATACAGATATATAAAAATAAACAACAGAAATAATTTATATATGAAAATTAAGATATACTTTTTATGAACAGGAGATTCAAAATACATTTACGGGCACTGATAATTAAAATTTAGAACGAAAACGATTGAAGATATCGAACAGAATGAAGATATAGAAATAAAAATAATAAAAATGCAGCTTCAGTTTTTTTATATTTACTTTGTCTTTCTTGCGAATTGCAAATATTACCACCTATATTTGTAAGGTGATTTTACATGAAAAATTTATAAGCACACTTTGAACAAATTTGTACCTCACCTGATTAAATTTCATCTGTATTTCGAAAAATACAATACTATGAATAAAATTTATCCAAATATAAAGGTTAGGTTAAATAATTGTTAAAATTCATGTAGTTCAGACGTTAAAGCATTTTTAAGTATGTTTATGTATTTTATTTATTTTTTACGTGATACATAATTTTCATTTTATATTTTATTTTAAAATAATTATTAAATCTTATTAATTATATTATTCGATTTGTTAAATTCATATAAACAATATTTATATATTTTATTAAATTTTTCATAAAATTTTTATAATAGAAACAAATGCAAAACATTTATTATGCTTCTGTAACATTAAATTAAATTAAATTAATAGTTAGCACATGTTTATTATAAGATTATATTTTATTATAATGGCACATTTAAAATTCACTTTCATGAGTTTTATTTTAATATATAAAATTAATATATAAATATAAATTAATAAAGTTTTATTAATCTGTATATAATAATTATTATATTTAGTAAGCTTGTAATGCGTATAAAATATTCTAGACATGTACCGTAGAAATAAGTTGGACCGGTGGCGGGGAAAGATTCTACTCGAGTAGACTTTCGAGTTCGTAACAATCACATGAAAATCGATGCTCTATTGTATACCAAATAATTTTTTGAGATTGAAAACAATATTTTGACTATCAAAGCAAGTAAAAAAAAAGTATCTCCGACCGATACAACCACTGTACAATATTAATCGTTAATCTTATAGATTCTAATAATTATTATTTCTTTCGATAATGTAGAATGAGAACTGTCCATAAGTGAATACAATTTCCTGTGATTAAAGAATATATTAATAAATTTAATTTAATGTATTTATGCAACTTGAATAAAATATATACCATTTGCCATGTATATTAAAGGATATTTTCAGAATAATTGATATTAAAATGTTTTCAATTCTTCAGTCACTTATACGTATTTATAAGAAAAAATGTTGCGTTCTGAAAATTTAAAAATGAATAATATATTATTCAAAATGCAAAAAATATTAGGTTTCATAAAGAATAGAAATTAAATATTTAATGAAATAAAATTTTATAATACAATTGTGTGTTGATTGGATGAAACTCTTACGTATTATTTCAAGAAAAGTATCTTCTTGGCTGCTGGTAAAAAAAAATTAAAAAAAAAATACAGTATGAAAGCAATTACCATCCTATAATTTTATTTCAGATAATTGACATACTAGTGTATCATTATTTGGACAAATATATTGTAAATAATGAATAATAGTCTGAATAAAAGCTTGTATATTTTAAAGTGTCAAAATAATTTATTACTATTATATGATTTAGATTTAAGTTTTTTGACGACATTTTCGTGAAAAATGCTTATAATAAATTAAAAAATCTAATAGGAAATAAAAAACTGGAAACAGAATTTAACGGAATTATATTTTATTTACAATAAAATTATAAATATTATTTTGAATATAAAACTCCGTCATGCAATTTAAGAAAAATATACTTTCGTTCCGTATAAAAATAAAAATTTTAACTTTCAATTAATGCAACTTATCATTTTAAGACGACTTGCATTATTTTTTTCAACAGCAACTGTACACGTAAACTTTTTATATACATTTTATTCGTGAAAACTTAATACATTTTGAATAAAAGTACCTTTCAATCGATTTTTAGACTTCGTTGTTATTATATTTTGGATAATTCAAATAAAAAGCCTTATGCTTCGCAATCTATATTCTGCAGTAAAAATATATTCCCAGAATTTAAGCCATTTTACAAATTTCAAAATACTTAAGTCGCTAGTATTGTTATTCTACTCTTATAATTTTATTCAATAAAAATTACAATTAAATTTATACAATGGCATTAATATGTGATCAATATTATTATACAATAACAATTTACTAAATATTGAATATTTAAATAATATTTATTAATATAATTATTTCGAAATTGAATACCACCGAATACGGAACATAAATATTAATATTACTTTTTATGTCGTTTAATACGATATATGCTTACCTTGATAAATCTTAGATTCTAGTAATCATTGTATCTTTAAAGTTCAAATACTTTAGAAAATTAAGAAAATCTGACATATTTAATTTAATTTTTTTTTAAAACTATTAAATATAATTAACCGCTTGAAAAGTGTAGTTATTAATTTTTAGAAGTTCAATCTCGTCTAGTTACTACGAAATTAGACAACTGCGGCATTTATTTTCATTGCCAATTCCAACAGCTGTCTTTTTGTTTTAGGCAATATTGTAGGAACTCCAGGTAACTATATTTCACGACAACGCTTATACTGTATCCACAGCAAAATTTTTCACTTGAAATAGAAACTTTTATTCCGCATTAAATTATCGCAGTTTTTAACTTTACTATCCACACAAATAATTTTCTTAATTGTACTGTAAATTATAGATTAATTAATTAGAACGTATGAATTACTATTTTTATGATAATTAAATATATTTGGATTAAAGTCACTTTTTAATATCAATTTATTTTATAAATTTCGTTTGAAATAATAGAAAGGTTTGTGATGATATGAAATTTAATTTAATTTTCTGACATTTGAGCAATTTTCATTAATAGCGATAAATCATACAAGTTTCTAACTGATTCACACGGTCTATATTTTCATCTGCAGATTTGATAATATATTTCCAGTACTTTTATTAAACATCTTTAATGATAATACTAAGAAGAGTGTCTTCGAAGAAAATTTAATTTCTGTTTATTTTTTTACTTACTTTTTTGTAAAAACACGTAATATATCTATTATATTGTAATAAATAAATGTATAATTAAAAAAAACGTTATTTTTACATTTGAATGGAAATGTGCAGAGAAAAAGTAAATAAAGGAACGATGAAAAAATTATAGATATAATTACTGAAATGGAATTATATTGCCCTTTGCTTTCCAAATATAATTGTATTTCTTAAGAATATCTAACGAAAGGATAAGAAACTTTGAGGAAACTGTAAACTAAAATTTAATGATGTGATATGATATTCAGCTTCAGATTTAATTATTTGAAATGAAAATTTGTTATTACTTGAGATTGAAATACTTGAGATCGTGTGCCGAATATAAATTCAATCGTAATTATAAATCTTATCGGTTTCAAATTACAATAACTAATTCACTTAGTACATGCATAATACCATCTATTAAATCTTTATAAATCTTAATTTTCAGGAAAAAAGATCATTTTGGTTTCTTTAATAACGTGAAACTAAATCTTATTTTATTGGCTCAAAAATATCGTTATATTTATTTATAAAGTAAATGGATTAATTTGAAAAGTTAAGCAAGTTGTGCTGGAGGTTCGTGAAAACCACATTCCCGCGATTAGATCAACAGAAATCTCTGCTTTTAGTATTTAATAGAAGCATTTAGTAGATAGGAATTGTTTCGATGAAAAGTTCTGACTTTATCCCGTTAAGTTTATGCTGAGTTAAACAGGATTAGATTAAAAGTTTAATGCAGAAATATTACATTTATTATATTACAAAATCTTATAAACTTATAATTAGGTCATTATTTTACTTAACTCAAAAAATGCATCGGATAGTTTCGCAAAGATAATGAAATTTTAGCTAAAATTCTTATAACTTTAAATTACTATAACCATCTATTGTTTTACTATTAATAGTTTGTTAGTTTGAAAGAGCTTAAAATAAAAATAGATATACTATTTCGGTAAGGCATTATTGATTTAAAAAATAGGTTACTAGGTGATTAAATTTACCTCAGAATACTCAGCATCAGTTGATAATATTAAAGGTCTTGAAAACGCACATCGTACCACATTGTCACAATGTATATCTTCAATATAATTCACTTGGCACATATAAACACTTCTTTAATGTGACGATCATGTAAATATGCTTGTTACGATTCATTCCCGTTTCGGTCATGAAGGCTTCGGGCGTATCGATCCTTCAGAAATATTTCCTTCGAGTATGTTCACGTCGCTTGATTTTCCATTCAAAAATACTGAACCTCGTTGTCTCTGAGATCTAAATATGTTATCAGGGAATGGGCGCATGCTCGTTGATATGCCGAATCTGAATTGTAAGAATTTAAAAGAGTGTAAAAAGATAATAATTTAATATTAAACGATATATTATGTAATAATAAAAAATGAAATAAAGCTACATTAAGGCTGTAAAAACTTTTTCAAATATTTTCAGAAAATTATAGAAAATTTAAAATTATTAATATAAATAAGAATAATTTACAGCATTTCAAATGTTGAAAATATTTTACAGATTTATTTTTGAAATATTAATTCTTTGCAATCACTTATCGCTTTAAATATCCTTTGAGAACCATATGTAATTATTTTATTATATTAAAAAACAGAATTTAAATTGCTTATTTAAATGATTGGATACAAATATATTTTAAAAGATTTTATTTATTTAAATTTTATTCGTTTAAACAATACAAGTAAAAAATATATTTTATACATATGATTCCAGTTTTTAACCTAATACCAAAAAATATATAGTTCATTTTTTTATAAAATGCAAAAAAATGTTATTCTTTACCAATCAATATCTAAAAATCTAACTATTTATTAACACAAATAAATTTTAAATAATATACATTTTGGAAGTAATTTGTAAGCACACACAGTTTAAATTATAAAAGTATTAGATTAGTAAAAATATTAGATAATAATTGTTTAATCATAGTAATACAAAGTAGATATTTGCCGTAATATTATATATATTTTGGTACTATATCCAAGAATATAAAATAACTTTTTGACCTTTATTGATGATAATTTATCGTATAGAATGAAACATTTAAATTTCAAAATAATTCTGTCAAAGTTTTAGATTTTGACTAGTAAAAAGTGATTCATGAATTTATAGATGTTGTGGTGAACAGAAATAACTACTAATACTGTATATTAAAATAATATTAGTGGATACAACTAGATATATTAGATATTTCATTGATGAAAATATAATAATATTATATTTAAAAATAGAATTATATGATTATTACTTAATATTATAATATTTATATTATTTATTGTACAAGTTTTGATGAAAGGGACGTAGTCTTAGTAAAATACTAATACTATTAATTTAAATTAATATTACTTTCATTAAATTAGCGTTATACATATATTAATTAAATTATAGTAATATTTATTTAATTTAAAATTATATTTGGTTTTATTAATGGTTATAATTAAATAATACTTTTAGAGTTTCATGGTATTAAATGCTATTTTTAAAACTTAGAATTAATATATTTTTTTACTAATTACAGATTTCATATGTAAATATTAAATTCCGCACAGAAATTTTATTTTATATAGGATTGGAAATATTATAATACATTTAAACATAAAATTTAATTTAAATATTAAAATACAACACATTATAAATTTATATAACAGCACATTGTTGTACGATTCCATTTTCACAATTTATAATAATATTTTTAATTTTTAAAAATAGAATATTTCTAATTTGTTAACAATGAATTGCGATGATACAGAGGTTTAAATTAAAAAATGAGCTCTAGCAGTTCAGTATTGCATAAATAATTTTCTAACGTAAAAAATATTATTACATGAAATATATATATACTTTTATTAGAATACTTCTCCTTATAGATAATAAATCTATCATTGAACTTATTTCCCTCAAACATTAAAAACTACATAATCATATTTATACAGATATAAGTAAAGACAATATTCATGTAAAAAGTGAAAATTTATTTAATTAATTTAATTAAGTATTGATTCGCTTTTTAAAAATTGATATTGTTTAAAAAATGAGCTGCCTAAAATATCATTACTGATAAGATTCAATTTATGTCTATAGTATGGTCAATATAACACATTCAATATTTCAATAAAGAATTTGAGTTCTGTATAAAAAATTTCCGACAATTTTAACATTCAATCTACCTTTATACAATAGAATCCAAATTTTACGTAGGTATATATATATATACCTACGTAATATTTGGATATATATATATAATTGAACATTGGATTATTTTTTCTTTTATTTCAATTATATGATGTTTTATTTAGAAAATAATTACATGAATTAACTCTTTGTTTAAACCAAGCATGTAATAATATACGTAAACTAAAAAAGAATGAAATTCCAATATTGAATATTAAGGTGAAAGCATTTATAGTAAATGAATTTAGAAAAATTATAATGAATAATTGATCCAATAATAAGGATTGTGTAAGTAATTGTCTACACAAATCTAAAAGAAATAAAATATTTTCTAATTAGTGCTAAATTAGTATTAAACATATCTATCAGCGTTTACTGAAATCTTATAAAGTATAAATCTTTTTAGTAGCTTGAAATATATAATGCTAGGAAAACCCATATATCTTGTCAGACAATCGATATTAAGGTTATTCAAGTTTTCATATTTCAAATAATAAGTGGAATAGGAAAGTTATTCGTGTTTGTATATAGATATAAAGTTTGGTAGTCCGCGGGAGACATAGACATAACCTCACATATTTTTATACATTCATACATTAGCAGCAGATGCATGTTTAGCCATTTCGTGGGAAAACCAATAATGAGATGGCAATAAAATGATTGAAAGAGAGAAAATGATTTTATGCATTTTCACCGCGTTTCTATTTCATTTTTTATGCTTCTATGTTCGATAAGTTATTTACGTATTTTTAGATTTTTTTCAGGGCCCCCTAAAATATTTGACTTATTATCGATACTTTACAATATATTATTTCATGCTATTACTTTTAAAATGAAAACAATTTAGATTCTAACAATGGCAATTTAGAAACTTTTTAAAAATGGAAAGAACAGAGTCTAAATGAAAAGCGATATTGCAAATTGACGATCAATGTAATATATATTTAAATATTAAAATTACATGGAAATCTAGTTAAGGATTATGCTTATGAAAATGTCAATATTAAAATTTCGATTCTATCATTAATAATAATTAAAAATTTTTTTATATCGATTAAATTTTATTTGAGATAAGGTTTCATCATTAATATTGAGTTATGTTTATTAATTATTAGTCATATTTATTAATTTATAGTAAATACTTCATTTAATTTTTACATTAATATTCTTAATCAATTTTTTTTTAATTTTTTGATAAAAATAAATAGTTTACATAGAAACAAATTTTCTAATTCCAGTATATAAATGGAGAAAGAATTAGCAATCTTTATAACCATCATTATTTATTTGTTTCTTTTATTTTTAATGTTTTTCATAATGTTTTTATTTATGGAAAGATTAATTGATTATGTGCTATTATAAGATATACTAAATGAAATGTTCTTATATTGACAGATAATAATAAATATTTTATTACTCAAATGTTAAAAAGATGAAACTGTTTATATATGAAAATATGAATCGTATATTTCCATCCATATTTAAATCTAAATTTACTAATTTTATAATTTTGTTACATTTGTGGAATATCTGATGCAGAGTGTTTCTAGTTGAATAATTTTCTGATGTAATAAACTTTTTCTGAAAATTCTATTATATATTAAAATCAATGGAACTGAAAATAAGCGGATAGGATATGTCTTTTGATTGATTACTTCAATTATTTAAAATAAATCGTATTTCGTTTTTTTTTAAATATTAAAATAGTTTCTCATGCTATAATAGAATAGTACTTACAAGTACCTCTTATGTTTACTTGGACTCTGGTTTTATTTGGAGTAATTAAAATCCAACAACAATATGCTCTAGTTTTATGTCTGCAGTAGTGGTACCTTACATTGGAGCAATAATATGCGTGTCGCATAATTCTCATTTCATTTATTGTACACGTTTTTATTCGCGGAAATCAAAACCGTATACATTGTAGATATAAAAAGTTTCAAATATATTTATTGACACGGTTAATAAGACCAATTTTAAGAATACTTATGATACCTGTAATAATCAGTATTTCATCTGCGGCATCATTTTATAATATATCAAAAAATAATATTTAACTTATTTAAACGTAATATTGTCAACTAAAAGTTTTTTAAAAGAAAAATTTAGATATTTCTATTTTTATTTTATGGATACGTGTTACGGTAATAAATAAATTATTTAGTAACATTGATAATTGAAAAATAACAAAATATTATTCTGACAAAAGAATATGCTCTAAAGTATTTTATGACGAACTAAAATAGTAATGCTGAAGTTATAATCAGCGTTATAAATCATAACACTATACACAGAACAATTTGAAAATAAAGGTAAATACAAACAGAAATTAGAAATAACATTTAATCAAATCAAGATGTATAAATAAAAATATATAAATTAAAAGTAAAAAATTCCATTTATTCTAAAAAAACAACGGAAGCGAAATTTTTTTAATAATAATAAAAGCAAATCATAATAGGAATGCCTACATGACTGACAAAGACGTATATTTTATATAAAAAAATAAAGGTGTAAATTTACTTGATTACAAAAGTTACTAATTAATAAAAATGATATCATGATACCTAGGCTACTTATTATTACTATATAGTAATGCATAGAGGGCAAGATTTGTAATATAAATTATAAGGAATTACATTAAAGGTATCTCAATTGGGGAAAAAAATTATACTACTAACTGTAGACAGAGATCTAACCAAAACCGAACTGTACTGTACTGTTACAGTAGTAAGAAATAAAGTAATCAATCTAAATTTAATATATAAGTTGTAATGTAAAAATTGATTTTTATTTAAATTGATTCTTGAATTTTAAGTAATAAAGAAGTTGAAAACCCAACAATTACCGAAACTTTTTTTTTTGAGTGCCGATCAATATTCCTCTTGATAACTAAAGGGATACAAGAGGTTGTTATTAGTGCTGTGATGTGTAGTGCTCTATTGATGATAAGAAATACAATAGCTCGATATACTCATAAAGGATAATTATTCTAGAAATAATCATTAATTTGTGAACACAAAAGCTGTTTGATACAAGATTAATCAACTGATGAACAATTAGTAGACTAAGAAACGTGATCCAATTAATGACAAGTAAAAAGTACTAATGACAACATTCATAAATAAAAAGTAATTCAAACTATAACTGCAATTGCAAATTATACGTTTTTCAATATATACGTATAAGTATAAGTATAAGAATATATGTATACGGATAAGTATAAGAATACAATTTTTAAATTAATATAAAAGAAAGTTATATATTTGAGAAAATAGTTATATTAAATCAAAAAACAATATCAACTTTATTGGAAAGTAATAAAAATTTTATATATTTTAAAATAACAATGTGAAGTGATAAATAATTTCAATCACATCCTAATTATAATATTTTTATGCAGTACAGATTAATAGTACTTTATTTACAAAAATTAAAAATATAATTTAAAATATTATTATTAAGCTATTCATTTTTATTATATCTGTTGTACATTAATTCATTTTATACATAAATTTTTTATAAGTTTAAAATAAATACATTTAAATAATGAATTTATTATAAAACATATTAATTAAGCCATTGTACAAAATGAACAAATTCTTAATATCAATGAAGACTATATATTTTAGAATATTATGTTTCAGTCACATTTCACATTACATATATTGAAATTTTATATATATATATTTGAACTTTACATTCTTAATATTAAAATAATTCCAGTCATATAAAAAACCACTGCGCAAAAATAATTATACATATATATATATATATATATATTCGACTTTTATATTACATAGGCTAGTAAATAAATATTCTGTTTGAAATTGTATTGACAGAATTTTTGAATTTCTAGATCAGAATTACTTTAAAACTATTCTTATTAATATCTACATACAAAATACGTACATATATTATGTGTACTTTTTAATTTAACGTTTACCGCACGTAATCAATCTATAAACCAATATAAAGATGATCGATTGTAGATATTTCATTAAGTTTTTTCTAATTTTTAGTTTAAACTAAGGATTAATTTTATATTTATGAATTTTTTTAATTATTAAGTATTAACAATTATAATATAATTATATTAAATACAAATGAATAAAATGTATGTTTTTCAAATCTAGAAAATAAATATAATTGGATAAACTAGTAAATAAATTATGTAATTGTACATAAAAAACATCATTAATCATATTCATTTATTTATTTTCAAATATTCATTTTATAAAAATATGTAAAAATTGTGATTTAAAAAAAAATGCTATTTGGTTTGTATTTACGTATTCAATTGTATTTGTAAATATATTGTTAAACTTGATATGAGATGGTTTATAAAGCAATAAAAGCATCTCACATATATCTATATCATATATTATAACATACAGATGTTAAATAAATATGAATTCGAGGTGCATACTGCCATCCAAATGAATATATTCTAATCTATGGAGAAGCATTACTGGTTGCCACGTAACCCCTAAATATTTATATCAACATTAATTAATACTGGAGACAAGAGAAGAAACTCGGATTCCTAGTTAAACAGTAAATATAAAATGAATTAAAATTTTTTGGATCGTATACGGACGAAAATGATTTACTTTATAACCTTGGTCCAAACAAGCTACGTATCATCGAAGCAGTATGTTGATTATTTTGAAGTTATCTGCGTATTAGAAGGTTCATATTATGATAATACGAAATACTAAAAAGAGGCAAATTTATTTAAATTGCTCACCTAATATACGTTAAGAAATTATTCAATAAAAAAAGGTAATGCATTAAGAAATTTCATTTGTCTTTATAAAACGAGATAAGCAGAAGTACAAAATCCAGATAATTCAGCTGTATTGATTGTCGCTTATATCGTTACTGTTTACGATAACGTTACACATTTAAATTTAAAATGACTATAAGCAACGTATCGAGCTTCATATACATGCACAAACAATAGTACATCGCTTACAAGAAATTTTTTATGTAATCTCTAGTTTCCAAGGCAGTTTTAAAATTCTTATTTATTTTTATATTAATTTTATTCATATTTATATTTTTATATCTAGTTTTATATTATGATTATTAAATTACATAAAACTTTTTTTTTTTATTCATAAATATTACTTTTTAATATAATTAATACAAAATGCTTATTGTTGAAAAATACTAATAATATAATCTAAAAGAATAATAAGTTTAAAGTAAGTCATTGCAAGTATTAACAACTCATTCGTGTACTATAAAATATAATTTATTAAAGATTTTTTCCTTATATTTCAATGAGTTATAGATTCACGGAGGAACGATAGAAAAGAAAAACAGTTCTTTTGTATTATGTATTATAGTAAAAAATGACATTATTCATTGTAATTTTTGTTATATATGTAATCGACAATGCATTAGTAATAGAAAAGTTACATAAATTATAAACAAAAACAGTTAAACTTAAGCAATTAAAAGGAAAATACTTATTTTTTATTTCTAATACCAAATACGAAACACTTTATTTAAAAGATTTTTCAAAAGGTTTTTAAAATTGAAAAATTAATATATATGAGTAGCAAATAATATATATTATTCTTTATATAAATATTAAATAAAAATCATAAAAAAATAATAATAGATTCTGAAATTATTTTAAAATCATAATTTCAATCATAATAAAAATATTAGAATAAAATTTAATAAGTTAATTTTTAGTGCATAATGTATATTTTGTGAAAATAGAAAATATTTCATGATTTTATTACAGAATAATAGTTTTATAAGTTCATTATGTTAGTTGTTTCGGAACAGTAGCAATGAATACTCTAGAAAAACCAATTTCTAGAATTTGAAATATTTAAATCTCTCAGTTTTTTATGAATTGATGCAAATTTTTATAATAAATACCTTGATTAAATAAAGTTTTTATTATTTAATTATACCATTAAAAGTTAATAATTTAATAAAAAAAAACGTAAAGTAATTTTTTGAAAATTAAATTTTTAGTTTCAAATGAAAATATTTATATCAAAGAATAAAATATAAACGTATGAACAGATAAAAGAATAAGATAACTTATTGATCTCGTACGTATAATACTATTTTTTCATAAATTCAAGCCAGCGTATATAATACATAAAAAAGTAGTAAATGTTACAGGTCAGCGTAAAAAACAAAAGAAAGAAAACAGAGAAAAAAAATTAAAAAGGAAGTTTTTTAGGCTTTAAAATTTAATGTATGAGGGAGTCCAGGTTGATAAATAAATGAGGATGGAAATTGAACTCTGAATTGTAATAGAACGGCAAGCACCCCCCCCCCCAACGCCATTTATCTAATGAATTCGTCTGAAATACAGAAGGAATTTATATTAACATCAAATGACGGATGGAAAGAAGCGCATGGACTGTTATTCTAAATCTGTGCATCTGTATCGCAATTGGTTTATTTAATACGTGGAGGGTGCTTTTAAAAATGTGGCTATGAAACTCAACCAACTCAGCCACTCGATCCATCTATCTTTGTCAATTTATTTATTCTTCTCTATACAAAACAAAAACAAAAAGCGAATGGTTGTATATTTAAAAAAGGATAAAAATATTGACTCTCTTCGTAACTTTTTGTTTTCATTTTAATTGACAAAATAGCATGAAAAACTATTACTAATTATTAAACTTCATTCGAATTAAATGATAAATAATAGCATTTCAACTTATAATTTTAAAAATTTTCACATTTTTGGTCATTTAGTTTGTTATTATTTATGAAACAAGATATACAAATTAAATGGTATATTTAATGTATGAAACGTTTATGCATTTTAGAATATTATAAATGTCATTAGTAATATTAATTAAACTCAAAGAAAAACGCATACTTACAAATAAATTACTAATATTATAAATTTGTCTGCACAAACATTCAATTTTACATTATTAACTCTATGTAAAACATTAACAATTTTACATTAATTATTGTTGCTACAATTTAATGAATTATATACGCTCACTGTAGAGATTAAGATTATTTAAGTATACAAATTTGAACAAAACACTAAAGATACAAGTATCTCTTTTTAAAATATGTTGAATAAAGTGTGTTTTAGAGAAAAAGCAGGAATAATTGATAAATACAGCACTCGTATACGAAAATCTAATTTATGAATTACTATCCAGTTAGATATCGACGTTTTAAAGCTTGAAAACATTAAATCAATAAATTCAAAACAAACTGAAAGTATTACAAGAGAAACGGAAAATTATTATGGAAATGATATCTTGAAATCATTGCTAATAAGTCTTTTGAGTAATACATAGGATTTTTGTAGTTGATTATAAATTTTAATTAACTGAATTGTCCTACTCTCTACTGTATAGCTAGCTCACAAGCTTCCTACTACCGAATAATTTTTGGAATTTATTAATAAGTTGACATTACTGAGAAATTGCAGCCTAATAAATAAGCTTCTTTCGCCAGTAGTATAATTAAATGGATCAAATCAGTCAGTTTAAAATCAATAGATGTTAGATAATATCGCTGAAATGTATTTTAACGATATCGATTGATGGATCAATTAATTATTTGGATCATTAAAATACGAAGAGTATGAACTCTATTAATTACTGGATTATCTAATTTGTAATCAGCTTTCAATGTAGATTTTCGTACATTTTCTCTAGAAGATGATAAAGTATTAGGAAAATATCCAAAATTTTCAGTAAAAAATGATACATCAGTTTATTATTGTTTTTTAAATTGTCATTTTAAAGATAAAAAAATTGACACTTAAGGAAGTAAAAATAAACAAAATAAACAGCAAATTCATTTATTATATAAGATTGTAATAATCTGTGATATTAATAAATGTTACTATTAAAATATTTATTTGTATCTATTCACGGCATTTACCAGATATCGCATTTCATACATATATGGATTAGGTATTAAAGCTGCTAATAATGATTATATCTATAAAATAAATCATCACAATTTGAACGATGTAATGGAGGCCTCGCTTACATTTGCGGATTAAAATTATAATACTTGTAAAAAAAGTGTTTTGAAACTTAAAAAACTATATTATTTGTATAATGGAACTTCTCTGTTGCAATATGTATGACATTATTATTTTTTAAGATCAAAATTTCGTGACAATGTAGTTATCTTTTAAAAAAAATTCTCTAAAAGACATTTTATAAATCTGATTACAGAGAAACTTTTATCTCTATGATCAGAAAAGATTCGGACCATAATACATAGTTTACGTAGAATTTGATAGAATAAAGCTACACCAATATCAGTTGAGAAATAAAATAAATGTAGAAAATTTATTTTTCGTGTAATCTAACTTAATGTCATAATTGTATTATACGCGACAGCATGATTTTATAACTTTCTTGGATAAAGTGTGAAGCAGATACTCTATATATTTGTATGTTAAAATGGATCTATTTTATAAAGAAACTTTGAAGTATCGTAGTAAATCATTGATAAAAGAACCGTATAAAAACTTTACGAAATACGAGCATTGTTTTAACAATAGTCCGTTTCTGTTAAACTTTATGCAGTATCAAGAATAATAATGATTCTATACCCGATAGATGTATTACCAAGAAATTTATTAAAGAATCATTTGAGTTAATAAAATGAAAATGAAAATACTATATTATGCTCTGGGTATGAAACAATGTATAAAGGCTAATAGTTCGTATACCTTTTAACCGTGAGCATTTCCAAAGGATTGCTAATAAAAAAGATTTCGGAACGTCTGTAGTCTCTTAGCATGGGGAATTGGATAGTCCTCGATAATGAGGGAAAGATTCAGGAAAAAATAGGGCAGAAAAAAACTAAGAATAGCTTACTATTACTTGAGCACAGATGTTATGGATATGTAGAGGAAAAATTTTTGATAAATCCAGGTTTTCACCTACAGAGGATAGCTCAATACAGAATAAAACTCTGGTGTAAGAAAACTATGATTTTTAGCCTGAAGTATCCGTACTCTATCGGCGTCCTTCAATGATAAATACAAGCAATACGCGTCTCTATGTCACAGGCCGATAAAAGCGGTAACGAAGAACTTTAAGAGATTCGTTTCGTGGCCCGTCGGTGAATAGGGAAAATGGTTACGATCAGAAGAGGGTTGTAGGTGTGGGGGAGGGGAGGAGGTCTAAGGCATCCTTAGATTGCGCCCACCACGACTGCAGAAGCAATTTCAATAGCCATTGACTTTCATTGTCCTCGTGGAAGCTTTAATCAGTTGGTCTTGACTTTTCTTCTTCAGAGCTATTTGTCATGGATGATGCGAAAATTTGCCAACTATTAGGAAAATTCGTCAACGTGTAAAACTGCAGATAATATCGGATTCTTATCGTCTTATCCGAGATTTCTCGCTTTATATACGACCTCTATGTCGTGCATTTTTCAACGCCTTCTTTCAATTACCTTTCTCTTTCAAATAATTTACTTTAAATCTTTTAATAACTTAGTTTAATTAAAGGAAGGATCGTGGATATTTTGAAAAGCTTGGAGCTTTACAACTTTGATCAATTTTATCAAGGCTCCGATCAATCCCCCGGGATATCCAAGAATACTTACCGATAAAACAAAATTGCCTTTCTTAATGTAATGGTAATTACTAATAGCATTCCTTTACTTCAAGGAAAATGCATAAGATTTTCGCAAAAAGATTAAATATTTATTTATTATAATCATTCTTACTACATTAAAATTTAAATTTACGTTTTGTAAAATAATTTCTGAAATGTCATTTCGAAGCGATGCGATTTATGAAAATGATAATACGTTTAATTTAATAAATGAAGCACAATAACTGAATATTTCCTCTAAATATTAATAATTCTTTTACAAACTATACTTTTATCATCACAAAGGTTTATTACTATTCAAAATTAAATTCGGTCTTATGATCTATAACTTTCAAAATTCTAAATTCTTAATCATACTTACATAAATATATTCCAGATTACAGATATCATTGTTATATATATACCATGTATTTATATATGTTATTAATTAAATTGTAGCATATTTTCAATATATAATTAAAAACCTTATACATCCGTTTTAAAAACTGTAAAGTTTGATTTATGTATTATACATATGATATTACAGATAATTCTTGATCAGATAAATTTATATTTAAAATTAATGTTTATAGAGTTTAAATAAGAATTTAATTTAATTCTACTCTATTGAAATATACTAATATAATTATTATATTTAACTTAATAATTGAAAATATATAGCTATCCTAATAATTATTTTATATCGTATTTATGTTAAAGCAAAGTTATTATTTATAAATTGAATTTAGGTAAATATAAAATGCATCAAACTTTATCAAAAGAAAAACAATATACATCAAATGGAATTGATTTTATTAACAACCGAAGGTAATTCCATTCACCACTTATTACGATTCTATACATATTTTATATTCAGAATGAATAATATTTAATTAAATATAAATAATTAAATAAAACATACATAACTTTTCTAACTTTTGCAAATTACAGAGCTTTATTAAAACTTAAATAAATCCACTCTCAACTGAATGTAATAGTAAATAATTCATATTATATTATTTGAATAAAATAAATCTAGAAAATCGTGTTTATTACATCAATTGAATTAAATTGAATTGAATCATCATCAAAATGAACCTATCGAGGCTTATTAAAAATACCAGCACAATGAGCGTATATTTTCTTGAATAATTAAATATCTCTGATTTACGAAAAAAATCATAAAAATCCAAAAACAAATGGGCAAACAATCGATGATCTACGAATGTATGATCAACGTCAAAGCATTGTACCAAAGGTTCATGATTGAATGCTCAGGCAGCTCCTTGACCACGGTAGTTGTGTTCGTCGAGGCACTGGGAAACGATAAGGGCTCGCAAGATTCAATATTCAAAGGTAAAGGTAAAGTTTAGGTGTGGAAACATGGATGAGTCAAGGAAATATGAAGAGTGAGGGGGTTGGGAAGGAAATGGAAGTTCAGCCAGGATCACTGACACTGGGGCCAAATCTAGTCAGCCGGGGCTAGGCACTCACATTCGGAGACCGCGACACATGTATGCCCTCCGAAGCAGGTTCGAACGCCTCCACGGCGCGCTCCTACCCCCGCCTCAGGATATCCCGAGCGTACGTTCACTTTGGTGCCGACGCGTCGACTGAAGCGCGAACGCGGTCGCGGTCGTCAGCATCCGACTACCTCCTTCCAGCCCCTCCGAGCCAGCACCAACGCCACCGCCGACCCCTACCCGTCGATAAAAGGAGTCACCCTGCACGGTTCTCCATTACTTTCGGGTCCAGCGAGACCCGCTCCCCTCAAATCTTTCCTTATCTTAACCTCCTCCTTTCACACATGTACTAAAATCTATCTAATACACCCTCAGGCTCACTCCTGAACCTCATTATTAACTAATCCATGGTGTTTTCATTCTCATCTTACGCGCTGTACTCGTCAATTTTCTATTCATCCACATTTATACTGTCTACTTCAAAACAAACTTGTACTTGTAAATATATTATAAGAACATTTCATTACTTTCTGAATCAGTCATCAAATCCTTAATCTAAATAGTCTTCATCTCATAATCTGCATTTTTTGATCTCACAATCAATAGCATTTTTTGTGAAACTTACGATTACTGAAACGAAAATTTCTAATTACTAATGACATTTTCCCTGACATTTCGGCAAGCTCAAGTGTAATGAGCATTATTCGAGCGATCCCTCGTTTCTTGAATAAAATAAAATAATACGGTAACAGGATTGTTATTGTTGTTGTTATTGTTGTAGTTATTGTTACAAATGACGTAATAAAATCCCGAAATATTAAATATTTATAAGTTATAAATGAGTATTTCACTACAAATTTCATATTTCATGTATTACAAAGTTACAAATTTCATATTTTTAGCATAAAATTTGTCGCTATAATAATCTATAAATAATAAAATGAAAATAGTACTCGTGTTATTATTTAATTAAAAAAAAAATTAAATGAGTAATAATTTTATAATTGAGAGTGATGTAATTTATAAATAGATATTTCATGGCAATGATACAAAATTAAATGTGATAATACTTACATGCCAAAGCATTCTAAATATATTTAACAACCTGAAGTTGATTTCATTATATACTAATCTTTTTATATTTTTATCGTCATTAATTTTGTTAAGAAGGTTGATAGAGCATCGAAATTCTTAAGGGACTTTCTCCCAGACTTAGACTCGTTTATCCTTGCCGAGTTGTTTCACACCACTCTATCCTTACAAGAGACCCTCAAAAAACATCTTCAAGAAATCGAAGTCGACTTTCTTGTATTTTATTAAATCATCATTATTGCAACATTGATATTGAGAAAAATTATTTGATTGCAAGCATTTTGTTTTTAAAAAGATGTTGTTGGAATAGTCGTTAAAGGATATGAAATTTGTTCTCAAATTTTATTGAATATATTATATTAAATTAAATTTACAATTAGAATAACGAAAATTTAATCTAATTTTTAAATTTTTAATAAATTTAATGATTCCGTTATTAAAGGTTAACATGAAATAATATTTAAAATCTTTTATTAAAATTTATAGTTTTTATTATTATGTAATTTTGGCTTATACGGATGTCCCAGAATATTTTCTTATTTTATTTTTCAATCAATCCATTACTTTTTCAAGCTTTTTTAATATTATTAGAAAGGATGGCAATTCATTTTTTATCCGTATTATTTGAACATAGAATACTTCGAATGTCTCGTGAGAGTTAACTTGAATGCTTTTAATCTTGCTGTTTCATTGTCATATCAGAAAACTGAAAATTTCACAATATTGTTTGCAATTCCTAGCGTCGATCCTGGGATCAATCTCTTTTATTTACAGTGATTTTTCATATCTTTTTCATAATTAAATATCATATTCTTCTTATATTGTACACAGTATCTGTCATAATTTATTTTTATTTTTTAGGATAGAGACATTTTGAATTCTTGTAACAGTATAAATGGAATGTATTTTTTAAAAAGCATTACTCCATTTTGTTATTCTTTTTTAAGAGAAAAATGTAGAAATCGAATATAATATACCAATTATAATATTTATAATGCATAGTTCGTATAAAGTTTATTATTTGACTGAGGATAATATATATACGTCTGAGTAATTGAAAGAAAATATAGCTTTGATAATATAATTGATTATAAATTATTATTTGTTATATATTGTGTATATTAGTATTGGTTATAAATTATATAAATTGATTATATAGAAACATAACATCGTACTAATAAATCATTTTTACAATGTGAATATTATTTAAAATGATTATAAAATAATTATAACGATAATTTAGTAAGAAGTAAAATCATGTTTATATTTATTTAGCTAATTGAATGAAATATTAATTCTTGAAAAGTATTTCTTTATTAAGACTAAAAATATTCATCTTTATTATTTTCACACTTAAAACAAGGATTTAATTAATTAGCTAATAAATATTTGAACAGAATATCTATCTTAAAATAAAATATGAACGTTTGGGAATTTTTTGAAATAAATAAGTCACTCTTTTACTAAAGTAACAGAATATGTTTAGTTATGTAAAAGCTTTTAAGAGTTTACGGCAATTAAATTTTACGTGTAATACTATTGTCTTGTCTTTTAGTATTACTTTTTTATTACTATATCAATTAGTAAAGTGGATATATAGGAATACTATAAATTACACTATGTATGTATTTAATATCTTGTAAGACTGTAATAAACTCTACAGCAAATATTTATTTGTAGGCTCCATGTTTGCGTTGATTTAATGGTATAATCGATAAAGATCATTTATGTAAGATATTCCGAATCGTATTTATCCGATTGCCTACGGCATATTTATCGAAATTAGAATAACAAGAAGAGATATTACGTGAACGTATACCGCTTTTATGTACTTAATTTACTCTCACAAGAAAACCATGATTTATGTTTTTCGTTTCTGAACAAATATATTTCTTTCTACTTATATTATTGAAAGAATATATAGTAATAATGATTATATTATATTAAATGTTTACAATAGTGTATAAGTTAAAATTTATGTGCATTCGTATTTAAAGTAAATTAAATATTAAGAAATAATTAAATACTCCGACCAAATTTTTATATTTCGTCATCAGATATTATAGTTAATGGAGATTATAATCATTATACGCAGCTTTAAAATAAATATTTATAATTTAAATTCTATTAATATTTCATATGTATTTAGAAAAATTATGAAATCGAAAACATTTTCTTATCTATCGAAAAATAATCGCGTCACAAAAGAAGAATCATTCTAAGTGCTGAAATAATTTTGTATGCATACTGTGAGGGAGATGTTAATTTCGCGTGAATTAGAACACGAATCTCAAGTTATTTATTTAATTATTTACTTATTATATTATTTTTATAAATGAATTATATATGAACCATACAATTATAACAGTAATATAGAGTAACTAACGTATTATAATATTATAATATAAATTAATATTATAATTAATATTATAAATAAAATAAATGTAATATAATACATTAGAATAGTAGATTTCTTAACAAGAATGTAAAACAAACTCAATATTTTATTATATTAGACAAGTATTTAATTCCTATTTTCTATAAAATTATTATATCAGGCCATCTTCGGTGCCTCCTTTGCGACTGAGCGCCTGGGCGCAAAAGTGCGGGACTGGCGGGAGATCGAGGAGTATCAACCACCAGGTCCCGATGGCCTTCCGGCAGAGGTGATGAAAGCGGTAGCCAGGAGTCACCCACGACTCTTCCTCACCATGTACAACTCGTGCCTCCGAGCGGGAGTTTTTTACTCCTGTTGGAAGGAGGAGAGACTTGTGCTGGTGAGCAAGGGCAATGGATCTTTGGACGCTCCATCGTCGTATAGACCCCTGTGCATGTTGGACACCGTCGGGAAGCTCCTGGAAAAGCTGGTGAGACCCCGTCTTCAGGCGGTGCTTTTAACATCGATGCTATCCAGACAGTAGTGGAGGCGGTCAGGAGCACGAAAAGAGGAAAGGGTCATTGGATGTCAAAAATGGGACTTCAGGGTGCCTCGATATCTCTTGCGGATTATCGGGGACTAGCTTAGGAATTGGTCCATTATATACGAGACTGATCCGGTACGCCGATGACGTGGTAGCCATTATTTTAGCACGTAATATGGTTCTGGTAGAGATACGACTCGGTCAGACCATGCGGAGAATTCGCCACTGGCGGATGCCAAAACTCAGATTGTGCATCTGAGGAAAAAGCACGTACCCCGAGTGAAGACACGAGTTCATTCCCGTCGACCTCCTGGACGAGGTGAGAAAGTTGGTCTACTGTGCAAGAGAGACACTTCCAAAAGTATCGTCTCTCTAAAGCTTTCCAGTGAGGAAAACTGGGAAAGTGAATAGTGCAAAAGATGCCCTGAAGGCGTAGGGACTGATTCCCTATCCGAAGTAATGCTTAACAGTGGTGCCGAAATGGAGGTATGAAGCAGGAAAGAAGGCTTCCTCAACGCAGTCGCTAATTCTTCGCCTTGTGCTTGTCACTGCAGGACGCGGGCGGCGGGAATATGCCCGTGGAGGGGGGGGGGCTACTGGGTATGCCGGCATTTTCATTGCCGGAAAGTCCCACACATCGGGGGTCCGGACCCCTGATGGTCTTTAAAACTTTAAAAGGCATCCTCCTACGTATACAAAAAAAAATTATTATTGTTGTAGTTGTTGTTGTTATTGTTATTGTTGATATAAAAGTTATTTACATTGTATGTTAAATAACTGTCAATATTAGTTAAAAAACACGAAAATTTATTGCATATTTATATCAAATTATTTAATTACTTTAAAAACAAATTAATGCGTACTATATATAAATAAATAAAAATTATTTTAAAAACAATATCATACTTTGCTGATAATAATTTTACAAATATAAAGCAATTGTTCATTGAAGTTGACGTAAATCGTAATAATATATCCTACAATTATCTTTATAGTTTACGTAAGGATGCCGGCATTTATTTATCTGCATAGAAAATGAAAATGAAATCAGTCGTAACTAATACCATTCAGTTAATTAAGTAAAGAACAGATGACAGTATGAACGTTATGTTGAATAACTAACGAAGTATCATTTTCTAGAAGGAAAATCGGAAAATTTGTATCCATCGAGAGCATCTAATTACAACTATTAGAACAGCATCAGAGGGCTAATAAATAATTATAATCTAATAGATTTATAATTAGATAAAATTATAAGCTAATAGATAATCGATGAACTCAAGACAAACGTCCGCCTATAAATAATTTAATATAAGCTACTATTCATATTGCTTACATTTGTTAGCTTCATATATTTATTAAAACTTGCATAACGACAATAATTATAGTTGCTTATCTTCAATTATTTGTATTACGTTGATTATAAAGAATTATACAGCAGTATTAATTATACTTTACCTTATAGATAGCAAAGGCTTTTGTTAAAGGGATTATATGACAATTATATAAGCATATATATAAAAAGAATTAAATTTTCTACTTCAATATTTACATAAAAATTCAATTGATATTACATCAATAAAAGTAGATGCGTATCTATAAAAATATTATTACTAAATAAATTTAATCGATTTTTCTTTTACTGGAAATAAAAAACACTGAATTATTTTATGATGGAGTTACGAGAGTATTTGTAAAAGCAAATTATTCGAATCATTTTACGAATTATTTATATTATAATTTAATTAACTAATAATTGAGTTATGCTATAAGGATAGAATAGACTATTTGCACGTTAACGAATTGAAATTCGTTTTTTTTCTCTTTTATTATAATCAATATTATACTATAGTAATACTAACGAATCGTTTAAAGTTATTGATTATACAGTTAATCATAATAATAAATTGTTATTAATATAGATTTCTATTACGGATTTTTAACTTATTAGCTTGAATGTATTAAAATTTTATCATTCACATTTAAGTTTAAGTATTTTTAAACATTATAATTAAGGTTTATATCAAATCAATTGCTCTTATTGTTACTATTAATATTATTTCAATGGTGATAATGATAGAGAATGCACTGGTTATCATAAACATCTTCATTTCCGAAATGCTATACGAGCTATACAAAACAAGGAAGCTTTGTAACATGAAGCGTATACAGCTGAACAAAGGGATTAATAACCGCGAGATTTAATTAATTTCTGCGTAAGTCCAATAAGCATTCCCTTCATCCTTTTCTCATTATTTTCCCCTATATCTCTAACGTCCGTACTGCACTTAATGCCCGGCATTAATAATTCTATCCTCTCTTTAATATTACAGCTTTACATCGCCCATCGATAATGCTTTCTTTTTAAAGCAATTAAAAACTTTTTAATCTCTTTAATTAAAGAACAAGCAGTTAAATACTGCAGACTTTTAAAATCATCTGCTTTATTTACTATTTTAATTTTTTAGATTTTGACATAAGAAAAGAAGGACTCGATGGAAAAATCTTAATAAATAATAAAGTAGAAGTAACTTCTACTTAGTTTGGATGATCAACGTTTAATCATTATATTTCTATACTTCGCATAAAATAAGGTAAACATATGACATTTCTCATTTTAGACTGTTCAACATAATTCAGTTGTTTGAGTAAATTTATTTTTACGCCCTCATAGTGAAAGAATTAATTAACTATTAGAAATTATTAAAGCTTTCATTGTATATGAAATTAATTAAATAAATGAAATTAATTAATTAAATGAAATAATTAAAAAATTGAAGTATCGGAACTGTATAGGGAAGAGGTGCGCCAGTGTTCTAAGGGGGTGTGTGCGCTGGTGGTCCTGAGGATGGCGGCGACAGCACATCGGCGTTCCCCTGAGAGGTAAAGCCTGGGCTAGAGATAACAGGCCGCAAAACAACACTGCGACCGGGTCGGCTTCGCTGCGGGCAGGACGGAGTTGCACGACGGAAATGCTGGTGGTGATGGTACTGGTTATACTATACTGCGAGCTTCGGCTGATTTGCCTGCTGTGCTTATTCGATTTACGTCCTTGGCGATATCGTACATTACAGTCGGGCTCGTACACAGGTGGCACAGGCACGCTGTTTATCTATGCCTGGGGATGTTTCACTACCTCCTATATCGAATTTCATCTGCCGCAACCCGGTTATCTTCGACGACCCTATCGGGAACCACTCGACTCCCTCCCGACTCAGCGTTCGGGTCCTCAGTTGTGGAAGGTCTTCCCGGCGCCCGCTCTCTCTCTCTCTCTCTCTCTCTCTCTCTCTCTCTCTCTCTCTCGCCAATTTGCGCCAACCATGTGACCAAGAGACGGGGGGACGAGGGTTTGAACACGCATGGCGTCCTGATATATAAAGTGCGCTTATGAGGCGGTGGCACACACCAAATTTTAATTCTGAGCTGATTTAATAGGAGAAAGCATTGTAATCGTCAGTACTAAGAAAGTCATCAGATATCAACAAGAGATACAGTGAAGGTTGTTATTACGATAGTAATTATATTTTTAAAGGTCGAATTATTGAAAGTGCTCAAGATGCATTCATTAATTTTTGAATGGATATAATGTTAAATTTAAAGACATTGGATTCATCCTAAGGGATTTTTGTTTTCGTTAGATTTTTCTTTTTGATAGAAATTAAATTATAAACAAATTATGATAAGTAAAGCTGATCATTTCAGTATAACAGTTGTTTAATAATTGTTAAACCAGAAAATATTAATTTTTCATTTACTTAATTTCGTCAGTAAACGATTTTCTTAGTTTAAAGTAATTTTTTCTAGCCAATTATTTCTCTCTCTCTCTCTCTCTTTCTTTCTTTCTATCTCCTGATGAATGTATTATTATTATAATTGCCTTTTCAAAATGCTTTACCTACACTTCACCCCGTTCTTATGTATAATAAATGCATTTCTACCAATTATATATTTCTACAATATTCTTTAATTAACGACTTTTATAAATAATTATTCGTATTATTCTTTAAACTATATTTATTATCGCGTAAGAATAAATGTTATTATTAATCTGGGGAAGGCCTTTTATAATAACCATTGGCAAACTTGAAAACTTTATTCAATATTTACATAACATTTACCGCACGTTTCTCGATTGTTTTTATAAATTTAATATTGATCGTTTATTATATTAAAATAGTTTACAATTAAAGTCAACTTGTACTATTACAAATGTTTTACAATTAGTTTTAAACTGCTATAAAAGGTTCTCTTAAATTTAAAAATAAATTTCACATTATAATGTTTTTAACGTTAAAATTAAGTTCTCATAATTCTAAACTGTTTTTACAATTAAAATTAATTTCTTACTATTTGCACTTTGCCCTATTTGCAAAAAAAAATTCTTTTCTTCCTCCCTGTATAATTTTTCAGTATTTAGATTTATTCTCGTCTTTCGGATTTTGTGACATAATTTTTCATTTGGTAAAAAATTATAAAAATTTAGGAAAAGGGTTAAAAAATGACGTTGACTTCGAAGTTTTGTCAATTGGTGCGTGTTAAGACTCGATATTTTGTATCCCGAAGTATTTGAGGAGTCCAATTGTTGCGGATCTGTTCCGTTTTTATCCAGCTTTTTTCATTTTCAGTTACGACGTATCGAGAAAAGATCTTACTTCTATGACGTATGACTTTCCTTTCTAGTCGCCACGGTTACTGACAATTTTTTGCCTTGCACCATCTGCTGTATGCGAGTCGTAATTTTACCTTTGACTATTTTGTTTTGTATATATAACTCGCTTGTTTTATTTATAAATCTAATTATTCTGGCTAGACCGTACATACGTGGGAAAATGCAATATTCTCGAAATATAATTTCATAATTAATTAAGTATAATTTCAAATCTTCTTTATCTTGCTCGTTAACAAATACAGTTGCAATATAATTTAATGCATAATAATCAATAAACAATATTATTTCATATGCTACTCTCTTCGAATAACTCCCGTGCACTCATTTGACCAATATTTTTTTCTATTTCAATCCTTAACAATAATATTATTCGTTTCTCATTTATAAAATGGTAAGAAACAAAAAATTAGTTATTCGAAATTTCCTTCTAACACTTTTAGATTGTATGCCTCTTTTAATTATTATTTTATGAAATTTTCTAAACATTTGTTACAAAATATTTTGATTTTCTAATTGAAAAATGCTGAAATAAATATACATATGTGGATGGAAGTACTGGAAGAGCCACATGTTTTGAACACATGTGACTCTTGGTACAGCTGTGGCGTAGTAGCGGAATTGTGAAAATGGTGTATGGATGCGATGATGTATGATAAAAGAAATTTAAATTGATTAGTTGTAAACAGTATTAAATCGGACGATAGTATGCTCTTAGTATAAAATCGACAGTATCGCAAGAATTTCTTTTAAAAAGTATCCATCAATGCAGTTATATAGTTATATTCAATAATTTGGAAAAATATAATAGATGAGGCTGCCAGTAAACAATATATAAATTAATTTATAGGTGAAAAAAAGTTAAATTAAAAAGGCAGAAAAAAAACTTGTTTTACTCTTGAAAGTAAAAAAGCCGCTTTTGTATAAACTAATCATATAAAAAACCTTTTTCTCTATTGAAAGATCTTAAAGTAACTATATAAACGGCCAACTTAGTAAAACGAGAGGGTTAGTGGGTTATCGCGTTTCTTGGAGCTATTGGGTTATTGAGATTATCCAGTTATTGGATATATATTTATTTTTGAAATGTTTGATGTTTGGTTGGAGTTTCGAAAGAAGGTATAATTTTTTCACATTTTTATCTCTTAACAAACGTATACTTGTATTAACGTAATTATTATGATTAAATGAGTATGTAAACGCTTGCATCGATCAATAAAATTGTCATCAGAATTTATTGGGGTTTTTGGGTTTATTGCGTTTATTGGGATTATAGGAGTTAGTAAGATTAGTGACGATAGTGGGGTTAGTGGCGTTATTGTGGTTAATGAGGTTAAAGTTGGCTTAGAGGGATTGATTGTGTTATTTAGGTGAATGGATTTAGTCGGGTCGGTGGGATTAGTGGGATTAACGAGGTTAATCGGGTTGGTGGGGTTTTTGGGTTTGTCAGGATTATTGGGATTAGCAAGGCTAGCGGGGCTAGCATGGTTACTGGGATCAGTGAGGTTATTGGGGTTATTGGATTTAGTGTGACATTGGTGTTATTGAGGTGAGTAGGTTAGAGGTTGTTAGATAGGTTATTGCGGTTAGTAAGATTAGTGGGATCAGTGAGATCAGTTTGGTCACTATGGTTATTGGGGTTATTGTGTTTAGTGTGACAGTGGTGTTATTGAGGTTCGTAGATTAGTAGAGTGTAACGGTTCGCGCACGCGATCGGGTTTGGATGTGAAACACAAGGGTGAAAAATATTCATAAACTCACAATAGCTCCGATGGTTCGTTTTGTTTATTTTTGTAATTTTTAAATTATTATAATGTATACACCGCCGGCTTCACACTCTGTCTTTCCGGCTAAAGGGGTTGCTCACGTTGACACTCGTACACCTTATAATTAAACTTACAACTAAGTAATTTAAACTACGATTTAAATTATGGCGGTAGTTTTGAACCCGCGTGTACGTGCGTGACGTCAGCCCTCCCCCGTCCCGCTGCGCGCAGGCAGTAGCGTCCTGAGTTAGTCGGGGCCCGTTTTCTCCCTGTCCTTTTACTTTAAGTTACGTCGATGCTGCTGGGTCGGGAGCCTTGCGCCGTCGTCACGCCCCTGTCGGTGGGTAGTGGTGGGAATCCCCCTCTCCCAAGTCTTCCGTTCGGGGGCAGTGGTCCTCTCTGCTGCGTCGTCTGTCACCGCTGGCTGCGTTCCCCCTTCCTGCTGATTATAGTGACTTGTTTTCACCCTTTCGCTGATAGGCGCGCTGCAGTGTGGTTAGCGGGCGTCAGCTATGTCTGTTTCCCCACTCTCGCTTCTTCGCTTCCTCCTTGCGATCGTAGGTCCGGTCAACTGGGGGAGGCGGTAGTTGACGCCCTACGTTGTCGGCTCGCGTTGAGTGGGAGTCTGGGATCGGTGGTCTTGTGCGTCTTGGAAGATGCTGAAAAATTAATCGGCAAGGACGATTGTACATACTCACGAACTTCCGTAATGCAACTGACTCCCGTTTCCTCCTGCATAGCGTCCTTTTCCGCCGCGGTTGGCCTTGAAGAGGAATGCGCTTTCTTTTCCGCATTCCTTTCCCCTCTCTTCGTTGTTGTTCCTTTCAGCTTTTCCTCGTCGTCGTCCCTTCCTATAATCTACGTTCGACTCGCCATCGTTCTGGGTCTGTTGGTGTTCCCTTGTTGTCCGGCATTGGCTCGTATATCTGCTTCTTCCTCGTGGACTTCCCACGAGGTCCCACAAATTAGCTGCTCACAACTCGCGGACGCATCCGCGAGTCCAAATAATTCAATATTATCTCATGGATGTTTCCATGAGTTCAAGTAGCTGCTCACTACTCGCGGTCCTATCCGCAGGTCCAAATAATTCAATATTACCTCACGGTCGCAATCGGTAACAGTAGGATTAGTGCGTTTAATGGTGTTAGTTAATTTAGTAGGGTTATTGAATTTAGTGAGGTTAGTGAAGTTAGAGAGGTTATTGGGGTTATTGATATTAGTGGGATCAGTGAGATCAGCTGGGTTAATGAGGTCAGTGAGGTTAGTGAGATTAGAGGGAGCAGTAAGGTTATTGGAGTTAATGAAGTGAGTGATGTTGATGAGAGCGATGGGATTAGTGATGGTAGCAGGGTTTAAGAAGTTCGTAGGTTTCATTGGGTTAGATGGGTTGGTAGGGTTAATGTGGTTAGTGGGTATTTGTGGGGTCAGTGAGGTTAGTGTGGTTAGTGGGTGTTTGTGGGCTCAATGAGGTTAATGGAAATATTAGGTTTCGTCGGGTTGTTGGGGTCATTTGGTTTTGCGGGATTATTGGGATTTGTGGGATTAGCAAGTTTGGTGGGTAGTTAGTGGGTTTATCAGGTCAGTGATATTAGTGAGGTTAGTATGAACATTGAGGATATTGGAGTTAGTGAGGTTATTTCGGTAAGTAGGGTTAGTTGGATTTTGGGGCTAGTGCGATTATTGATGATTGTGTAGTTTGTGCGATTATTTGGGTCAATGTGTTTGCAGGGATATTTGAGGGTAGTGGGCTTAGCACTAATAATGGCGTTTATGTGGGTCGCGCGGTTGGTGCGGTCAGTGGGCTTAGTGGGATTATTGGGATTAATGATTGGGGTTATTTATGTAGAAGTGGGATTAGTGAGGTTATTGTGGTTAGTGGGAACAGTGGGGGCCAGTGGGACCAGTTGGGTTAGTGATGTTAGTAAGGTTAGTGGGGTCAGTGGGGTTAGAGGGGTTATTAGGTTTATTATGGTGTTTTTATAACAATGCGTGAATTTTCTCCAAACTCTCGCGAGCTCGTACTAATCCCCGTACGTACATCATTTCCCTGGAAAACATACGAGAGAATATTATTCAGTTACAAATATGATTGATAGGTTCTGATTTATTATTAATATCTATGTTCACATCGAATAATATTATTAAATATAATCTTATTACTTTATATTAGAACAATTTTCTCATAAATTTATTTTACAAATAACATTCTTCGTATAATATTATCTTACATTTAAATATTATTGTTTCATTGTTGTGATGCAGAGTTCTGTTGCATAATCAGGTTGAACTTTGATTGTACGTCCCTTATACAAGTACCCCTTATTCAATTAAATAAATTATTATTGTAAAATCATAATATTAAAAAAACAATAAGATAAAATTATTTTTTCTGACTTTTATAAATAGAATCATATTTTCTATAAGTACTGCAAATAATACTCGAAGTAGATACTAGATAGAAAAAATTATAAAGGTTGAAAATTAGAATATGAAAATCAGAATGAAAAGATTAAAAGAAGTATGCAGATAATCAATATTAACTAATCAGTATGTAAATGTTAAGACAATAATTATACATTCGTAAACAGATATTATATACCTTCGATAAAACAAAACAAGAAATAAAAAAAAAATAATATTATGCATCGAAAAAAAGAAAATTTCACGGAAAATTTCTATTGAATAAATAGTCTCTTGTTTACCCGTACTTCCAAGAAAACTGTATATTTATGTACTTGCAAATTTAAATCCTGCAGGATGCTTACAAAATAATAGCAACGATGAACATTTAAAACAATATTTTATATAACTACCAACGTCACAATTTATTATTATTTATTTATTCAATCTGAAATATACTCGTAGAAGTACGCATATACTTTATACTGGTGAGTTCGTGAAAAAGACGTACGTTTTCAATATTTTCATAGGTTTCAAGAGTAAACATATTATAAAATTTATTAATTAGTGTCTATTTTTTAACTATATGTAAAAAATTATAATTCTTTATTATCTTATAAAAAATTGTTTAAAGTCAATAATTTCTGCAGAAGACAATTTTTTTTAAAAAAGGTACGTACATATTCACATAAAAATAATAATATATTTTATGTTATATTAAATATGTATATATAATATGTATATTTTAACGAATATTAATTTATGTTTTATGGTATGGAATCTGTGGAATACTAATTAATTCCTTTTTTTGTTTTACAGTATAAATATTTTTTAAATCTTCTACGTATGCTATTAAGGAAATAATTAAAATTAATAAAATTGAAATACTATGATCATTCAACAGTAGTAAACTAATTCATTTTCTGATGCTTATGTTAATTTTTATATACATTTAAAAATAAATGCTTGATCAAGGCTAAATATATTTTTTCGCTTTTTGTTACTAAACATAATACAATTAAATGACTCGATGATTAATTTAATTTAATTTAATACACGACATATAAGATATATTATTTAATATTAAAAGTTTTCCAATAAAATAAATTCCCTATTAAATTTTACGATATAAGTTTAAAATACAATGAGTATTAATATTATATGCTTTACTTTACTAATGCACAGGTTGTAATAGAAAAAAGGGGCAAGAATGCGGGTGTAATGTCTCCCATGTAAAAAATATGCGCAGAACAAGAAATGTAAATAAAAGAAAAATAATAAATGTTCAAATAAAAACATAATTTAAAAATTGGAAGAGCCATAGTCGCTCTTCTGATACCAACTCGGAGCCTTTTTCATTTCCCCCTGACTCATTTTCCTCGCTTTTCGGCGAAGCTCCTCGTCTATGATTTACGATAGATTTGTTACAATTCTTGTAATGCGAGGATAGTTGCGGAAGAGACGGCGCGAAGCAGAGCTTGTTGTAAACCTACGAATGGCCCAAGTCTGGAAGGACGCCCAGTTTATCATTTGAAAAGAACATAAACAGGCCATCCGCTATATATACATCAATGGCCTTCTAAGCAACATGTACGAGAAATTTGTTTCCCTTACATGACGGTTGCATTACAAATTACTTCGAGCGATAAGCATTTTCGCATCACCTCATCAAAGACAGTACTTGAAGCTTCATATATCAGAGCTTCGCGCCTCTGAACCAAAGCTTTCTTTCATGAGCCTGTCATTATTTCACACATGTTTTACACATTTCATTGATATATTTAACAATACTATAAATAGATACAAATTAGTTTCGTTAATGTATGGTGCATTTTACCGTGTTTATCACAGTGATGAGATTACACGAAATCTATATATTTTATGTAGAAATTAGGTTAGTATGACATAAACATACAATACATTTTTGAAATAAATATACATATGTATTAAGTCAATGAGACTTTTCACTTAAATTTAAATAAAAATTTACCACATACAAATTTAATCAAAACCATTACCTTTATAAGAAAATAAATTTTCTACATAATTATAATATCATTAACAAAAAATATTCTAATTCCATTTGAATTACATTTGGAAATAATTGTTTAAAATATTTATTATTCTATTTCTACTATTTAATATTAAAATTTTTTCAGAATATTTTTGACTTTTTACTTTCTGACAATGTAATATTTAAACATTGTTTTAAAAAATATATGCAAAATATTTTTATAACGTACTTGCACATAACTATACTAAATTGAGTTCATTGTTTGATTTTGAAAACTAGTCAGCAAAACTAACTGTATTTACGAATAAGTTTAATTTTTATTTGGTTTCAACTTTTCTAATTGATTTATATGAAACATGAGCTAACCCATTAATTCTTTGCATTTTTTATATCATTTAGCAAGTATATTAAATTGTTTGGCTTAAATAATACATATGCATTATTTATTAAATGATACACAATGTTTTTAAATTTTCAAGAAAATATTTTGTTTCAATAAACTTTCACAATATAATTACTTTATTATTGATATAATAATCTTTAAAATATTATTTTCATAAAAGAAATACAGAATTTTAGTAAAATGACTATAATTTTTAAAAAATTTATCATTTCTTAATGTTGACTTAAATATAATCTATACATGATACATTTCATAAATAACAATGAAAAAAGATCTGTATAGTAAATATAAACGTGACATTTGTTTGCATACTGTGACTTTTACTTTATATGTATACTTCTATATTATAGATATAGAGTATCTTTGAATTCATTATGTAAACGTTTATTTAAAGAAGTATAATTTAATAATTTCATTAATAATTAAATTAACAATATAATGCAAAAAAAAAACTTGATAAATCCTTCTTTTAACTTTATTTAGGATCATATATATTTGCTAAACATTATAAACATGTTTTAATATATATGCGTCTGCATGTATTTTTGAATGTAATTTTGAATCTTCAGTTATAAAATTACATTATTTAGTAAGATCCTAATAGTGTAATTAAAAATTATTTTAAATTAGATATTTAAATCACACAGACGGGGAACAGTTGCATGGGGATTGAGAAAAATATTTCTAGAATATAAGTGAAATCCTTCTAAAACGGCGAAAAACGATTGAAAGGGAAAAATCCTTGGACAAGAAAACAGAACGATTTTTCTTATTTCCAATTACGCGAGCGAAGTAAGAAATTATTTCTATTGAAACTACTAATTTGTAAGAAATCGCTATTCGATGACAGTAAAATCCGGGCCTCTATCGAACTAGTTCGATTATTATTTTATTTAATTTAAACTTCCTTTCACAGATGTCAGAATCAGTATTCAAACAATTATATTGTATCTAATGCAAATTAATCATAAATAGCTTATTCTCTATTTTCATTCATTGATTTTTAAAAGCACCGCAACAACATCTTCCTTTCTATTTATGTATTTTAATATTTAAAAGAAAATGTTATATGAACAATGCGATTTTATTACAATAAATAAATTTGCCACTTACCTTTTCACGCAATGTTTGAATATTATTTTTTTTTACAGTTTTTTTTTATAATATTTTAATTTTTATCTTTATTAAATAATAATAACTAAAATTCTATCATTATTTAATATTATTGTTTAAGTATAAATTTACAAATAAATATATGTTTCAAAAGGTAATAAATAATATAATTTTATGTGTTTTTACCATTTAAAATATTAAAATAAAATTTTATTATATCGAATATATATTTCTAATATAAATAATTTAAATGAAAAAACTTAATTAAGTTTCTATTTTTAATGACATTAAGCGATTCTGTAATATTGCCTTTTTTTTTTAATCTGTTTTCACAAGATACATTTAAATCATTGGAATGAAATGAAAATAAGAAAGAAAATGAAAATATGTATTTCATAATTAATTATGGAAGCTTAAATGAGCATAAATCTTTTAAAGAAAATTGGATGAATGAGAATAGGATTAATATGAAGAGTATTTCATAATAACTTATATTTAATTTATACCTTAAATTAATCAAGTCAAATATTTAATTAAAGTTGCCCCGTATAGAACTTTAATAATATACAATAATCAAATTAATAAATAATTATTATTAAAATTACTAAATATTAGCATTTATGGAAGAAGTAATTGTAATATTACGAAATACATTAATATGAATTAATAATAGTATTGAATTTTAATATTTTGTAAATGTCATTGTTAATCTATAGTACTGATTATGGTTAATAAAAAATTAATAACTTCTAAGTATTATTATAAGATAATTGATAATACTAATACTTAATTTTATTATTATTCGGATATTATCAACATTTTAATTACGCATGCTATCAGTCGAAGGTAAAAAAATACAAATATTTTTCTCCTACTTGCAAAAAATGTAGACGTTACGTATTATCGTGCGCTTGAAAACTGAGCTTTAAAAATTAAATAATTCTCGTATTTCATCGGTGGGTTGCAACATTCCTAGTATCGAACTGTTGAATTGTTTAGCTCAGACCAAAGCTCAAGGTTAACAGGGTCTGCTTTTTCTACCTTTTATCCTCTGTATACGCGGAACCTCTGCTCTCCCGCCCCCCTCGCCAGAATGCTTCACCTTGTACTCTTATATTTAAATATCCGTCGATCTCCAACTCCCCTATGCGGCAAACTATTTATTTGAGTGCCACGTTGAATAAAAGACGTCGTTCTTATTTTCTCTCCTGCTCGTCACATTCCGTGTACATCTCCCAGAGCCTTGTGTTTCTTGGCACGAGCATCTCTCCGAGATGTATTGACCGATGGACCTAACCTGTCAGATGCTTATTCCCAGTAGCCTTTATTATTCCTAAGTACATCTTCAAATTTCTTTCAATTTTAATCTATATCAGCATAAACATTCTTATTTTTTATTGGCTGCATCGGCCTCCGTATTTTGAGGTTTACCTTTTTCCGTGTTTACAAGGAACAAGACACTTGTATCTAAATATATCCTCTACCAATATAAAACTAATACGGAACGCTTACTTCCGTCTTTATTTAAACATATGTAATGCAATTTTCTTTTTCGTAAATCATCCTTAATGTTCTGACTTATCGATATTAATTACTCCGAATATAATTGATTAAATATTAAATTCTATTATCCATCATTAAAAACTTATCTTATTTTTTAACTTTTATTTAATTTTGTATAGAGCACGTACTTGTTTTTTTTTTCGAAAACACAAACGTGTTTCGATAAAAAGAAGATTTTAATGAAACTCGTTAAGAAATTAAGCATATGGCAACCCTATTTATCTTCAAATAATATTTGAAGTTTTGTTTTTTTATTATTTTTTATTATATTAGTTATTTGTTTAAATCATTAAGAACATTCATTATACAACACGCCAAAAATTGAACATTATATAGCTTAATTAAACATAATAAAATTTATTATTTTTTATTATTTATTATTTTTTATTATATTAGTTATTTGTTTAAATCATTAAGAACATTCATTATACAACACGCCAAAAATTGAACATTATATAGCTTAATTAAACATAATAAAAACAAGATAATAAAAACTGATAAAATTGGTTACAAACATCTTACAAATATGTTTTATTTCTTTATGTTAGTTTATTTTTATTTTTCAATGAATTTAATACTGTTGACTTCATATCAATGTACAAGTGTTACCAAATTAAGTTTTTTTATTTTATATTCAATGTTCCAATATTCATTTTCAATAAATTTTTAATACTACACATTTTATTTTGAAATATATTTGAAATTATAATACTAATTTGTAGTATTTATTGAAATAATAGTTTGTTCTTATTTTATACCTCGAGATTAAATATAATAATCATTTATATTTATAGTATTAATAATAAAATAATCTAATGAATATCAAATACTTGCAATGTAAAAAATATTTTATTAACTTTATAAACTAAATTCGGCGCATTAATTACATCATGAATCAATTAACATTTTAGCGTGCTCGTTGCCTCGTAGACCGAGGTGAGTGCGAGGAAGATGAGGAAACGGGAATCGGGAAGGCGAAAGAAATAAGTGCGGTTACTATTTTGTTTGCTGTTTATTAGACGAAGTACATAGGCGGGCGCCTCGTGGCATACCCGTTTTATTGTTGGCCGATCATCCACTTCGGGAAGGCAAAGGTCGTTTTGGCTCCAATGACCCGAGGTGGGGAGAGGCGGCCTTCGAGTGCGTTTACTCCTACAATGCGCGTGCACTGCGAGTAATTAGATTTTAAAACTATTTATCGCTGTTAAGCATACGCATCTTTTCTTGTCTACCTTATCTACCTTATCTATCTTATCTATCTTATCTACCAGTGACGAACGTAATAGGATATATTTCTTATAGTTTTTTTATATAAGGGCTTAAGCAGTGCTTACAATTTAAATATTTTTTAATAATTATAATGAAGCGCATGTGTTACAGAGATGGTTTTTTTTTTTTTTTTGTATATAGTGATGCGGTTGGTGATTTGTACAATACATTTAATTTATGAGACGATGTATTTTTATGTTTATGTGTCTGCCTAGTTGAATCCGGCTTGCAGTCTTTCCGGAAATTTGAGTTTTCTACCTGAACGTGATTTAAATGGCTATTCTGGAGTTTGTACGTTAATCGTTACGGGGTTCGGACGATCCGATTGTTCGCTGTTCTCATCAGACAGGATAAATGCGGGTTTTATTCTGTCTATTGAGATCGTAGCGTCTTTATTGTTTATTATTATGGTAAATGTCTTGTTGTTTCGGGATTTTACTTCGAAGGGACCGTCGTATTGGGTGGGATTGTAATGGTCCCTTCACCGCGTCATGTCTTATTTTGTTGATGATTTTAACTCTTTAAAGATAAAAGATTTTGGTTTTCCATGGTGCGATGCGGTGACTGACCTGACATTTTGCATGTATTGTTTGAAGGTTTTCGCGTATTCTGTGTCGGGTTCGCGTTTTGATGCGTTTGTCGCGAAGAAGTCTCCTGGCAAACGTATGCCTAATCCGAAAACAAGCTCGGAAGACGAGACTTTCAGGTCTTCTTTGATTGCTGTCCAAATTCCGAGGAGTGTTATTGGCAAAATATCAGCCCAGTTTTCGGTTTCGTGGCATCTGATCGCCGATTTTAGCTGCCTATGGAACCGTTCGACCATTCCGTTCGCCTGAGGATGGTACGCAGTCGTTCGCAGGTGTTTCGAGCCAATTATTTCGGTTAGTTCGCGGAAGATCGTTGATTCGAATTGTCGTCCGCGGTCTGTTGTTATTCTTAAGGGGACGCCGTATCGAGAGATCCATGTATCCAGAAGAGCTGGTGCGATGGTTTTCGCTTCGATGTCGACAATGGGTGCAGCTTCGGGCCAACGCGTGAATCGGTCGACGTACGTTAAAAGGTACCTGAAGCCTTTTGATGGGGGCAGTGGTCCGACGATATCCACGTGGATATGTTCGAACCTGCCGCTGGGTGTGCCGAAGTTTTCCAATGGGCAACTCACATGCCGCGTGATTTTCGATCTTTGGCATTGAATGCAATGCCGCGCCCATTGTCGACAGTCTTTGTTAATTGAAGGCCAAATGTACCTACCGGTAATGAGTTTTTGGGTTGCCCGAATTCCGGGGTGAGATATATTGTGCAGCGAATCGAATACGGTCCGACGTAGCGTTTTAGGGACGTATGGTCGGAGCGTATCGCCCGCGATGTCACAATATACCTCAGATTGTGTTCCGGGGAGGGTGATTTTTTTATGTTTTAGTGACGATGAATTTGGAGACTTTATCAGGTTCTGTAGCTCATTATCGGTGTTTTGCTCGTTGCAAAGAGCATCGTGGTCTAGCGCTGGAGAAATTGCTTCGATTCGTGAGAGACAGTCTGCTACATCGTTCTCGCTGCCCTTGATGTGCCTAATGTCGGTGGTGAATTGGGCGATGAAGTCGAGGTGTCGGAACTGTCTCGGCGAGCACTTCTCCAGGCTTTGGCTAAACGCGAATGTTAACGGTTTATGGTCTGTGTAGATGGTGAAGATCCGACCATCTACCCAATGCCTAAATCACTTGACGGATGCGTAGATCGCGAGAAGTTCACGGTCGTATGCGCTGTATTTTCGTTGAGAGGAGGACAAGGTCTTCGTAAAGAAGGACAGTGGCTGCCATATTTCTTTTGTTTTTTGTTGTAGTACGGCGCCGATTGCGTGATCGGACGCGTCTACGGCTATGCTTATGGGTGCACCCAGTATAGGGTGCACGAGCATCGTCGTATTTGTTAGGCTCGTTTTAATGTTTATGAAGGTCTTGTCCGTCTCCTCGTCCCAGGGGACCGGAGTGTTACCGTTTTTGGCGCCTTTGAGTATTGTGCTTAGGGGCTCCAGTTGTTTGGTCGCGGCAGGTATGAATCGCCTATAAAAATTTATCATTCCCAGGAACCTCCGCAATTCTCAAGCGGTCAGAGATTTCGGGAAGTTGGTGATTGCGTCCGTTCTGTCGGGGGTTGTTTTATTCATTTGGAATTTACGGTGTGCCCGAGAAAATCGATCTCATTCTGCCCGAAGACGGACTTGGAGACATTTATAATCACTCCGTATTCGCTGAGCTTCTTGGAATAGTGTTTTTAAGTACCCGATGTGTTCTTCTTCGTCCACTCGGAGGACGAAGAAGTCGTCAATATACGCGAAAACGAAATCTAACCCCCGCGTGATTTCGTCGACGAGTCGTTGGCAGGTTCGGCCAGCGTTTCACATGCTGAAAGGGGTAAATAAATATTCGAATAAGCCGAACGGAGTGATTATGGCCGTCTTTTCAACCGATTCGGGGGCGACAGAGATTTGGTTGTAGGCGCGAATGAGATCGATTTTGGAGAAAATTTTTTTTTCCTTGAAGATTTTGCGTAAAATCTTTGAGGAGGCGAGGCGAGTATCTGTCGGGTTTGTTGCGTGCTTTGAGTGCGCGATAGTCGCTACAGAGTCTCATTTTCCCGTCCTTTTTGGGAGCTAGATGGATTGGCGAGGACCAAGGACTTGTTGGAGCATCAGCTTGATTTCATCCTTGGCGATCTTGAGGCGATCGGGTGCGAGCCTCCTCGCCTTGCTGTGCGTGGGTGGTCCGGGAGTGGTCTCGATGTAGTGCTGCGTGGAGTGTTTTACTTGGAATCGGCGGAACACTGAAGGTCTTGTCAGGTCGGGGAAGTCTGCCAGTAGTTTTTTATATTGGCAATCTCCTGCTATTGTTTTTATCACCGGGGTGACGGTTTTTGGACCTGTTTGCACGGCAATCGCGAGTTTCGTTGTGTTGTCGATTAGTTTTTTGTTTCTTGCGTCTACGAGAATGTTATAGTGCGCGAGGAAGTCCATACCAAGTATGGGCATGTCAACGTCTGCTACAATGAAGCGCCAAGGGGAAGGAGCTACGTAGGCCAAGATTTAGTGTGAGTATCTTGTCACCATACGTCTTAATCCTTGTCCCGTTGGCGGCGTATAACGTGTAATCACTTTCGTAAGGATTGTCCGAAGTACGCGATTTCGGGAAGACGTAGGAATCCATACCGGTGTCGACGAGGAACCACCTGTTCATGTTCTGTCTCTGGCGAATATTCGGCTGCTCCCGGGGCCGTAGAGTGTAGCCGTGTCGCTCAACGGGTCTGCTCGTTTCCCGCAGTCGACAATTTGCAGGGGGATGTGCACCTCGTTGCACTGGCCCCGAATCTCGCGTGGTACCAGCATATGTCCGTGGTGTCACGGCTGCGCGAGGGGCTTCGCGGTTTGGCATGTCTGCAGCTCTGATCGCGTCGTCGCGATATTTCCACGGCCGCCAGCTTTTTCAGGAGGATGGCTGTGTCCTGAGATAGGTCGCTACTAGTAGCTGCGACGGCTGAGCTGTTTTCAGCGGCGAACGGGGTCGTAGCTGGCGCGCATCAGCCGTGAGGTGTGGTGATGGCGGTGCAGTTTCCGTTGGTCGTATTGGCGTGGATGTTGTCCGCGACCTCTGCTAGTCGTGGCATATCCTTGTTCGGTATGGAAACAAGAATATGACGGATGTGCGGCGGCACCCGTTGCAGCCATAATTCGATAAAAAAATCGTGGCCCACCAGGTCCCCCGCGGTGTCTTGAAGATGGTTTTCTGAATTTTTTTAATAATTGTATTATGTGAATATTTTTATATTTAAAAATAAAATATAAGCTATTGTTATTGAATAATTCAACGTACTAAAATTTAATGAATAATCTTATCTTGTTTCTAGCATGTTAACTTATATTATAATTGAAGTATTTTTAAATATTATATGTAATGTTATTATTATAAACAACTATACATAAAATAACTCTTTATATCCAAATATTTTGAGTTAAAATTTATTATTTGGGTACATGAATTCTTTTTGTTTACTTAAAAATTTGAAGATCTCTAAATAATATGTTTATTTCATTAGATATACTCTCCACTTTTAATCGTAAAATATTATAAATATTATTTTTTACTTCTTATTATTTCATTAAATTCTATTTTAAGAAACAAATAATTTTAGAACATAATTTTTTTTTATTTTAATCTTTTAAAAATAAAATTTAAATTTTCAATTCTCATGATGAAATAAAACTTCAAAAACATCGTATTCTCTTTGTTCGAGTGCTGCGCGTTGCACTCGTTAAATAAGCAATTGGACAATCCTGCCCCCTCCCCTTACCCCAGTAGGGCTGGTCCCATAAAACCTTGGGTAAGGGGACCTCAACGAGTGGTCCCATAGATATGGCCGGAAAATACTTTTGAAGGTTGAGTCTCTCTTTGGAGAGGAAAAGGAAGACACCTCGTCTAGGCTTGAGCACGACGAGATCTGCTGTTGATTAACACCTGGTTGTGGCAAGTAAGCAAGTGTGTGCTTCTTCTTGTGTGGTATTGAAGTAATGATAGTTAAAGGGCCGCGATTTAAAGTCCCGCGACCTAAAGAGTTGCGAGATAGTTAAAGGGCCGCGAATTAAAGGTCCTTGGTGATTAAAAAAGGGGGCTCGTTTTAATGCCCAGAGTTTGATAAGCAACGAGAGGAACCAGTGTTGGCCAACGAGAGTAGTGTCGTGGTGTGTCGAATTTTTGGGTGAGGTCCTCGCGGCCAGGTCTCGTCTCCAAGAGGTGGAGACAACCCGGTGTCCGCACTCACACATAGGTCGATCAGCCAAGTCATCCGAACTGTGTGGAGTCCGCGATGTATCGGCGCCACGGCGAGAGGAGTAAAAGTCCAGCTGGCAGTAAGTCAAATCGAAATTATCCGCGTGAGCTCTCCTGCGTGCAACTTGCGATACCCGCGCATTTGTAATATATTTTTACGTTATTGTTGTTGCGTGCGGCACTTGGATTTTTTCCTCCTTCCAAGCGAAGGAGGTTTTTTTACGTCTCGCCGCGATTAGGAATTAATAAATAAATAGAATCATTTTTAAGTAAGAACGAACATCAACGTCTTTTATTTTTCCTTCTATACTATCCCAACTTCCATTACAAACTCACGCGTTTAATACGTAGCGTAAAAGGTCCTACATACAGGAAGTCTCTTAGATGCCAATTTAGTACAAGGAAAATGAGACAACAAATAAAAAAAAATAGTAATCCCAAGCCAGATGCACTTTAGGATTTTCCTGAGGTACATCTAGGAGCAATAGTAGACAACGAGTATTATAAAACAGGGCATGGGTCATAAAATATTAACTCTATGTTTTGACATCCGCTCGCATCTTTTTGTTCCCTGGAGTCGAATAAGGATGAACGAATCGTCACTTAACTAAACGAATATAATAAATCCATATATTTTCAAAAAGCTAGCTGTAATTTTATTCATTTAAATACTTCATCGCAATTACCATTAAAAAAAATCATAGCAATACGTTAAATACGCTGTAGTATTAATAATATTCGCTCGTCCGGAGCTACTAGTTGTAAAAACAGCACATATCTCCTCGGCGAGGAAGAAATGCAAAAATACTCGGTTTGTACGTGAAGTATATTCAGACGTAACGCTATATACATTTGTTATTTTTAAATAATTAAATAAGTAAATATTTTAAGTAGTTATTTTTTAAAATGATATGTAAATTAATCTGAAAGGATTAAGAGAATAAGAAAAACGTTGCAATGAAGTATGTACTTAAACAAAAGCATGAAATACAGAGTAATATTTAATTTTCTCTACTTATAGAACTTTTTCGTACTTATGGATTTATTTAATTATTCTATTTATTTTTGTATTTGTGTATATTATTAGTAAGCCATTAGATATGAATAATTTGTTTTTACTACGTAATTTTGTAGAAATTTCCTTGGAGAGTATTTAGACAATCGATAAATTTATACAATTTTATAGAATATATTGTATAAAATTTGTGTAAGCAATATATTTAAAGTGACATAAAGTACTGATGATTCATTCATTATAAACACTATGAAATAAAATAATTTTATTCTTTGAAGAAATTGTTAATAATATTATTACAGTCCGTAGCTTCAATGCACATTAATTTTAATTTAATTTATTTTATTTGTTTCGAAATTCATAAAACTCGTTTAAATACTTTTTTAAATATAAATCTTACGTATTGTACTTAGTAAGTTGCATTAATAAATTAATGATTTTTATTATCAAACTATATTATTAATAATACCTATAGATAAATTTATTGTCCGAAAAATTATATAAATTGAGTTATTCTAATCTGTTTTATTATTAAAATGATTGTTTGGTATTTAACTCTATCTATTAGTTACTTTTGCTGAAATCAAAATTGCTTTACATGTACATTAGTTGGGCGTTTTAAATGTATATAAACAATATTGCTGATATTTTTAGATCAGTAATTATTTTTAATTTAAATGTACTATTCAATAAATATTAAAATTAAAAAACACCCTCCAAATAAATAACATGAACTGTATAATCTAAAAGTTAAGGAATAGTGAAAGAAAACAATCTAGTTTAAGAACAATTTTTTTCACTCTTCGAATATCTAAATGGCGAAAACTCGCTCTATTTATCTAATCATGAATCGATTAATAGTCTTTGATATTTAAGTTTAATGTTTTCGCAATAACTTCAAGTGAACTTATAGATTACAGAAGAGAAAAAAATCCTTATTTTGCTGCATTACAAAGCATCTATTAAAAATTATGAAACTGTAAACACAAGTCCATACAATATCATTGGTAAATTTGATGTCGGAATAAATATATGATACTAATTAAAAATTTAATATTTATTATTATGAAAGGTTTATTTTAAATGATATTCTCTTTATCTTTATCTTTGATAATCATTGGATGAAATGAAATTGTTCTTAAACTCTAATGAATTTCTTGAAAATATTGATAATGTATAGGTTTTAACAAATTTTTAAATTTCAAAGTAATTACACTAATTCTTTTATAATATTTCCGTAGGCTAAAATAAAATTTGATCAGAATAATTTGAGTTAATATTATAAATTTCTTATAAATATTTTAAAATACGCTCTATTGAATAGTAACAAAAAAATGTAGGAAACAAAACTTACATGCGTAGACATAAATGAACACTGTTTATACTGTAAGTGATAGTGTAGGGTGTCGGACACAGTAAAGGATTTGTATGATGACTTGGATTCGTTCATATCATTATCTTCGATATGTACAAATGTGTTTCCAAAACAAAGGGATCAAGCAGACGATGCAGCCTGCTTGCGCCAGTCCTGATTGCGCTCAGATATACAAGTGCTTGAGTTGAGGCGCGTCGGTCGCTCATCCTTGGCTCGCTCATTACTTGAATATCGATAAGAGAGCATATTTATATATTGTCTAGTTATTGTCAACAAGAATAATTAGTAAAGTTTGAAAGTTCATCGGTCGATTTGGCTCATCGATTAGACGTCTGCTTGTGCCAGTGGAGATCGTGGGATCGATCCCCACCGTCGTCAACCTTGCAAGTTTTTCTCTATCTAAATAAGCAAGCTCGTACCAAGCTAGATATAAGCTGTGATTATTTTAGGTTTAAAACAGTGCTTTCGTACTAAGACTGGCATTATTTCGATTAATTGTGTGACATGCTGATCGGGGCATCCTTCCCTCCTAATCGAAATTATTCAGTTATATTGAAGGACCAATATTTTCTTAATTTGGGTTAAAAATTACGTAGGGTGGATTGGGGGATGCACTAGTAGTAAGAGAATAGTATTTCCTTCCTTTTCTCAAGACTGGTCTCAATCCTCAGCACATCTTACGAACAAAAAAATTTTAAAATTTAAAATTAAATAAAAAAAATAGATCTGAGAAGAGCTTTCGGTACGATCGTAGCTAAGAGGTTAAAGCATCCACCACATGAGTTTTACAGACACCGAATCGTGAGATCGGACCAATTTTTTGCTTCTCATCTACATTATACAATGTCAACAGTTCATTTTTACTAATATCATTCATTCAAAGATGCTTACATCATATAACTTACATTATTCATATTACTTACAAATGCCAATCCATATGACAATGATTTCACAAATACGTCTTAACATGCTTAGGTAACATAATATATACCCATGCGTCGTGTGTGCGTATACGTTACTTTTGGCACTATAAAATATGTGATAACGTAACATTATGATATATTAATAATACAGTTTGAATATGTAATGACAGCTTAACAAACGCAAAATATATAATTATACTTTACAAACATTAAATTAGGAATAGTTTCATTATTTATAATAATATTTGTGCTTTACTTATATATCGAATATTTTAATTTAAACTTTTAATAAAATGTTAAAAATTATATAAGAATCAAATATAATTTTAAACAAAACATTATTATTGAAATGAAAAGTCACTCAATCTAATATAGAAATATAAATTTCAAAACATAATAAATTATAGTCTTTGGTAAAATGATATATAATTTATAAAAATTTGACTAATTTTTAAAATCGGAGCGTGAGAAAAGAATCAAAGTTATTAGAACATTTTTTTATTTACCCTTTGTCGTCGACTAATCTAAATAATAAGTTTATAAATACAAATTTATATTTGAAATTTTTATTATTAAAAACTTATTCGACAAACTGAATTATATTCGGTGACATTCAAGTCATTTCATATTATGATTTTATTTTACTTCTTTTGATATCTACTCTAAAACCTTAAAAGTTTATAATGATTATTAATTACAAATGATTTTAACAAGACATAAATATTAAATTATTATTATAATTATTTTTATAAATTATTATTATTTTTTTTATAAATTATTATTATTTTTTTTATAAATTATTATTATTTTTTTTATAAATTATTATTATTTTTATAGATTATTATTATTATTATTTTTATAAATTATTATTATTTTTTCATTTATCCTTGAATCGAATTTATTTTTTGAAATATGATAATTAATAGTTAATATTTTTATAAATATTTATTGAATTTTTTAGAATTTACAATTTGAGTACTGATTATGTTGAAAATAAATTTTTTAAAATTTCTAAACAAAACTATACATCTAGTGATTCTTTAATCTGTGTGTAGAGTGTGCAGCTCATGCAGCGGGAGAAACTGTAGGATACGAGCGAGTGAGTTCCAGTAGTAGTAGTAATTAGTGATAGTAGTAGGATCAAGAGGCTTGGTCAAGAGGGAACGTGTTCTCGGGGATGAGGCAAGCTGAGTAGTCCAAGGATCCTAGAATTATATTCCTTCCTTCAGAACAATCCAATCAAGATAGCGTTTGGCCGGCTTTGTAACTTTAGGTCGCATTAATAATTGTATAAACATTTTTACCTCAGCCCCGCGGGAGGGAGGGGGAGACGATCGTTCACAAAATAAATTGCATATCCGTTTTTAGTTCGTAATCGTTGAGTTTTACTTGTACAACCCTTCCCTTCCCTTCCCTTCCCATCCCTTTCATCCAGAATTTATTTTCCCTAACACGTTTATTTAAAATTTTACAATATGTATATTTAACGCATATATAATTGGAGAAGTTTCAAAACTAGATATTTCTTAATGTATTAATTATGATCTAAAATATAAAATTGCTCATAGGAGATATTAATTATTCTATTTTATTTTAATTATAAATGGAGTAAATCGTATAGTAAATGAATAAAAACTAATGCATAAAAATTATGTTTATTATCTATTTTGTTATTGTATATTTGTAAGCTAAAGTAAAGAATGCTCATCTTTAATCAAATAATTAACTCAGCTTGGAAATATAATAGTTTTAATAGATATTATACATATGAAAATTAGCTAGAGAGTTTAAACTACCATTTTGAGGATGACGTTTCCGCGTTATTGGGGTGTTTATTTTGATTAAAACAATTTGTGTAATAAAAAATGATAGTAAAATTAATTGTACATTTTAATATATTCTTAAAATATATTGTTAATTCTGTAATTTTAATTCCATCATCCGAAAATCTGGAAATTGGATTTGCCACTTATTTTATTAATTCTCTTTTTCTTTTTCATTTTACTAACCTGCACTCACTTTCCACTCCATTTCACAAAAAAAAGTAAATTTAAAGCGTTAGATCGTGGTAAATTTTATGACAATTCTTATAATGAAATGTACGTAAAAATAAAAAAAAAATTGACTGTGAGAAACGTATATGCGGTATTAATTAGGTGTTATAATTCTTTAAAATTTAGTTCTTATTATTCTACAAAATTTATAATAATTTTGAAAAAAATTATTAATTTTAAACGGTTAAAAAATTTTTATTTTTTGTAAGATTAATTTGTTTTGTTACATTCAATTAAGTTATACAAAAATTCTTTATGTAATTATGGTAGAATAAGTAATAAATGTCATCTACAAGATAAAAGATAAAATGTACATAGTTCAAAAAATGTTGCATACGAATGATTGTAGTTTTAAAGATACAATGAAGATTTTCAGCTTATTTTATATTTAAATTAAAAAAATTGTATATATTTGTGTACTTTTTTTTAGATAATTTTGAACGATTATTTAATTGTATATATTTTTACATATTTTTTGAAAATATCATTTTTTAGGCGTCATCTAAAGTAAATCTAAACAATAAACGGAATTTCCGCAAAATTAACACCGCCTCTTTTTTTTAAAGGAATCTGGGTGTTTCCCAAAAAACAAGGATGACAATAAGGGATCGCCTGCAAGGTCATTCCTGAAAAAATATCATATAATAGAGCGAAAGTCACACTAAGGCAGTTGCTATTCTCTTTTCAATAATGTAAAACCTTTAACTATTTCTACATTAAATAAATTATACATAAAAAATACAAGCCTAAAATATTATTCGTTTCTAAAATATAACAAAGGCACAACTCCTTAATTCGACGCGTAAATTGTATGAACATACTTTAAAAAAAAAAGAAGATAAAAGTATTAGAAGTACGAACAATCATTAATTTATTAAATACCTTTAATTCGATATTTTTATTATTTACACAACTTTATCCTCAATTTTTATCCATTTAAGAGATCATTGTAATTGATTTTTTGTTATGAAAATAAATTCAATTGAATTGGTTATAAAAGGTAAAACATTTATATTTTTGCTTCACTAGAAGATTTTAATTATTTCTGATCTATTGGTTTTTAGAATTTCGTACAGCCTGTAAGAACTGTAATATTTACTACATTTAACGATTCATTACTATCTCATAAAGTTGTATATCACTGTCATTTTAAATCTCGGCTTCAAAAATCATAATATTTGTATTTTAATAAATCATTAATCATTCAATCATTTTAAGATTGTTTTTTTTTAAATATATATTCAAATGTATATTCAAATTCTTAATCATTAATATCTGTCATTTTTTTCATTTTATGAGTATGAGGAAAAGATCAGTCTAAAATAGTTTTGAACAACCTTTTTATACTCAAGGTACATATGTGTAACAAATAAGTTAAAATATAATGTAGATTTTCATTTACATTGACTATTTCTTATAAATATAATCTACGGCGAAGCTGTACATAAGTTTTGTATTGAAAATATTGTAAATATATAATCTCCTTGATAATTCTTTTCCTAATATAGCAATGTAGTTGTTGTTTACTTAATATAGTATATATATAAAGATTGAAATTTTTTGTTTTTATTTGAACCAATTTAGCTCTAAAATTATTTTCATAAAATATTTTTTCGAAATAAAGTTAAAAAATATTTTATTTTTACGATTTACTATCACTATCTTGTCGTTAAATATAATTAACAATAGTCAATATAGTATATTTTACAAATCATATATATTTAAAATTTATATGTTTGTGTACTATTATATGTTTATACTCTTTTACTTTTTTGATCTTTTGATCTGAATAATGTTTTTACAAGTTTTTTTAAATTTTAAGTAATTTGTTATGTTTTTTTACAAATATTTATGAATTTTATTCATATTATTTTATACTATGCACTAAATTTAATAAAAATATTATATAAATATACACATTATGTTATTTACTTCATGTTAATCTACCGTTAAAATTATTGAAATAACATTGAGATATTTCTTATCGGCATCAAAAACTTGAAAATAAAAAATGATATTTTTTATTGCAACACCAGTAATATTTCTATTATGTACTAATACGCATATACATATTTATAAAATTTATTTACATAAATTTATCAAAGTAGGGGTAATAAGTATTGTATAAATAATATTGCTTGTTGGGAAATAACATCTTAAATATATATGGTATAGAGTTGTTATTAAGTCATATAATATAATTGTATTATACCGTTCATCTATAATATATTTTATAATAAATTGTACTATGGCGGGAAGGTGAGGCCAGAGGCCATCGTCCTTAGGCCAGCGGAGAGCAAGACCTACGCGGATATCCTGAGCGGAATCCGACATCAGTTCAGTCCCTCCGAGCACGGGCTCTCGATCAAGGGCATCCGCAAAACCCAAAAGGGGGATGTCCTCATCGAGATTAAAAAATCATCATCAGCCGAGTGCAAGGAGGGCTTTGCCGATGCCTTGAAAAAGGCTGTCGGAGCCAGTGCAACGCTCCACACCCTCATCCCCAGGAGTACACTGGTGATCAGGGACGTGGACGAGTGCGCAACGACCGAGGAGGTCAGAGGCGCCCTCCTTGCGATCCTGCAGGACTACACTGGTCCTCTAGAGATGCGACTCACGCGAGCCAACAAAGCCGGTAAACGGTTGGCGATCGTGACCGTCACAGAGGAGGCCAGTAAAAAGCTACTGGAGGTGGGCAGGGTCCCAGTAGGGTGGGTCTAGTGTGGCATGAGACCACGGTTCCAAGTCGAGCGCTGCTTTAAGTATCTCGGCTATGGACACCGGGGTACGAACTGCAGGGGCCCAGGCAGGAGCACGACCTGTTTCCGGTGTGGGGAACAAGGTCACAAGGAGGCCGGATGTAGGCCGAGCCTAAGTGCTTCCTGTGCCCGAAGACCTCTCCCGCGGTAGTACACCATGCCGCGGGGTCAGGAGCCTGTGCGGTTTTCCGTGAGGCTCTAGCCAAGGGTCGACAAAGTGGCTAATGTCCTGCAGGCCAACTTGCATAGAAGGCGGACGGCGTAGGATCTGCTCGCCCAGGTCCATCGCGAGCTGCACGCTGATATTGTTCTTATCAGTGAGCAGCATCGGGAGGGGCCTGCGGAATGGTGGTATTGCGACATCACCGGTACCGCTGCGATCTGGATCCCCAACCCGCACAGCTTCCAAGCAGAGAGCCATGGAGCTGGTAGCGGCTTCGTTTGGGTGAGGAGCAGGGGTGTATATTACGTCAGCTGTTACCTCACTCCGAACGAGGCTATCGACAGGTTCCAAGTTAAATTGGACGCCCTCGAGGACGCTATCGGGGACATGGAAGGAGAGCTGATAGTGGCCGGGGACTTCAACAGCAAGGCTGTGGATTGGAGGGAACCTGAGACCGACTCCAGGGGAAGGCGAGTCCTGGACATGCTATCCAGGACAAGACTGGTAATTTTAAATACCGGTTCAACGGCGACCTTCCGGAGGCCCCGTTACAGGCACAGCATCCCCGACATCTCCTTTGCGATGGAACGTCTAGCTGCAAAGGTGCGGGACTGGCGGGTGATCGAAGACTACACAGCCAGCGATTCCAGTACATCACGTTCCGCGTTCGTGATGACCGGCCGGTCGGGACGGAGATCGTACCTCGTCCTTTCAGACGGCTCGTTGCGAGGATGGACGATACCGCGTTTTCCCGTGCCCTAGAACGCGGACAGCGAACCCTGGAACCCTGGACGAGTAGCCCAAGGGGCCAGACGCCTCGACCGCGACAACTCTCAAATGATCGCCAAACATCTGGAGGCGAGAAGAGCCCTCAAGAGAGCCATCAAAGCGAGTAAGAGCCGATGCTGGAAGAAGCTGGAGGAAGATCTCAACAGAGATCCGTGGGGATTGGGCTACAAGGTAATCACCCGTAAATTGGGGGCGTTCGCCAAGGGCGCACCCATGAGCGAGGTGATGATGGACGGGATCGTCCATGCCCTTTTCCCCACACATCCCGTTCGAGGAGCCGTAAGGCACCAGCGCCCGATGGCCTTCCGGCAGAGGTCATAAAAGTGGTGGCCAGGAATCACCCACAGCTCTTGCTCACCATATACAACTCGTGCCTCCGAGCGGGAGTTTTTTACTCCCGTTGGAAGGAGGAGAGACTTGTGCTGGTGAGCAAGGGCAATGGATCTTTGGACGCTCCATCGTCGTATAGCCCCCTGTGCATGTTGGACACCGCCGGGAAGCTCCAGGAAAAGCTGGTGAGACCCCGTCTTCAGGCGGCGCTTTTAACATCTGGCGTCCTCTCCGAGAGTCAATACGGCTTCCGGAGAGGTAGCTCAACCATCGACACTATCCAGAGAGTAGTGGAGGCAGCCAGGAGCACGGAAACGGGAAACCACTAGACTAATGTATAGACATGCTTGGGGCAATGGATCGGGACTTCGGGGTACCCCAGTATCTCTGGCAGATTATTGGGGATTACCGTCGGGACCGATTCATTGTATAGGAGATGGCAGAGGGCTCAAAACGGAGGGCACTGACATGTGGTGCGGCCCAAGGCTCCATTTTAAGACCCGATCTATGGAATATTTCCTACGACGGGATCCTGAGATTGGAAATGCCTGAAGGTTGCTCTCTGATCGGGTACGCGGATGACGTGGCAACCATTATTACAGCGCGTAATATGGTCCTGGCACAGAAGCGACTCGACCAGACCATGCGGAGAATTCGCCACTGGATGGACGATCATGGGCTGGAACTGGTGGAGGCCAAAACCGAGATTGTGCTCCTTACGAAGAAGAGCGTACCCAGAGTGCAGCTGCTTATCATCGGAGAGGAGTCGGTTCAGACCAAAGCAACCGTGAAGTACCTGGGGGTGACGCTAGATACGAAGCTCACCTTCGGGGAACATATTCGGAGAGTGGCGGATAAGGCGTCACGGGTAGTGACTTCCCTTTATGGTGCAGAGGTTTGGGCGAACGCACTTCGGTACAATATTTACGGGAGACATATGGCGGCTGTGCAACGGAGATGCGCACTTCGTGTAGCGTGTTCGTATCGCACGGTCTCGGAGGCGGCCTCCCTAGTGGTCGCTGGGGTCATCCCCATCGACCTCCTGGCCCAGGAGTGGAAGCTTATCCACCAGGCAAGGGGGACACTCGACCGGGGTCAGGCCAAGGTGCGAGCCAGGCAACCATCCCTGGTTAACTGGCAGGATAGATGGGAGCAGAATACGCGCGGAAGATGGACCGCCAGACTAATCAGTCAGGTGGCCCCGTGGACCGGCCGACAGCATGGCAAGGTGAACTATTACCTCACCCAGCTGTTAATCGGCCATGGGTACTTCCGTGCGTATCTCCACCGCATGGGTTAGGCGGCGGATTCCCGATGCGTGCATTGCGGATCCGCCGTGGATGACGCCTTGCACACATTTTTTGTGTGCGAATACCGGGGGCGACAGGGGGAAGCGTTGGAGGACGATATCGGAAGAATCACTCCTGAAGGCATCGTCCCTCTGATGCTCGCCAATCAAGAAAACTGGGGAAGGGTCGCTTCTTTCGTCGAGGATATCCTGAGACGTAAGAAGCCGGCTCTTCCCTAGGATAAGGGTGGAAAGCGTAGAGGCTGCCTCGAAGGCATAGTTTCTGGTTCCCTCCCCGAAGTAATGCTTAACGGCGGTGCCGGGGAGGATATAAGAACCAGGAAAGGAGGTCTCCTCGGTGAACTCGTGTCGCCTCCGACCTGTGGTTTTCACTACAGGGCGCGGGCGGCGGGAGTGAGCTGTATAAATATCTGATTTTATTGGTTGTAATATACTTGTTTCATTATTAGGGAAGCCTTATTTCATTTAAATTTTTCATATTTATACTAACATGCATGATTCAATTATCTGTTTCAAAGCCATTCGAATTTTTAATTATATAATTATTTAAAAATAAATGGAATTATACTTTACTTAAGTAACTAATATTTTCTAATTGTATAAAATTTTGTATTAAACACTCAAAATTACTATGGTAATTACTTTGAAAAGTAAGATTTATTACGTGAAAAACGGTAATAATACTCACATTTCTTATAAAAAAAATATTGCCTATTATAATAGTGAAAAATGTAAGAAAATAAATTTTAATTTTCAATACATTTGAAATAAAATAGATTATTTACAAAAAATTTTAGAAAATTTTTTTAAAAATTATCATAACTAAAAATTAATTTTTCTGCATGAAATGTAAATTAATGTACCAATATTGAATTGATAGAATACAATTTACAAATTATACTAGTTACTTTACTTGAAATGAATTTCATAATTCCCATTTTTTATTTTCTACTGTAATAATATAAAAAATATAAAACTTGATCATTTCCTTAATAAATTAGTTATAACAATTATAAGTCTGAATAATTTTATATTTACAATATATATATATATTAAGTTTTTTTTTATCTCCAAATGATAAATTAATTTGAATATAAAATAAAATATTTTTTTTTTCTATATATATATATATAAAATAAATATATTATAATATATACACGTGTGTATATATCTTCAATATTTTTTAGAAATTTCCAATTACTTCAATAATTATTGAAGTTTTTATGTTTGAATTATTGAAAAATTAAATAATAATTTATAATATTAAATTTTTTAATACATTTATTATTATATTAAAACAATAGAATATAAAAGAGATAATATATTATCTAGCTTGTGCAATCATAGTTATTAATAGTATATTAGTTCGAATTTCTAAGCAAATATTAAATATATATTCAAGCCGTACTTTAATTTTATATAATTTTACTTTAATTATAATTTAAAGTAAAAATGATTAATTATTTTTATTATTTTACAGTTGACATTAATAGAAATATTAATTATTTAATTTATTATTTGTATAAAATTTGTAGATAAATTATAACATGTACAAAAATTTTTTTTTAACGTATTTTATAATAAATGTTGAAAATTTATTTATACCCTGTAATCTTGTAACAAAATGAACTGATTTTGATCTTTAAATCGGCAATACGAATAAAATTTTATTATTTTTGTATTGTTGTTTTCTTTTATAACTATGTCTTCATATTTATGAGAAGATTCGAATGCGAATGATATAAAATTCGAATAATATAAAATGTACAAGCGAAAACTAATTAGTAAACTGCAAAATTGATAACATTCTTAGGTGTCTTGAATAAAAATGATTTTTATGGTAGAAAAATGAATACTTTTACTATATATTTATACATAGTAGATTTATATAATTTACAGAATTGTTAGATAGTTAGTATAAACAAAATAAATACTAAATATTTTATATTTAAATGTTTTAAAACAATAGTTTAATAGTAATTAAATGTTACATGTAACGTTAAAAATTATTGATTATAAAATCTTTGAACATGTGTTTTATTATTTTGACTAATTAATTGTTAATCAATTTATTACTTATTATTTAATTCTGTTTTTAAAAATGAATTTTTCAGTATAAAATATTTAAATGTTTAAATATTAATTATGTCATCTCCTTAGTTAATTATGCATCTCTGTTTGAATTCCCAAGTTTGATTTAATCTAATCATGTTTTATAATTTTAGAGTTAAAGTATATTTAATAAATGATTAAATGTAATATGCTACTAACGATGTCACTTTATAAGAAAAAGGATAAAGTTATTGTTTGATTGAAGTTTGGAAGCAATTAAAGAAATTGTACATATCGGTTAATGAGCCTCGAAGCATAACGATCTCTTCTAGTGTACTCGCTGCTTTGTAATAATGGAGAGTAATTGCAGTACCAATACTTCAGCTATTACAGAGATTAAGTGGAAGTGCTCTCCACGGAATTCTCCTAGTGGAGAAAGCTCTTTCCCTTTTCGGAGAGAACTTAAGGATGTGCAGGCGATATTTTCTTTGTCCCTGAGTAACGTTATTCTAGACCCTTCAGATTCTTTAACTTATATTCAAATTAGCCGCCCTGACTGTCCGCTCGCTCACTATACATATTAGGAAAAATCATAGTCTTATCTCTACACTATTACCCTACATTATCTACTATTATTGAAACTTCTTTAAATGTATGTAATGTATGCGTCAATAAGATGCAAATATAAATAGTAAGTTCATCTTCTGAATAAGCGTATTTTATTATAACATTAATCTAAAAAATTTCATTCAACTTTTAATAAATCTTTTATGAGTAATCTCGAACTGTCAACAAAATTTTTACGTTAAAAACCCGAATCCCGAGATCGATGAAAGTGTCTTAATAACAAATATCATCAATACCTACTCCGGACTACATTGTTGTTAAAAGTATTTATTGTCTTTTATTGTATAAGTGAGAAAAAGTTACTTCTTACTTTTTAACCATTTCCTATCTTCTGCTATTTTCTTTAAAAAATGATCAATAATATGATTTATTTCATATCTAACATCTATCTATATATTATTATATATTTGAAACTATATCGACGCAAAACTTTTGCTTATCGATGTTTATAATGTGCAATGATGCAACAGTCTATTGTTGTAATACTGTAACAGTAAAGCGATCTTAGAAGATGGTATATTTATGTGATGTAGTTATCCGTATGGAAATATCTATCTGTAAAAATAAATGAAATCAAATTTCTCAAAATTTGGATCTTTGAGTTCCACCTGCTCAATTGTTTCTTTTTGGCGTATGAACCGGCAGTGTGTGCAAGCGATAAATATGATTAGTAAAGCAATCATTGGAACATATTTAAACAAAAAAATGAAGTTTTAAAAAATACATACAAAGAACATTCAAAGAGCATTTAATAAATTTGCGAAGCTCTATTTATCATTCATCAATGTGCAAGACAGAAAAAAAATTAATATAACCATGAAGACAACCATTTTCGAGAATGCATGATAAAATTAATACAACTATATTCGAGATATTGTGAAAATAAATGCAATTATTTATGTGCCGAATGTCAAAGGATAACAACTAAATAATTTATATATAGTTTTTCGACGCACTAATTATATGAATATTTTACTTCCTATGTAAATTAATAATAATAACAGGCGAAATAATAAAAATAAACAGCCAATTAAAATCTGAAATTTAGTAGTGATCATAAATATACAAATTCAGAAAGTCAATGAAACATAAAATTTGTTATGCACCCATTCACGAAAAATAACAATTTTCAAGTTCAGATTTCGAACAAACAATTACACAATTTATGAAGAAATGTTATAAAATGACGTTTATATTGTTATACAAACAAAAAAGTGATTTTATAGATAATTAATGTAATAAATAGTAGTATTCAAAGAATAACAAAGTAAAATAAATAATTTTAAGACATTTAAGAGCTTATGGGAAGTTAATACCAATTTATGTGTATTTTGTACGGAACAATGGATGAATTAATGGTGGAAAAGAAAGAAAAATGCATAGTGTATGATCTGTGAACCGTAATACAAACTTTAGTAGTTGTAATATTTTAATAATTGTATTATGTGAATATTTTTATATTTAAAAATAAAATATAAGCTATTGTTATTGAATAATTCAACGTACTAAAATTTAATGAATAATCTTATCTTGTTTCTAGCATGTTAACTTATATTATAATTGAAGTATTTTTAAATATTATATGTAATGTTATTATTATAAACAACTATACATAAAATAACTCTTTATATCCAAATATTTTGAGTTAAAATTTATTATTTGGGTACATGAATTCTTTTTGTTTACTTAAAAATTTGAAGATCTCTAAATAATATGTTTATTTCATTAGATATACTCTCCACTTTTAATCGTAAAATATTATAAATATTATTTTTTACTTCTTATTATTTCATTAAATTCTATTTTAAGAAACAAATAATTTTAGAACATAATTTTTTTTTATTTTAATCTTTTAAAAATAAAATTTAAATTTTCAATTCTCATGATGAAATAAAACTTCAAAAACATCGTATTCTCTTTGTTCGAGTGCTGCGCGTTGCACTCGTTAAATAAGCAATTGGACAATCCTGCCCCCTCCCCTTACCCCAGTAGGGCTGGTCCCATAAAACCTTGGGTAAGGGGACCTCAACGAGTGGTCCCATAGATATGGCCGGAAAATACTTTTGAAGGTTGAGTCTCTCTTTGGAGAGGAAAAGGAAGACACCTCGTCTAGGCTTGAGCACGACGAGATCTGCTGTTGATTAACACCTGGTTGTGGCAAGTAAGCAAGTGTGTGCTTCTTCTTGTGTGGTATTGAAGTAATGATAGTTAAAGGGCCGCGATTTAAAGTCCCGCGACCTAAAGAGTTGCGAGATAGTTAAAGGGCCGCGAATTAAAGGTCCTTGGTGATTAAAAAAGGGGGCTCGTTTTAATGCCCAGAGTTTGATAAGCAACGAGAGGAACCAGTGTTGGCCAACGAGAGTAGTGTCGTGGTGTGTCGAATTTTTGGGTGAGGTCCTCGCGGCCAGGTCTCGTCTCCAAGAGGTGGAGACAACCCGGTGTCCGCACTCACACATAGGTCGATCAGCCAAGTCATCCGAACTGTGTGGAGTCCGCGATGTATCGGCGCCACGGCGAGAGGAGTAAAAGTCCAGCTGGCAGTAAGTCAAATCGAAATTATCCGCGTGAGCTCTCCTGCGTGCAACTTGCGATACCCGCGCATTTGTAATATATTTTTACGTTATTGTTGTTGCGTGCGGCACTTGGATTTTTTCCTCCTTCCAAGCGAAGGAGGTTTTTTTACGTCTCGCCGCGATTAGGAATTAATAAATAAATAGAATCATTTTTAAGTAAGAACGAACATCAACGTCTTTTATTTTTCCTTCTATACTATCCCAACTTCCATTACAAACTCACGCGTTTAATACGTAGCGTAAAAGGTCCTACATACAGGAAGTCTCTTAGATGCCAATTTAGTACAAGGAAAATGAGACAACAAATAAAAAAAAATAGTAATCCCAAGCCAGATGCACTTTAGGATTTTCCTGAGGTACATCTAGGAGCAATAGTAGACAACGAGTATTATAAAACAGGGCATGGGTCATAAAATATTAACTCTATGTTTTGACATCCGCTCGCATCTTTTTGTTCCCTGGAGTCGAATAAGGATGAACGAATCGTCACTTAACTAAACGAATATAATAAATCCATATATTTTCAAAAAGCTAGCTGTAATTTTATTCATTTAAATACTTCATCGCAATTACCATTAAAAAAAATCATAGCAATACGTTAAATACGCTGTAGTATTAATAATATTCGCTCGTCCGGAGCTACTAGTTGTAAAAACAGCACATATCTCCTCGGCGAGGAAGAAATGCAAAAATACTCGGTTTGTACGTGAAGTATATTCAGACGTAACGCTATATACATTTGTTATTTTTAAATAATTAAATAAGTAAATATTTTAAGTAGTTATTTTTTAAAATGATATGTAAATTAATCTGAAAGGATTAAGAGAATAAGAAAAACGTTGCAATGAAGTATGTACTTAAACAAAAGCATGAAATACAGAGTAATATTTAATTTTCTCTACTTATAGAACTTTTTCGTACTTATGGATTTATTTAATTATTCTATTTATTTTTGTATTTGTGTATATTATTAGTAAGCCATTAGATATGAATAATTTGTTTTTACTACGTAATTTTGTAGAAATTTCCTTGGAGAGTATTTAGACAATCGATAAATTTATACAATTTTATAGAATATATTGTATAAAATTTGTGTAAGCAATATATTTAAAGTGACATAAAGTACTGATGATTCATTCATTATAAACACTATGAAATAAAATAATTTTATTCTTTGAAGAAATTGTTAATAATATTATTACAGTCCGTAGCTTCAATGCACATTAATTTTAATTTAATTTATTTTATTTGTTTCGAAATTCATAAAACTCGTTTAAATACTTTTTTAAATATAAATCTTACGTATTGTACTTAGTAAGTTGCATTAATAAATTAATGATTTTTATTATCAAACTATATTATTAATAATACCTATAGATAAATTTATTGTCCGAAAAATTATATAAATTGAGTTATTCTAATCTGTTTTATTATTAAAATGATTGTTTGGTATTTAACTCTATCTATTAGTTACTTTTGCTGAAATCAAAATTGCTTTACATGTACATTAGTTGGGCGTTTTAAATGTATATAAACAATATTGCTGATATTTTTAGATCAGTAATTATTTTTAATTTAAATGTACTATTCAATAAATATTAAAATTAAAAAACACCCTCCAAATAAATAACATGAACTGTATAATCTAAAAGTTAAGGAATAGTGAAAGAAAACAATCTAGTTTAAGAACAATTTTTTTCACTCTTCGAATATCTAAATGGCGAAAACTCGCTCTATTTATCTAATCATGAATCGATTAATAGTCTTTGATATTTAAGTTTAATGTTTTCGCAATAACTTCAAGTGAACTTATAGATTACAGAAGAGAAAAAAATCCTTATTTTGCTGCATTACAAAGCATCTATTAAAAATTATGAAACTGTAAACACAAGTCCATACAATATCATTGGTAAATTTGATGTCGGAATAAATATATGATACTAATTAAAAATTTAATATTTATTATTATGAAAGGTTTATTTTAAATGATATTCTCTTTATCTTTATCTTTGATAATCATTGGATGAAATGAAATTGTTCTTAAACTCTAATGAATTTCTTGAAAATATTGATAATGTATAGGTTTTAACAAATTTTTAAATTTCAAAGTAATTACACTAATTCTTTTATAATATTTCCGTAGGCTAAAATAATACTATTATATAAAATATATTATATATACTATTATATATATACTATTATATACTATTATATATATACTATTATATACTATTATATATACTATTATAGTTAATACTATAAAATAAAATAGTACTATTCAATAAATATTAAAATTAAAAAACACCCTCCAAATAAATAACATGAACTGTATAATCTAAAAGTTAAGGAATAGTGAAAGAAAACAATCTAGTTTAAGAACAACTTTTTCAAATTTTTCAAATTTTTTCCAATTGAAATTTATATATTTTAAATTAATAATTATTCTAGGTTTGCATTAAATATTTTCTACTACTATTTAACCGACATCTTAAAACGCTTATAAATTTATAAAGATTTATCTATTGTAGCTTTAATTTAACTGCGGTCGGTAAAAGTAATATAATTTTTAGTTTTGTATGATTCCGTAGCTCAACAATTTTGATGACGCCTTATTGTTACAGTTTCTATCATAACCTGTAAATTGTATAGAAGTTATTACAGATTGCTTTGTAGCTATGAAATTAGTTTTTTTTATTGAGTATATGGATTATATTAACTTGTAACGTATTGAAATATATTTATTTAATATATTGAATTATCTATAGTTTTGGGAAAATGTCTAAACGTAAATTAGACGAATATCTAAATGTTGCTGTAGAGAGAAAATCTGCTTTTCAGAATTCTTTGGATTCTGATGAAGAAGACGATGAAGCAAAAGAAGAAAATTACGATGTTATGCATGAAAATGAAATTGAAGGCAAGTTATTTTAAATTAAAAATCATGAAAATATTACCTATAGTAATTAGATTTACTAATCCAATACGTACTGAATTTTTATTTTAAAATTTCAGCATACTACATAAAATTATAATTTCATATTTTTATTAATTTATAATATTTATAAAAATTTCTTTGTATAAGTATTATAAATATATGCATAATTCTATCTATAAAAATATACAATTTAATAGGTGTTGAAGATGGACCATCGGCACCAGAAACAAATGTTGGCTTTACTGCATTTAATATGAAAGAGGAATTAGAAGAAGGACATTTTGACAGAGAAGGGCACTATCATTGGAATAAGGAAAAAGAAATTCGTGACAACTGGTTAGATAATATTGATTGGTTGAAGGTTAATTAAAACTATTGTTTTGAAATTAATGCATACTAAATGTCAATATAATTGTTAAAAATAAGATCGAAATTATTAATATTATAACCAAAATAGGTTAGAAATAAACCTAAAGATAAAAACAATAAATCAACAAATGAAGAAGATTCTAACGATGAGAGCGATGAAGAAAGTGATTTTATGTTTGATTCAACGCCATTGTATAAAGATATTTTGGAATACCTTAAACCTGGTGAAACTGTTTCAAAAGCCTTATGTAGACTAGGTATACTTAAAAATGCAAAGGTTTATTGTAAATTTATAATGATTAATTTATAATATTTAATCATTGATTATTTAATAAAAATTTTAATTTACATGGATTAGAAAAAGGTAATTTGTTATTCTAGGAAAAGGGAAAACGAAGTTAACAACAGCTGAAAGGTGGAAAAAGAAAAAAGAGCCTAATGCAGTTATAGAAGATGAAAATTCTGAAAGTATTATAAAATTAACAGAATTAGCTAATGAGTTATTAACTCGAACAGGCAATATGGATATTTATCAAGAAAGCTATGAGCAAATTGAAAAAAAAATTACACTCGCAGCTAAACATTCACACCCATCAAAAACAGAAGCAGAGTTAGATATGTTTGCAGATGATTTTGACTTAAAAGAAAAAGATAAAATAAATGAAGGTGTATCAAATGGTAAATATAAATAGATTTTTCCATTGTAAAATTTAAAAAAATAAGTAAACATATAGAGAATTTTGATTTCTAATAGAGCCTACATCTGAGAAAGGAAAAGAAACATCATACGAAAAGAATTCATTAAGTCAAGATATTTCTTGGGAGCTAAAATGGTCACAAGAAGAAAATGCAAAAATTCATGGTCCACATACTAGTGAACAAATGCATGTGTGGGCCAAAGAAGGATATTTCAAGAATGGTGCATGGGTCCGAAAAACAGGACAATGCGGAAAATTTTATAATGCATCTAGAATAGATTTTGAATTATATTTATGATTTTTAAATAACGATATTCATAAAACTATACATTCTATTCTTATATTATATAATTTGCTTTACAAATAGTATATAACTTAAAATGGAAAACAATTAATTCATTTTACTTCGTTACTGTACAGAATTTACAATATTATAACGTACGTATTTTTGAGATTAAATTAATATCCTTTACTTTTTTTTCTTTGATTTAATGAAATCTCTAATAAAGTTTTTTCATAAACGGGACGTGCATTTGTTAGATGTAGTAAACTCCTGCCACCATCTCCAATCTTTGACCAATCATTTCCATAATTATCATAATTGCTATGCTCCCATAACGGATTAGAAGTAGTATATCCTGTAAGAAAATTTATATCATTAGCATACATATAAAAGAATTATATAATAATAAAGAAAATAAATTATAAAATAAATAAAATAGAGAATAAAATGAAAATAGAGAAATATTAAGACTTTTGTAATTGATCCTTTATAATCGTTAAACATCATAAAAATTAAACTATTTAATATAAATTTAAATTATATAAAAGACATTCAATAATTAATTTTCTTTATTATTTCTAATATCAAAACTTTTCAACCGAAGCCTAAAAATTGGCATGGTTAAATCCGATCTCAAAAAATTTTAAATATTGCATTCATTTTTGTTAATAAATGATACTATCCTGACATTTATTGATGCTAGTGATAAAAATTAATAGATGCAGTAAAATTCAACAAATAAATTCTTGATTCTCGAGAATAATTACGCTTGTATAATTATAATATGCGAATTTATAATTTTACATGTATAAATTGAAAGAAAATAGTACAAATTAAAATATTTGCATTTAAAAGAATAAATATATTATATTATTTATTTCAAAAAATGTTTAATTAATATTAACCAAAATTTATTTATTAACAATCATCAAAAAATAAATACAATTTACTTGAAATTATATAAAAACATTATTAATATTACCTATTATATTTTATTAATTCTTTAAAAAAGAACATAAAAAATTATTTACATTATAATATGTTGATGTGTTATATTTTCATAAAAAATAAATTACTTATAATATATATTGTGTACATATAAGATGACAACTATCACATTCAAAATTAAAAAATTGTTCATTAATTACAAAATAATTTTACAAAATTTTTGACTATAAAAAAGCAACAAAATCATTTTTATATAATCCGCAGACATTGCATTTAATATTTCAAATATTTTAATATTTCCATAAATAAATTTCAATTGTATTTATATTATACCTATTTTTATAAATTTAAATGGAATTAATTTAAGTTTATTTTTTAATGCTTTAGATATATTATTTTAAAATGAAAAAGTAATTTAATAATATTCAAATGATTCTAAATGTTAATTATAAAATCTGATAATAAATATGCAGATATTCTTTTAATAATTAAACTAAAATTTCTAAAATTCCAAATGTTTAAATTGAAATTATACAGAAAATTGCTTCTTGATTGAGAATTATGACTTGTCCATTTGTCTCTTCCTCATTATTGTTTTTCACCCGGAACCATTTCTTTTAAACTGACTATCTTAAATTTTTCTCTCGTTATTTCATTTCTCGTCATCCTCCACCCAGTTTTAATTCATTATTTGTCCTACAATATGCATTTACATTTAAAATTGTTCGAAAATCAGATAAAAGGTACTAGTGAATCAATCATATTTTTCTTCACAGAATATGATTAACAGAAAATAAAACAATTTTTTAATATAATAATAAATTGACTTTATAAATATATATTTACAAATTTTTGTTAATGACTAAATAGAAGAATATTAATAAAATCGAAGGATTTAATCACTTTTATAGACTAAAATAATATCTGGCATTGAATTAAATCTATAAACATTGTAATTTTTATGTTTCTATTTCGTACTTTTATAAATTTATATTCTATAGCTTATATTTATAAAAGTATTAGAAGTGTATGGATATCTTTTCAATATTACTAACAATAAGATTCTTTTATACGTCAAACTAAAAATAACGAAAATTGAACTGTGCATATAACAGTACATTGACTATAAAAAATATTTAGAAAAATATATTTCAGTGCTGCCATTATAAAATTAAAATAATGATATTCTTAACTCGATCGAAAATTACGTTATGCAAACAAATAAATTCAAGTAATTTCAATATAATTAAACTATTATCATTAATCGTGTAATTAATTAATGCATAAGATTATTTTAAAATTAAAATTCTTTCCTAAAAACATATAAAATATTTTCTTAAAAAAACAAAAAATATATATATATATATACATATATTCAAATGATAAGACAAAGAGATATAACAGTGAGGGAGAAAGAGTATTATATATAATAAAACGTGGGTTAAATGAATAAATATTTAAATCTTCTATTCGATATAAACGGTGAATAAAAAAATACTATGAATATATATATTTAAAAAAGTTACTAATAATACTAATAATACTAATAGTAATACTAATAAAGCGTATTGGAGCTCTTGGAATTTATTTATAAAAACTATTATTCAGCATCAGTATTTATAATTCCCAGTCGGTTATACATATGTCTAAGTAAATAAAAGGCCGATCATACAGTGAACAGTAGTGAAGCATTTCTCATTCTCTCATTCTCCAGCTTTTGAACGTGAGTACATGCTGGTATTAACCACTTAGATATGTCACCCACAAAACGAAGCTCAATTTGAATATTTCGAATTACGTACACTCGGCCCAGTGAACGACTAGTCAACGATATCCGGAATTTCCACCCTTAATTGTAATTGCATATACGCCCACACGCAAGTAGGCACTCTTATACGTAAAACTAGTTAAACTATTCTCGTTAAATGAAGTTATTTTCAAAAATAAAAGGTTGGTCGTATCCTTCCATAAATTTTATTGGAATCTTTTATTATTCTCTTTATAAACAGATAGATTAAAGGGTTTAAGAGATACTGAGTGAAGAGAAATTTGTGCTTCAGAGCAGCACAAATTTCACAGAAAATGTTACATTATATACAAAGTTAAGCATGTTGCTTACGAATTTTTTTTATAAAAATTATATAACATGAAAATTTTCCTTTAGTTTAAATGACATTGAATTATTTAAATTTATTATAAAATATATACCTCTACACACACAAAATGTAAATATTGCGTATATATAGTGCGCGTGCGTGCTGTATATAAGTATATATCTACTTATTATTTTTAACGTTACACAATGTAAATTTAATATATTTGAACATAAATTTATTGCGTTGCACGCGTCATTTATAATTTGTAAATTGAATTTTAATAATTTTTATAATATAATTCTTTTTTGACATAACATTCTAAATATTTGCAAAGTAGTTTGAATATTTGTTAAGTCGTGATCTGATGTTGGTGCATATATTTTGTTACTGTAATTATGGGCCTTTTGATTTAAATATCGTCCATATCACTTATAGCCTTATTTTGTTATAAAATATTGTCTTTTGGAATTATTTAAAATAAAATTATTCTGAAAATTTAGAAATTTCGTTACAAAGCTTGAGGATTTAAATATAAAATCATAGTTTTGTAATAGTGCAATATCTTGTAAGGCATCCCATTGCTCATTCTTCTCAGACAAAGCTTATTTACATGTGTTTGCATGTAAACTATCTCTATTCTACTTGTAGACTGTGTTTTTAGTTAATACATGTAGCGAATTTCGGCTGATAGGAACGAACCGCATTGAAACGGAGTAACTGATAACAGTTAATCATTTTCAATTTCTACCGATTATACAATTAAAATTTTTTTTTTATTAAATAATAATAAAGCAAAACCAATAACAAAAACAGATTTATTGAATTAATTTCTTCTAGGCGAAGCTGATCTTTAACGCATATCTGATTACCAACCAAGTTTTCGAAAAAAATCCAATGTAAATAACGGTAAATACAATATATAAGGTAGATACAATAAAATAAAGTTTATAAAGAGTTCGGATGATTCTTGAATATGATACAAGTTTTAAATATACTTGTATAGAAGTTGAGAGAAAACAAAAATATAATATGCTTACCTGTATGAAATTTTTGATAAATGAGTGTTTTACGTTATTATAATTGGATAATATTGGGACTTAGCAATCGGAACAAAGAATAGCATAAGATATTATTAAACGGGATAAATTATAAATGAACGTTGTAAAGGGACAAATATAGTCAGAATAAGATTTAAAATGAAATTGAAGCGAGAATGAGTGATGTATGGAAATCGGGCGGGAAGAGACGGCGGCATTAGCTCTTGGCCAAGCATTCGGAAGCGGATTTGAAGTTCATAAGCAATATTAGATAGAACCTACCCTGTCCGTAAAATGACTCGGGCTGTATCAGCTGATAAGGTGGATTCTGCGGATATTGCGGCTGGATATTTCCCTTGAAGAGCAGCCCTGGGAGCTCATGGAGGCTAGCGACCGCACCGAACAGGTACTTCATCGTGAAGACGACGAGGGCGAAAAGCACGGCCATCGCCACTACGATCTTCATCTTGATGAGGATGACGGCTGCGATGCTCTTGAGTCCCCCCATAACTATAAAATATCCAAAAGGGAGTTATACAGTTAGGAACTCGTAAGACGGGTGACGAGGATGGGGGAGGAGATGGCCAACCACTAGGAAACTAAGCGTCGAATCCCATTGGCAAAGCTGAACCGCGACATACTGGACGACTCAAAGTTGTCAGAAAATATAGATAGATAGATAGATATATAGAGAGAAAGAGAGAAAGAGAGAGAGAGAGAGAGAGAGAGAGAGAGAGAGAGAGAGAGAGACTAAGTGATAGTGAAAGTGATAGTGGGTGAGTCAAATTGGGCAACAAGAATCGGAGCTTAGACAAGCTAACGACGATAGAGAAATTTAGTTGTCTTTAAGTATTTTGTGTGACAAAGCGTCACAACTTCTAGTCTCAGAGACCAGTAGCGGATATGCAATTAATTTAATACATTATGCATTCCTTACTGATTATGCCCTACGTTTGTTAGGTTTGGCCTCTAAGTTTATATTTCTTTTTTACGCTTTTGAATGTTCATTTATGTTCAAATTCCAATCAAAGGCAAGAATTTGAAACAAAAACTTAGCCCCACTGACTGGATTATTGCTTCAAATATATAGTATAGAGCATTATATACATTCTTATCTATACCATACCGAAATGTAAATATGCGTTATTGTGAATTTAGAATAAGAACGGCTCTACCGAAAAATATATTCTAAGTTACAAAAATTGATTGAAAAATATTTAGATAAATAAAGTTGATCATTTGTATATATATATGAATGTCTCCTTTAAAGTTTAATAAAAGCTTTTGACTAAAAAACATTTTTGTAAGATTTTGAAATAATTGAATATGTTGCTTCAATGAATTCTTAAATCACATCATGTTCACGTGATTTTTCGATATTGTAAATAACTTATTTTATAGCGATATATATATTTTAGAATATTGAATACAGACAACAAATGGAAATACTTTTTCAATCATATTTCAACATCATTATTTTAATGTCCTATTAACATATGGGCCCATTCCCTCAACTAACAGATTATTCAATAATTTAATATAAAATTAATATTTATTGAACTGTTTTTAAAACAATTGGTAATTCTTTTTATATATAATTCAATTTTTGTTCACAAAATGCTTTACTAAATAAAATACAAAAGGTAGTGCACTAAATTATTTATAATTAGATTGGTCACAAATGATTAATCAAAATTGAGTTAATTATTGTTGTACTTAATAAATCTTATTAATATTTATAAATAGTCCTGTAATAATTTCAAAATGAATTATAATTTTACATAAATCAATCACGTGAAAATTTCTATTCTCTATAAAATTTTCATAGGCACGTTTAAAAAAATGAAAGAGTATAAAGTTTTTTGACATCGAGAGTATAATCATGCGTTTGTAAATGTTAAATTGTTTATTTCTCATTCACATACACAAATAACATAACATTAAATAATAATAAACAAGCCTATTTTTTAAATAAATAAGTAATTAAACAATAAAAAATAGTTTAATTTAAAAAATCAGGAGGAGGTTCGTTTATTCGAACGTTTATAAACATATAATTTAATATCATAAAAAAAGAGTAAAGGATAATATTTGAAACGATGTGTTAAAATCAATATTTTGAGCGTGTGTTTGATGAACTTACGAAGTTATAGTTACATAAGCTTACGTTACAAATAATACAAGTGCAAAATAATTTATATGATGTAGTGGATATTTGAGGAAAAAAAATGAAAGTAAAATGACTATAGCCAATGAGTATAACCATATGATTGAGCTTACCAATGCAAAAGCGCAGTGAAATAGATAAGTACGAGAAATATAAGTAAATAAATTAGAGGGTTGTATTAACGTTGTAAATGTTGTAAAGAATAATGAAGAATTAGTGGAATGAGGGAAGGTATGATGAAACGAAGAGAGAAAACACAAAGAAGAAAGATTAAATATCGAGGATGGGAGTGGGAGAGAATGTTAAACAGAGAAAATCCGATACAAAGATATAAATAAAAAGAGAGGGTGAGAGGATGATGGGGTGAGTAGTAAGAGGCGGCCGTTACCGCTGCCACGCCCGGTAAAGGGTAGTATGCTAATGCAATTATGGAAATCGTGGTATGAAAAGCGGGCGAGAGATGAGCGTCGGTCTGCTCTTCGTTCCCTCCCTCCCTCCCTACCTACCCGTAACCCTTCACTCGTTCGGCCTCGCACTCTCCCCCCCTCTCTCATTCTCTCTATTTATCTATCTCTCTCAATCTCCACCCAGCTTGTAGCCCTGGGTCTCTTCTCGGAGGGACACCGACGCGACGATCGGAGAGCGAGAAAGAAAGGTAAATGCCAGATCTATGGAAAAGGGAGCGCTATGACGGCAAGAAGCTCTCTACTTTTGGATAGAACAGCTGTGTAAGTCAGGGTGCTACGATAATCGTGAATATGTAATTACGACAGAGGACGTGCGAATAGAGATAAACGGTGCTGAAACCGCTTTTCCTGAACATGCAGAGATTTTACTCGCGCCTCAACAGTCACTCGCATACGCTCACGCACACCTGAATATCCTCTTCCATTACGCAGAGCTCGCTACCACGACTTTTCTCTTTTCTTTACTTTTCTTCCAAGATTTTTTATTGAGCGTACCTGTCAAATAAATGCTCTGTCACGAGCCTTTAACTTTACTTTCGATGAGAACATCCATCGGAACCTCCTGATTTACTTGATTCGTCTTAATCGACCCCCACCCTCGTCATCGTCGACTAATCGAAACACCTGTACTCCTTACTGTTTAATTTTCTCATTGGCGTCGTTAAAAGATTAACAAACGGATTTTTACTGCGCCTACCATGAAAAAGAGTAATATGAGGTCTCCGTATGTCTTTCTCGTATTTTGTCCATAAAATAAATAGGCGAGGGCCCGATATTTAACGAAGAAAGTATTTTAACAATAAAATAAGATTTTGCTTTCCTTGCAATTATAAGGAAAGTGTTACTTATAAACATCTACAATATAGTTGTACCCAATAACAAGTGTGTCGATTATTACAATTATCTCAATGCTCTTCTTCATTTTAAGGTCCCGATTGCAAGAAAGCTACGCTAGAAAGTTAAATCTTTCATTTAACACTCACTGACTAATCTAATTTTATCTTAAATGTCGTAGAACTAATATTCACATTAGATTCAGAGCTTTTCCATGCAGATGTACCATTAGCCTGATAAAATATTTTATCACTATTCAACCATTCTTTCAGCATAAAAAGTTATTAATATAAACAATTGCACTTATAGATTATAAGCAAGTGTATGAAAATGTTTTTATTTACTCATTAAATTACATAAAAAATTTCATAATTATCACAACATGAAATGTGAATATTCTGTTGGTGAATTCAATTTTAATAGTTTACAGTGTTGAAAATTTAAATTATTTGCCATAAATACCGATGCTTTGTACCCTCTGTAATTCTTCTGTAAATATGTTTCAAAATTTTTATTGATCCTGCCTATTACAAAATATAAAATTGTCTAAAGTTATTACGAAAGTTTATCAAATTATAATTGGTATCCGGGATTATAATATATTAAAATAATATTTGAGCTAAATTATTTTTAGTATTGCTGAAATAACATAAATAATATTACAAATGTAACTGGAAAATATTCTATATGAACTTAAATTTAAATTCTAATTATTTTAATAACAAAATAATCCATTTATAAAAGAAATAAAAAACTGTTTATTGTAACTCTCTGAGGATACGTTGACTTATTCCTGTGTAAATGAATTAAATTATCACTTCCTTTTAGAAGATATTATATTGACTATATGCAAATGTGAATGTTAAAAATGTGAAGTGAATAAATAATAATTTTAAACGTTTTTAACTGATTTTATTGAAAATCTATCACCCATCTATAAATAAACTGTAAAAGAAATGAAGCACATATTTTTTTAAGAATTTTAATGTGGAACTCGTTAATACTTCTACGTGGAATTGATTATTTTACATGCAATATATAAAGTCTAATCATTTTAAATAAAAATAATTTACAAAAATAATTCCATGCTTCATCTAGATTACTTATAATTTATTAAAAAAAAGAAAATAATGTTTGAACGAGTGTTGAGATGTATTTTACTTGTATTAATTTGTAAAATAATTTTCAAATAAAATTTTCAATTTTAAATAACAATTATGGACTAATAAATGAAAATGTCAATAAAATATTAGTGAATTCATAACCTGTTCTTCTATTCATTGATAATATCACTAACTTTTCATTAAAGATAACTCGAAATCAATAATCAATGAGAAAATTTTTCCTTATCCAAGATTTGAAACTTCGCACAACACGAATCGGTCGGCTTATATATGATTTTTTATTTATATATATTTATATATATAAATTTATATATATATATATATATATTTATATATTTTTATTTATGACTTATATATGCTGAAGAGGAAGAAGGTCGTAAAGAGCAAACTGAAACTTGTAAAAAGTGTCTCGTAGTAAGAGACGGTCAAATGTGAGAGAAGCCAGCATTCGTCAAGTTACTTCAACTATAATTTGCCGAAATTTTTAATCCCCGTACTCACGCGGATTTACCAGGAAGATCATATACACCTAACCTTCTCACAAAAATCGAAAAAAGGTCAGCGAATAGTGTCTCAAGTGCTAGCCGTGATAGGGGATAGGGGAAGATGGTTCCTTAGGATAGCCTCGGATGAGTAGTGAAAGCTATTGTTCGTGTACTCACATAGTAAAAAGTGATGTTTGTGCTTGCGACTCGTCGTGTCCAAGTTTCCTTGATCGGATTGTCCGGGAGAGATGAACTCCACAAGGACGAAGAGGCAGAGCAACAGCGGGAGCGCAATCGGTGAGCGGTGCCTCATCCTCGCGGAGGCCGTCGGCCAGCATCGAAGCATCGGTCTTTATACGTCGGAGGGCGACCATTACCGGCAACAATTAGCGGCGACAGTAGGCGAGCGTGGACTCGCTTAGATCGTAAAACTCTGGAAGGAGGTCGCCTATGAGAAAGCGAGATGCAGAGAGAAGCGAAACGCGTTGGTGCGGAAGGAGTGAGGGATATGGGATAGGCGAGTGCGGGAGTCCATCTTTACAGGGAATTTCGGTTTACCAGCTGCGAATAACGAGCCATGATTTCATCAATTTTCGTATTTTGTTTACGAGGTTCGATATAGGCAATCATCAGCAAGTCGGATCCGTCGGTCTTTTACAAATTGGATGATTGCCCTCACGCTTAACAAGAAAGTTTAAATGCTCGTTTACAAAAACAATGTCAGTCGGTTCGGAAAATTTCCTGCGATCAGTTAACAATTTCAATGCGTACAGATAATTTCAGTAGTTGCATTATTACGAGCAAAGTTTAAAGTCAGCTTGCGTATCTCCAACAAAATTCTAAGGAAGCATCTGTACTTTACGTCCCCTTTAACTAACGATAAAAAAAGTCATGTTTCTTTTTCTCTTTCTTATTATTACTGACAACCTTCCGATACTTCTGCTAATTGAAAAACGCTAACACTATTTTGCTGTGAAAATCGAAAATTTATGAAGTTTTAACGAACCGATATCATTTAGGTAAAGGCGAACTCTAATTTTTCATTTTTGAAATTATACACAATTCAGTGATTTTAAATATTTTTCTCGTAAATATAGTGGTTCGGTTCACGTCTGCAACATATTTACGAATATGATATATATATATATATATCACATTGTCTTGGATTTATCACATCTCATAGAGAATATACGATATTGCGTAATTGATTTTTTGTATTAGTTACAAGTAAATGTATATGATTATCAATTATAAGTAATAAGTCAATTAAAGAAATACTTTTATTAAATTTAAAAAAAAATATACAATTCCAACATAGTGTTAATTTTCTTCTTTGTTTATTTCTCGTGTCTACATAAAACTATTTAATTAACTGTGTAATGAAATAATCTGTTTTTCATGATCAACTGTTTTACTCTTCTAAATTGAACTGAAAGCCCTTAATATCAACAGCAACAGGAGTATTAAGAACACTTAGAAAATACAAGAAATTAATATAAAAATTTCTCAGTAGATTATAGAAATATTAATGAAGGTAATATATTTATATTTAGAATTTATAGTCATATTGTCAAGAAAATGTATTAATATTAATGTTATAATATCATTTATTTTATTTTCATATTCATTTTTTAGCATTTATATGATTTGCAAACATTTATCTTTTATTGTTATACAATTCATGATATAAAATTACTATACCTATGCCAACTGTTCAGTTACACAAACAATTAATAAATATATTTTATTATAGAATGAATTTAAAACAATCGAAATAAATATAAAACATAATAATTGTATAAAGAAAATTAAAAAGTAAAAAATTATTTAAAATTTATTACAGGCTTTTCAAAATTCAATAAAGACTAGTTATTTTCTTTATGTTTGTTTATTAATAGTATTATCAGAATATAATTTAATAATAAGTTGCATACAATTTTATTTTAATACAACGAAGCGTTTCAGTTAGATTTTGTATAATCAATCATTAAGTCAAGATACGTATGAATAACTTAAATTTTTCAATACCTTATATACGTAATTACCAAAATAAGTTGCTCGATTCAACAGTATATTATGTCATAATTGAAAATACCTAATAATTATTTAAAGCAGATGATATATTACATGTTGTGAAACTATCGGCGCGTTTTCATGATTCTCAAAGTATTTAATTTAGCTTACATCAAATTAACTTTTCGATTAATAAATTACTAATTCCAATTAGTATGAGTAATTAAATTATTTTCCAAATAATAATGGGAAAAAAATTAAAAAAAAAAAGATTCAATAATGTTAATTAAATAATAATTGAAAAATATAAATTATATAGAATATAATGTATTCAATAGACAATGGAATGAGTAATTGGGATTTAAGTAATAAATATTTAGCCAATGAAATAATATCGAATATTGAAAGATTATAAACAATTATATAGATAGTCAATATTACATGAATTGTAAGCGTACAATCAAGATATAAAGGGCAGTAAAGCCAGCTGTTATCAAATTTGATAACAGCGTAAATATGTAGATTTGATTTGTACGACGTTTAGCATTAATGTCAAAACAGCTCTTGTTGAAATGACCGTGTTTAATTTATTATTTACTTCCAGTGTTTCGCCGATTTCGAATCTGACGGACTACGTGACGAGTCTCTTATACAAAGTATGTGTTTGCGATTAGTAGTCCAGTGAAATGTTTCTTCCTGTTTTGAAGTATCCGATCCCGTTTAAACGAACCAACTCTCCATAGAGAATTGAGGGCGTGATTTTTTCGTTAACGCCCTTCGAAATTTGCTCAGCTCCAGTTAAGAAGAATGTCGCTGATGCCGACGGGCAGCTCCTCGCTCAAGCTTTCCTCAAATAAAGGAAAGCACTTTACTTTATCGATTTCTCGGTTCTATTTATAAATGTTTTACTTACAAATAAATGACTAAGTAGGACAATTTTTTAAAGCTCCCAATCATTCTCACTCGTCATTGATTTATCTTCAGGCGCTAACACCGTTAATTGACTACTCTGCGATTATGATTTCATTTATATTCTCCCATTGAAATTTAAAAGATATTACATTTCGAAGTAATGATTCATTAGTAAAAACAATTTTTATACTTTACAAATAGAATTATTAAGGTATTGATGTTTTTAATTCAATTTCGACTTTCATAATATCTACGACTAATGGTTAAGTTTCTAAACGTATTAACTCGACCGAACAATTTTTACAGGATTATCTAGTACTAAAAAGTTTTCAAAGCTTAATCTTACTCAATCTTACTTAGTTCGCTGGCTACAATACTCTAAAATTTCCTAAATAATAGGAAATTCAAAGAAAATATATAAACAAAAACATTTTATTCTAAGTTTCATTAAATATTCTTGAAACATCAAGGTTTTCCAACTATAATTCAATGGCAATTAAAAATTATCCTTTGATTTATTTATTTTTAGAAAGAAACGTATAAATTTATTTGCTAATGTTTCTCAGGTTAATTAACTAATATTTACACAAAGAAGTTCATTAAAGATATTACAAACTATATGCAGCTTTCTTTAATAGTTGATCATTTATTATATAATATATATATATATTGTATAGTATAAGAAATAACTGCGAAGTACAATTACATTACATTACGTGTGTACGTTTGTAAATATAGGTTTTGTTGGAGATTTAAAAATTAAAGTATATTTAATAAAAATAATAATAAATAAAAATAATAAGAAAATTATACTTAACAGATAAAATTAATTTTTTGATTCAAACTTTAATTAATAAATACTTTCAATACGTATCCTAATGCCTATGTGACTCTTTATAAATGAATTCGAATTTACGTTTTCCAAAATTATAAGAAAAAATTAATTCTCTATGTCCGTGTAACTATAGTTCAATGATAATTAAATAGTTATAAAGAATAATAGTTATTAAAAACATAGTATTTTTAATCGATGATTGAATGAATATCCTAAAGTAGTCTATATAATTGAAAGATGATTGAAAATAAATACGTGTATGAAAATAATTTCTTTTGATTCCTTAATAGTGCTGATTGGTAAATGAGTAATTTCCGAAGAAATATCTTAATCTTCCCTAATGTATCCTTAAAACAGGAAAATACATAAAGAAATTAATTAAATATGAAATTATGATTAGTAGCAATTATTAGAGCAGGTAATTTGTGCGACCGTAAGAGTAGAGTATTTTATATAGCTCAAACAGCAGGTGCTGAGAATGTTTAAAATAATCATAAACGGCGCGCGCACTTACTTTTGAAATGTAAAAGAACTACTACAGGTAAAATTAAAATCGTCGTAAAATGCGGATATCGATTATTTAAGAATAATAGGGTGGCAAGGAAGAGGTGTCCAATGAAAAGGACAGAAACGGTATAAAGGAAAACAATGTCGGAGGGTCGTAATGGGAGAGCGCAGAAAATAGGTCGTTCAAATATGGCGCGGAACGCATAACAAGTGCATAATTAGAGGTGTAACGTGTATGCGTCTGCGTTCATGGTATAGGGCGACGTTGAACTGATGGGCCTACCGGTCGAGCACGGAAGGAGGGAAAGTGTCGGTGTTGGCACAGAATGAGAATTGGATTAGATGTGTAAGGAAAATAGATGTGGAGAGAAGCTGGTCTTCACTCTTTCGCGGATCAATCCCCCGGTTTCACGCTGCGGGACGGTGCAGGGCACAGGGAAAAGACATTTTAATTGACAAGACACCTTAAACTTTTAGCCAATATACAATATCATTTTATTATATCTGCAGTAAACAAATTTCTTGTTAATACATTCGCTTATTCACTCTGCCTCTTCGCTCTAATACTTTGTTTTTTTTTTGCTTGCTATTCACCTTTCTTCCCTTACTTCTCTTCACCCCTTCCTTTTCTTATCCTTCCTCTTTGTCCCCGTATTTTTTTCATTATTATTATTAGTTTTGTTACATGCGGTATTATATCGCCCTTTTGTACGTAACCTTCATCGGCAAACTGTATGAAATTTATATATTCTATATATATAACCATGTCAGCTTTATTAGCATAAAATAATTTTTGTTTTTTACTCGTTTATTCGATGCTGTAGGGTGTGTAACTGATGGTACGCAGTATATACTCGGATTTATTAAGTTAATATTTACATGAAAACGTATGTTTCTCGTAGATATTAATATAAAATATACAATACATGGTGGCCACACGAATCTGCGACCTTTAAAAACTAATCTTACCCTCTGGAAAGAAATTTATATATAGAATATCGAATAACAAAATTTAAATTCAATTACGACTCACTGGTTTTTCAATAAAAATTGTTTTTTTATCACTAATTAGATAAATATTTTATGCTTCTTGCTTTATGAAATATTTTTCGAATAATTATTCACAAAAATAATGTAATAATTTTGTCAGTAAGTAGATCAGATTTGTTAAAACGTTTGAATCAGTGTATATTTCGGACTAGCGCATCGCTGTCTAATAATTAATGAAAAGTAGTAGCATTATTGTTGCTTAAATTAATTTTCTTATACAATACAAAAGGTATAGTTCTAATGGTCCTACTGTCGAAAAACAAAGATACTTTAAGGAATTAATGAAACAGTTCTTTATTTAAAGAAAGTATATCGTTAAGAGGCAACTCGTAAGCCGAGTAAGCAGTCTCCCTTGCAAATCAAAAGTAAGAATAAAGTAATCTTACCAAAGTGAATGCAAATTATTCAATTTCGGTTAATGTTTTCATTGGTTATAGTAGTCGCGTGGGTAAGCTCGACGAGAAAAAATTCCCATAAATACTAACGTACCATTACGTTCAGGGATGTTCGAAAAACACGTCCAGCAAATAGAAATATCTACACGTTCTACTTAGTAGTTTTCGACGATACGAGAAGTCGAAGGGATTAAGGGAACAAAAGCTTTGATTTCAGTGTTTTTGGCTTTTGCAACGCTTAGCATCTATTTTTAATCTAGGACCTAATTTAGTTATGTTTTTACAATTCTTACGAGTATTTAACCTGATTTTTCATTTTATCGGTATCATTATTAGCCTTGCGTTACATCTTATGTAGGGAAAATTAACTTAATTAATATTTTAGAGGCTTCGAAGGAAAGTCAACTTTAGAAATATGAGACACGAGTAAACAGTTTCGGTGTTTTTTCACAGACTTTTATTAGATAACTAATATTGTAGTTGAGCTTTTTGTCTAAGTTAATTAACATTCGAAAAGAACATAAGTTACGATGGTAAATATTAAGTAAGGTTAGTGCATTATTCTCTTTTTTATGATGAAAACGATTAAAGGCTTAATAAATTAACGTTTAAACAAAATAAGATTTATGTGCCTATTGAAGAACGTGCTGTTTAAAAAGAATCCAAAGCTATAATATTGACGTACTTTTAAGGTTTAAGGCTGAAATATACTTACAAATTATTCATTCGAAATCAATTCTATTTAAAAAGAAGCGCAATCATTAATTTTTCTTTAAATATTGTCTATTTTAAATGAGCTATAATATATACTCAGTTCGGTGAACTTTATATCCAAATCTAAATAATTATATACATCATTGTATATAATGCCGAAATTACACTATACAGTAAAAATATTAATTGTTTCTGAATAATAAAAAAATTTGAAATCAACGGTTATATTATTATTTAAGGTTATATTATTTACGAATCAATAGAGCTTAGTTGGGTGGAGGTTCCATAGGTAGAGTTAAACTTTAAGCATTAGTTATAATGAATGAAGATCGCAGGGAATATTCGAAGTTTACTCAGTAGTTGTGATGCAATATGCAGCGTTAATTTTATTATCTATGATTGATACCAGCTAGATAACGAGGGTCTTTAATATTTATTTCTCCTACGGCGAGTAAATTATATTCATGTGCAAGATTTCCGTGCCCTAGCCTTATGACTATTAGGAATTCTCATAGTCAATGAAGTTCATATTGACGGTTCGTATTGTCGAATACATAGAACAAACCATTAAAAAGAAACTACATGTCTGAGAGGATATTATATACTTCAAATATTTGAAATACTTCAAATATGTACATAAAATAATGATTACAATCTATAATTATGTAACGATTGATTAAGTTAGACAGAATTTTTTTAACAATCAGTCTTTTATTAATAAATTTTATTAATTTTAAGTGACTTTAGTAGACTTTTTAGCGATTATCGAAATTGTTTAAGAATAATAAAATTTTACTATAAATTGTCATCAATAATCGCAGTTATAATAATATTGATTATGAAGCATACGAATTACGAATATAAATAATAGTAATAATAAAAAATGTTGTAATTAATATTTTACAGATTAATATTTTGTGTTAAAGACGTATTTTTTATATTTTTTTCGTTAACAAGTCTAATATGGTTGTAGAGTCTGTTGGTTAATCTGACTTTTACATGTTAAGAGTAAAAAAGTAAAGCGAAATTGAAAAAAATTCCTGATTTCAAGAGATAATTAATAAGATCATTGTCCGAGTAAAATGAAGGCCATTGAATGCAAAAAGTTCACTGAGACTGTGGATAAAAGTAAGATAAAGTGATAAACAATCGGATGCGGATAGAAGAATTACATTGGCAATTCCGGAAAAATTACTTCAAGTTTTATAGTTTTGAGTGAGGAAAGGAATTAAATGATCATGATCATGGGAAAGATTAATTGAAACAAGTAAATCAAGTCTTAAGTTATTGAGATCATAAGAGTAAAACGTCAAAACGTCAAAACGTCAAAAAAGCTATGGGGGAGTCAAAAAATATCAAAAAAGGGTGGAGGGGTGAGGATAAATAATATTTCGAGTGTCGCGGGATCCTTATAAAAAGAAACAAAATAGAAATGGAGACGTTGGTCAATTTCCCGTGACGGACATTCGACAAAGTCTAACAGGGGATTCAAGGTAAGAGCTGGAGGAGTTGTCGCGAGGACTGAAATAACTTGGGCTGAACAATGACGTTAGATGAAAAGTGTGACGAAGAGAGAGGATAGGGAGTGGGACTAAATGGACGAGCATGGGTAGCAAAATATTTTCTTTATACCTCGACTATTTTCAGACTCGCGCGTCTTTTTTTAACTCTCTGGGCGTCGAGACAGTACGTGTAACATATTCGATAAGAGGAGAAACGGCGCTCAGGCAGGGTGTCACTGGTTCTGCTTGTGACGAAATATCGACTAGAGACTACGTAATTTTTACATTCATAGTTAAAATAAATCGAGCTGGCTGTCCTTACGAAAATACAATTTACCCCTTTCTGTGCAGCTAAGGTGATAGGTAAAAAGGTCGTTAGAAGGAGGGGGACCGTGAAGCGTAAGCGTCCTTCGGTGCAGTGGGTCATTTATATTTTTAAAATCTCAAGACTTGTGAGGAAGGGTAGCCAAGCTTTATTATTCGTAATAATAGGGATTGTAGAGTTTGACACGTGGAGAGGGGGGGGGCAGCGCCTTCAATACAAGACATTCAATGTTATTAATGACTTGGCGTCTCCATTTCATTTCTGCATAATGAAAAGATATCCCATTGTGCAGGATATGCATAATTCTAGGGAAACCTCACGCGCATCCGCCAGGGATGAAAAAGAGATACCCAGAATAAGGAAGCTTAAAAGAATGATAGGATGAGAAGGATAGGTCGACACAGAACCCTGACTTTATAGCCAGGTCACAAGTTGTCCCAAGACTCGTATCGGCAGCGTCCCCGTCGCATGACTAACTATCTTGACTAATGAGCCGCGATGATTAAGTGAAAGATTTGTCTTGTCGCGTTGGCTTTCATAAAAGAGTATAGAGCTATGCCAGAGGTAAGAAAGGAGTGAGAAAGCAGAGGTCTCTGCAGTCCCCCGGGTCGTTTAATCCGACATAAAAATCATGATTATGCGGTACTTTGAAGGCGCCGAAGCCTCTTTTAGCTTCGGACACATCCTTTTTTTGTTCATCTCGCCTTTATGAATGTAAAGCAATTTATGTGAAGCAACTTTGGTCGGAGTGTCGCTCGACGGATCCTTTCACGCGACTCTATTGGATTTTAAGGCTCGTTGCTCTCGATATTATTTCGGGCAAGCTCGACGCTATTTAAATAAAGCTCCTTCATCTTCTCACTTATTCCGAAGCCTGTGAGTCTGCGAGGTCCCTCTAACTCCAACAATTCTCCATCCTCCCTCAAAACTACAGAACTTACTCGCTAACCCTCTTTAACTCATTTTTAATAGTGTAACATTGCATTCTCATTCGCAGGATGTCCGACTTGATTCCTGATCGATCAGCTCTTGAGCGAGGTACACATATGGTACATTTAGGTGTTTAAGAGGGTCCGTAGGAGAGGACCGGATCAAGCTCAGAAAATCAGAGTCCCGACAACACTATTATTTCGTTTTCCAGAATAATGCAACACCCGCTTTCCTCCCGAAAGCTCCAGATCTTTCGTTACGCTGAATTCAAGTCTCGACAATTTTCTAAGCCACAAGCTCAATGATTCATTACCTGAATACGAGGTAAGAAATTTCTTCAAATAGCCCGACTCATCTTTTTCTCCGAAACTATCAGAGGAGGCAGATTTAATGAGACCGATACATATCAAGTATATTTCAATAAAAATTCAATACCCCTTTTATATTTATCTGGATTCCGTCAGAGTCATTAAAAAGTTTCAGCTATTCCTTACTTTATAATGCCCTCGTAACTTTCCCTGTAAGTTCTCCTGATACTAATGGCACGTTATTCTTATTATCGCATAATGCGTAATGCGTAATGCGTAATGCGTAATGCCATTTGATTTGAGAGAACGAGGTCCCGGCGAATCGTATTTTAATGCTATTTTGATGCGTGCATTGGATCCCGAAAAAATTATTATGCGCGAGTCAAGGCCGTCAAAGGCGTTTTGAAAAATATTAGCCCTGAGAGGGGATGGTGCGGATGAGAAGGAAAAGGAAAAACCGTGGAAATATAGATGGCGACTCCGAATGTTCGAAGTGTGGGAAGTCCTATTTTCCAGTTTTCCTCACAAGGACTAAGAAAGAGCCGTGAGTCGATAAATCAGGCGCCGCTTTGGAACTGTGGTGTCATCGGTCACACGCCTCGAAAGCCAAATCAATCAACGGCCAATCCCATTATCTTCGTAACGCCACCACTTTTATCCAAAGACCCTGACCATATCTGCAGCGTTAGTAATTTGGCCACAGTACCGGATCACCCTTTTCAACGCCACCATCCCAACGAACCGAAACCCGCAACATCGTACTAATGTACTAATGCTTCAGGGCGGGGGGTGGGGTGGACTTCCAAAGCCAATTTACGATACGTTTAAAGAAAAAGAAGGGAAGGAAGGAAGGAATTTTTGTAGGTTAAAAAACATAAACTAATGGTTCACTTCATTTCTTTCTCTGTCTTTTTCAAATCAAATATTTTACGATAAAAGAGGCATAGATATAGCGTAATAGCGTAACAGTAAGCAGTCATTGTCGTCGTACTCGCGCCCAAATACATTGCTCTCACTCTAATAAGTACTTAATAACGGGCATTAACGCGTTTACTCTAATATTATGTTTCAAATCGCGTTATTAATCGACATAAATACACAACAATCAATCAAAGCTTGTTTCTTAGTGGTTAAGTTTACAACTTTTCAGTAGCTTTTGGGTCCGACTATCTGAGCCGCGTAGCAAGTACGAATCCTCCTGAAACCTTAGGATCGCACACGATTTCAGAGCCCCTTAATATGTATTGTACGTGACTGGATCTATCTATCCCTTACTTCCGATCTATTTTTGTTTATTCGTCTATAGGGGAAAGACTAAACCTAATGAGGAGCGAATCCCGTCGACGAAGTTAATTAAAATTGGGCGGCTCAATGTAAAAAGCCGGCCTCGGGCGATAAAGACGAAAGAAATACATGGGCACGCGGCTCTTTTTCGATGTATCGAAACATGAGTATTATGTAAAATAATTTACTCCGAGGAAAGTTGTTAGTCCCTTAATAAACAATGGGGACTAAAGGATGGTTCGAACTCGTTCATAAATATTCAAGGATCACGCGAGGCGAGGGTCGATTTAAAATTCGGACTAAGTAGTTATGGCCTCGTGGCAGCCCCTTTCACTTCGCCAAATCAGCACGGCACGGGTTAAGGAATTAATTGGTAAAAATAAATCGGAATAAGCTGGCTTGTAAATTACATTGCCGAATCAACAACAACAACAACAACAACAACAACAACAAACATGAAGGTACAAACAATTTATGCAAATGCAGGTGTGCTCATGGCTGTGAGCTCGATTATCGACTGTTCTCTCGTTCACTCGAAACCACGTTCTTCAATACTTTTACCACCTCTTCCCGGCCAATTCTGCCGTCGTCTTCCTCTCGCCGACTAACGAGACGTCCCTTTCATTTGATTTATCTTCTAAGACGAAAGTCTGGCGCTTCCTTTCCGACGCTTACTCTCGCCTCCTCTCGCTACCCATCTTGCCACCTCAGGCCGGCCCTCTTGCCGTTTCCTTGCCACACTCTTCGCTCTTCATCTTTTCTTTATTTTGCGGATAGACGGAGGTCTTCCTTCTCACGGCGCATCCCGTAATTATCTCTTGGAAGACATTCTCATTTGTGTATCTCCACTCCCTCTTCCCTACGGCATTGCCGGAATCGCCTCCATCGCTTGCTCCTACCGCGGGACCAGAGCCTTGTGCAGCAGCTGTTAGGTTTTGTATTACTTCTGCTTCACGACATTTTTCCGCTCTTCTCATTGTTGAAAACTTCACCTGCTACGACTTATTTACCTCGTTTCCAGAAAACTCCTTATCCTTTTCATGTGCCCGGTAACATTATTCAAGCTCTCCTAATGAATTCTCTTTTTTATTTTAATTTCATCAACAACTTTAAATCTTTTAAAAGTACACTTAACTCTTATTTAAAAATAAAAGTCAAACAAAGTGAAAATAATATTATCTGTCCTTTGATGCTTATTTATATATTTTTTTATATACATTCTTAATCATTTTAAGCCGTATTCAACTATTTGTAACCGCCTTAAACCGCTTTTAAATACTTTTGTTAACCTTTATTTATTAAAAAAAAATTTATTTTAAAAAAATTGTATATATTTACTTCAATTTCCTTCATTTCATACGAATTTTGACTCGTCGTGATATTGAATTTTACGCTTCCGTTCTATAATGCTGTTTCAATTTATCAAAAAAAAATCGACATTGGCATTCATCTATATTACCTATTAAAGTGAAATTTATATTTTTCAGCTATTGCTAAATTTTAAGCAGGGGACTTTATAGTTAAATATGCGTGTTATTAAAATTCATCGTAGTTTTAAAAATTGATAAAGCACGTACTTCCAAAGCTTACATTAGTATTTTGCGCGATTCCATTAATCTTCCGAGATAAGGTATTCTAATGCAAGGCTTTTGCATTAAGTCGAATACCTCTTGAAAAAAATTTTTATTTTCAGCACCTAAATATAACAAGCGCATTAACTTTTCAACTTTCCAGCAGTTCGTCCAGAGGAATCTGAAAAAGCAACGAAATAAAAGAAACGCAGCTTACGGAAATCACCCAGGGCGAGAGGACTTAATGGCAAGTTCGGAGCGGTAACAATGACATTGAAAGCTGACTGTCAAAGGCTACCAGGCTGAGCTTCCGGCTTCGCTTTTCCTCTATCTCATTACACCCTCGCGACTTCAAGCGGCGCTAACGACGTCGGAGCTCCGGTAACATCCGCTTTTCGCCCCAACTAATTTTGAATTCCATCTAGACTTTGCTGGCTTTTCTTTACATCACGACAGATAGTAACCGCGATAATCGAGGCTGTATCAGCGAGGTACATTCGGTTGTTGACCGGTCTTCGGTAATCTACAACCTTAATAAAGCCTCTAATTTTCCTTCAACTAACTAAGTACTTCAACTAACATTCCATACTCGGCTGCCAAGTTTTATCTCATGATTTAATCGTTCTGTTAATTAAGTCAAAACTTGAATTTCTTTATAAATTATTAATGTATTAATTATTATTATTTATGTAGTTATTTTTATTATTATTAGTCTTTTTTTTATAGAGACTTTATAGCTGATTTTGATGCTTTGAGGATTTCAGTTCGGAATAAAAAGTTTTGTTGTCCGTAGGAGCGATTTCCATTGAAAACTTCTTTTAACCCTTCAAATCAATTATATATTGATATAAAGTTCTGACTATTTTAAAGTTATTTTTAGCAATGGTATTAAATATTTATATATTTAAACACAGGTAAGAGAATTTTTAAAGAAAGTTCAAGTAAATACCTGTTTAATAATCACTGGCTTATGATTTATATAATTAATCAGCATTTTCGTAATTAAAGAACTGTTTCATAAATTCTCCATTTACTCATAACGAATTATACTTAAAATTATTTATACATATTTATAACTTTTAAATATTTATGCTTATCGATGTTTTTGTAAAAGGACGTTTATAGTTTGTAAATACAATAAATGAGATCTGTTTTTGAACTAATTTATACCCTTGCTCGAGATTTTAAAGGCTTACCTGTAATGTTACACCTTTCAGTGAATTCTGGGGCAAAATGGATGAGTATTTTCTAAAAAAAAAGCTTATTTTTTACTCACTATTTCACAGATTCTCTACACATGCACGCATGTATGCATAAGTATACATGTCCATACGCACACGCTTGCCCCCCCCCCACACACACACACACACACACACACACACCCAAGCGCGCGCGCGCACGCGTACACACTTATATACAAATGTGCATATAAATATGCATATAGATATATGAATATAATTACTTATTTGTATAATTATTGTACTTGATCAAAGTACTATTTGAGCTATTTAAGATGCATAGTACTTTAATATAAAACAATATAATTATTTAAAATATTTACGACAATTTTTTTAATTATTTTTACAATTGCTTACACTTAAATAATACGTTCTACTTCGATAGTACTTAAAATATGAACAAAATAAAGAGCATTAAATTAAGTCTTAAAGTAAGGATGTACAATAATAATCAGTCACAAGGTAAGTACAGATGTTATGCTGGCGAAAGATGTCATTATGCTAAACAACAGTCGCCCGAATAATATACTGAGAGATTCGCAGAAAAGGATCGATTTTAAAAAAATATTATGACTTTATCAGTATTGCTTAAGGTAGGTTCGCAAAATCGGCAGGAATTTAACGAGCCCCGAGTTTAGAATTTATGGAGTTAAGTATATAAGGGTCATGTCAAAAGTTACATGGCGCTTATCATTATTGTAGGCGTTGACGCTTGTTTATAGATCTGATGAAGCAGCGGTTAAAGAGAAATCGAGGGCCGTTTTACGAGGCGTTACTCAATGCATCCCAGGAGCAATAATTGAACGTTCGTCACCAAAGGGAATAAAGAGCTGTACTCAACAAACACATACAGTTTCTTTCCCTTAGACGAAGACTACGTGAGGCTTTTGCGGAGGTAATGGCGCCTCGTAATCGTACTCGTACTCGTAGCCGTAGTCTCGGGCCGGAAACTCTTCCGGCTGTTTATGGTGCCCAGGGTTGCGCATTCTGTAGAGGGAGACGAGTTCCGGATCTGGCTGCTCGTGCCTCAGGCCAGTGACGTCCGCTACCGCGTAGATGCCTTCTCTAGTTTCCGAGGCCAGCGGATAGCCATGATGCTGGACAGGCAGGGTGGGTGGCGAGGGGGCTTGTTGCTGCTGGTGTTGGTAAAAGGTCCCGAAAGTCTGTTCGACCTCGCGATGTCTTGGGCGAGAATAGCGTGGCGTCTCATAGACATTCGTTTCCCGGGACTCCGGTGACTCGCCACCGGATTTTCGTTGCGATTCTTGATACTCTGAATAATAAATTCAAGCCTTAATTCTTTTATATTCTGTTTTAAGAGAAAAAATTATTAAACTAAAAGATAGTAGGATACACTTACCTTGATTAGCGGCTTCGTAAACAAGGTCCTCGGTCCTCGCGATCAGTCGCCGACTGTAAGACTCGTGATGCTTGCCAGGTAACTCGTCCCCAGGTCTACCGACGTAAACAAGGAGTTCGGGTCTTGTCGGAGCCGTGTATGCCGGGACCCGCTTCTTCCGCCTAGTTCTGGTAAGGTAAGCCACGAGGCCTAAGATAGTGGCAGTCGCAGCCAGACAGCCAAAGGCCGTGAGTGAGAGGTAGAGCGCACTTAGTCGGCAACGTAATGAGCCGTCCGGGAGACTCATAAGGATCTTTCCTGCAAATTCTTCGTCCGCGCAAACGATCTCTTGGCTATCGAGTTCGAGTCTCGAGTCATTCCTCCGCTGTTCCATCCGAAGGACGTTCCACAGCCAGTGGACCGAACAGTTGCAGATAAGAGGGTTGCCACCCACGTGTAGTGACGTCAACCCGTCTACAGGGAAGTGGGTCGGCTGCAGACTCGCCAGGTTGCAGCGGCGTAAGGAAACCCATCTGGAGAGATCAGAGGTTTTTATTTTATTTATTCAAGTTTATAGTTTGGTCAATATGGCATATCAATATGGTCAATATGGCATATCAATATGGTCAATATGGCAGATCAATCAATATGGCACTTGGCTACTTTTAATTTAGTTTATTTCAATTTCATTCTTAAACGCATTCGATATTTTAAGAAACTAGTCGCCGAACCCAATATATTATCCTTCAATATATCATATCCTTTATTCATTATTATATTCAGGTTCCTGTTTAAACTATGATTTATTATATGAACTATCATCAAGTTTTAATACTTATTACTATCAATTTGTATTCTAAATAATCTAAAGCAAAATTAATCTAAACTTAATCAATTTTAATACGATCGTATTTCAAATATCTTTTACTTATTCAGATAAAATAATTTAGAAAATTAAATTAAATATTATTTAATCATAATTTTTTCTAACTTTAAATACTAGAATTTGTCCCTTTAGACTTCCCCAATATTTTTAAATAATTTAGCTATTTTTACTTTTTATAAAAGTTCAAGACTTTATAGCATATAAAGAGTTTAATTGTACGGTATTTTTATGTAATGTAATTAAACATATAATAAAGCTAATCTTAAAACTCTTTTATAATTATACTAATTTATTATATTTATACAAGTAATTAATAATAAAAAAAAAGAATTAATGACATGGAAATATGCTGATTAAGAGTAAAAGTGGAAGGATATATTCGTATTTATGTTTTATCATTATTAGAATCATTATTATCATTATTAGAATAGAACATTATATTTAAAAGTTATATTAATTAACTTCCAATTCTAATAGAATCTCTAAAACTATGAATTTTTTACAATAGACTTTAATTTTAAGTATTCATTTTTAAAACCATTTAGTACTACATACATTTTTATAATATAATAATAGAAAATATTTGTTCATTTGCTTGATTATCCTAGTGGACATTTAAGATGTCCAAAAAATTAAGTAATCTTCAATATCAATTAATATGCGTATTAGAAAATGGGTTATTGCATTCGAAACATTTCAATAAATATTGTAACAAAAAAAGTATTTGGAAAAATTGATTTTATATACTGCATAATATTTTAAGTATGAGATTATATTAAGAAAATTTTATAATCTTCCGATAAACAAATAATTATAGATTAATAAAAACAATAATTATAAGAATACAGGAAAATACTCATACTTTTTGCGATCTTTTGTTAACCATGTTATAAATAAAACTCATAAACAAATACAACATATTCATATGAAAATAATAAAAACATGTTTATTTCAACAAGTGTATTATTTTTGATCTCTCTCTCTCTCTCTCTCTCTCTCTCTCTTATATTATCCTCCCCTACATAGATTTCCGCCGTGTTATACTATTACTCTACATGATATACAAGCACAGATATGCGTATGTACAACTATGTAGTAGAGCTCCTAGAGAGTAGTGAGAATACTTGTGTTTATCATTTGTATTGTAATTCATGTGCTTAATAAATGTTTGTGTATATAGAGTGCAGTTTGTTGGTGGGTTGTAACCAACATTATTGGACTGCTATACACGTATGTATATAGAAATTGTAGAATGCTTACGTGCAGAGAAAATGAATAAACAGAGATAGAAATATCGTGAACCATAAGAAATGAAAAAGATAAACTGATATTATAAACACATATAAAATAAATTTAAATTTAAATTTTAATCAGATTCTTCAAATTTTCACAAACATGCACAGAAAATTTAAGCAATACATAAGTAATTGAGTTTCGATGATGGGACTTAATGTAAACATTATGTAAAAAATGTGGCAATGTTAAGCATTTATAGAGAGAATATATGCACAAGCCGTAATGAGTAAAGAGAGTGCGAAAGAGAATGAATCAGAGATCTTTATCAAGAACCAGTATAAAAATACGTAGACACGCGAATAGAAATACTAGGTAATTAAAGCAATTTTGTGCATAATCCTTGAAATGGATAATATAAACCGTAGCGTGAAAAACCTTTTTAAAATATTTCAAAGGCATAAATAATCTATAAAAAATTATTTATAATTTTTTGTTTATATATGATATAATAATTTTAAGCATGTAAAATGAGAGAACTTATAATTCTGGATTATAAGCATACGATCGAAGTAACTGCATTTACCCATACTTCGTTTTAATGTTATTTGAAGTTCGTTTAAATTTAGTAAAATATATGATCAAATGGAATTCAAATTAAACATTATAGATGCTGTAATAAGTATGAGTATGACTAAAGTTTTATGATATTTTGAAAATATTTTTAATCAATCGACTTTCGACAGATAAATAATAAGATCAATATAATTTCGTTAGTTTTTTTTATTATTATTATAAAAAGATATCATTATAGAATAAAGCACTGAATATTAATCATACTTCAACACAAACATATATATATAGTAAAATAAGTGTAAAAACAATTATATTCTATAATCTATATTAAAACTTTAATTCTATAATTAACATGTATAACTTAAGCACATATATAATATATATATATGTTACTTGTCATGTAGGATGACAAGCCAATTAAAGAATTCTCATTAAGTCTAATTGATCGTTTTCAAAAACAAATAGAGGGATTTATATTGGCGAAAAATTATGGCTGAATGTGCAGCAACGTGGTATTATAAAATAAAAATTATAAATAAGATTATATACAAAGAAAAAAATTTGTACTTGTTTAAATGTCTAAACTGAATCAGATCTATTTTCACCGCGAGTAAGAAATGGGCGTTAGAGAGAGAGCGAGAGAGAGAGAGAGAGAGAGAGAGAGAGAGAGAGAGTGAGTGATGGGTGAGTAGGGGCCAAAAGACAGAAAAGAAGGATGGTAGCAAATTTAGCGTGCGCTGAAGAGACGGGAAGGGGTCGGGAGCAGAATGACAGAATATAGAAGGGAGGATTTGGGGGGGGGGGAGATCTGTGGATGGTACAGGGATAGAATGTACGCATTTAGACAAACAAATAGAAACGGGACGAAGAGCAAAGAGAGGATGAAAGGGCAACGAATGAGAGTATGGTGGCTCGGAGTCAGCGGCTCGGCTTGTTTATAGGAAAGAACCAGGGCAACTAAGGCGCGGGAGAAGAGGTTGACAACGGAGAGGTAAAACTGCAGAACGGGAAAGGAGTCGAGTTAGCGCGCCGTCACCAGACTACGTTGTAATTTATCGTTCTCTGATTGAGGCTGAGTTCCAACGTGATTACCTTCACGCAAGAGCGAACGCCCTGCTACGCGCCTGCAGAGGGATCCAAGTATTTGGTCGGAAGGGGAGCTCGGAGGACTGTTTCGTATTGCCCTGTGTCTCTCCCCCTACGCTGTTTTTTTTTTTTTTTTTTTTTTTTTTTTTTTTTCAACTCTAGGTCGCTTAAATCGTCGAAAGACGCATATAGCGCAAATATCTGGAGGAAATTGATCGAAGTCTATTGTTATCTCAACGACATAGCATAGGGAATCCTTGATGGCAAGAATGGAAAAAATCATTGTTTAGATTTTATCGGCCTTTAGCTGCGTCATCCAGAAACTACGTTAATTAATATAATAAGTAAGTCGGTGACACTGTGTTTATGGATTGATTTATTCTCCGAGAAAAACACCGCCGACCTCTATTTCGAAGAACCTTCGACTTTCTTTAAATACCATCCGCTCTCGATCAGATGATCGTCTTTTCCAATGTTTTTCGCAATACAACGACATAAGAGACAAGTATACTCTACTGTACAAGAAAGACTTATTACAGGTTTTTAGTGGAAAGTTTGGAGAGCCAATTTGACGTACATCTCAGACCGTTATTGGAGAATTAACGTAACGATACTAATAATGCCGATAGTATTTGGACTTGGATACTTCGATACGACGAAAGACGGTATCGTTGTAGTTGTTAGTAGGATTAAGCTTTTATAAAAATGCTTAGTTGTGGGTGACCGAATCGAAGAGGTTCGAGGAGGTTTGGTATTGAAGTTTCGGTGAGTTCCGGCGAGTTTTGGCGAGGATGGAAACGGGTAAAGAGTAAGAGTCGAATGATGGATGAATAGGAATGTACCTCAAGTTCCCAGCGGCGTAGAGTAGCCTGGCGGGAAGCTCGGTGAGATTCCGGTTGCCTTCCATTGAAATTCTCTCGAGGTTGATGTTGTCGGCGAAGGCACGGCCGGCGACTCGAGCGATTGCGCACTCGTTGAGTTCCAGACTGCGAAGCTCAAATAGGTTCCGGAAGGCAAGGTCTCGTAGCTCTCCGAGCGGGTTCTTGTTAAGAGCGAGAGTTCCGAGGACTGCGAGCCTCGTGAGGGCCTTGCTCGGCACTGAGGTCAGGTTGTTGCCGGACAGGTCAAGTCGCTGGAGCCCGGGGATACGGTCGAAGGCCTCGTCGGCGATACTACGGAGAATATTGTTGGCGAGGTCGAGCCTTGCGAGGGCTGGCAATGAAGGCAGCGAATCCCTGCTCAATTCTTGGACGAGATTGTCCGAGAGGTCAAGAAGTTCGAGGCTTGGTGCTAGAGCGAGATTCGAGGCTGGGGCCTCTAGGAGGCTGTTACCCCTGAGGATGAGGCTTTTAATGCGGTGAAGATTGCGGAGGAGACCCCCGGGGAGACTGGTGATGCCATTGCTACTGAGGTCAAGCGACTCGAGTTCGCTTGTATAACGAAAGGCCTGCTCGTCTACCTCGGTTATATTATTTCCGGATAGGTCGAGGCTGCGGAGTGCCGTCAACCCGTGTAGGCCTGTCTTTGCGAGGACACGTATCGCGTTTTCACTGAGATTAAGGCTAAGTAGTCGCTGTTGCAGCCGGAAGTTGTTCGAGCCAAGAGTGTGGATGAGATTAGAGCCAAGATCGAGGCTTTCGAGGCTTCCGTAGAAGTCGAAGGCCATGTGGAGACTGGCAATGCGATTTCCCGAGAGGTCAAGGTGCCTGATCTCCGGGTTCAGCTGTATAGGGACTACGTCGAGTCCGCCATAGGCGCAGCTCGAGCGGAGTGACTCATCGTCACAGTGACATCGAGCCGGACAGAGGCCCGCGCTGGTTGGACCGATGGCTAGGAGCACAGCGACCAGACCCAGGAAGAGGCTCAGGAGCCGCCAGCGCTCGTCGCCCAGAGAGGCGCGCGCCGCCATTCCATATGCGCCGCGCCGAAATCGGTACTAGCCTGCAACCACAATAATCGAGATTATTTATATATATGTATACACATGTATAAAATCGAGCTTGGTGAAAAATGATATATTTTACAGGAATATTATTTAATATTAGTACTATATAAACTTCCAGAGTTATTTCTCAGACGATTATTTTCAATTATTTCTAAAACATGGACATGCAAATTTATTCGATTTCATGGGAATAAATCATCCAAGCCTTTAAATAATTACGCATTCTTATCTTAATTCCGATACGACTCTTCATCTTGAAATAATCTTAATATTAATTTTATCTCTCCCCAATTCTCCATCTCTCATGGAGATTATCTTATATTAAAGTATATCAATTTGTTAAACTGTATAAGTATATAAAATATATTAATGTTCCGTAATTGGTTGTATAGCGAGATATCGGTTCACATTATAAATGTTTCTGTTACTAACAGGTGGGCCGAACCCCGGTACTAATGAGAGGAGACGTGTACTAAATAGGGAAAGATACGACAGGGGAGCACCGAGAAAAATGATCCAACAGGCGTGCGTACAGGCAAGAAAGTACAACAGGGGAGCCCTGAGAAATACGAACGTCGAGACATCGCGGCGAGAGCTCGCGGGGACGCCCACGAGACTCTCCGCCAGCGGACTCCAGGCTGGGATGTGGAAGTGCGACTGGAGATCGCGGAGCTTCCCATCCGGCGGAGCTTCAGACGCTTCGAATTGAAGCGTCGCTTGTGGGGAAGGGATGCGTGGGGGAAGGCGTCCAAAGCATCCCGGCGAACGCACGGACCTTTCAGACGAACCGACTGAGCACCGGTGGGTGGGAAGGCGGAAAAAGAGGGATAGTCAGAACGGTATTCCCGAAAAAAAGAACAAAGGTCGCTTTGTTGCAAAAGATATGAAGGGAGGAGGGCCCACTGTCCCACTCCGGAAAAGCCGAAAACCAATTGGAGGAAAGCCGGGTTTTTTCCGCTAGGGACGATAAGGGACAAAGGCGACAATTAACGATAGCAAGAAGCGGCAGTCCTTGTCCGAAAGGGAGAGAAATCAGTCCGATAGTCACCGACGCACCAACTCGTATCTATATCGTTAAAAAAAATTCTAAACGGTTCACGAAATTAGGTGAAAACCCGCGGATCGCGATAAGCGACGTGAAAGTAGGAGTTTCTAAAAGCGATCCGCGAAAGTTACGTGTTCCCGACGCGATAAAACCGTCGACGGGCAACTACGGAAGTCGTGGACCACGATTGCTTCCCTGTCGGAGAAGGTAACGAGGAGCGCTAACATCCAAGGACGTCATACGAGAGTACGTGCAACACACGAGGGGTCCAGCATGAAGCATCAAGGGGATTGACGCCCCACACACATCCAGGCGAATCTGTGAAGACTGGAAAGAAGACACGCATTCTCTAACGCAGGTACGAAGTGGCAATGCAGAGAGGAGAGGGGCGACTTCAGTCCCACGCCATCTTGAAGACGACGACGGCGCTCACCGCACGCACAGCTTTGGAGTGGGGAGTACACGCACATTACGCGCAATGTAGGAGCTAAGTGGAACAACAGCGAAGTGAAGCGTGGACTGGGACCGTCGCCATCTTAGGTGCGGCGATGGCACCCCAGCCATACACGATCCCCACTACGTGTGCGTACACGACTACACTGACCGCGTACTGCCGTACGATCAGCTGAGGCGAAACAACACAAATTTATTTATTAATAATAAATAGTTGGGATGAATTATTCTTTTAACTCTCGGAGTTTACAATAGCGAATAATGGATTTCAATCTCCATAATTTTGAGCTACCGTGAGATAAAATGTATTAAAAATCATCTTTCAAAAGCAAGTATATTTTAAAGTAAGTACGCGATGGATCGCAAAAGTATTTCACGTACAATCCCAAATAAATAAAGAGGGAATCCGTGAGTACCGACTCATGCGTATAAAAAATTTTAGGGATTATAAGGTGAATGAGCATTCGTCAAGTAAAGTAGAATTTCTATATAAATTAGAGCGATTTTGTTTCTTTAGCGTACTCTTCCATTTTCCATGAGATCGAATCTGGCAAAATCTATAAAAACCCCAAAAGAGGAACGTCTAAAATATGTAGGGTGCAAAAATATTCCCAAGGTGCAAAAGTTAAATGCCCTAGAGGTCAGAACTAAAACAATAAAGAAATAAATGAAAATTAGCAAAAGTACGGAGTGCCGAGGAGTTGTTTACTTACTATAACGAGGCCGCGTTAAATATAATGGGCGCCGAGAGCCAGCGTCGAAATGTAATTAGGGTGCGCGAGTCGCCTTGGGATAAAGGCTCGTGCTCCTTTGAAAGGAGCTCTATTAGAAGTAGTCCCAGGGGTCAAAAATTCGCTAACTCTCGGTGATGAACTTATGCGTTCGAAGTATTAAAGTCATAACATTTTGTCGCAGCCGCGGACACTTGAATAAAATGTATATCCAACTTGGTAAAATTGACCCGGCACAATTCTTACTGCTGGTTTCGAGCCCTTGTACATAGGCTCGCCATCGTATTTGCTAATCGAACCGATAAACGTATATTTCATTAATATGATGGACTGTGATCTTATTTAATCGCGGCTCTTAGAGATTTTAAACTCCCATTTTAGCTTTAAATTCTGACAAAAATTATTCAGTCCCTCGAACATTTTTTTTTGCTCATACATCAATCGGAGCGTATTAAGCAGATTCGTAAATGCTTTGAATAATTTACATTTATCATTAGTTATTCAATGAGTCTGTAAGTAAAGCAACGCAAAGGAACTTTAATAATCGACTCATTTCCACTTGTTTAAAGTGATTTAATTAAATACAGACTTCAAATGTTATCTGTCAAATGTAAGTATTATGAATTAAATAAGCAAGATAAATGTAAAAGAAGTGGCTGGTAAATGTGAAGGACTATTCGTAATGGTAATTATATATAATTATGCTACTTTACTGTATATGTCCATTCGTTACTACTATAGAATAAAAAGGAGCAAATCAAAAACTGTTGTTTTACGTTGAATTTTATTTTATTATTCATTGTTTAGTAGTTATTCATTGTCTCAAGCCATAAAAAAACTTCTATTCTGGAAAGAAGAAAAGTGCCTTGTTATTTATGCAAATACAATATATAGAAAGATTATTATATTGTCTATTCGTTTACGTGATCCGTGAAATTTACTCTCAGCTGGACATTCTTAAAATTCCGACCTTTTCATTCCCGGCCCTTTTAACTTTAGATTAAAATATTATTCTCACACGAGACGAAAGATCGCACTTCCTGCTCAAACTATATCTTAAACAATTTAACGACACTACCTATTTTTCCTTTCAATTTTCTACTGTGCAATCTCTCGTTGAGCTTCGCTATACGTGATATTTTTATGAGACTATCCCCACTAAGGAAAATTTTTATGTGATTTCTACTCGCAGGGAAGTGGGGGAGTATTTTACACATTTGAGTCAAAGCTCAAACTCAGAATTAGACAATCTTAAAAAGAAAAATCAATACGAGGAAGTTCTCTTATGAAAAGTATAACCTCGCATATATAAATAAATATAAATATGGAAAATTATAATGGGAAAGTAGAAAGAAATTTTCCGAGGCATACGCAATACAAATTTCAATATAAGTTTTTAAAAGAAAAAAATAAAATAAATAGCTGAAATTTAAAGTTTAAATTTGTTAAGATAATCACTACGTTTATCGATTAAGTTCAAATCGCGAGATAAGCTCCGAAACGGCGAAAAAATATATATTATTTTCACACGTTTGTCTAAGAATGATATTTGTTTGAGACTCCCGGTGCTACTTGCACCTGATTCTTAGGAGTCGGGACAAAGCCTCGAGGCAGACGCAGAACGCGAGAAAAAAGAAGTTTTGCCCGTCTATTACTAAGAATTAAAAAATTTGTACATAATATTGGGAAGTGTGAAATATATGAAAAAGCCATTCTCTCCCTTGAATCCTGAATCAATTAAAATTAACCTTATAATAAACGAATGTATAAATAGAGCCGAAATTTATTGTAAATCATGGCACCCGATAAAGTTGTAAAGCTCATTTGATTATAAATTGTAAAGAATAATCTTTTTTTAGTGCTATTGAGTGAATTACCGTAACAGGCATAAACATATATGAAGAACATTTAAAAGTAATAATTAATTTTTTTCGATTAGGATTCATAACTTTATTATTACTTCTAATTTTACATTAACTTCATCTTTTATATTTTTCAACTACTTTTATAAACTACGTTTCATTCAATAAAACAGTCTTTACAATCTTTCAAAATGGGCGATTTTAGATTTAAATAGAGGATTAAGTAATAACTCTGCAATCAAAACTTTTTTATATTTTTGGAGCTGATAGTTACAAAAAAATTAAAAAAAATTATAAATGAAAAAGAAAAACAATTAATCATGAAAGGAATAGCCGTTAGACATGTTTAATAAATGAATGTTATTAAAAAGTTTTCCCGAAACTAAAGTTTGTCATTTAATATTAAATATATTTACTATATCCTCGAATAAATATTTGAATCGTATATTAACGTACTCCTGCTTTATACAAATAATGCTTATTGAAACATATAGATATATTATATTTATAACAGATATTTATGAAAGATAATGTGGAATAAATAATTTTAAAGCCATAAACATTCCTGATATATTTAGAAAATAATTATATTAGACTTTTTGAGATTTTTATTGCTGTACTTGTATGAATTCGAAAAAATATTTTTTTTATCCGATATTATTCTAATAAATACGGTTAGTATTAGTTTATTAACAGGATCGATTAATTGGTTACTTACTGAGGTTGATTTTTTGAAGTAGAAATTTTCAAATTAGTAATTAAAAGGTTTAACTATGTATTATTAAATTATTGTTATTATGTATTATATAACTACGTATTATTATATTATTAATATTTTGTTTCAGAAAATATAAAATTGTTGTTTTTCTCATAGTTTTCTAGCCTCTAGAATTCAAAATCTCATAATACTGTTTCTTCTATGTTCACGATTGTATGTGCATTATCTATCTTCAATAATGTATTTTTAGTATAAATTTAAGAGTATTTTAATTGTATTATATTAAATCTAGATCAACTTTTACGTACTTACCAGGGGTATTTAAGATTATTTATTCTTAAGGATATCAAATATCGAAAAAATAATCCAATGATGTAAGCATTTATTTAGCTTAAACAAAATTATTCTCGGCTTAAAGTTAATTATTCTCGGCGATTATTTATATGCAAAAAGCTGAATAATGCCAAAATAACGATTCAGATAATTAACATCTTTACAAAGTATTCGCCTTAATGATTTCATATAATTTTACCCTTTATTAATAATTCAACGCTTATCGCCACTTTCAAATTATGAATTTGAAATAATGGACAATTCTCATAATCACTTCGATTCGCTAAATGCCCATAGCGCTTTCCAAAGTATGTTTAGAAAGATCTGTCGAGTTAGCTAGTATTGTCGGAATATTAAAATCATACCATTTCAATCGGTTAGGAAAAATAAATAAATAAATAAATAAATAAATAAAATCGAACTATCCAACATGTAACATATTTACTGCCATTTCAACACCGAAGATTCCAAGTTGAAGATGAGAAATCATAAAAACGTCAAAAGGCGCAATCGTTTAAGGAACAAAGGGAGAAACCTGCTCGAAGAACAGGTACGAAGAGATGATAAAGTCATGGAGCGTCGTTTAATGTCCGAAATCCCGATCTTGACGTTCTCGCCTACAGTTTCTTCGGTATCCCCGTGAATCCGAACGCCATCTCTCCTGCTTCCTCTACATTGTCAACCGATCCATTGACCGTATTAAGGACGACCCATGGCAAAAGTTGGGTCAGTCGCGTCTTGCTCGTTTCATTTTGGGACTCGAGCGATCAATCTGAAGAGTCCCCTAAGCAGGATAAGTAGGACGGGCAGGGGATAAAAGCCGCTTGACCGACTCGCGCGGCTTAACGCGCCGCTATTGTTCCGGGCGACGTTGTGTTTAAAGCAGCGCCTCGACCGAACTCTCGAAAATCCCATCGGTTCTCATGGCTGACAATACCGACCCCCGGTGTTACCAGCACCCGCTTCTTTTTATGGAGATCGGACAAAGCCTTGAGGCAGACTTACGTCGCGGCTCATCTACGGGCTAATTGAAGCTCGGAGTTACGCTGGGAAAAAAGGGAAAAGCGGGCATGGTGAAAGAGCCCCATAGAAGATTGATCGACTCCGCCGAGCCACCCACAACGTGGAAATATCGAAGGATAATGCGTATAGCTCTACAATCTCTACTCAATTCACCAAGCGTTCCAACTTAGCTTTTTTACGTTTTGACAAGTGCTTTTGCACGAGCGAAGCAACGACTCTTCACTCACCTCGATATCTTCATTAATGCTCCATTTAGGCTTTCGTGCATAAACGAAAGCAACAACAAAACTCTGGAATTTCAGATAAGCCATTTGTATTTTATTAGATTCAATATCAAGACTGCAACGAAAACGAACATATTCCTTTTTATCGAGTTTTATTAAAACCCTCCCGAACTTATCTATGTAAATCTTAATCGTTTCTTTCAACTTTGTAATTAATCATACGAGCAGCATGATGAAGTAGCATCTTTCAATAAATTTCTATTTGAATAGGAGACTTTTTTTACAAGTATTTTTAATGCTTCAATAAAAGAAATACGCGAAACCAAAGCCTGTGGGGCTTCCGTTATTGCGAATCATTAACTAACCAATTTCACATTCATTAAAATTTCATTAATATTCATGTACTAAGAAAATTAACATTTTATCATTTGTTGAAAATAACGCAGACTCTTCAATTAACGGAATATCAAATTATAAAATATCTTACTACTAGAAAATAAATTTATATATCTAATTAATTTGTGTTATTTCTATTGAACTACTAGTTTTGTTCGCGATATAAAATAAACCGATTTAATTAATAAATATTTATACTACTGTTACAAATTTTCATTCTCAGAATGAAAATATGTCCGTTCTGAATGTCACATAGTAATGTATTATTAAAATTAATATTTTTTGTATAATTGCACAAAACCCCGGAAGAACGACTCGTAATAAAATTAAACTTTACTTTTAATTTATAATTATAAATTCTATAAACTAGAGTAGAGTAGTAAAACATATATCAACAATTAAACCTTAAAATATACTATATAATTTGTACCAAAGTATATAATTTGTACCAAAGTATATAATTTGTACCAAAGTATATAATTAAATATTTTATTATATATGTGTAAATATGAATGTGTAATAATTTAATTCATTTTCAAGATTTACAAGAAAAATATTGAATGTTATTATCAAACATGAAATTAACATGAAATGAACTTAACATAAAATTTTCTACAGTAAGATACACATTACTAATTATAATAATGCAATAAGGCAAAAGAATGATAGAGTGATGAAATAATCTATAGATATATTCTTTTTTTTTTTTGAAGATAGGGAAAGAAAAAAGGATGACGAAATTATGTGAAAAGTAATAAAAAAAACGACAAAAATAACAAACTGATGAATAGAAGAAATAGGAAAACAAAATCAAAAAGATAGATAGAAAAGATAGAAATGATAGAATAGATAGAAAAGATAGAGAAATATAGATAGAAAGAAGTACAGAGTAAAATAAACATAAAAATCAGTAAAGGTAATACAAAATAAAAGAAGAAAATACAATAGAAAATTAATTAAATAATTACAATTGCTATAAATATTAATTCATTATATAAAAAGTTCGATATCAAGATAAAGATCGATATAGATTATCTGAAAACTTGTAATTTATATTCAATAAGTCATTATAACATTTTTCATCTATTACTACAGTTACAAAATTAACATTAAATTGCCATAATTACTACAAGTTTTGTTTTTCCAATGATTCTCATGCATTTAGTTCTTCAAATTGAAAAGTACTAGTATCTATTATAATTATACTTATCAATTATAATTTAAAAAAAATATTTATTAAATCTTCGACATGAAATAGTATTCAAATTTAAAATAATTTAAATATATATATACATATATATACTCATACAATATGATATTGTTCTTTTTTTAATTTTTAGAATTATTTTTTTGTTTATATAACAAAAATTTTATAAATTCATAGTGATTAGGTCATTTCAATGAGAAATAAATATTTGAATTTGAGAGGTATGCATGGAGTTAAAATAGTCGGCTGTATTTAATTTTTTTACAATTTTATTTTCAAATAAAACGTTTTTCAAAATAAGAATGATGAATCAAAAATAACTGATGAATAATGAGAATGCGTCGAATTGAATTACCAAAAATACGAAATAAATTATTTGAGCTTTATCCAGGAACTGTTCATTGAAAATTATATTCTTATGTCACGTAGAGAATACGCTTAAGTACATCAATCTATAGCATTATGGTTATTAAGAAAGTCAGCCTGTCGATTGATTTCCAGTTTGGCGTTGAATTATAAAACACAAAGACTGAAATTAAGCTAATATAAAGGCAAAGAAAACGTAAGAAATTGGTTAAAAAGTAAAGTACACTCTAAACTAATTAAAGTTAATTTAACTCTAGAATAACACAATCATCTAAAGCTACTTATCATCAGGGCTTACTTGAAGTACAAAAGAAAAATATGGTATAAAAGGTGGATTTAGAAACAAAGTTCTGATAGACTGGAGTTGAATTAAAATTAAAATTAAAAATGAAATGGCAGAATTATATTCTTAATAATTTTTTTTAACGATACAGAATTGTCTGAGTGAGTGAGAGAGAGGAGAGGGGGGGCGGAGAAGCAATGCAAAATAAATACCATCTTGGCTAATCAATATCCTTTAATACCATAAATTTTTTTTCACCTTATTGGACATCTATATATACTCAAACCAGGAAGAAAATTAATAATAATGATTAAAAAGAATAAGTTTCGAAGTGAATCCTTGTAATACCAGCAGTATAAAAGAATGTAAGTAACAAGGGCATTATTCGAGTAATGACACGGCGTTCAACATCGAAAAGAGATGACTTTTAAAATTACGACAAAGCTCCGAGAGTAGTAGAAAGAAAGAAGAGGAGGAGGGTGAGTCAAAGACTTATAAGAATCATACGAGTAATTGAGTGTACGAAAGACGGCGATAGTGATGGGGAAAGAGAGCGGGGAGAGGGAGGACTCTCAAGGCTAGCGAAAGAGACGAAAAGAGACGAGAAAGCGGGGATTTGAGAAGAACGAGGAGCGCAGAGGGACAATAAAAGCCGTGGCACTGCATAAAAGAAGGAGAGAGTAATAATTTGTATTCAATCATGAGGAAAGAATTAATTAAATTTGAAATAGAACACTTTTTATCCAATTTTACTAGAGTATTATACTTGATAATTGCGACTGTTTAAACTTGAAAGTCTGAGTTTCGACTTTCTTAAAATGAATCATTCAAAATAATTTCCAGTCTTGTCTATAAACCATTTTTATGTCCTCTTTAATACTTTCTAATTTTTTTTTTTTTTTTTTTTTTTAGATAAAAATTATCTATATTTTACTAAAGCTCAAGAATTAAATTTTTAGTATCATCATAGCTTTCATTCGAACATTTTCAACAGTATTTCAGGCTCATTTTCAATAATCTTATGAGATTTTGTTAATAGTACACAGATTAATGTAAAACTTTCTTTATAAATTTATATATTGATTAACCGAATATAGGATAATTATTCCGAATATAAATTATTGTCTGTTAAAGAAAATTAATTGTATTCAATTTCTGTAAAATAAAACTTTGCTGAACTGTTTAAGTTATACAAAGTACTGTCTGTGAAATGTGTATAAACACCCGCATATATACATAATTACCAACGTGCATAAGAATCGATAAAAAAAATTATGAAAACGAACAAAGGAAACTGTGGTGTTTCACTTATCTTTAAAGTGATTTAATATTTTATACTAATAAGAAATTGCATTTAAAAGACAAGATCTCAGATTAAATATATATGAAAATCTATTTTGTTATGAATTAAATTCTAGGCAATTATAAATAATGAGATAGAATGGTACTAAAAGCTCAATGTAATAATAAATGGAATTTTTAATAAATGATTTTATTCTTTAAATGTTGGTGCACTCTTTTATTAATCAATTCAAAATTTTATATTTAGTTTTAAAAAAAAGTACATTCGTTTTTAGTCTATTAACAAAAAATTTTTAAGTTTGATTCTACGTTTAATATATTACTATAAATATAGGTAATGTAATAGAAAAATTAGTTTTATTTAAAAGTCAGAATCTTTTTCTATAAGTAGCTAGTAAATATATATGATTTATATTATAAATGAAATGACAACTGAAATTAAAATTTTAATGAATTGATGCCTAAAAAAGGTTAAGAGCCGTGATGTAAGAGTATTCAGGATAAAAAAGCATGAATAGTTATTTATTATGATCGATATTTTGGAATTTTAAATACTTTATATAATACAGTAGTTGATTGAAATTAACTATTTTGAATGGAATTTACTTATAAGCTGAGAATAAATTATATTGAAAAGTCGAATTATGAAACCATGTTCATAAAGTAATATATTACAAAATTAAAATTTTGCCATGACATTTTATTATAGATGCAATTGTTTATATTTTATAACGTTAAGTTTTCTGGGCAATCGAGAGTGAAGAAACCTATAGGATTATTCAAAAGAATTTAATTTGCGCAAAACAAAAAACAGAATATATAAAATTATCCGAACGCAATAAGAAATAAATGGGCAACATGACTCTGAAAAGCCTGTGATTTTTCACTGTTGATTTACAAATGAAATAGAAATTCGATCATTCAAAAGATTTTAAATAATTAATTTTGTTTGCGAAAATCTGAAGTAGAAAAAATCAAACATAACTTTGCACGGGACATCTGAAAAATTGCAGGACTTAAGATGCCAGAAAAGACTGGGGAAAGAGCGGTGAAGGAGAAAAAGGAGCCACTGAAAAAAAAATTAAAGAGCTCTGCTATTTGATAGAAGAAACTAAAAAGAAACAAAAGAAGATTGTGAGTTGGCATGGGAAAAACGAAGGCATGGGAATTTGCGGACAGATTAAAGTAAGACATTGACGCGCGCCGGGGACAATATGCCCCCCGCGGCGCGCTGCCTGTAACTCCGCCGCTACGCGTACCCGCACGGCCTAAAGGAAACTCGGGGGGAAAACCCTGCCCGAGGTCCCGTTAGGTCAGGCACGCAAAGGGCACGAACCGGGGTTTCCCCGAGCCTGCACTAGCAGGTTCCGGGCGAGACCTCGGAGCAAGGAAGGAGACCGATGGTACACCAGGTAAAAAAAGAGGAGTATAAGTGGAGGCAGGGGTCCTCCACCAGGGGCATTCGGTCCGCGCGCGCCCTCCTCCGCCAGTCCGCCTCTCAGCGCCTTAAGAAAAATCCATCGTTTTCGTTTATCCCCCCCCCCGCGCACTTCATCCTCCCACGAGAGTTTGACGCCTTTGTCAATTGGCGCCCAAAGACGTGAGGCACACGCTTTCGCTGAAGCGTACGAATCCGCGACCCACACAAAAAAAAAAAAAAAAAAAGAGTGATAATGCGCCCAATAACACCAGCACGGACAACGAGAGCTCGCCGAGCGCAAGGTCGTACTTCCGGGAGTACAGAAACACCCGGTGGCGCCCAACGAACCTACACCGCGAAGACACCCGCGGCACCTGCAGTAAGACCGCGACAGCGCGCAAGAACGACGGCACCGCCTCCCGCGGACGAGACACCGAAAACCAGGAGGTCACCAGCGCCAACTCCCGCACCCATCGATCCAGCGGCCTTCCGCAACCTCATCGCCGCGGCGATGAAACGACCACCGTCCCCGGCCCCCTTCGCGGGCGAGGACTACGAGGATCCGCGAACATTCATCAAGGAATGTGAGGATTTCTTTCACGAGTCGCGAGTGCCTGAAAGACAACAAGCATCGACCGCCGCCCGTTACCTGGACGGAGGCGCGGCACGTTAGTGGGCCACGTATAGGTGTATGCCAACCTCGTGGACCGAATTCAAGGAATTGTTGGAGGACAAATATGCCCACAGCGCGGTACTCGCGAGGCTGACCGCGAAGCTGCTGACCGTCAGGCAGCGAGAGGACGAAAACTCCGTCCTCTTCCTCCATCAACGATCACGCCTGGCGAAGAGGATATACCCGGAGAGTGGCGAAAACGATCTTGTAAGGTACGTTATTAATACCTTCAAGCCGTCGTTGTCGCGATTGCTCCGGTTGAAGAACATCGCGAGCCTCCGAGTTGCGGAGCCTGGTCACGGAACTCGAAGAGGACGACCATCTGGAGCAGGAGCGCCGAAGAGAGGCCCGCGAACCCGCGAAACGCCCAGCGCGAGATGCGCTAGATGAAGACCACAACCGGAAAAAAAGGGCGACGGAGTTGCCAAAGTGCAACTATTGCCCCGGTCGCCACTTCCATCGCGATTGCCCAGAACGCCCGAAGCACCAGGGAAACGGGCAACCCGGGAGGGACGCGGCGGCCCTACCCGCGACGAGCTCGCCGCGCAAGGCGTAATCGTTTCCGCGACAAGCCTCCCGGGAACCTCGACCACGTCCCTCACCGTCATAATAAACGGACAGAAATTAAAGGCACTGGTGGATTCTGGCGCGAGTCATAATTTCCTGCACCCGCGAGTAGCGACCGAGGAGGTACAAGTCCAGGCAGGCGCTACCAAGGCCCTCGCAGCCGTCGGTGGAATGGAGGTGCCGCTTCGAGGTACGTGCGAGATCGACGTCGCCGTCCAAGACCTCGTGAGCAAAACCAGGTTTTTTATAACACCTGGGCTGCTGTACGACGTCGTGCTGGGCAGGGCTTGGCTTAAGGAAAACCAAGCCATCCACGACCACCACCTCGACTGCCTCTACGTCGGAAAGGAGCGGAGGAGGAGGATATTCCTCGGTAAAACCGCGGTGGATCCTGGGGACCACCTCCCGAGCGAAACCTGGAAAAACGTCCGGCACGAGTTCCCGGAGGAACACCAACAGGAATTTCGGACACTGCTGGGAAGGCACCAGGAGATCTTCGGGGTCGGGAAGGCGATTCGCCAAACAAAATTCCTCACCCACGACCTCCAGCTGACGGATGACCGGCCATTCAAACTGGCCCCCTACCGCTACTCCGCCGAAAAAAAGCGGGCCATCCAGGAACAGGTGGCAGAGATGCTCGCGGACGGCATCATCGAGGCGACCTCGTCACCATACTCGTCACCCATCGTTATGGTGGCGAAGAAGGACGGAAGATACCGGTTCTGCGTGGATTACCGGCTGCCTCCACTATTTGGACGACTTGTGCGTCTACTCCCGCAGCTGGCCGGAACATCTGGTGCACCTCGCCAAGGTCTTCGAGAGGCTCAGCACCTACGCCCTGACGTGTGCCCTCGAGAAATGCTCCTTCGGAATGAGACGGCTGGAATACCTCGGGCACATCATCGCCGAAGACCGCAACGAGGCGAAGCCCGAACAGATCCGCGCGATCGTCGAGGCCCCTACGCCGCGCTCAAAGAAAGACCTGCGCGGCTTTTTCGGAGTCTGCGGATGGCTCCGAGAATACGTGCGGAATTTCGCGGAAACCGAGATGCCCCTGACGTCGCTGCTCGCGAAAGGACCCTGGAGATGGACCAGGGAGGCTGAGAAGGCCTTTCAAGACGTGAAGGCGCTGTTCGAGGACCCGCTCGTACTCTACCGGCCCGACCCGCAGCGCCCGTACTTCCTGCAGACCGACGCCTGCAAGACCGGAATGGGAGCGGTGCTGTACCAGCTGGGACCCGACGGAGAGAAGAGAATCATCTCTTATGCATCCGCAAAATTCTCTCCCGCCGAGCAGCGATACCACAGCAACGAGCAGGAATGCCTCGCGGTGGTATGGGCCGTCAAAAAGTACCGACCTCTCCTGGAGGACAAGCCGTTCACGTTACGGACGGACAACGCGGCGCTGACCTGGATGGACCGCTTCAAGGACGAGAAAGGGAAGTTGGCGAGATGGGCAATGCTCCTGCGCGGCTTTCGCTTCACGGTGGAGCATGTACCTGGGAAGGACAACGAACTCCCGGACGCTTTATCCCGCATGCCCAACCGCGAAGAATTCCAGGAGAAGCAAGGAGACACCCAACAATTCTTGCCCCGGTCCGGAGGGAGTCGCGAGGAGGCTGCGATCCTGGCCCACCTGACTTCCGACGCACTGGAACGGCAAGTCGCAGCGGCCCAACAGGCGGACATCCAGCCGCAGCAAGCGCGCACGGGGGACTGCCCCACGCCAGAGGCGCGAAACGGTTTGTTACGACGGACCGACGGCGTATACCGACTGGAAGAGCCAGGAAGACGGCCGAGAGTATACGTTCCCAGCGCGGAACGTCCCCGGGTCCTGCGTTTCTTCCACGACGACGACCTTGCAGGACATCCTGGAGCAAAGGAGACGCTAAGGGCCGCGAAGGAGCGGTTTTATTGGCCAGGGATGCGCAGGGACGTCCGTCAACACACGAGAGCCTGCCACGCCTGTGCGGTCGCGAAGGCAGCCCCGCCGATGACGCGCGGACACCCTCAGCCGCGACACCCCACCTCTCCTTGGGATACGGTGGCGCTGGACCTCATGGGCCCGTACCCACGGTCCCCGAAGGGCAAGCGCTTCCTCCTAGTGGCGATGGACGCGTTTTCGAGGTGGGTGGAGGCCTTCCCAGTCCCGAACTCCACCTTGCGCAGCATCGCGCCCATCCTTGAGAAGGAGGTCTTCGCGCGGTGGGGATATCCTCGCGTCCTCCTAACCGATAACGGCCCGCAATTCCGCGGAACCCAATGGGCGCGGCTGTGTGCCTCTTGGGGATGCGCGGCTTGGACCACCCCCGTTTACCACCCGCAGGCCAACCCGACGGAGAGGCGCAACCAGGAGCTAAAAAAGGGCCTGAGATTGCGCCTACGCGAAGCTGAGGACCAGCGCCAATGGGACAGATGGATCGCCGAGATCCTCTTCGCTACCCGGAGGAGGAGAAACGAGGCGACGGGACAGTCACCGAGTGAGCTGCTGCTAGGGTTCGATCTCGCGCGGCCCGGGGAGGCGCGTCTGCGCACCTTCGACAAGGTCGCCGCCGAACGCCACGGAGTCGCGAGGATACAGCAGGAGCGATACGCGCCCCGGCACGACGAACCACCGACTGCGACGTTCCTCGCGGGCGACAGCGTCTACGTGAGGAACCACCCCGTTTCGAAGGCGGTGGACCGTTTCAACGCCGGCCTCGCCCCCAGATGGAACGGTCCGTACAAGGTCACGGCCACTCACGGCGCGGACGTATACACCGTCCAACGCCCGGACGGCGGAGACCTGCGGCTCCACGTCAGCGAGCTGAAGAGAGCCGAGGCCCCGACCGTTGAAGAAACGGCACCAGAGGTGACCCCGTCCGCCCCCCTCGGCGGCCGAGAAGCAAGTAACGCCGTCCCGACGACCAGCGAGAAGGGAGGGCCGAGAGATGACATCTCGCCTGCGGACGACACCCGCGACACAAGAAGCGCCGTGACCATCCCGCGCAAGGACGACGAGCAGATCGCCGACGCCCCGGTACCCGACGAGGCGCCGGACGGGGAGACTGACCCGCCCGGCGGAGGACATCCCCCGGAACACGAGCCAGCCCGCGAGCAGGTCAAGGCGCCAGCTCCCGGCGAAGTGGGCCGCGACCGCTATCAGCTGCGCAGCCGCGAAGGGCGGCCCAAGAAAGGCGTGACAGCGGTCTCGATGGACATCGGTCGCTGATCACCTCGGCGCCTTACTATATTTAGATTAAGCTTGTATTTGTAAAAGAAAAAAATTACTTTTGTAAAAATAATTAATTTTTGTAAAAACAAATAAACGAATAGAGGCGTTGGCGAAGAGGGCGGTACGCTCGCGACGTAAAGAAGGGGTGGGTTGACGCGCGCCGGGGACAATATGCCCCCCGCGGCGCGCTGCCTGTAACTCCGCCGCTACGCGTACCCGCACGGCCTAAAGGAAACTCGGGGGGAAAACCCTGCCCGAGGTCCCGTTAGGTCAGGCACGCAAAGGGCACGAACCGGGGTTTCCCCGAGCCTGCACTAGCAGGTTCCGGGCGAGACCTCGGAGCAAGGAAGGAGACCGATGGTGCACCAGGTAAAAAAAGAGGAGTATAAGTGGAGGCAGGGGTCCTCCACCAGGGGCATTCGGTCCGCGCGCGCCCTCCTCCGCCAGTCCGCCTCTCAGCGCCTTAAGAAAAATCCATCGTTTTCGTTTATCCCCCCCCCGCGCACTTCATCCTCCCACGAGAGTTTGACGCCTTTGTCAACATTTTCACAGATGTATCACTGCGTCTAACGGATGAAAATACATAAATTTCCACAATTGATTTTCTAAAAATAAGTGAGAGAAATTTCCGGTTAGCGAATGTTATTGCTATTCGCAAGCATGTAATAAATTGTATGATCCAGCGGTGGAGTCAATGGTCAAAGCTCAAGATTAAAAGTCAAAAATAAAATTAAAAAAAGCCGAATCTCGATCCTGAGTTAAACAATGGCTGCTAAAGGATCAATTTTCGTCTTCAAGTTTCTTTCTGATTCCTCCTCTACGGAGATTTTTAAACTTTTCAAGTGAATAAACCCAATCGGTGATGGGCGGGGAGACATGTCGGAGTGTGAGTAGCAACACGTGCAGTTACTTGGCGTTTTAAGAGGCCTGCACAATGAACGTAAAGTTTATGTTTCGGAGCTTAAAAACTTGGGCTTCTTGAAACCGCTCCCACCTGCTCGCATAGATTCCCCGAAGCACGGATAATAATTCGCGGTAGATCTCGATCGACGGCTCGGGTTAGCTTAACGATTATTAGTTCCTGGAAGGCGTTGACAAAAATAAAGAACCCGAGCTTCAATAATAATTTCGAAGGATCGAGTTATTTTTCCGCGAGAATAGAGACCGTTTTCGGCTCTGAGAGCTGATCACCGAAAGAATCCGAGAAAAGACACGAGTGTCTAGTAAAATTGTTACCTTTTGCCTTAAAAATTACGAACGCGTGGGGTAACGAGAGGCGTAAGATTTCACGGGGGCAAAACTGGTCAGGATGTCAGGGACGAAAAGAAAGAGATGCTGTTTGCCGATAAAAGAAGAACCGACTTTAGAGGATCGCGGATGCGAGAAACGTCCTCGTCGTACCCGGAGAAGGTCTTATTTATGGATCAGGAATGGCCGGCCACTGAAATAGAAGAAAGACAACTCGGCGCGTCTACGTGGCGCTACTAAGTGTCAAGGCGTCGCGACGGCCAAGTTCGTCCATGCGATCTTCTATATAATAACCGCGAGATGCAAATAAAAGTGAATAAAACCATAGTTGACTAATCGGAACGAAGGTTCTAGATCTAGACGGTAATTTCGTCGCTTTCCTCATTGCCGCGATCTCATGCAGCCAGTCTTCCCAGAATACGGAGGCATAAGTTATGTTGGCCGACTACTTTGTTCAGTTATTAATATCGAATACATTCGACTACTCGGGGAAACTATGCGGGGTGGGACATAAATATGAGACATAAGCCCGGAGCTTTAAAACCGACTGTCTCTATAGCATCTATCATTTCTCATTTAGACTAAGTATTTTTAGCTGGATGACGCGTACGTTAGCCAAAGTACTTTCTCCAAATCATAAATTACGGCTCGTCGGCCGTTCGTCGGAGGATTTCCTATCCCCGAGTCCAATAAAACCGAATTTCCTCGGGGATTGGATGCCTCCATCACCGTTCGCTTTATGCTAATAACGCGATTTTATATCGGCCGGACCGATCGAATTAATCCGATACAGCTAATCATTGCGGACTGCTGAAAAAGTAATAAAAATATCGACCGGAGCTGGAAGGGGTACAGAAAAGTGTAAGAAGTTTTTCTTAGTTCCTCTTAGACAAGAGGGGTGGAAAAAAACTATTAATCAGAGATTATCGAGATGGCGCATCGTTGTTCTGAGTTCGCCGCCACGGCAAAGCCTTCGAAAGCTCGAGCGTGCGTTCCTCGCGCTCCCGGAATAAGAGGGATGAAGCTGCCCTCACCGTTTCGTTGAATCTACGATACGAAAGGGGCTGCTCAAACGATCATCCCCGTAATACGTACGTGCGTCTACGTGTGAAATTGTCCGGTTATATCCCTAACCTTAATTCGCTCTCCCACCTTTCGGACGATCCGCGCGCACACGCACAGAATGGGACTCTTTCGTCCTTCAGCCGGACTCATAATACATAACAAATCGCCGGTCTCTCCTCGTTTTCTATGTAGTACCCATAGCTGCCTTTGTGTCTGTTTTCGGTGCCTTTCCACTTATTTTCAAATATTTTTTAATCGCGGTACTCACTATTTCCAATCAAGTTTACTTGACGAGAAAATTGATAGTAGTCACTAGGTTGTCTATCCTGTTACGTGCCATTTACGGAATTTCTTTGTTTTTCTTTGTCATTTGTTTTTCAGCTTGCTGAGCGCTTGCGTAATCTTCATGAAGATATTTTAGATTGTATCGATACTGGGAGAAGCATTTACAAGCCCGAGCTGTTTGTATGCTAGCTCCTATTATTGGGATTATTGGTTTCATTTCAAACAAACCGGTCGCCTCTCGGTCCAATAAATTCTTAGTTCATTCATTTTAAGCAATACTTAACGATGATCTTGTTTTTTTTTTTTTGAAAGCAAGCACATCTAAACATTTTTTTACTCTATGTAATACTGTTAAAAGCTTTCCCCGAGAAGTCAAGTATTTGCTATTATTGCAGCAATAAAATATTTCGCACAGCTATATCTAACTTTTTCTTACATTTTCCCTCGCAACTTATATTTACAAAATTACGAAATTCTCCTTAAAATTGCTACTGAAGCACGTTTATGTCTGATATAAACTTATTCAAAACTTCTACCGTCGTATGTTTTCGAATTAAACGATTAATTTATACTGCCTTTGTACAATACTCTTATATAATATGTTATATAACTAATATGTTATAAGCTAATAAACTTGTGTCTCGTTATACATCCTTTTAAGATCATATGAATGGTACATCTTATACATAAATTCTATCATATTTAATAATATTCTTTAACTATAATCAATATTAAAGTAAATGATTGTAAAATCGATTACTGTTCAAACTTTAACTTCACAAATGACTTTTAGATTTTGTATAATAATCTATACATTTTGTTCTGGCATTGTTAATTAATTAAATTTTATAATTTTTATATTAATAAATATTAATAATATCTATATATTTTTTTAAATACTTAATTTAATTATAAAATGAAAGATTGTGAATGTAGTTTAAAATGAAAATGTTAATAATAATGTAATTGAAATATTTGATTTCAATTATTTGATCTATTATACAGATAAAAGAAGTTTATATAATATTTAAATAAATTAGATTATATAATAGTTCAATGTATTTATAGTTACGTAAATATTTATGTCTTTATAGTAATAAAAAATATATAAATTTAGTAACATCCAAAATATTACTTATTTACAATTTTATCGAAAAATCTTTCGTTAAAATAATAAAAATATATTATGAACACTAATTATTCTAGTTCATTATGAATTTATGTAATATTTTTATTTATATTCATTGAATAACATATTTATTTAAAAACATTAAAATACTTTATAACTGACATTAGTATATAATTAAAATAAAGATTAAGATAGAAAAATTAAATGCATGATTATTCGATATAAGCAATTCTAAAATGAAGAAAAATATAAAATTTTGCAAGAATACAAATTTCAAAGTTTCAATAGCTTTTATTTAGAAATAATTTACTTCAGAACTTACAACTTATATATATATATATAGAAAGAGATATATAATTTGCTTATAATGAAATCAGAAATAGATTTTTATATTTTCTAAATATCAGAAATAATATTTAGATAATTATATGATTTGCAATAAAAAATTTATTGTTTGTTTTAAAGAATTATAAAAATTATTTTGTTATAGATTAATTTTTTGTTCTCGAAAAAATCATACAATATATCGGAAGTTTCGAACAGGTACAGTATTAAAAAAATTCAAATTTTATCCATTGGTAATATTTTATTCTCACAGATATTTCACTGAGATACATTGCAATGGTCCTGAAATATTTATTTATATTTATATTTATATTTATATTTACATTTATATTTATATTTATATTTATATTTATATTTATATTTATATTTATATTTATATTTATATTTACATTTATATTTATATTTATATTTATATTTATATTTATTGTAAAAATGAGCGTTATTTGTCAAGTGCATGATGATGCTCAATTGAAAAAGTTATGAATAAAGCGACTTTATATACCACCGAATTAGAAATGTAATTTTCGAAAGAAAATACAAGTGTTGTTCATCATCGAAGATAAATTTCCCGACTACGCTTACACGTTTAGGCTTCGATTTTTCAATCTACCAATTGCTTAAGTGTTCGGGTCACGAATGCGAATTCAGACGATATGTAGATACGCCAGTGAGGGGCGTACACATTTAAACGTATGACGCGTCATAAAATATTTGGCCTTCCTACGTAAGCAGACCGATCGTCTTCTCTCATCTATTTACAGCGTATATACGTAAAAATTCTCGTGTACGTGGTAGTGCAGGGGAGCTAAAAAGAAATGAAAGGTTTATTTGGTGAAATCGACGTATTGCAGGGATATATGGGCCGAATCTCTGTAGTAGCTGTTCCTTTGAATCATCAACGTGGTGGGGGGGGGGGCAATGTCTTGCATACAATCAATATTCTAACTTCGTATTGACGCTCCGTATCTTGTTGTTGTTATCTTGTTATCTATCTTGTCTCGGGAGGCAATCAAATGTTTTCCTACCTTCCATTCCATACACGCCAACATGTATGGATGCTTACGTAAGCATGAATCTGTTACATACCACTTTAAATGTATGCGCGCACCTTTTACTTACCTTGCGCGTATTTACTATATCAAGAGACGGGATAGAGAAAAAGGATCTTAGGATTAAGGTGGGTCAATTCGCATTATGACGAATTGCAGTAAGGGAGTTAAATGTCGTAGGGAATGCGGTGCGGAGGAGGAAATAACGGTAAGTCGGAGGAGACGAATGCGTGCGTGCGTGCGTGCGTATTGTTGTCAGAGCAAGAGAGTTAGGGAACTAGGGATTCAGTCGGAAAGGAGAATGAAGTAACAACAAAAATTAACTAAAAGAGATGGACCGAAAACAAGCAGAGGGTGTAAAAGCTTGAACCGTGTATTCTCTGAACGGCCGTGAAAGAAGGGGAGTAACGAAAAGAAGGAAAGAAATAAAGAAAAGAGAGACGTTACCCTTTTTATCTTTGGATCGCTTCCTGCTACTTCAGAGCTATTGCTACTATCGCTTCTGTATATTAGAATTGTTATTACTTGCGTCGTCTTCGTTGTCGCAAACATTGTTCTCTCTCTCTCTCTCTCTCTCTCTCTCACTGTATATATATATATATATATATATTCCTTTTCTAGCATTATTTATCTCTTTTTAACCTTTTAAAAAGATTTCATTGTAATTGACCTTATTTCTTGCGTCTCTGCGAATTATTTAAGGGATGAAAATCTAGCCCCCATAGGAGCATATACGGATACGTTCAATTACAAATTCAAATGTCCTTTGTTTGCTGGACCGCTTTACATCGTTCATATTTTCTTTTGTCTTTCTACGAAAATTACAGGTTTTACATCTTCTACTTTCTTCGGGATATTTTAATAAGTGAAAGAGCCAAAAACATTTTGAAAATCTTAATCTTGTGAATATTATAAAATACTTGAATTTGTAATACACCGGTATTATAAAGTAAAGTCTTGTTTTTTAGATTTATATAAGACTTAAAAACAGTTTTTTAAAAACTGTTTATTCTTGTAAAACTAGTAGACTAATTAAATAGATGCATTTACATTATTAAATAATTAGACTGCCTATTTCACGTGATATAATAAAATAAGCCGATATAGAATGCCTTATCAAAAAGATAAAACCATTTTTATTGAGAAATAATAATCAATGTAAGTTTCATAAAAAGAAAGAATTGAAATAATAAGGAAATGTCTTTGTGTAACTAAGTGCGCGCGCATGTGCGTGTGTAAAATATTAAGTATAAATTTTAAATTATAGTCGTTTACGTTCAAGTCTAAATTTATATATAATTCATGAAATTACAGGCATAATGTATTCATATCTACGTTTACATAGAACTTATTCAGAGACATTATTTTTAATGGTAATTTAAAATTGCAGATACGTTGCAGAGAAATAATGATAAAGAATTTATTGAACGAAACTTTAGGTGTAAGAACTAATTAAAGTTTCATCATTAAAGGAATTCTGATATTTAAGATAAAGCAAAAAATAAAATATATTTTTCCATTTATTATAAATTACATGTTCATTAAAATATGTAGAATGAAGCACCATACTAACATTATTTAATAAATAAGAATATAAATAATATTTTACGGATAGCCGTTTACATACGGATTAAAAAAAATAAAACACGAAAGTTTTTTCATTATGTTCTAAAATATTATGGATTTATTGATATTATTAAAAAAAGAAAAAGAAAGAAAGAAAGAGATAGTCGAATAGTTATCGGTCAATCGTGCATAATAATACTATTTATTCTAGGGAGAATATATTCGGTATATAGTAGGAGGTAGAAGACGGTAGATCTATTGGCCGACCGACCAACCGATCGACCGATCTACTTTTGTATTCGAGATAATTAAGGAATTATAAAGGACACGTAATAGGACCAATCATAAGTAGAATGGTACCTCAGGGAGTTATGTCCATTCGTGTTCTGATAAAGTGCTTACAACTGTTACGGTAAAGTTGAACCACCTACATACAGTCACGGGTCTCGGCGTGAACTATCTCAACAAGCCGACTCTAATAAAAGAGCTGCAGTTTCGAATATTTCATTCTGCATTACAGTCTCACTCATCCGACTTGATTAAAGAATTCAAATACAATTCATCGCCCAACGATCGTTAGGGAGTTAAGCAAAATGATCGTGTTTTTTTCTACTTCTTTTTGTTTAATTCAATACGTACATACGCATTGTAGGGAATGGCAATGATAACATATTGAATGCAATTCGATAGCGCTTATTTGGCTGCATCTGTCACTCATCAACGCAGATTCCTCAATACGAAGCCACAATCACTGGTTTAATAGCAGAGATTTAATGCAAGCGACAATCAGATTTTCTTTTACATAAAACATAAAACATAAAACCCCGGACTCTTTCAGTCGTGGTCGGAATATTATTAGAGAAAAGGACTCGGGAGAAAGAATAAGTTTCGATTACCAGATAAGTTAAGAATAACCCATGCCCATTCTTCCTATAACGAAGAGCTCGATTTCTTTTTTTGATTTTCAACCTCTACTCGGAAGAAAGTTTGGCTCCTAAGAAAAACTTTAGCTTTCCTATCGAAGGATAGACTCGATCGAGTCGTAAAAATACGAACATTTACGCGCGTCGCTGAAAGCGTGAGGATACGCCAGTCCACAAATGGACCGAAAGTCCTTCCAGGGCTGCGTAACTGGCCAGCGGACCCTAGTGATCCCTCGGAAACCCCAGTAGAAGATCGGGAGCTTTCTGGTTACGAAGGAAAGGACGACCCAGTAAGCAGGTGAGTCTGCATAGCAAGAGAGAGACCTAATGCCGATACCGATGTAGTTCTGGCGTGTAATTATCGATGGCTACTGTTCGGCCGGTTGGAAACACGTGCATCTGTGCGACTGGAAACGTATGGGAGTCGGCGCATGCACGATAGAGACGCGTTCCGATGCCCGAGTCTTCGGGCAGACGTCGGCGGCGAAGCCCGGCAGCTCGATCCCTTAATCCAGGGTGGATCGTACAAGGAGTTGGGGTTGGGGACCTTTATACATGCATATCGATACCTTGCAGATGGAGCCTCTATTGCCTTCAAAGACACTACAATGTCGTTTTTTATTATTGACGATATTTTTGATGGAATTTTTTACCAACCTCTCGTCAAAACTACGAAGGAAGTTGAATGAGTCTTTTTCCCAACGTAATTTATTGAACGAATCTTTTTTTTTCTGTATAATAATATTGTTGATAACACGAGTCATTTGAATTTAAGCGAAGATGATGCGAAGATTCGTATGATTTTCGATAGCAATACGAATGCATGAAGAATTACGATTATGTAATTAGAAATAATACGTCTAAATAGAATAAGTGTCCAGACTGTCAATTTCTAATTATTCAGAACTGTAATTTTCTCTATAATTTTAAATTTTCTGTTAATTATCGACTCGTTCTATACGCTTACATGTGACTACAGATTTATTGTGCAATTAAGCATATTGTTAACATCTCGTTATTGAATTCTTTGATGAATAAATAGGAATTGCTTTAATTGTTTCGACAAAGAAGATTTCTTTAGCGAACATCCAATACGTATATAATTTTACATAAATTTAAACCTTTATTTCATTTGAATGAGCGCGCAATATATTGGGTTTCAAATTTAATGTCTATATGCATACGTATTTGGGCATGTCTACATGTATTTTTATAATAAAGCACTGACAAACTCAATCTCTCTCTCTCTCTCTCTCTCTCTCTCTCTCTCTCTCTATTTTTTCCTCGAAATGGGCATATTTAATTTTAATGTATCCCTGAAATGAATAATTATGCTTGAAAATATTTTTAATTCTGCTTCAGTATTCAAAAGTAAGTAATGATCGACATAATTATACTAAAAGAGGAAAGGAAAAAAAGAAGAAGGTATGAGTGTCTACAGCGGTAAAGAGTATTGTATTAGAACTTCGGATAAACTCGTTGTAGCGTATGTAATAACACCTATGGGAAAAAGGAGAATAACCGCAGAGTTCACAATTTATTTTGCGTGCTTGTTGGAGCATAAAAAAATTCGTTATGAAATCTCTTTATCTTCCTTTATCTCCGATTATCTCGGTCGATCTCTTGAAGCAATCCGAGTCTTTTATCTTTGGAAGGAACCTAGTCTTCTTCTCTCCGCTCTCCCAGCTGCCGCTACATGCGCCTGGAGGTGTTCGTCCGTAAGGGGAAGCCAGGAACACGAGATCGAACGATCGGGAAGTGAATTAGATTAGACCTTTGATCTCGCTGCGGTATAACGCAGCACCTCGAAACAGAGTATCGGATTCGTTTCCTTTTTTTATACTCTTTCTCTCTCCCTCTCAACCCCTTTTTCTTTGTCTCTTTTTTTCTGAGCGCCGGCTCGATTTATATCCCCTCCGTTCCTCTTTCACCTTTATTATCTTTTTGATGCGCATGTACGATGTGTAATTAGACGAAAATATGGAACACGGCTATTCGACTTTTTATTCCCTCGATCGAGAGCCGACGTAAGGTCAGCTAAGGCTAAAGGTCTTAGACAACAGTTTTCCGTAGTTTTTCACAATACAGTGATGAACGCAAACTGTCCAACCTTCAGAGGTTCAAGGCTTCTTAATTAAAATTACCCAGGCTTCGATCCTCGAAGTAATTACGTCACTTACGTGTCTTGCATACTTAGATATTGAAAAGCAATTCTTATCCTGATTTAATAAGTTTCATATAAAGTCGAGCAACGGTTATTAATTTAATCACAGATAACAATGTAATTATTGTAGTCAAAAAAATGAATAAGCAGATTCATGAATTTTTGCTTAAAATGCTCTGTTTTTTTATTTACATAATTTACACTATTAATATTAATAATATTAGAAATGTAAAATATTTAAAAAAAGTCACTTAAGGTGCAATCCGTTCGGAGTTAAGAATGTGCGGAATTATTAGACCTTTCATTTTGTAATTCTATCAAATATTACATATAAATATTTGCTTTAATTGTAAATTTCAAATATATTAATATTTATTGATATGATTTTTCTTATGAAAATCTTGTTAATTAATGATTTCTATTTAATATTGTATGAATATAACTTTCTATACTTGCAAAGTATCTTTAAAAACACAAGGTTTACGTTATAAATTTATAAGCTACGTAGAGTATAGAAAGAAATAGAAGCTAGGTTATCTAAGAAAATGTAAGGTTGAAATCTACCATTGAAATTCGACGAATCATTATCCAATATTTTCATAGGAAACCATAAAGGCTGGAGTGAGTGGCTTGACACGTATTGACTTACGGACAGAAATTTTCATTTTAATTTGTTCTTTCAGTGTGCAAAGTATAACGAATTAGTAAAATTATTTAATTATTAGAAAAACTTTACAGTACGACCAATAATAGACTAATTTAATTATAGATGAATATCTGAATTCGCGTCTAATATTTTCCACAAATTTTTCTACAACTTCCTATCGGCATGGAGATCCATCCGATTGTCACGTATACATATACAGAGCTAAAGAGAGACGTTTGGTCAAACATTTAATACTTACAGTAGTAGAAAGTCGTGGGTCTGTTTCCATGGAGTTCCAATATTAAAAGCCTCGTTCAATTGCAATAACGTTTCCGTTCGCAGCGAATCGGCTGATTTATTTTTAAGCTCTAAAGTTCGCATATTTAGCTCGATCTGTCGATAAGATTTTTTTTCGCTCTTCCTTATTAATAATGAAGATCGATTAAGACGAATACCATTGAAGACAAATGAAAATTCGTATTTTTGACAATTAATAACTGCTTTTCAGCAAATAACCTGTTCGGTATTCTGTTAATTTAAAATTCAAATATCTTTGTTCAGGAAGTCGTTTTGGGCGTCGGATGGAATACATATTAGGGTTTGAATTCCTCGTGTGCGTGATTTAGCAGCTCTTATATATGTGTAATCGGGACTAGTATAGTTCAATATTAACAGCCTACTGGTCGGCGTTGTATAAATTGAGATCCTGAGTATCTATTGTGTTTATATTGTATGCATTACAAGTATAGAGAAAAAGAAACTGTTTCATGCTATTTCATATTCGTTTTTGCAAAATACTCAGTTACGAATAGGAATATTCTTTAAGCAAATATCGATGAGAACTATCACTATAATTGGTATTTACAGACTAAAAGAATATAATTCTGTATTTCTAAATAATAAATCATAAAGATTTTTTAGGGCATAACGGTATTATTTATTATGATTTTATAATATTAACAACTTGAGAACAAAGAAAAAATATACCTATATTATAAAATATAAAATAATATACATATTATTTTTGTAGGAGATTATGAGTCGATAAAAGTATAATAACAGGTCGAGTGTTAATGGATAAAATTTGAACTGCATATGGTTCTCTAACATTTTTTCATTTTTGACTGACCACAGTTGTGTCTGTTGTCTAAGAATGAAGAAGCTTCAGGGATAAACAAAATACAGAGGGAAAAAGCTATGAGCAAGATGTTATGAAAACGCCGAGTTATCGGACCAAGGTATTCGTGGCATCCAGTGTCCTCAGCACTATATATATGCACGCTCATAATAAAAAAGGATAGCGTCATTTTGCCTCAGCTGTACGAATAAAAATGCGAGGTTTGGTTTAAATTGTGCAAATTAGTAGAGGCTTAACATTTAGTGGATATGTAACCAAGTTCCTATTGCTATTTTATACTGCTAACAAATATGAATTCGATTTTATGATGCGCGAAACAAATACTACACCAAACCAATAGAATATCTTATTCTAACTTAAGATATTATTTTATATACAAGCTTATTACTTACAGCTTACTTGAAAACTGTCAATAATAATTCGCAATAGAAAGTTGATATATATATATATGAATATGTATTAAGTACCTAGTCTTTTGATCAATTTGTAAATGGATTTCACTTCTTACTAAACGATTCATAAATGCTTTTATATTTTTAATCGCAATTGTGTTATGCTATTTATTTAACTCAAAGATTTTTAAATATTCTCTTTCATCAATATCTTGTTCATGGACATCGGAAAATAATTCTGCCGACAATTTATTTTCCAAGTTACTTTAGTTAACATGAAATCTCTACTACTTGTACATTTATTAACAGTTTCTTTTTATAAATTAAATATTTTTAGTTTAAATTATTTCTTTAAAATATCTAATTTAAAATTAGGATTTTTAAATTTTATGCAAAGATATTATGTGAATATATTTTTTTTTCATAAACAGAAAGACTTTTATAAGAAATTATTCACATATTTCAAAAACTCTAAAGAAATATTTTTATTATTTCTTTTAGTTTCATTTTTCGCAGATGTTTATGTGAAATACATTATAAACAAATATGTTTTAATATACTACATTTTATTTCTAGTCAATCGACATATTTTTTTACTCAATAAAATGTATCTGCTTCAACAAGCTGAACTTTATTTCTAAATATATATATTCATTTTTTATATCAAATGAAATATAATTTATTTTTATATTATTTAATAATTCTTAATTTAATTTTCATTTTTATAAAAGCATCATAAGTTTTAATGAATTTTATACATTTTGAAAAGATTATATTTATTTACACCCTATTAATTTATCACCATCAAAATAATTTTTATATTTTGTTTTTAGAATATTATATACTTTCTAATATGTGTCTAATATGTAATAAAAATATGTTTCTTATTATTATAATATTTAATTTTATATTAGAGTACTGTTGAAAATTATAATTATGTATAAATTCAATATAAAAATTTGTAATGGACAGTAAGTAGATAACGTTAATAATTGATTATTAAAAAATATATAACATAGTTTTTAGTTTTTAAAAATAAGGTTTTATATATTTCGAGCTTATTGTTAATTGAATTCAATTACAGAGTCAAGTTCTTTAAAGTACTTTTAGTGTAAAACAAGTGAGGAAGATTGAACGAAATTATTTGAAATACTTTATAATTTTTTTGAAATAATAGTATACGATATGCGACCAAATGAGAATTAATTTTTTAATTAGAATTACATTTATGAAAGAGAGTATTTGAAGAGAGTATTAGAAAGAGGATAAAATAATTTAGTCGGTGAAAAGTCTTGTAGAATTAAATGGCAATTTATGTAGATTTTAATGTAGAGGAAGAGATCCAACATTGATTTATATTTTGAAGCAGATTCTGAGAATGTAGGACATCGTAACTTAAAGTAATTCGTAAAAATTAACAAGGAATAAAAAAAAAATTTCTTCAAATAAAAGTTATTGGAATCTGGAAGAATGAAAAGTTTTTAAAATTTATAATATTAAAAAAGAAAGAACGCCAATAGAAATAGCAGGCACATTTAAAATTATATGAGGAGACATGAATGAAGTTAGGCAAATAAAAAATTTAAGTCTAGCGTTTTCGGAAACTATAGTAATATAGACATAGTCCGAGATTTGGAAATCGTTCTTTATAAGGCGTTCGTAGAGCGAGAGAGCAAGAGAATATATCTTAAAAATAGTCTTGACTGTATCAGTAAGTCTGTTTTGACCATTCGCTTTTTTTCTCCTACTTTCACTCCATTTGTTCCTTTCTCTGTCTCTACTTTTAATGCAATACTTTCCTTCGTCGTTCTCGCTCCACTCATTTTCCTTTTCCTTTTCTGGTTTCTACACCAGTACAAATAAAGCAATTTTCCCGGGCATGTATAATGCAACAAAATATCATCAGTTCTCTCTCTCTCTCCTTTCTTATCGCGCTGCTTTGTTATAATATTTTTCTTTCTGATTTATCACTCCTTCACTCCGTCCCTCTTTCTTTAATTCTGACGTATTGCTTTAATTCGGATTTAGGTCAGAAGTAGTGTGAAACCTCACCTATAATAGAATCTGTACTATTCACTCCAATTATGTGGAGCATTTCGGTAGAGAAGTCCTGTCGGTTAAGGGCTTAAAACAAAGAATAGAAGCATTTAATTTAGAAAATTTCTTGCACTCACATATCCTTGAATGGGCACGTGTGAGTTTACAAATTCATGCATATTTTTCTCTCTTCTCGAAATTCCTCTTTTCACCGTGTTCGCCTTTCTCTTTTCGATGAGCCACTCCTTACTGTGAGACAGACGCGTAATATTATAAATGGTCTAAAAGAACAATAATGGTAATGACAACTAATCCGCTTACATTTTAAACGTGAGCATTTCAGATAGGAATTATGTATTTAAATAAATATCAGACATAATATAAGAGTACGTGAGAGCGAGGGAGAGAGAGAGAGAGAGAGAGAGAGAGAGAGAGAGAAATAGAGTGAGTAAGGGGGGACGGAGAGTACTGATATTCTCTGATGAAACATAAAATTATCTCAGTTATGTCAGAGAGAAATATATGTATCTTTTTGAAAAGAAACTTTTAAACGAGTGTCGACTATTAAAAATTGCTTATAAGGTTCCTTATAAATATTTTCTTTTTACTGAATTGCATATTGAGAAAAGCAAATATGTCAAGAAATACTTTGTAAGATATATTTACTGATCTGATTGTATTTTAATAAGTGAATTAGTTTTTGGATGATGATACTACGAATTGAAATCGTCTTAATGTAATTTGAAAAGAAGTTTTTAAAGCAAACAATAATCGAGCCTTAGAATAGAAAATTCTATTTAGAATTCTACTTAGAGTTTAGAATGTATATCTAGATATACATTGGAACTTAGATTTTTTGAAAATAATCATTTAAAAGATCATCTAAAAGAAATAATAAAATGAATGAGCAGAATATGAAAAAAGATAACGTGTTTAGAAAAAAAACCAAAGGTCTAGAGAAAAAAATAGTGAGAGTGGAGGGGCTCAGAAGGGGAGGTAAGAAATTGAATGGAGCGAGAAAGACCGAAAGCAGTACAAATCTCCATGGTTCCGAAATTCTTGGTTCAATTTGAAGATAGGCCAAACTCATTCCAGATCTGGTAAACCGCTGAACGACCGAAGCGTATCCATCCAAGAACTTGTTGCCTGAACAGACGAAAAAGGACGAGAAAAGAGAAGACTACACTGTCTGGCTACCTTCGATGTACATCGCCCCCCTCCTGACTCCCTACCCCCATCGCCCATCCCCAGTCTGCCACCACCGCTTGGATAGGGCTGCTTTCCAACGAACAAACTTCTAAATATCCGGTGTGATTCCAATCAACGAACAAACTTGAAAAGATAATTTGCGAAGACATTAAGAGATAACGTGTAATAGGGACATTTTCCTTTTATTTTTTACGGATCGCTGCCCTTCGAACAATAAATTAAACAAAGGAACAGCTTGAAAATTACATCATATATGGTTACTCCCAGACCAGTTTAAAAAATATATTCTTTTATTCTTAAAAATCAACAATGACTCAATGAAAATCCTCAAGTTCAGCATACCTTTCTTACAGAATGTTAAGTTCGTAAACTAAGATAAATTAATTACATTTACAATAATTTCACAATTACGTCCTCTCTGCCAATGAATGATTATATCTTTTTAAAATTTGAGAATTTTACGTTACCGAATAAAAATTTACATTCCGTATTCACATTTTCAAACTTTTTTCTTGTTAGTAGATTAAAATCATAAAAAAACGTATAAATAAAGAGTCCGTTAAAGTACAATTTTGTACGAAAGTGGAAAAATATTGTCCCAACACTAAAATCATTTTAAAGAGAAAAATGAGACAAAAATTACCTTAGCAACAGATATTTTGCTCTACGTTCATTCCTACGTGTTAAATAGACGCATTTCCAATAGTATAATTCATTGCACTAGGTGAGCGTGATCGAGCTGTTATTCCAGACATATTAATTCTCGCGAGTTTATAATTTTCCTATTGACAATAATACTCGCCAAGTAAGTATTGGCATTTCGGCTTGACTTATTACGTGTCTATCAAAGCATACTATCAGCGGAAGGGTGGGGGGAAAGGTCAGAATGGAAGAGAACGGGGTTTAATATATATCTTCAAAGAAAACACAGAGAAAGTGATTATGAGGCGAGAGGACTCGGTCTTTATATATTTAAACGCAAAATGCTGTCACATTGTGATCTGTCAATTTTTATTTCACGAATGAAAAGTGAAAACCGTGTCTTTTTTAAATAAAAAGTTCATTTACCAGAGTAAAATCAGCCCGATAGTTTCGTAATTTTATTATTCTAGCGGTATATAATGTTTCCTATCTTTCCTATTTCACCTACTTCTCTTTACACTCACATATTCATTAGTTAAAATATAGTATAAATTGATATGTACAGACCAAAGAAACTTTTTATTACACTGAAACACTACGCACTATATTGTAAGCAGTATATTTAATAAAAATAGAGAGAACGGATAAATAAGAAATTTGATAATATATTTAAATAATATATTTAAATAATATATTTAAATAATATATTTAAATAATATATTTAAATAATATATTTAAATAATATATTTAAATAATATATTTGATAGAAAGTTAGAAAATTAGAAAAAAAAAATTCGTGACTAAGAAAATATTTTCAATGAGCTCACTTATTATTTATTGACTAAAATAAATATATTTTTAACTGCGTTATAAATTTGAGCATTATCTTTTTTCGCACGAAAAGTATACAGTAAAGATTTGAGGACTTTGACAGAGTTAGTATAGTACTTACTTAAGTGGAAAAGTCTGGGGCCAAATATGTGTCCGGATAAAGTGCACATTCGCGTTCCTTTTTGACCAATTTTAAGGATAGGACCTGTAACCGAAAATTGTACACTCATATTGACATTCAGCTTCCATACGTGCGCGCGCGTGCACACACACAATTTATTATTGTTAGTATCATTATTGCTGTTGTTGTTGTTGTTATTGTTGTTATTATCTTTAGAATTACAAAGAAAATATGTTTAACCAGAACAGCTTCTGTTTGTAATTGTGGGTAAATAAATGTATTACGTAGTTGGAAAAAGAAAAAACGATCTTAATTGTCAGCCCTTTTAACGAGAAAGTACCAGAAAATATAAGAATATATTCACTAATTTCTTTTTATGTATAATTCTTCTTATTCTCGTATATATAAATATTTACATATATGGGAAATATATTCGAATGAAATAAAAAATCAAATTGAGCGATATAAATAAATGAATGAAAAATAAATTAATTGGTTCTGAATTGGTTGTTTACTGAGGCGACAATACAGAATAAGAAGGAACATATTAAAAGCATCGTCGCAAGATAAGTATTTCAGTTATCCTGGGAGAAGGGGAGTAAAGAATCGATGGAAAAGAAATATCGATGCGAATGTATTGTGCTCGCAGGACGACAGGATCGGCGCCACCGCAGTAAAGACAAAAGAAAAAGGACGATTTATTGAATGGGGCTTTCCATAAAGCGATGAGATACGAAAATTTGGGGCGAACGAGCAGTCGGTCGTAGGGAGCGGATGAGAGTGGGTTGAGAGTGGATTGAGAGTGAGTTGAGAGTGGGTTGAGAGTGGGTTGAGATTGGGTTGAGAGTGGGTTGGAAGGGGTTCTTGCATAGGCTCACCAGTAGATTGGTAAATAGGCAGCCTAACAGGGAGGACCCGATGGCTACTTTCCTCTCGAGTTGTGGCTATTGAGGCAGTCTTCGCTTGTGATCTTTGCAGATAAATTTCGACGTTTACCTCAAATGACTGGGGATTAGAGTGAAGCGAGGAGGACACCAGGCCTGGTTAGAGGAGGACGAAGAGGAAGGGACTGCCATTATCGGCATCGCAGTATACATGAAAAGATAATTTTTCGAATTGAGAGGATAAAAAGAATTTTACGACGGTGAGGGGAAAGGAGATGAATGCAAGTAGTTTACTAGGGGAGGGGTACACGAGAGGAGTCGTAAAATTGAAGAGAACAGAAACAGCTGATATAACTTGGAAAGCTTATTCTTTTTCGTAATTTTATGCGCCGGATTGTAGTGAGACGTTGCCTAAAATAAGAACTCATTAATGGAAAGAATCAAGTTCAGTCTACATCAGTTAAATATCGATCGAGGCCAAACACTATAGAAATATAACCATATTCTGCTCGATGCATTACTTCTAGAAAACATAATTTCAATACGTACTTATAAAAGAACAAAGACAATGAAGCCTTATATTTTCTAAGTATTTTACTGACTAAGAATTTTTATGTTTATTCCGTCAAATTGGAACGATGCTTGAATGTAGATTAAAGCGAAACGAAGATAAGAAAAACAACAAAAACTGAATAATTTTTAAAACATAACATTGACTGAATAATAGGTGATTTAGAAGAGAAATTGATGATGTGATGCGCTCGATACGTAAACCGATTGGTTTACCTTGTTACAAAAGCAAAAAAGGCAAACTATTTAGCAGGCTATCCGGACATAGTCAGAGATTAATTATTTTAGTTAGGGGTGTAGGCGGGAAGATTTAAATAAAACGATATCCTCCTCCTTCTGAGTATCAACAAAGCATCGTGCATTCATTATCCCTAATCCTGACTTTGAGACATCGACGTGCGTTCAGGGCGTTTTGCCGTAAATGGAAAAGAAAGGAAATAAGTTGTAAAGTTGGCTCGGCTTTATCAGGATGTTTATTAGAAACAATTTATATTGATAGTGGTCCGGCAGTCCAACGCCTGCACCTTTGTCTGACTCTCGACTCGTATAGCTAATAAATACCCATATGATAGAGCTTCTACATACAATGAAATTATATATAAATGTATAATCAACTGCTGCATGTGAATAAAAAACATTTCATTATTACGACTTTGTCGGTCGACCCTCGATTTTTTCTTTCTGACTTTCTTGGCCTATTTCCCCCGGAAAAACCTCGTAAAAAATTGCAATACAAAAACGCCCATCCCACTTGTAGTTAGAGATTAGACGATACACAGTTGGAGTGGTTTATCATTGGATCTCTTGAATTTTCTTGGAAGAGAAATGACTAAACTGGAAAATATGTTTATAGAAAGAAAGCTAGTTTGTAGTTACCGTGCGCCTACCACTGCGTGATTTAAGAAAACAGATTCACGCGTTCATTTTTAATTACACATCTCACATATCTCTTATATACCTTCTTCGTTTACATTTTCCCATAAATTTTTAAAGAGTCAAAAATTATATTTCCACCATCTTCTCTCTGTCATCAGTTATGCCAGGTGAGAGCACCGTACTAAAAGAATAAGTAGCTTCCGCTGTATTTAATTGCTAATGGCGAATTAAATTAATTATTTATACGTGATTTTTCCATATTATAAATATTTATAGCATTAACATTAATGCACAATGGTGATCAAAGATACTAACTCATAAAATTGCATTTTAACCATAAATGGATCTTCAGTGCAAATAAAGGAATGCATCTGAAAGAATTAATTAAATTTGTAATTAAATTTATATTGCTTATTTTTGTGATAAAGGTTCGTATTTAATGAGATCATTAATAATAAATTCATAATAGTTTGAAAATATTAAAAATATTTTAATTGAATGGTATCCATTAAATAGTTATAGAATTACAAACTTTTTAAAACGGTAAATACGTATTCATTTTAATTTAGAATAAAAATATCTTTAATCAATATTAAGTCATGACAAATAGTATTTTATATAACTGTAGGGCTTTAGCTAATACGGCAGTATTAAATCTAAGTAAATTTTCCATGAATAGGGTTATATAAGAAATAAGGAGGAAAATCGAAATGTCGTCCTTATAATTTTAAAATTAGAATGATACATGATGTATGGGATTGTAGGATTATTCATAAAAACATTAAAAGGGATCAAAGAAATTTTACATGTCAGGGTCTTCTATAAAAAGAGTTTGCTAAATCGTAAGAAAGCTTTTGCAAACGAAGCTATTGTAAAGCAGCGCAAAGGAGTAAAAGAAAAAGAGAAACGAGGATCGAGAAAGCGTCAGGCAAAGGAGTGGGGTTAGTGTGGAAAGGGAAGAAGTGGGGGGGGGTAGAGAAACACAGTTAGGGAACGTATAATAGGATAAAGAAGAAAAGAAAACAAGAGAATCAGGTAAAAAGATAGACACTGAGTGAATAAGAAAAACAGCCCGAAAAAATAATGAAGAATGAAAGAAAGGCACAATGAATGATGAAGATAAAAAATAAGTATACGTTTGGATAAAGCGATTTTTAATTAATATTTAAATTGGCAATCGAGAAAACTTTTTTATTAATTTGCTTAACGAAGAGCTTGAGAACATAAATTAATAAGACTGAAATAATAAATAAGACAGTATCAATTTTCTACGAGAGAATTGTTCTGCCAAGGTGATTTATTAAATTTCTATTATATATGTTGATAAAGCGAAGTTGCAAATTTCCAAGGGATTGCCCTTAAGTTGGCGAAGAATACAACACGAAGTGAGATAATCGCTAACTCTTCCGACTTTACAATTATAACTATAATAGTTCTTAGAGCACTAAAATGTGCAGTGAAAATTGCAGAGCTAAACGAGCTACCGATAAATTGAATTACCCTGACTTCGTTTTATACATTTTCCGAGTCACTTTGGTTGCTAGAACAAAAAAATATAACTTAGGATCGACATGCCTCTGACTTCTTCGAAATTCAAGGTCGCTTAGCTCGCGTTTGCGAGAGAGAGGGGGGGGATCCGACTTCAGAAGATTGACGTTCCCTCGGTGGAGAAAAATAATAACAAAAGGTGTGTATGACTCACTTCCACCTACAGAAGGAAATAAAAAATTCGCCCGATCGCGACTTAAACATGTTAGCTCTCAAATAATAACAATAATAATAATCGCTTTCTAGTATACTGGTCGCGACGAAATCGAAAATGAATCGAACGTAACTAGAATATAAAAAAGGACTCTTGTCAAGTGCAGCCTTTCATCAACTTTTGTTTCAAGATCTTATTTTCGGCACCGAAAGCCAATGCAAAATTTATGTATTATTTGTCTAATCGTAGTTTATTTGTAATGCTTATAAATTCCCAAATAAAAGTACGATGTGTTTTAGAATAAAAAATAAGAAAATCAATTTCTAATTATGATTATCATTTCGAAGTAGGAAATTTTGAAATATAAAGTCCTAGCAATATAATATTTAAGACGAAAAGCGCCGCTCTGGATTTTCCAAGTAAATATTCAACAGACTTAAAGTAATTTAAGTTGAAAAGTAAAGATTCGAGTTTGGCATTTTCCGTTCGGCATTGCAAATGTGGGGCGGAGAGGAATAGGGAGCACTTGTGAGCAAAGCTTCAATTTCGATTTTTCAATTTTTTAAAAAATCAGTATTATATAAATATTGGCATATTTTAATGGCAATATTAACGCCAAGAGCAGCGCGTGGAAAAGCAACGAAGCGCGGATTCGAAATGCGAAAAATGACAACGCCAAAAACGGACTATGGGAGATGAGGAGGCCGAGAACGGATCCTGCATCAAGCCAATAATTGAAAGTCGAGGGCCGATTACAAATGAGTCGCAATTCGTCAGAGTCTTAGCGGTTCTCCCGGTCGATCCTCTGCTGTGAGAGTCCGCGTCACCGGTCACCGGTCACCGTCACCGGTCACCGCTTCAACACTCGCTGGAATGGAAGTTCAAGCAACTTGGCTCATTTAACTAGAGAGCTGAGCGATTAATAAAAAAACAGCGCTCGATCAATCATTTGACCCATAAAGCAAGTTATATTTACCCTAAATGAAATATCGGGCATCGATGACGATTATTCCTAATACATACTCGCCGATGCTTAAGGAAACTAGTGGGCGTCCGAGGGCAGCTCTTAGGAATATCGGACATCGTCTATTAACCTTTTTTAATGGAAGCATCATTTTTTATTCCTGCCCAAGGGCCCGGGTAATCCGTCCCATCGCTCATGTTCCTTGAACACCTGTCTGCTTTTTCACCTGCACGTCCTGTCCGCTCCCAATGCTTCAACTCTCCGACGATTCTCCCAAACTTTTCAGAGGATAAACAGTCTGTTGCGTGCGTAGGTGCGTGCGTGTGCGAGTGCAGGCCCCAGGAAAAGTAGAAGGCGCACGCGATCTGCCCCTCCCTCTTGCTCACTCTCATCTCTCTCTCTCTCTCTCTCTCTCTCTCTCTCTCTCATCTTGCAGCGATACCTAATTAGTTTGGATTTCGGTAGCCTTTTTGCCTCGGTTTCTAAAGGCTATCTTGTGCAGGAATTTTAATAACATGCCCGGTTATTAGTTCGCTTCGAAAGATCTTCTGAGTCTCGATCCAGCACACTTCTATGGATTCTATGACTTATCCATTACGATAAATCTTCTCGGGCCTTACTTCTCCTCTCTCATTTTCTTTCTTTCTTTCTTTTTTTATAAGTGAAACAACAGCGGAGAGCTGATGCCGATTAGTGTAAACATGGAAAGGGCGACGGATAAGTTGTTGAAATTCAGCCAAGGTGTGAACCTTCGATGAAAACGTTTCTGCGGGAGTCAGGCTCAGATAAAGATTTGAGAGGTCTAAAAGGAAAAGCCACTGGCTTTCGAAAATGGAATATTGATCAAGCATTTCAAGTTTATTTATGACGGCTGAAAATTATATTCTGCCGTACCACAACCTCAGTCACTCCCCGCCATTACAATCCATACTCAATTCAAAAATTATACATATAAAAGCAACGATGATCACACCAACATCAAACAAATCTACGCTTTTCAATAAATCCCGTTGTTTAATTAATCTTCGTCAATTTATAATATAGATACTTTTATACCAACCCACGGTCGTACATTAATAATTACAAATTACAAGGCAAAACTCTCATTACCAAATTTTACTCGTACGTTTATTTACTATTGAATTTACTATTTCATTCGCATGTTTTTTATACTATAATCGTTATGTTTTCGTATTCCAGGTTACATCAATCAATTAAATGAGCTAAAAGTAATATAAAAATTAACTTGTCAGAGTTTGCAAAAACTCAAACGAGTTTTAAATACTTATATAGGCGTTTTTTTCATTTACCAGAGTTGATTAATTATTAAAAGGAAAATGAATAACAAACGTTAAAGAACCAATCTCTTGAATATATTGCAGCAGAATTTCAGATTATGTGAGCCACATTCGAGATATAAGCTCTAAGAAATCTGCCATTCCCTATAATGTTTACAAATTATAAGCAATCTATCAATGTATCATGGATAAGATTATATTATTTTTGGAATAAGAAGTTTCTAGCATTTTGATTAATTTTATTATAAACAAACATTACGTAAGAGGATATATTCAATATATTATCAATATAGTTGTATAATCCATCAAATGCAATGAGATTATTAATTTATTTATTAATTTTCAAAGGTTCATTTTCATTAATAGAGAAAAACTTAACCACAAATGAATGTGCAACAATAGAATAAACAATAATAAATGACATGGACTAACATTATTATGGCATTAACATTATTTTAAGATACGTAATGAAGATCACAAGAAAAATAGTAATAATTATAGTAAGAGAATAAGGGCGAAAAATAAGAATAGTAATAATAATATTGTAACTGAATAAAGGGCAAGAGTTCGAAGAAATTCCCGGAGGCGCTTATAGCAATCGCGAAAAAATAAAGGAGAACGAATTCCGGGTCAAAGGATCATTTGTCATTTCCGTATGAATTACACAACTCCCCTCCTTTCTTACAAAAGTGGTAGATGACTTGAGGGTGTCGGGACGGGAAGGGCAAAGGGGAGGAGTAGGGGTAGAGGGGCAACAAAAACAGGAGTCCGTTGAAATGTTAAAGGGGGGAGGAGGGAGGAACGTCGACTCAATTCGAGGAACATAATGAAAGTGGTGGATGACGGACCAAGTGCAACCGTTTTCGCGCCCCATCCATTACTCATACGTACTAGTGACGCATCCGATTGGCTTAGCGGTCCGTTTGTCATCGTGGGAGCAGTCCTTCCGCACGAGATCCTTTTCTGGCCCCCTCTGTCCCTCCGAGCATTCGTCCCGTCGAATTCACCAACCCTTATGCTCATTCCTAGCCAAGCTTAACCCCCTTCCATCCGGCACCACAGGTCAACTGCCCATCGAGCTGTTCGCTTTTCAATTTACGTCTCCTTAAATTTCTTGCCAGGTCACCTGCTAATCGACGAGTACCCGCGAAGAAATAAATCGAATCGAGCTTTCCCGTTTCTCGGGCTCATAACTCGTGAAACGATTATTTACCAAGGATTTTGTGCGCGAGAATCGAGCTGATTCTCGGCGATTAATGATCGAACGGAGCTCCTGCCCTGAAACCTGACGTCACTATACAGGACTATGTTGAACACGCTGACGCGATCTTATCCTTTCGATACTTCTGTTAACATGACGCTTGAGTCACACTCGCGATTCAGTACTACAGCTGTTCGTTATTCAATCCACACGTTGAAACCACTCCATCAAAGGCTTGAGACGTCAACCTAAAGCCCATCCTTCATCCTCCTAACATTTCTCTGGAGATTTTTCGTAAAATGTGACCTTCGATACCCCTTACTTTCCAGAATGAATTCACGTTTTCATAACCTGCCCTTAGGCCTTTTATACATTCCATTGGAGCAAGCTTCAATTGAGATTACATTCCTTAAGATTCGTCTTCAGCACATTATAAAATTCCTCATAACGTCATCTAACCAATGATAATAATAACGATAATAATAATAATAATTAATGATAATAATAATAATAATTAATGATAATAATAATTAATAATAACAATTATAACAATAATAGTAATTACAATAAGTTCTTTTAAAGGATTTGTTTTAAATGATCAACTTCGACCGATACAACTCTTGTCGTACTTAAAGTATAATCTAAAACTAAAATTTAAATGCTTAACGCTCAGTGTTATTTCATCAGTATACGCAGTAGACGCCAAGTGTTACTCTTATCTAGAAACTGGGGAGCACAACATCCGTACAAATATTTATGTATTAGCTAAAATATACACGGATGGATCGAAGCATTTACGAACCGAAAAGCCAACAAATTTTTCTTCGCTACGCATTAATTGTCGTTCGTATCGGCCGAAGCAGGCGGAACGCAAAGTTATGACATAGATATTTTAAATAATTCCATTAGTAAGAAAGTTTTGTATTTCCCGATTCCAATTCAAAGCGATTACAGAACAATTGAGCAGTCAACAATAGTTTCAGACATTTGGAATCACATTAACCTTCGAGTAAAAAATCTCGTGGCATTATTTTTCGTTAAAAATTTCCCAGGAAGAAACGTTACGAAGTCTCAGAGTTAAAAAAAGCAATGCTAGTTTATCGGCTGTTTAAAAGTTCAGTTTTATTATAAAGGCATTAAAAATGATTAGTGGCTAACTTCACACTTTATTAGCATTAGTATATTTATAGGTTCATATTGATTCGTATAGTGAGATCGACTGAATGAGGAATGGAAAATAAGAATGGAAAATAAGCAGGTACCTGAAATTCCTAGGAAGGGCTGGCAATTACAGGCGTAAGGCTCGAGTCATTGATTGATCGGTACAATACATTTTAAATGAGCTCCCAAATAACAAATGCTCTGCGTAATTACAAGGTCGAAGAAAAGCTGCTTGGAGCTTAATCTTTCCGAGCTTCAGAAGCGTTCTCACCACTCTCACCACTCTACGGGCATTTCTGCGGTATAGGAAAACTGGCCAAAGGCGAGAAGATATCCTCGACCAAGGACGAAGAAAAGAAGGAAGAAGTCGCCTGGAGGTTAAGGGGCTCGGTAGGTAGCGCGCCAGCTAATGTTTCGGTTTCGCGGACACTGCGATTATAATCCTCCTCCTCACCCCCTCCGGCGAATAACGGTGCCGAGCCGCCGATTCCTCTTAGTCTGATTAGGCATCCTGAGTGATTTTTTAATGCATTTGTCCGACGATTTTTTCAGGCTCTTTTTCATAGCTATTGAAGTCGGTACGCCCTTCCCACTCGTCCTTATTCAACGATAATGAAAACTATTTATCTCTTTCCGGCTCACAGGAGGGACGACTTCTCTTCGTTTTTTCTTCTTTTGAAGCTCCGCCTTTCACGTGCAGATTTATGCCTGAGGACAGGGATTTATGCCGTTAATCGAGGCAAGCGCCTCCATTCATTAACTCGCGTTTTTTCATTTCGATTTAGACAAATAGGCATTAGTCGAACTAGTCCCGAGCTTTCCTCCTCTCTTATCCTCTCCTCATTTATCACTGACCGACTTAAAGGAAAACCAGCACTCGAGGAAATACGGTCGTGGAAATTTGAATATCTAAAGCGTCCCACATTAATTAATCGACATGAATTAAATTATTAAATTAGCAATCATTAAACTTGCAATCAGTTGCAACTTGCAAACTAATATTCTTTCATTTTAAATCTCTTTTAAATCCCTTCTTTATTATCGATTGTTAATGTACTTTTAATTTACGTAAGCTTAACCTCGCTTCAAGAGGTTAAGTTTGTCGGTACTACTGAATAGTAATTCTTAATTCTTAATTATATTATAATGTTTACGTAATTCTAACAGAGGATTAGCACAAGTACGTTACATTCAGCGAACGAAATGATCAAAAGACCATCTTTTACTTCCTCCCTTTCTACAAAGCAATTCCTTATCATTCATCGAGTGTAAATTTATTAAGTGGCAAACATTTTGTTAATCTAAATTCATGCTCAAAACGTTCGTAAGAGAATCTCGGTCTTAGGCTATAACGAAATGCTCGACAGACTAGTAAATTGATTTCAAATTCACTCTTTCGTTTCATTTGTAATCTTATTAATTGATTATAGTCTACTATCGAATTCATTCCTTTCTGCAGCATTTCAAATATTTTAATAAAATAATAATTATTTTGAAATGCAGTAGTAATTTAACTTCTTCTGTCGAAATAAAAATGATAGAAAAACGTTTCTCTTGAGTGGTCCTTTTTCGCTAGATCTCAAAATTGATGTACTATTTTTAAAACTTCTTGGATTTTATATTCGGCTTTTACAGCGCAAGTTTTAAAATAGAAGTGGTTATAGGCGTGCATTTCAGCGTACCTGGCGTAAAACTTCTTTAAAAAAAAAAAGTGATCCGACATTGATGGTCTTTTTACTCTATAGATTTTTCATATATGTCTTTATAAATTTCCTGTCTCAACAGAACAAATGCTACTTCATGAATAAATATACTTTTGTATTTCATATTGCGGCTGAATTAATTTTCAAAGTGGAATTATGAAATTTAAAAAACGTATTACTAACAAATAATTCTTCATAACACGTACGAAGCTCTTTCATATTTAATAAGAAAAGCGTTTTATTTTCTTTAAAAAATTCATCTTAAACTTATAACTCATTTTCTAAATAACTAATCCTTCACAAATTACCGCTTAGAATGCGTTTTCCAAAAAGAAGCGACGATCGTTCCTTCTTTATTGTACACTACATTAAAATATAGGGAATAATGTTTATTTTAATTTTTTTCAAACAATTATCTGAAAAACTTTTTACCCGAGCGTGGACGCATCTGCAGCATTATTCAAAGGATTTTCTCGTAGTCATTATGTGTAACAATAAGCCTGTATGACTTTATCGGGATTGCACAAGGAATAGCCAAAGGTAACAAACCAAAAAGCTTTTCAACTGTCGAAAATCCAAAAAAGACTACGGATAAATGTACAAAAGCTTAAAAAAAAAAATATCATGTATTTTTCAGTTGTATCGATTCAGGCTCTCCGGGAAAGAGTCGAGGCTTTTTATACTACTTTGAGCGGGAAGTGAACTGACGCACGCGCACAACACGCACTTACATGAATGCACGTGCGTTCGTTCGCGCAAAAAAATAGAAATAAAAATAAAATAACATAAAACACAGCACGAGAAGCCTGGAAAAGGCTGAAAGTTCGAAAAGAATGGGGCTGAAATCCAAAGAGGGGGACAAAAATAAAGTTGAGAGAGCCGAGGGATTCAACTTTAGGAACCAAGAAAGCAAGAGCGAAAACCGGAAGAGAGTTGCTTTTGGCCCGTATGCTTCAAAGGAATGAAAATGGAGACTGGAATGAACAAAAAAATGTTTAATCGCCTTGGAAAATTAAATGATGAAATGATTGGAAAAATAACTGATACACATGTTAACGTACCAATGTATAAGAATGCGTAACTAAAAGAGACGATGATCCAAAAATAATAATATATATGTAAAGGAGAGAGAGAATACGTAGGGGTATGAGAGATGGTAGCTTGTTAACAAGAGTAAATACATTCTTGTAAAAACTTTTAATTGTAATTGCATTTGAACACATAATTCTCAAATATCAAACTTTATTCGTATTCAAAGAATTTTTAAATGACTACGTTGTAAATTTACTTTACATTATATACCCTGCTGCGTATAATTATGTCAAATTTCTCTTGACTTTTATTCTTTACGTAATAAATAATCTCAAAAAAATAAAATTACATTCGATTTACTTTCTTCGTTCTATATACTAAAATAATATAAAATTTCATTTTTATTTATATGTTTTTATAGCATATTTCATACACGTGTATATCATAGTTACCAAAGCAATTATTATTCTTAATGAGAGTAAAATAATTTATTAAAATGCCTTTAGATGAATTATTGCAATTACTTAATAAATATGTGTTTATATCCGTTCTATTATTTAATACATGTTTAAGGCCATAAAAGACCGTAGAATAATAGTAGATACTTAAAACTTTTAAGCTTTCAACACGTTTAGTTTCCTAGAAACTTGAATTATTTTTTTTTTTTAAATAGGGAAACTTATTGAAAGTTTTTAGACTTTTCGATACTTGATTTAAATATACTTCTTTATTCTTACCTATGCTTATGTTCTTGCATAATATACAATATACGTACATAATATGCTTACTTTCAATGTTAATTTAAAAATTTTTAAAGGAAAAAATTGTGCACTTTCATAAATCTTTTATATATTTTTTGCCGTGTATTCAGCGAAATCTTTTACCCCGAAACCGCCAAATAAACACAAACACATAATTTAAATTCTAACTTAAAACAACTCATATTCCTAATACGCAACAAATTCATACAAACGTTTTAACAAGAATATAATTAATTTTTATTTTTACAAAATGAAAAATAATTTTATCCTTTAGTCACTAATTGGGCTAAACATTCTTGGGTCTATAATCCGCGATACAAAAAGTATTTTTGCTAATTGAATTCTAAGCAATGAAAAAGTAAACTTAATATATTTTGTAAATTATTTATATTTATCTCTAAATTGAAATTGAAAAATAATACAAAATATTGGTACGGATGAAAATATGTAATTATAGAATTGCATAAAAAAATCCAAAGTTCTTATTAAAAATTACCTACCATTGCAAACTATTATTATAATTTAACAATAGTACAGTTATATTAATGTCCTTCAAATATTTTATTATTGTTAATCCGAATATATTCTAAATATATTGTATATTCAATAGTGTATAAATAGTCTAAATAGCTATAATAATTTTGAATACATATCGGTGATTATGTAATATTAGTTTATTAAAATAAAAAAAATATAACATTTATAAATAGAAAAAATTATTTTAGCGTAATTAATAAATCTTCAACATAAAGTAAACTATTAAAGAAATAAGTTAATATAGTAATTGCTAAATTTGAATGGTGAGTAGCAAAACGCTGCTATAATAATAGAGAAGTATAATTCCTTAGCAGATACATTATATTATGTGGAACAGAAGTATTGTAATGTATCATCATAAAAATAATGGAAAGATACTAAAGTATTAAATGCGCCTAATTATATAATATAATATTACAAAAAAATACTGAATCTAATATAAGAAAAAGAAAAGTAGGTTTCTAGATTTATCTTAAAGCTGTTGAATCTTGAATTTTTTATTTCACCTGTCGATCTGTAAATAAAGGAATGAAACAAAGCGTCAGAATAGATATAACTGGCAGATAAAAGTTCAGATAATATATTTATCGATAGCTAAATAATAATAAATAATTAAAGTAAGTTAATATTTAAGAAAATGGCAGAATGTATGGGATAGTAGGGACGTTTGGGACATTACCTATGCTTAAGTGATTTTCGCAGTAGTTAAGGTTTGGCGTCTTCTCAATATTAATGAAATTCTTTGTGATAACCTGATTGCTCGGGTTCAATGGTCTTGCTTGTTCATGTATAATGAGATAGCCAGAAGGAAAAGCAATGAAAATTAAGATCGCAGTGTTGAAAAGGATAATGCTTGCAATTCATAAAAGTCAGAACGGGTGACTATAAAATTTATGGGGGTAAACGAAAGTTGGAGCAATCGGGACGGATAGCGTGGAGTATGGACCTGCGGAGGGTCTGCGGAGGGTCTGGGGAGGCGGAGAGCGGGCCGAGAAGGAACGTAAAGAAAAGTGCTCGCATATCGGATAGTAAAAATTACACATATGAGAAACTGACGAGCCGGCAGGAACGCGGATATAGATGAGGAGACGGCGACGCCTTCGCGTTGCTCAGATGGTCAATATTACGCGCCTGCGTAGCTCAAACACGAAGGAAGGTTATTGGGGTTACGGAATCTCGTGATTCTCGCCTCTCCCGTCGATCGAAAGGGTTCACGCCTCGCTCCGGATAAACGCTTCGACTATGCTTTTTTCCGACACCAATCTTCCCTTACCCTTTTACGCTCGGTCGCTCCGGAGATTTTGCGGAATGAAAGCCGGCGGAATTCCCCAAAGCCGGCTAAAAATTTACTTACCCAGTCCTGTGCGACTAAAACTAAAAATTTTTAGTTTTAGCCAGGGGATAATTGGGGTGTTAAAGATCCAGAGTGTTGATCTGGGGCCTTGGTTATCGAGGAAAGGGTAAAACCGCACATTAAAGCATGCAAACATGTCCCTGGAGAACGAGATGCCGAATCGTCGGGTGATAGAAAATATGGTGGTCTCGTTCCGGGGTATCGACCGCCAACGGGATTAGACACGTGGAGGGTCGTGGTGGGGAGGGGATTGGGAGGACAACGATCCTCCATCTCTTGGAATCGAAGTCCACCTACTAGCTTCAGTGGCTACATAATCCAATTTGTTTTTTTTTTCACTTTTGGAGCAATTGCGGAGGCACTTTCGTCCTATAATCGGATGGTTTAAAGTTTGGCTTATGACGAATCGGTAGCTCTGCCTTCTCGGAATATATCCAAGTGAATTGCTATACGTCAAGGGCTCGCCCTATATGGCTCACTGCGTATTCAAACTGCAAAACTGATTCTGCTAAAAATGATATACATGTAGAATTGCTTATACCTTTGAAAGCTCAAATTCTTTTTCATCGCCATTTGATTTTTAGCTTCTTTTGCCATAACAACTTAACTGCTTTGACTTTTTCAAAATACTTTTTTTCAAATTATACGAATTAACAGGATTATGAATATCTTGACTACAACATAAATCTTAGTCTACACGAGAAATCTCTCGATTATCTTTTCTTTTTCAGCATTCTATTCCGCCTTAACAATGAAACTTCTACGACTTTACACTTTTTTATGATTTCAAAGACATTTCTTCTATTTTATTTTATTTTATTTTATTTTATTTTATTTTATTTTATTTTATTTTATTTTATTTTATTTTATTTTATTTTATTTTATTTTATTTTATTTTATTTTATTTTATTTTATTTTATTTTATTTTATTTTATTTTATTTTATTTTATTTTATTTTATTTTATTTTATTTTATTTTATTTTCTTAAATTAATAATTCTAAAGTTTGAAAAATAATAAATAATGACCTATATTGTACTTCAAACTATGATTGACATGCCGACGTCTCTTATAATGAAGAAAATGAAAATTCATTATAATAATTTATAAATTCTTCGTAATAAATAAATCGATATTGTGGAGAAAAAAAAGTTGATTTAACCTAAATTCGCTTGAGTATACTTTAAACTTATAATTATAAGATACACGTTATTAAACGTATTTATAACAAAGCATTTGATACCAAATTTTTTACTTGGACATTAATTTTAAAGTAAAACATATGTTGAAACAAACGAACGACTACGATGAATAGAAATGTTTACTTGATACAATCAATGTTGTGATCTAACACGTGCATTTTATTTATTATGCATTGAAGTAATCTGATAAATTAAATGAGCATTAAATTTATAATTAAATGTTAACATTCAAGTTGTATATATAGTTATTGGTTCTCTTGACAATCGGATTAGAAGGGTTACATGAATATACCTGTTCGGAAATTTGATATCGTATTAATTACGCATCAATAGTTATACTCTCTGATTATATTGGTATATCAGGATCCTCGCCTTATTTAGCTCTACCCATCCGGAAGAGCAGCGTAAATGACGTCAAAAAGACTAATAAGCATGTTCCCAATGTTTCCATCAGTTGCAACGACTCTTTCCTTTACAATTCAGGCATTGTCATTACCAATCGACAAGTACACACTTAATAATGTCATTTTAATTACCCACAAAATTAAAAAATACGAATAATATTGTAACACCTTGACCGACCCTTTCAGCCATTCTACACCTGTAGATTATACATATCATAGAAATTTTTCCCCCGATAATTAAAGAATAGCGATTAGTTAGTAGTTATTCAATACGGTAATTATATAGTATACAGTACTAGTTCATATCACCAGTTTAAAAAAAATCGACGATAGTTCCTACATTAGATAACATATATCATCTTTTGTAGTATGGCGGCGGTTCAAACGGCGATAGATTTCGCGATTTGATATTATTACTTTCAATTTTCCAATGGTTTTACTAAAATTATAATTACTTATTTTTTAATTTAAATTTTCTATTGTTATACAAAAATAAATTATAATAAATATCGAATTGAATTAATCACAATGACTAATAAAAATAAAGCCTCCAGTATGTATATGTATATACATATATTTTTATTCTTATCAAAAATAACTAATTAATATTTAAATGTCAATATGGACGATTTAAGGTTGATAAATTAATCATTCTATTAAATTTAAGTACTTGGGATTGTAGAAGTATTGTCTCAAAAAGATCATTAGTTGCTTAGATTATTTTCAATCACAATCAGAATCAATTTTTTCTTGAGCAACTTTGAAGATTTTTTATGAAATTTATTAAGTCATTGTAAATTTTAAAAATCTTTAATTTCGCAATCTTGATTTAAATTTCGAATGCATTAATTATAGTTGATGTGAAATTTTTAAAATTTAGATTTATAAAGTTTTAATATATTGTTTTAAATTTAACGGTATTATATTACTTTTATTTTAAATTATATAAAATCAATAAAATCCGATTCTTGAAAAAGCTATATTAATTTGAAATTTATTTGTCAATGATGTCTTAATCATTTTCAAATTGTTTTTTCTTATTTTTAAGAAATGAATCATATAAAGTTCTTTAAATTTGAATCAAATATTGCTAGTTGTGAATCCCTTTGATATGTAACGATTAATCAAATTAATGAACATAGTATGGTCGTTGGTTAATACAATAAGTAATCATGAATATTTGAAATGTAACGGGATGGGTGTTATTTGTTCGATATAAAGTCATTACGAATAAAATAAAACGAACAATGATTTCAGGAATGTAGGTTCATTCGGCGATGAAAAGATGGTCTATTAGGATTAATGAAAATTTAGTGAATATAAAAGAAGAAAAAATCAAATTTAAATTATATTCGAGCTCATCTTACAGATAATTAATAATTATTGCAGCTAAGTTAAGATTAAGTTTGAGTTACGGGTTCGCCATCGATAAATATTCGAATTATCTTGCAACACGAATAGCTGTCAGCGCTGCAAGTCATAAAAGTAATCATTCTCATCTTCAAAGGCTAACGCCGTCATACCCTTATAAGAGAATTCTTCCACTTGAACTCATTTTTTTTCTCATTTCATTTCTTAATAATAGTGGCCCCTTGTCAGAGGTCGATAGTAAACAGAACTGTGACTCGCGCATGCGCGAGCGTGTGTGCGTGTGCACTACAAATAAATAGAAAAAGTATAGGAAAGAAGAAAGAGTGAGAAAAAAGTAGGAATTATAACTCTATTTTACCATCGTCCCTAGAGCCTCGCAACCCTCCTTTGTTCAGACACACCGCATCCAACTCGTTTTAGTGCGTATTATGGCCATCGAGGAGAAGCGCAGTTGCGGGTAGTTATCACGGGACTGGGAAAATCCAAGGAGACAAGAAGGAACGAAAGTTTGAAAGGATGAGGATGCGCTCAATTTCACGTTATGTATACGCAATAGAACCTGACGCTTCCTGATCGGGCTCCCGTATCTATGATTTTTAGAGCTTCAGTCGACCTCGATCACTCGACTTCTCTCGACTGCTCCACTTTTTCCTCTACCGAGGACGGATAAAGGCCAGGATGCTCGTGGCACCGGTCGGAGATTTATGGGGATGGGACTCCAGTTAATACCGATTGGATATCCCGTATAATTTTTCAGCTGAAAAAAAAACGCTTTTTCTTAATTCTTTCATTCCCTTGCAGACTCTCTTCAGCGCAATATGTCTGCAAATCTTCCGAAAGCAGTGCAATCGCATTACCTGTAACTCGCTTCGTTCAAATTTTATCCGAGCTATCGATCAAAAGATATCCTTCTCGAATTCCATCCTCTATAACAACTCAAGTTACTCTTCGTTCCCGTTCTCTATTTTGCATTTTGAATTCAACCCTTAGCTACCCCTTCGAAATTTATTATTTCAAGTAAGTGACGATGATCCTTACGGAGTAACGGACGATAATAACATAAGACTCCAGGGCTCTCGCTATCGATTTTTAAAACAGGTTATTCATTTTCTTATTTTCAAACGAAATCTCGAAATTTCTGTACAAAAAATGATTTGATTTTAATTAGTCGGAGAATGGCGATTACGGAATTGGCGATTTCATTTTCGGAGAAGTCACTTTATAATCGAACGGATCAATGACAAAAGCCTGTTTGACTCGTTGTCTCTCTCTCTCTCTCTCTCTCTCTCTCTCTCTCTCTCGTGGATTTCTCTCGTGGATTTATCTCTCATGGATTTTTCTCTCTATATATTTGTTAACGAAACTGAGCTTGTCGAAGGCGCGATCGAACGAAAATTCATACCCTCTTCCGAATTAGTTTTATCCTCTATACATAAACTCCAATATTGGTGGGATTTGAGTCCGTGACTGCAAAAGTCCGGAGAATGATGACTGCCGGCTAACTAATTGAAAAAGAGTGTTCAAGCTATAAAAGTTATTTTGAAAACGGCGATCTCTGCGCTTCTGTCTTCTCATCCATCCGTCCTTCATATTTCTACAATACATCGTACCTTCTCTACGATTCCCTGCTATCTCAATTTTTTAAGAGTTTGTAGGTTTTGAAGTTTATGGAATCGAATCTAGACAAAGGATTGTTCATCCTGCTTCCTTAATCCAACTTCTTTTGGTCTATCTTGGAAGGATGTCTGACGTCTGATCGCTAAAGATACGTAGCATCCCTTCATAATACAGCTTAAAACGGAAAATACTCTGGTATGTATAGAACCACATCGAATAAAATATGTTATTAGGTATTATATTATAAAAGGTATTTTAAAATGAATTATAAAGAATGGAGAAATTAATTCTTATTTTAAAGTAAAATTTCAACGTAAAAATAGAAAAAAATTTTTAATAATGCAAATAATATTGATTAAAAAAAAATCTAAAATATAATAGTTGGTAATAATGATTATTCGAAATATTAATAGAATTTTTCAATATTCAGTATAGAGTTGAAATTTAATGAATTTCAAAACATAGGATTTTTAATTTAAGATAAAAAATAAAGGAGAGCAAAGGATCTTTTGAAGCGGAGAACATTCAATGTAAATTCTGATAACCGATGTAAGTAAATATTTTGGAAGGATAATATGAAAGTTTAATCTGAGGACAATTTATTGAGCTTCCCTAAGCAATTATCAAGTAAATCCCTTTTGCGATAGCCGTTCGATCTGATAACTATGCGAGCACATATTTCCAAAGGAAAGATTCGATTTATTTTGTGGTAGTGTACTTATCTACACTCTTGCTTATCTAAACGACAACTCATCCGATGGAAAGTGAGTTTGAAAATGAAAATAGTCTCTTTTTTTTTGGAGAAGGCAGAGGTCGAATTGATGTTAATCAGATACCGATGGTGGTGGTGGAAGAGAAGGAGGAGGAGAGGACGAAGCACCGAAAATATTTCAAGTCCTTAAGAAACTCGAACCCGGAAGTTCCAACTCAAAACCGGTAAAGGTGCTATAACGGGCCTAGAAATGCGACCGGAATAGAATGATTGTATACGGATGAATTGAAAAACGCAACGAAGAACGCAATTAGCATCCTTTATATTTACATAAGAATTAAGTCGCATTTTTACGTGGATGAATTTCACTGAAATGAAATTTTATTAAAAGTCCGTAATATCTCGCGCATGAATATTAATAGCTAATTTGACTGAGACGTTTTCGAACCCTATAAAACAATCTCCAGCGTCATTAAATTATAAGTCGTTTTTTTTTTATTTATTTATTTTTTTTTTTATTAAGATGAGAGGCATTTACTGTAAGACGTGTCGAGCTGTCCCTTTGCTATGCTCAGGGGGTGATTAAATTTTGTATTATGACCGACAATGACACTTTATAATTGTTAAATATAAGACTGCCGCTGGTAGAATAATTATTCTTAATAAAAGTACTTCGTGTCGAAAAACGAAAGCTGCCGGGACGAAGATAGTGAGCGAGCTCGTAAGGTGGTGTTGGTAGTATCTGCATCTGGAAAATTTGCATGAAATTGTCAAAGAAGATCGATTCGATATTAATTGTCAAAAAACAGAAAGGTAATACATGGTTTGATTGAATGATTCGGCCTTATTATCAGCTTTTAACAGATAATAAATGTCTATTTACACTGACTGGATTCATTATTAATTGACTTCATTACAATTTTACGAGCGCCGCGTCCGAATGATCCGCAATACACGAATTGAATTTTAAGTCCGACCTTTTTTTTGTTATACACAAGCTAAAGCTATATTCTTTTTTTCCTGTCCTCCCCATCTCCCCGACCCATTATCCTCCTCCTTTTTCCTCTTCGACGTCTTTTCTCTGCGGCCAGTCTTATTCTGGTTTATTACGGGAATATTCCGTACGTCGAGAAACTGATAAGATGCACCTTAATTAACTGGGAGAAAAAACGTAATTTTATTTTAAGAATATCTTGATAAAAGCACCGAGTGACTTCCTCGTCTAGTTAGCAATGAGGAGAGGAGCTTTTTCAATTAGCTTTCTTTGGCCAGCTTATATCTCAAGTGCAGTATATCCATTCAATATTTTTCTACGTCAAAAGCTTGGAAATCTTGATTTTAGTCAACTTTTCTTTCTATTTATCTTTATTTCCCGAGGATTCTTCAAGATCATTATCCTATGTACGCAAATTTTTAATTATCGATATTTTTAAATCATACAAAATAAATGTTCATAGCTTGGATTTTTTTTTATTAATTGCCATGTAGCACTATCGTTTTAGCAATTCTTTACGACATATGATCGCGTTATCAGTGCTTCGATTTAACTGATGTGTCACTTTAATTATATAAAAATAAGAATTTTCAAACTAATCTATAACATAAAAGAATAAGACATATTATGAAATGAATTGACTTTAAATATACGTATAAATTTCATAATTCAACCTTATGGACCTCTGAACAAACAAAATTTTTTTGTTTGTTAACAAAAGGCATTTTGTTATATGCTATTTTCATATAATCAATAGTTTATATTTTTAATAATAATCTGAATTTTGATTACAGAAATCTCGTACACACACTTGTTTTTTATAGCAATAAATTTCAAATTGAATGTTACGATTCTCGGGTTGTATTGAATTTATAAGTATGTCGAGTCAATCATAATTTTAAAAATTAAAATAACAACAAAAACAACAACAACAACAATATGATAGTAAATTTCACTTTCAGTATCCCGTTAAAAATCTGGTAAATGTATATCTGTTTTTATATCAGCTTTCCTGCTTTAATTTCCATAGTACAATTATGAAAATAAGAGAGTAAGCGTTGTTTGTATCTCCTTTGATATTGGAAGCTCATTCTGGATGAAAAATCCACTGCCTTATTTTTTATAAAACAGTTGAAGAGCATTTACGACAGGGTAGAGCCAATGAAATTTTATAATGTGGGTTAATTAAATTAAATAAAAATATTTCGATTCGAGGTTCTTCTCTTACTCCTTCCGTTCATCGTTTACTCTCCCTATCTCTTCTTTCATTCCAGTTGAGCATTTCTTCTGAGCAAAGACTTCGATGGAATTTTCGCGAAGGTAGAAGGCGATAAAATTCTCCGAGCGAGACTTGATAAAAATATGGAAAATGTGAAGATATATCGTATTTTGTTTTGTATTAAAATGAAAAGTTTAACGCAGGAGGATCTTGCGCTTTACGATATTGGGCGTCAAATGCTCGCTTATCACGAGCGGTGCACCTTTCCGTAAAGAAAGAGCAAATGTATGCGAACAAGAGAGGCATAGATGTTTGGTGTAAGAAGGGCTCAGGTACGGCTGGTGTAAATATAAACGGAGCGGAGCGTGAGAAGGGACCGCCATAAACATTACCCCTTTCGAAATCAGCGATTCGGACGAGCGCAACTCGTCTCTTTCTTTTTTTCCTATTCTCGCACGTAGCCGTACACGCACGTACATATAATCAAATCGGAGCGCTTTCCCCGTCCCGGATCAGTGGGCAATTTTACAGCTCGTCGAAGTAACACGGCTCCGCAATTTGTTACGCGCTAATAAAGATCGTTGATCACTCGAGTAATTCCGAGCTGCGACTCCTCTGGGCCATCCTCTTCACCTCCTTCCTCCCTTATCCTCGTTCATTCGCGCTCTCTCTCTCTCTCACTCACTCACCCCATCAAACCATGTCTCTATTTCAACACCCAAAACCTCCGCGACTTATTATCCCGTCACTAGGCGGTCCAGCTCAAGTCGACTCGAACCGACTGCCGGATTAGACATGTTAAACGCTAATTTTTTTTAGCACCAAAGCATCTGTCTGATATTTATGCCATTCATTCTATTACCGGCTGCTCCCTTTCCCTCAGCCCGTCAGCATTGCTCTTTCTATCGATATATACTTTCAGCCGAAATCGCCCTGACCATCGCTCTCATCGCTCTCGCACTATCTCACTTTATTATTTATTATTCTTTATTCCTCTTCTATTTTTCTTTTGCTTTATTTTCTGAACTTTCATTCTACAAAATAAGCACCTGTGCTACATACGACTTTGAATGATAGAAAAAAATATATAATGTCTGACAGATCGAAGATTTTTAAGATTATTGCATCTCAAAGTAATGAGCCGCTCTGATTAAAATAGCTTCAACTTCTCTCTGGTACCTCGAAATTTCAATTTTTTAGCCAATTATAAGTTTAAAACGTATTTTATTACAAAAGACAACCACTTCTGTTCCATCAAAAATTCAGAAGCCCCCTTATGGAACAAGATAGACAGATTTTATAAAAATATTTACTCTAATCACAAGGTGCTTACAATGACTTTTTATTCCGAACATGTAAATAAATAATAACTTAACCTGTAGAAAAGCGTAGCATTTATTTATTTCAAAGTAACAATAAAACACTTATAGGAATCTCTTAAGAATTTAATGTAATTCGAACGGCTTTCATCATCAATCAATATTCAATGAATTACAGCCAAGATAATTCCTAGATAATTAATTAAGCATTAATTATCTATTATAATAAATGATATACGATTATGTTTTTTAAGCTAATGTTATTTTTCATTTTTATTATTTAATGAAATAGGAGACTTATTTTAATTATTCTCTTTAAATACGAGGTGTTTTAGTAAATATTATTATTTATTGAGTATTATTATTTTGTTTTTATTTTTCTACTTATCATTTTTTTATTTTTATTATTTTTAATAATTAAATTCAAGATGTAAAAATAAAAAGCAATTTTATATATCAAACAAAGCCTAGGGGGTATAACATACATTTTACTGTTCAGTCATCGATTGATCGGCTTTTTTCCCATGTTCAATTTGTAATAGTTATTAATCGCATAACTAGTAGACAGCTCTACAGATGGCAACCGAAAACATTTATAAATTATAAGTTTTGAAACTACCAAAGCTAGACTTGCTTAACATGAAAAACGATTAACTCTCCGATGGTTACGTCTCCGCGTCGAAGCTCGAAACTATTTGAATCCATATCTAAATAAAAGAATAAATGAGCTGGATATAAATATATATGGTAGAAGAGGGAATGGGGGAGGGAGAAAGCGGAATTCCTGTACAAAATGTTGACAACGTCAACTCTGTCAAATGCCAGTAAAGAAGGCGCAAAGCGAGTATCGGAGATGGTCATGACCTATTAAATGTTAGAGTCAAAGCAGATTGGAATCCTCGTAAAAAGAAATCGTTAAGGCTTGTCATTTGCTCCTCTGTTCCTTGGAATCAGCGCTCTGACGATCCCCGCTCTACCCCGCGAAAACCACCATAGCATCCTCCTCCACGGAGCTGCCACTAAATCACTGGAGGTTAAAAGTTCGCTCCACCCCTAAGAATCGAGCCGCGACTCTTAATACCCCTACAAAGTGCCCCCTCCTGTCATGATACCTACTCCCCTACTAGCACCCTCCCCCCACCCTTCCCATCAAACTCATTCATGACTCCGGATCCCGTAGGAGCCCCTCCATCCTCGTTAGAATTTCTTGCGGATACATAGCTTAGGGTGACAGGAGCAGCTTCATGCTCAATACACCACAGTAAGAAAGGAATTTAAGAAACTTTTCTTGACTACTTATGCTAATCCATCGCTTAGTCCACTCATCAACGATTCGACTTTTAACTATACATTTATCCTCAATTTCAGTTGGCTCGAATATTCAGTCATGGAAATAACTCTACTATCAAAATTAACGCTTCGCGAGATTTTGACTTCCATTTTCACTGTCAAATCTATTAACTATTAGCTATTTCTTTATATTCGTTATATCACGAAGTTGAGGCTCCAGCTACTGTGTCCTCAATAGCATGCGTTCGGATCATAATGCCCTTTAATATTTATATAAGTTTTTCATACGAGACCAAAGTAAAAGAAAATGTATGATTCATATTAACTCTCAATTCTTTTAAAATATAGTATAATAATATCAATTATAATTTTACCGAAATCAATGAATTTCGATAATATGCTTTGAGACAATCGTAATTCAATAGATTTCTCGTATAAATAATTTATTTTATATGTAAAATAAGTATCAATAAGTATTATTTTTTCACGAAATAAAAGCTGCTATAATTCACATCCTTTTTTTTCCTTGAACGCTTGAAATCTATATTAAGCATAAATTCATTATTTATATTTTAATATAAAATCAAAATTACAAACTTGCAAAATTAATAGAAATATGTAGTTTTCATCTTCTATCATGTTTTATCTTATAACTACAATTGAAACTTTTGATATTCATTCTTGATGTTAGTATTATAGAAAAAAAAATTCAACTTATAAAGATTATAAAAAAATACTTAAATATGTAAATAATATTAGCGTAAAAGCGATATATCATATTTTATAGAAAAATTTTTATTAAATATTCTTCAATAATCATCCGTAATACGTAATGATTTAAAAGCAAATTAAATGAAAATAATTTTAAATACTAATTTACTTCTCAATTTACTACATGCAATTCGCATTAGTTCAAATCAACCGATTTTTATATTTTAATTAAAATTAATGTAATAAATGCAAAGCTATTAAATGTGGTAAATATTTAAAAAGGTAATAAATTCAAAAATAAAACAAGAAAAAATGGGCTTTACAAAGAATATTGTCCCCTATAAAGATATTTCCGAGCTATTTGTGCATATATATTAAAGTAACACATGAAGGAAATATATTATTTTTTCATTCGAAGTTTTTTTTTTACTATTCATGAAATTCCATGTGAACGTTATTTCATTTTTTTCTATTACACGCATATTTATAGAAGTGAAAAAAGTGCAGTTTATGAACAACGGCGAGGCTTTCGCTCTTTTGATTTACTAGATTATGTATATCAATTCATGGGAATTAATAAAATATTGTTAACGGTTGAAATTTCGAAGACTGCTTCAATATAATAAATAAATTTATTAAATTTTAGCAACAATTTACAAATTCAATATAATATGGATTAATAAAACTTAGAAAAGATATATACATGTATGTAGATAGATAGATAGATAGATAGATAGATAGATAAATAGATAGCTAGATAGATAATAGATAGATAGATAGATAGATAGATAGATAGATAGATAGACAGATAGAGAGAGAGAGAGATAAATAGGTTGGTAGATAGAGAAAGAATGAAACTGACGATAGTGATAATGGATATTTGTTTTTGCAAATTATGTACGTTTTTTACTTTATAAATTCTTATCCGTTTGAATAGATGGTTGGAGATTATATGTCTTTAATATTTAACAAGAATATTTTATATTTAATAAACATAATCCTACTCCATATGTACATGAAGAGGTGTGTTTAATTTGTTTATAAACCTGTAAACTTCTTTTATAATCGTACATGAATATATATGTGCACAACTCACACCATTTCCGTAATTTTATTAAAAGTGCGGCAATGATGATAAATAATCTGAAGCGGTTTTGAGAGCATTTTAGCAGAAAAAAAGTGAAAATAATATTAATTACCTATTTTCTTTTAAATTTCGTTTTTCACATTGTTAAATAGCAAAAGTAATACTTTTAATTGAAACCAACATTAATAGTTAGCGAATAAAAATGTATGAATATAGCATAATAATAAATAAGGATATATTGCGGAGAGATGATTATAATTTAGTTGAATATAATTAAATATTTATTTAATTTTTTTAGTTAAACAAAAAGCAGTACTTGTTTCTCATTTAATTATATTGAGAGGCTATAAAGTGCTTCAAAGGCTGAGTTTGGAACCATAGGGAACGGGTAGGAAAAGAAAATCGTAGTTTCGGGAGACGAAAAAATTAGAGCTGTCTGAACAATGTCGTAAATGTCGTTAGAATGAAAGTGGATTGGTGAATAAGATCTTGAAAGCAGTCGCCGAATTTTTAATTTGACGAGATCGTAATGGCTGAAAAGACTCGGGTGGCTTTCTATGCTCAGTGACGGATGAAATACGAATAAGTAAAGCCATTAGAATGCCTGGGAGCTAAAGTGCTCGTAAATTAATTGAAAGCAGCGGGAGCCGATGCGTAAAAAGGCTTGGAGCTCAAGGTCAGGGCAGGGCACTAGCCGAATTCGAGACTAGGCGAACGCGAATTCAGGCAGCAGTCGTTGGGAGCGGCTCCTTGGTACGGGACGAGGGAATCACCTGCGATTTAGCGAAAAACATCTGTCGCTCATCCTCCTCCACCTCCTGCTCCTCGTACTCCACCTAGTCGAGCTCGTCGGCTAGTGGCGATCTCAGGACTCTGCGACGATATTTGACACCCCCGCGTCGTGAGAATCGCAGCCGTAGAAACGAAATACAAAATTCCATTGTAAATGCTACGGAGAACCCCTTTGCACGACATCACACCGCTATTTCTTGCCCTGGTATTGCGTGGGTGAATGGGGAGGATGGTGAGCAGCCAGTTACAATGCGTCATTCAATATGCCGGGTCGAGGATACGCACTTGGGTAAATTGAAACCAAGCGCGCGCAAGCCGAGGCGTCGGAGATCAACTGCCGGGCTTTCGGTATTCCTCTCCCTCGTTCTCCTCTTCCACCCACCTAACAATCCCGTCCCCGCTGCCGTCCGGTAGTTTTTTCATTCGCGGTCTCTTCGTGCAACGATTTTGCAACAATCCCGAGCCGCTCGGCTCTTCCTCCATCACACGATAAAATACCTTTGAGCCAGACTGGGCCAGACTTTTTACTCTACAGCTTCAATCGCGATCACGTGGCTATTAGAAGAAGTCCATGCGAGATCCTCCGTCCATTCCCGCCTTCTAACCAGCTAATTGAAGAACGTTGCTTATTGGATTTGGATTTTCGATTATTTCGATGGGTCAAGAGCGAAATATCAATGAGAATAACAAAATTTAGTTGGTCACTAGCACTTTTATCTCCCGTTTCATTTCATTTCAATTTAATGGATATTCTTCGAAGCTAGTTATCGAGCCACTCAATTGGGAAGAGCTTATTTCTCGAATAGGCGAGATGATGAAACGGGACGGCCTTAAGTAAAGGAGAACATTTGGGGCTGATTCAAACGATTGAAATGTATCCAAATAATCAAAACTCCTTTTAACTACAATCTTTATGGGTTTCCGTGACAGAGAAACTATGTAAGAATGTTTGAGCATTGTCGCCCCAAACGGAATGACACTCGAACGGAAGAATTAGACAGCTAGAAAGAAATAAGCTGGTAACGGGAGACTAACCGAATAAGAGAAACGTAAAGGTGCTTGAAGCAAGACACAGCTCATACCCGAATGAACATTGGCTGATTCAGAATACGTCTAGCTCTAAGTGCGCTATGGGGAAACGTGATGCTAGTACCAAAGGATCATTGCACGAATAATAGCCGACCTTTTAAAAACCTGCAATACGATAACTTTATAGATTATTACGTGTTTGCCTACTACTAATCTCTGATGGCTCTCGTCCATGTTTTTTTCTTCGCTCTCTCCCTCTTGCTGGGTAGATCAATTATTTTTTACCTTCTTTCCTAGTCGTGGGGAGGGGATCTTATTTAATATTACGGCAGAATATTTACGTATATATAAAATTAAAACGACTTGCTTGAAATTTAATATATACGCATAGCCTATACAGGTTTTTCAAATCAAATAATTATGTTTTATAATTAACGTGTATTTCTATAAGAAACACGAACGAGTTATCAAAATATATTTAAATGTACGTTAATATTTTATGACTATAGACATATTTACGCTTTCGACTTCTTACGAAACACATTTATTTTTTTTTATCAACCTACTCTTCTAAACTGTCTTTTTTAAACATCACGCTTTGTCATTTTTATCAATCCTTTTTACGGAACACCTGTTGGAAATGTTATTCATTTATTTAGCCAAAATTTTTAAAAATTTGGCTTACAAATACATATTTTAGCTTATAAAACATTTTATTCATTAATACCATTACTGCTAATTGCTCAATGAATTAAACAGCTGATTAACGGAATCGATGTAATTTACCCCCCCCCCTTATAATCTATAAGTTGAATAAAAAAAAAAAGGAAAAAAAAAAGAAAAAACCGAATTACACTAATAGATTTGTGCCATTTATGTCACTGTTTATGTATTAAAGAAATTTAATTAACCGACGAGCATAAACATCAGTGGCAGTAAAATATTCAACAATCCCCCTTAGAATTCCGAGCAGTAGTGCAATTTCTGAGCTGCTGAGCTAAAATAGAGTTGGCGGGAAGGGGGTTAAGTAACTCGTCGTGGGCCCCGTATGTGAGTCAGGCGGAAATATGGAAAAGTCAGGGTGTAAGCTTGCTGATTATTTCCATAGGCCTCCTTAGGTTAAAGAGAATGTTACAAAAGGGGCTGAAATCCCATAAATCGTGGATCGGGAAGAACAGCAAATTAGTATTAACGTTGAAAAGAAAGCGAGAATCTCATTATTCCCAATGTAATTTGAAAAAATGAAAGGACATAGTAAAATGTTTTAAAGTCAATATTTGATTTTAGCCAATATTTAGTTGCCGACGATGTTAAATAATCTGCCGAAGTCAGTAGACTTCTTATGCACTTATCCACTTGTTTCTTACATACGCGCTTACTTCAGTCGCCTCTAAATATTCCAAGGCATCTCATCCGAAACGTCTCAGCGCTTTTTTTTTTTATTTCTCAACTTGCTTGCCTTTCTTACGCGAGCCTCTTATCCCCTTCCCCTTCTAAATACCCATTACCGGGGCATAGCTATTTGCGTAGAGGAGCGCATGGGGCACTTAAATTCAAAAGAACCCATGATTTCCATTGTTGGTAAAGAGCAAGGGGCGGTGAGGGGGAGTCAAAATAGAAAGACTCATTTTTCGCTCGCGATTGATTTTCTTTTACAAGGCCTCTACCCTGCAATGCGCCCGCTAATGTTTCATATTTTTTCTGTTTTAATGACTACTTCGTCAATAATGACCAAAAAATTCGTCTTCGGTAAGATAGAACTGAGCAGAAAAATGCTATGATTAATCGAGATCACGGAGGGGCAACACGGCAACTATTCGTATGCCGTATTTTTAAGTAAATAGGAAAAATAGTTGCAGTCGAGAGAAGGGGTGACGAATTGTTTCACTAACGAGAATCATTAGGATTGTAGATAATATACTCGTAGCTCGAGCCATGGCTAATCCCGATTTTATTTCCTCCCGGTTTTCTATGTAAACAAACAAAGGAAACGCGGGCGTCGTTATTCACGCGGCCACCCGAACGAGATTAAAGCTCTCTTTGAAGGAAAAAGCTTGACGGCTTTGAAGCCCTGGGGTACTGGAGGAGTGCTAGACTGTAGGGCCAACCGAAGCGCGACCCTATAATTACTTGGCTCTCTCCCTCTTCTTCTTCTTCTTCTTCTTCTTCTTCTTCTTCTTTTTCTTCTTCTTCTTTTCCCCTCGGCTCGGGGAGCTTCTCTACTTTTTTCGTTCTCTCCCCACTCGTTTCAATGACAATGCCTTGTGTCATTTTCAAGTGCATACTTCATTGTGTGTTACACCCTTTCTTCCTTCCACGTTCGTCTCTTCGTAATTATAACATAAATATGTATTAGAAATGAGCCAAGTGTCTCCACGAGCATTTCAATTATCTCCTTTACATTTTCCTTCTTGCTTTTTCACCTTCCGACCCGTAAAATCGCCCGAGGAAATCCTGTCCACAGTTCTATTTTCTATTATGCAAATATAATTACAGAACAATGTAAAAATTTTATATTCTACATTTACAAAGGTTAACCCTCGCCGCTTCTTCCTGCGCCTTTAACGATGAAAAACTTATAAAGTCATGCATTAATTATAATATTGAGTAGGTTTATAAGTTTTTTTTATTCCTTCATAATTTTCTATTTCTACTTCATATAGGCTCAATATTTTTTCAGCTAGTGGAACTCCCTCCATCTCTGTAAAATAAATAGGCTTAACGACACGCTTAGCATAAACGTTATGTTCTTCAACCATATAATAATTACTAAAAAATATCTTCACATAAACTGGACGATTTATAAATTTGTGTTATTATCAATTATTTAGATTAATCTCAACTATTATTCTTAATCTCAAATTATTAGCTAATAAATCTAGATAATATACTATTATTGCTCAGGTATATTACACGTACAGGTATAATAAAATAAATCAGCATCTATAAATGCCAAAATCGAAAGGATTTTCATCGGTAAGTAAATGATGAAGCCGTGCATAATTTTTTATATTAAATCAAGCATAAGGTGTATGAACCTGAAAAATATGACATTTTCACAATTTATGGATCAATAATGAGCTATTAAGTTAAGCCCTAACAAATTTACAGTACCGCAATACTAAACCAACTCTTCCGTTATGAGATTAAATTGTATTATTCCACATGCGTTCTAAATAAATTTGAGACATCATACGTGACTAGTGTCAGCTATTTCAAAAAAAAATAATATCAAACCAATGTAATACTGTTGCTGCAATGATTATTTATGTGATTGTTTGAATTCGGATTAAATGAAATGGGCTCGGTATGGGAGAATGGGAGAGGGAATTAATTAATCATTGTCGAATCGATAGAGCGATCAAAGCACCATTTAAAAAAATTCATCTTCTTGCTCAGATAATTCGATCAAATAATAAAAGTATACAAGTTATGAACTCGTTTCAGTATCAATTGTTATTAAACATGGTGAATCGTAAATGAACGTAAATAAATTGTTTAGAATTTTAAGTGAAGAGCTCTCTCGGTCATGCATTTCTGTGCTCAACCAGTCGCATCTTAACCAGCCGGTTAATAATAAAACGTTTCTCCGTTCTAAGCATCTCTCCACCGGCCTTCCTGCCCAGCCCACTCATCGACTACCTAAGGAAAAAGGATGCCAGGAACTTTGAAAGATATGGATAGTTTTTTTAGAAACAATCCAAAAACAATTTAAAAGGAAGGATTTACCACTAGTTGTAGAAAAACAAGAGATTTACAAAAGGTATACGGATTCGTTAAGGTATTATCCGGCATCTCAGGTATAAAGGGTCATTGAGACAAAGAGGACGAGAGAGTGAGATGGGGGGGGGGGCATTTCGGAAAGATGGCGATAATTGAATACGTTTGTACGGATGTTTCTGCTTTATTTTTCAAGAAGAGGCCTGAAAACTCATAGATCTAAAGTCGTTTAGGCCACAGCGAAGAAAAAATAAGATTCGCTCCAGCCTGTGCGACATTGTGCAATGAACATCAGTGAAAACAGCTTAAGAGAATTGCTGCATCTGGACTACTGTTACGTCTACTGAAGGTCTTTTTGCGCTTTTAGTGTAGAAAACTCCTATCCACACCATAATGGCTCTCACGTTCTCTCTCTCTCTCTCTCTCTCTCCTTTTCTCGCTACTGCTTAGACGCTTTAGCTCTCGCTACCTCTAGCCCTACCGCCTTCTCGTTTTGTCTATTCATTTTTTATATACCCTGTAAAAATAAGAATAATTAACAGTCGAAGGGTAGTAACGGTTGTGCCGTTTATTGCTTTTCTTTAGGAATGCCGACGCTTGCGTTCCTGCCTTTTAATACGTCTACTTATTACACTTTATGTAGCACTCTTCTCTATCCGGATATTGAATTTTCTAATTCAATATTTTAACACAATTAAATAATAAAAATATTTCTTCAAATCAACAGCCTTCTATCATTATATTCATGATCTGATTATATTTACATATTTTATGCTCACCTGTCAATTTCAAAATGAACTTTCCATAAGGCAGTTCTATAAACTTAATAAAACTATAAACTTTATAAAATAGAATCGCCTTAAATCGTCTAAAATTTTCTTTTTTCAATAAATATAATTTTTAAAATCTTAACCTATCTTGTATCACTTATATATTACATATTACTGCATAATGAATACGTACATTAGTAGTAAATGTGGTGAAGTTTTTAAAACGGGTCAGTTTCATTAATCGAATATAGTGTTCGTGTTATTTATCCCTGTAACAAAGAAAATATTTTTATTTTTATAATGATGTATATTTATTTTAATGTTTTAATGTTTTAAAATTATTTTTCAAACTCAAGATATCATTCATCAATAATAGTGATCAAAATGTATTAATATTGATAAATAGTGTGTGAAATTCTTTCATTTTTTGAAGCTTCTTCTAATTGAAATCTGAAGATTCTATTAATAATCCATGAAAATTGGAGTGAAAGAATTCCATTATCTGCGAAAAAATACTTGAAACATAAGTATAACTTGTTTCTTTTGCCTCATATTATATTAAATATTAGAAAGATTTTATTTTTAAAAATGTTTTATCATCAATGATGTGAAAGAAAGAATGTGATTTTTATATAATGTGTAATAAAAGAGTGTAGGCATCTCTTACAATGAATAAGGTAATGAATACTGAGAGAATGTAAGAAACGTTGGATTTCTTCACGGAATTTTAGTATATAATTTAAAGGCGAAAGATCGGAGGGTTCATCGGAAAGCAGATATTGTAGAAATTTTATTATGTACGTGAGAGAATAACGAATCAATGCGCTGATCGGTTGAAATTTGTTATCGATAAGAATCTTATCGAGTGGCACAATACAATGAAAAATAATGGAAAAGTCGAGACTAGGAAATTAACTTGGCTCTCGTATAAGATCGATTATTCAACATATAATGGGCCCCGATATTTCATCGGCCCAAAGCCCCTATCGACAAACAAGTTACGGACGCGCGAGAGCTGCCTCTCAACTACATCAATAATAATACGATAGAATACGCACGGTGACGGGCTGGGTTAGCCATGCGTAGGAATAAGCATTTTTCTCCTTAATCGAGAATTTAAGATCGGTTGGATAACTGGGACCTTGTGACACCTTCTTCCATCCCCCTGCGCTTTCTCCGCACGCCTTACATATCCGAGGGTCGAGGAATCATTTATGCAACAGCGCAATTTGATTCGCAAGCATTAAGACAGAGCTTGGCATGATGGAATCTCTTGAGCCTACCTTCTCCACTCCCTCCGTGTCGTCAGTGCTTCAGCAGGGAATGAAGGCTCACTCAATACATCCATCGTTATGATAAAAAGGATATTGAGGAAGGTGGAAAAGGCTAACCGTGGTTCCGTGTATGTGGTTTAGCAGTGCTCTTTAGCACTCCTAACCGATTGAGAATTTTGATGTTTTTTGAGAAATTATCTTCTAGATAAATTTGTATAGAGCCGAAATAAATGGGGTCATATTTCTATTACAATTTATCAGGACGTTTTACAAGTACATCTTTGAGACTAAACTGTATGTCGCTTTTGTGACCCCTTTTATTGTTAAATTTATTGCCAGTAGAACTCAAAGGGCGTCATGTTAATTTAACTAACAGCAGCTCCCGAAGTCTCGATATCCTAAACATTTACTTACGGATTGTGAACTGCAGGAAACGTAGATTTAAGGAAAATAGCTTCTATCGACTTTTCGACCCAACTGCTTGATAGTTTAATACTTAATCGTTTAACATCTAATAAAGTATAGATCAATTATCGTGATTTCATGTGATTTTTATGACGTGTTCGAGTATTTTTCAGTACCGAGATGATCGGTTTTCAATTGGCACAAAGAAAGAAAAATATCTTATGGATCGTGGGTGAAAACTAAATTAGATTTCTGTAATCTTCTTCTCACCTTAATCATTTAATTGACTTCGCGTACATAAACACCGATCCTGCCTCATTAAACTCGTCTAGATGTATGATGACTTGGCACGGAGATTGTATGTGTGGTTTGGTATTGATAGGAGAGAAAGGTGGAAAGAAAGCCGGACCCGGATAGTTATGAAATAACCGTTATCTCACAGGTCCGATGTAGATTCTGAGTTCAGCAGATTTATTAAAGTCCTACATTCGCGGTACATTCGGTTAACTCGAAAATGTAACAGCAGACTAGTTAAAATTGAAATATTCCGAATCCACCAAACCGATCACTATCTCTGCTTCTATTCGGCGGCCTGTTCCATCTGACGACTTACTTACAATCCACCATTAAACAAAGTATTTGTAGAGCAGCATGGGTTACCGGAAGTCCTTGTGGCATTGAGCCACACGCGGCTACAGCACCTCGCGCCTCACTCCAGCTCGGTGACTCTACCAAGGCACTCATAACACTCAACTACAAGCGCTTAATATCTCAACCGACTCGAAGCGGAAGATCCTCGATCTACGATATTCCCCAATAATCTTAGAATAAATCCCAAGAGTCTTAGAATGAACTTAAAATAGCTCGATAACAATTGCGTTTTATCTTATTATCTTTGTTTTCTTTTTTATCGACTGAGACTTGTATTTTTTTTTCTTACTGAAATTAATAACAGTTTCGAGGGCTTTCAATATCCACAAAAGTTTCACAATTAAAGATTACGTTGTATTATTGTTTTCTAACTAATTATTTATATATTTTATATTTACATATTTTTAAAATGTGTAAATCATAGCTTCAAATATATTAGTATTATAAGTATCAATACTTTGTCTAATTACAATTTTTCTTTATTGTAATTTACAATATCTAATAATAAATAATTATAGTTTCAATTATCACACAGAGTTTATTTTCCATATTCCAAAAAGTAGAAATAAATAAGATTTAATGAAAAACAAAATCTAAAATTAAATAATTCAATTGAAATAAATTATGCACTTAAGATTTATATATTAAAATATAGGATATAAATATATACATATATGTTTTTATTTCTAACTTATAATTCTAATATTAAAATTAAAATAGTAAATCATTTATTTAATTATAAATAAGTAAAATGATTGGTACATATTACTATATAATAAAATTACTAGTATTTTATTAAAATTAACTGAAATGATTACTAGATATGAATGATATTTAGAATAATTATTCTTGTAATAAGTGTAAAAAGTTTTGAATTAAATATTGAGTTTTATGAAAAAAGTTTTAATTTGTAATTAGATATGGAAACAAATGATTCTAAATGGACAAATAATTTATATTAATAAGAAAGCACAATTAACCTTATTTATTTTATTAGTTCATGAAGATTCATAAAACTAAGTTATGTTTATGTATATAAAATAATGTTCTTCCAGATCGATAAATAAGAAGACCGTCTACATTAAAATGATTTGAGTAACTGAGTTTTGTTTAAAACAAATGAAAAGCTTAGTACGACTCAACGAAATATGAAAGGAATATATAAAGATCAACCTTTAATAAAAGACAGATAATTTTTTTTTTAATTAGAAAACATATGTTTAAGATGTGCACTGTAACAATGATATGCAACGTATATTATTGAATTACAATGCAAAATTAAAAAATTGGAATGCAGGATTATTACGTATAACCGATTGTATTTAAAACCAACGAGCCAAGTGTTAGAAAAAATGAAAAATATTCATTTAGGAAAAGTTCTGGTACTAACTTCTGACACTAGATAGTAAACAACATGAATTTATAAAAAATTCTATCTTTATAAGTGTTGCGGCACGCCTGGCGATAAAACTAGACGCGATTACAGTTTACATTAATGTTTTTCGGATAAACTCACAAAAGAAGAAACACTGATTGATTGGTGAAAGTATTATTTATTGCGAATTATGAGATACACTAGACGTATTGTACACATGTCGTTGAACTTATGTGGTTTTTCGCGCTATTCTTGATGAAGGAGGGAAATGTACTGACTAGACTTTTTTTTTGTCTTAGATAGTAATTAGGCAATTAGATGACATGCCGATTGCCATGTATTGGCGGCTAATTGCGCAGATAGATAATAGGTCAAGCCGCGTGGGTAAGATTTGAATATTATGGTGCAGGTTTTAGAGTTCATGAGGTATAAAAGACAGTGTTGATCATTCTATTTAAAGGGCAAAATGCCCTTTAACAACAAGAATTATATTTATTTTCTAAATTCTAAAAGATATTCTATTTATGTAACGTCATACAAAGTAGTATATATTTCGTTATATATTGACGTTCATAATTTTTAATACAAACTATTTCAAAGAAGTAAATAATATATAAAAATAGTCTGTTTAACCTAGGTCTTTTTAAATATTATGATTAAACTGATAACAGGAGCAAATAATTGGAATTGAACAAACTGAATAACTTGATAAGAAAACTTTATGAAAATAAAATTATTGAGATTATGGCGATTTAGCCTATGAAAATATAATTCGAAGGGGGTAAAAGTTGTGATAACTATGATTAAACTGACTATGATTTTGATGTAGGTATGCGATGGAAGGGATTGAAGGATGAATATAAGTGACGACTGTCATTAAGTTTATATGTATTGGCTAGGTTAAGAAGACGTTGGCTTCCTTTATGCAAAAAAATTTGAATCAATAAGTGTAACATGAAAATGAATGGTCGGCCAGCCAATGAGACGCTCGGTCTAAAAGTACTCGGCACTTTCGTGCACAGCTTTTAACCAACGAAATTAAAGAGTACCTGTGCCATTCTTAAGCAAGAATAAAGAGGTCGTGATGTGCAGGTCGTAATGAATTGTCCCCACGTGCCGTAAGCGTCCCGTACGAAAATTAAGGCTCCGAGGTCAGTTGACGCCAATCCGTGGGAAGGTGCACTATTACGAGAGCGAGTTTCAGTAAGCTGAAGAGGTGCGATGGGCTTGCGAATCCCTTAGGAATTAATGACCTGGGCAACATTGACATCGGCCGGAACCGAACAAGTATTTGTTTAGTCCCAAAGCAGAGGAGAAAAGCTCGGGGTCGGGAGAATGCATGCCTCTCAGACCACCGCTTACCCGAGTCTATCCGTGTCTCCCCGCGAGTGTTCGTGTCAGTGGAGGACTTCTTTTTCTTATATTGAAAGTAACTACAACATTACGTTACGTATACTCGCGGTATATGCAGTAAAGTCTAAATATTCATGAGGGCATACGGAGTCGGTTTTCATTGAATGTCTAGTGGCATTTCATAGCTACGAGGGCTCCATAAAATTAAGTCAGTCTCGTTTGTCTTCTGGCCAGGATTTTAGTCTTCCAGTATTTTTAGCCTAATTTTCATTTTACAATTTTAACCCGCCTCCTTTTTCGTCTACTTCCCTAAACAATATTCTTGAGACTTTTCACACCATTTGGGCTTTTCTCAACAGAGTACACAACTTCCATCCGCTATTTCAATTTCATCTTTTCTTCCTTTTACACGCATTTATCTTAGAAAAATTTTGTGCATTTTCTAAAAATCTATTGTTATTTCTCTATTATTTTTTTAATATTTTTGGTAACTCAAATTATGTTAAAGAAAATTACTTTCCCAAATACGACGATCATTTTCAATAATAATAAATCGATTATTGTCATTAATAAAATTACAAAAAAAAATATTTTCTCTTAAGGTGTTATAATTTTTCACTGAAAAAGGGATTCAAATTATAAAATCACTATATACATTAATAACGTATATACATATATAATTTAGTAATTCATTTTTCTATTTAAATTTATATGAGCAATTGTGTAATACTAATTAAATTTCAAATATAAAAATCATGAATAATGTAATAATTTATTTCATTGAAAAGTTGGAAAGATCTGACTTTATAAAATAAAATTTATTAATACTTTTATTTAAACGATATCATTTTAATTTTAAATAACTTTATTTATTTTATATTCCATTACAATGTTTTAGTTAATTCTCAGTTGCCTTGTAACCACACTTCGTTTTTTTTTTCATGTTACGAGAATATGAATGGATGAATGACGATCGAAAATATGCATGTGTTTGTGCATGCACATATATAAATTGTTTAACTAGTAAATCCATTTGTTACACAGTCATAAATAAAGCACGAATTCACCATTTTCTTATTGTTTCAATAGTTGATAGTATAGAATTTTTTCTTCAATTTTGTTTTTTTTATTTTATTTTATACTTATTGTGAAAAAGAAGAACGAAAATCTGTTTATTAATTTGGTATGTTTTTAAACTTCCAGATGTAAGTAAATTTTTAATTACTAATAATAAATAGATATAAAATCAATTCATGTCATAAATTTATTTTATTTTTTAGATGATTGGTAACATTTTTATATAAAAGAGAAAAATTGTCATACGAACAGAATATTTACGTAATAGTTATAAATATAAATTTTCAAATGATTTTTATTTAAAAAAATTATAATAATAGCAAAACTTTATATCTTATTATGCATTTCAAATAATTATTATATTAATAGCACTCATTACATAAAGAAATAAGCAAAAATTTAAAAGCATATTCAATTAGTTTATTTACTTTTATTTCATAATTTTCATCAACCACTTTCATTTTAATTGCAAATATGTTGAAAATTTTTCTAATAGGTCAATATTTACAATAAAAAAAATCGTTAAACTATATTTTCTTAAACCAAAAATTTTTTTTTATAGTTTATATATCATTTAAACGTTTTTAAAAAGAATAATATATTTAAACTAAAAATTTACATCACTCATATAAAAACATTATTTTCTGTACCATAGTATGGGTTTTTAAGTAACTTGTACAAAGGTAAAAAAAAATTGGATTTTAGCTGATTCGAAAAATTCTAAGATGCAAGCACTTGCATATTAAAAGACAAAATTAATCATCCCATATTAAGCATTTACAGGTACTTAAAACTCGCCATTACGTTATGTCATTTAAACAATATAATAAACGTATTTTAATTAATAATTAATAATACAATATAATAAACGTATTTTAATTAATAATTAATAATATAGTTATAGATTTTTTAAAACTAAGTTGGAACAAATTGACTTATTGAAAAGATGATTTTCAGATATTTTCTATGTTGTACACCACATATCGCTAGTTACTCAAGAGTGTAAGTTTAGTTACACGTATTTAATTATCGTGTTGATGGATTTACATTACAATACAAATGTACACACTATAGATTTTATAAATTTAAGCTTGTAAAGTGTAGTTTTTTTTCAATTCCAGAATTCTGAATTCAATCATTTTTCGAGAATAAACATTATTAAAATAAAATATAAAATAAGAATTACAAATTTATAATTTTGTTTTTAAATCTATTTATGTAAATAGCTAATTTGTGAATCAAATACTTATGCATCATTGATAAATTTCGAGATAAAATTTATTAAGATTTGACGTTGTAGCCGGTATGTTCGTAATCCATAAAACCAAGACTTTTTAGAATTCGTAGATAGAATAAAATTTATTTTAAATATATCTAAAATTATAGTTATTCTGATAAGTATGGGATGTTGGTGATAAAAAATGTTTTATTGCTGGTGTTTTAAGAAGTTCGTAATTTAATGTTGGGATGTAAATTCTAATTGGGTTTGTACCGAAAATGCTTTTGTTGAAAAAGATATATGTACTTGTCAGGAATATAAATAATTATTAAGAATGCAGAAATAGCTTAATCTGAATAAAGTTATACAGAATAACAAAATGGTTTAAAATGTCCGAACAAGTAAGAATAATACAAAAATTTCATTGAATAAGCTCTCTTATATAGCATATTATCATCTATTATATTTATATATATTTTTAAAATCCAAATAAAATTGCAGATTTATAAAACTAAAAGTAGCAAATGAACGAAAAATTTATTCACTATATTATATATTTTTATTTAGTACTTTATATTGTAAATATTTGAAATTGAAATACGTAATCTAAATAGCCTCGATGCTCCAATGCTTAAAAATATTTCTATGGATGGGGATCTCAAAAAGTCATAATAAAACGCCCTCTGGACTTATATTTTTTGCGAATCAGAAGATCCGCTCGTTTACCAGAATTGTCCCGTAAAAAATATAGTGAATTTGAATTTTATATAGTATACAGTGTTGAGCGGTTATTGGGGTTATACACAAAGTTAAACAGATACACAGAAAACACAAGTACAGAGATAGTTAATGAAGTTAAAATCCGATCAGATGTTCAAGTGGGAAATAGACCCAATAGTTATGAATAGTTTTACTCCATCGTTTTATAGACAAGATGAAAATTATGACAATTATATTGATGGCATATATAATAGGATATATAGTAAAATATATATATAATAGGATATATAATATTATTAGGATATATAATAAAAATAATAATAATAATAATAATAATAATAATAATAATAATAATGATGATGATGATGATGATGATGGTGGTAGTTGTGACGATGATGATGGTGGTGGTGGTTGTGACGATGATGACAATAATTAATAGGGTAGGGAAAGTTGGCGATTAAATTCTTCATTCGAATTATATGGGCGAGGGATGTTTAAGAAAATCAATCGTTTTGTGGTGTAATTAGTAAAGTTTTGTGATTCGAGGAGAACGATGTGAAAAGTTTTGATCCGCACGTGGTTGAAGAGGAAAAGAAGTTCCATCGCTGGTTTCGGTTGGAATTTCAGCTCAACAATGAAGCCGTGTAAAAACAAAAGGGACTGATACAGAAAAGAAATTTTGCGGTTGACGCTGGGCGCGGTCGAGCCGATTACAAGTACCTCTTTCAGTTTATCTGTATAGGAGGCAAGTAGATCGAAGGCAAAGGCCTTCTTATTTTCTGTTTAAAAGCGAAAAGACTACTTTCCTCTCGACGCTTCGAATTCAAGTAAAAAGAAAGACCAGAGTAATGATTGCTGCGTTTTACCATGTTCCAGATAAAAGGGGCGGGGAGGGAACGTGCGTAGAGAAGATAATCGGCTTTTGAATGTATGTGCTCAGCATCATGTAAAGAAATGTTAGTCCCGCGCGGAGATCTAAACTAGTAGTTTCACACCTGCTTGTTTCGATCTCGTCCGTGCTCCAGTCGCTTATATACGACAATTAAATCAAGCGAAGGCTCTATTATATCGGCGTGTACGATGTAGTTACGCACGGGCCTCGGGAATAACCGATCGGTTCCGTTCCGTCGGCTGATGCGCTACTATGAAAGACGGAGGCGATGTGATGCCGACCGTTCGGGATCGGGACGAATAGGTGTGGCAGCGGTTATAAGGCGGGGAGGGGTCCTTCAAGCGGGGAGGTCGAAAATGGGAAAATACGGGTCGGAAGATCGCAGGGACTGATCTCAGCTTTTTCTACGCTCCGGCACTTTCTTTTGTGACCTTGTGGTATTTTTCTTTTTCTGCTCCACTGTGTGCCTGTTATTTATTTTTTTTATTCTTATTTTTTCGTCTCTTTGAACAGTTCAATATCTCTGATCCTTAAGAAAAAGTTGTAATTTCAAATTTTTGAATTACGCTCTATTATCTGCTTTTAAAATATAAAAATAGTTAAGAAAATAGAGGTAATAGGGGTGGTCGGTTTACCTTCTCATACCCGGTATATGCACACGGCATTAAGATGCCTCCTGGACCTGAGTCTTTTACTCACCTAACAAAAACAGTAAGTATTTCTAAAGATTACATAAAATATTAAGCGCATTAAATAAGGTTAATCGTACCGGTTAACAAAAAGCCTCGACCTCCAGGATGTTTATTAGAAATTATTAGATTTTTATCGAACCTTTCCAACTTTCATCTTCCCTTATCTACTTATCATCCGTCGAGTATTTGAGACAGGAATGGAAAGGATGATGGCCAATTAAAAAACAGGTTAACAGTTAAGTGCTGAGCCGACTTTGTTTTGACGCCGTCGTTGATGGTCTTTGAGATACTCTTAGAAGGTCTCGAAGGAAGAGCGGAAAGGAACGTTTTCATAAATAAATGTCGAGCGGCTCATCCATGTCACACTTTATGTAAGTAAAAAAATGCTCCCCAATGAAGTCGTCGTTCTCTAATTTATATTTGAGAAAGAGAAGAAGGAGGAGGCGGAGGAGTAGGAGTAGGAGTATCAACATTAAAAGAAAAATTATGATAGAAAAGGAAAAAGGGCAGAAAATTTATAAATGCGCGAGAAAAGCGGAGAGACTAATGCGGCTACCCAGGATTTGGGGCATCTTTTTCATCCCCCCTGCCCCAGCCGGCATCGCCAAAAGGCATGCGTACAAATAGCTCTTCCTTGTTTACAAATCGGTCCTGAGTCGCACAAAGGCCTCGAAGAGGAGGAAATGGACCGCAAGACGGCTACTCGGCAATTATGCCAGTTGTGAGCTCTAAGACGAGACCGGCTACGAATGTAGCGATCCCACAACAGATACGCTCCTCGATGGCTATCTCTGAAAATAGGATCTTCCTACCGCTTTCGCGCATTGTGACCTCGAGTGAGTTTCTACCCCACCCCCCTCAGTAATACGATTTTCGTCATGACGCGCGTCCGATTCGCGTCTTTTTATTCTCGGGCTCTATTTCCGGCGGTACTCCCGGCACGGCATCTTCTCCTTCCACGTTCGGTTAAATCTCCCGGCCCCTCCCGCCCATCCCTTTTCGCCCGGCACCCCTGCCCGTACCATTTGTTTTTTGGCCGCAAACGCCAATAGGGGATCCGGCTTTACTCCGCCCCGAGACTAGACCGCAAAGCGTACTTCCGACAATTTTTTATACGGCCCCCTTCGCCTCCTGCATCCCGCCGACGCCGACGCCGGTTCAGCGGCTACTATATTCCGTCTGTTTCGCATTCGGGACAAAAGGAACTAAACAAAAAAGAGGAGACGTACTCGAACATCTTTAAGAAAAGAAGGCTTCACCAATAGCCACATGCACTTGATCGCACTCCGTAATTAACGGGAAGACGTGGAAATTTTATACGTAAATTCAGTGAATCTGACATCCGTGAATGTGGCTACCCAGACCATGAACTGAGCTTACAAATATTGTCATCTCTTACGACGCGATGCCACTTTTTGTTATCTTAAGCACTTTCGAATCAAGATAATCTAGCAGTTTCATTAATATCAAGATTAAATGGGTTCTTAACTCTGCGCTGCAATAACTGACTCTGAACTTTACCGAGTACGAGCCTTATAAATATTATCAGAGAAACCGAAATTGTTAAGAATAGGCACCTCGTGAGTACTTCTATTCCCAACATTCATACGCACCTTTCTTCACTGACCTCAACCTCTGACATAAAAAAAAAATTAACGTTACCGTTTGCATCGTACGCGCACATTACCTTGTGCACGTCCGACAGAATGGTTCTACATATTCCCTTTTGTATATTACAGCCGGACATTTTAAAAATACATTCCCGTACGTAAAATCACTTTGAATTCAATATCTATGCATATGAACAAGGATATACGAGACATTTTCAATATATTTTATTGATATTCTGACATTTGACATGCTTTTCTGTATGGTCCAGTAGATCCTAATAGCAAATAAATAGAGAAAATCTTCAAATAAAAGACCGGAATTCATCATCAACACTATTATGCATTAAATAATTATATAAGATACAAATTTAATAATAACAGGTTACCATTTTTCAAATTATATTTTCAATTCAATTATTATTATCCTTTAAACGATAAAATTTAGCTACGGGCGATATTTTATTCTGCACTACATTTTTTTTCTAAAAGTTCAACATTAGACTGACTATTTAAGTAGTACTCTTCAGAAAAAAATAAATCTCTAGAGTAAAGTAGGGAAGGAGTATAAAAATAAAATAAACTTTTTTCAAGAAAAAATGCCCCTTGTCTATCGAAAAGGGCTATATTTGTCTCAATAGAGGCGTATCATATTTTTATTATCAAATGTTGTGGTATTAACGTTAACGCTGTCTATTAATTCTGAAAAGAGGTTTTTTTTTATTTATTTACAAGACTTTTATTTATACAAGCTTTTAATAAATATAAGCTATTTTATAATTGAAATGTCAAAAATAATAAATTTGAGCGATTATTCTTTTCAAATGTATTATACTGCATGCATATCTATTTATTTATAATTACATACATGTACGTGCATGTATATGTGCACTCTCTCTCTCTCTCTCTCTCTCTCTTTTGATTTCTCACATTGATAATGCGAGCTTAAAATTTGTCACTATAATTAAGTTAACAGAAATAAAATAATAACTTGAAGAAATTACTCGAAAATAGCCACGTCAGTGTTATAACTTAGATGAGGATTAACAATTAACAGAAAGATAATCTTTATAACAAGATTATTCAACGAAACTGCCACAGCCTTTTAGTTTTCATCTGAATAGATCGGTATATTTCTCTTTCTTGCAGTTAATTTTATTTGAGTATATCTCTCAACTTTTACGATTGATTATCTCAATTAAGCGAATAATTAGTAATGGAATTAGACAAAGTTACGTAACCTGACAGTAATTAACACATTGTTTAACCTTAACTCAATGGGAAATTGCTACCGAAATAAAACTATACTAACGTAATAACGGAGAAGACCGTTTATCGTATATATATATATATATAGAGAGAGAGAGAGAGAGAGATAACGCAAGGAGAAATGAAGAAAAACAATTATTTATTCTAAGATCAACTATGTAAGATGAAATGGTTCGTTAGTAAGACCAAAAATTTCTTGTTCTCGAGAAACTTAGACTTGTTTATGAAAGATAATCTATTTACAATAATCAAGTATCTCATGAGTTGTTGAACTAAAATTAAAATATAATAAAATTAAATTAGATAGTAAATATAGATTAGATAGTAAAATATAGTAAAAGTAAATTAAAATAAGAAAACTTTTCATTTTTCAATAATATTTATAAGAATAATTTAGGGTTTATTGCGGCTTCCACGTAAATTATAAATTACATAATACATTTGGAAAATGTAAGAAGCATATTGCTGATACAGCGAGCATGTTGTGCAATCGATGTACTTTAAATGAAAGAAAGTTTTTTATGAAATACAATACGTGTTTACATATATATATATGGAATAGTTATAGCCAAGAGATATATGCGACGAGGTCGATACGAGCTACTTCTATCGAATTGTACCTACGTGCAACGTTTATTTAACAAATTAATTATTTTCTCAATAATAAGACTATCATACCAATTAAAAAAATTATGTTAGGCAGTCATACGTTAAAGCACACATATAGTTGTTCACACGTAAGGGAACGGGTGGATGTATGAGTGAGAACTCGAGCTATAGCTGGCTTGTGTATAAATAAAGTGAGTTTAGAGAGAAATATAAAAAAACATTCAGGAAAAATATCGAGGACGATTGAATAATTATATTTAGTCTCATGCGCTTCCAACTAAAGGACCACTAGAATTCATCACACTCCGAAATTTTTGTAAAGAGTCCGCCGTATACAGTGAGAGCGTGAGAGAGGGAGGGGGGCAGGAGCAGGGAGAAAGAGTATCTCGCATGATCGACTATAAATTGTATGTACAGTAGAAATAACATGGTAATTACAACGCCATTTACAAGGCCGCGCCGTACCTTAATTTATTATTATTATTATTGTTATTATTATTTTTTTTATTTATTATTATTATTATTATTTTATATTATTATTATTATTATTATTATTATTATTATTATTATTATTATTATTATTATTATTATTATTATTATTATTATTATTTATTATTATTATTATTATTATTATTATTATTATTATTATTATTATTATGGGATAACAGGCTTGTAGTATGAAGCTTCGCTCTATTATACATATCCACGAATGCATACACGCGTATGTAGACATACACGTGCACGCGCAAATTAGCATGTATGTACGTATAAGTATAAATAAATATGAATGTATGCGGAAACGCAGAATGGAATGAAGGGGAAATATGGATAAAAAGAAAGAAAGAGATTATAAGAGCGCAGGAGGAGTATTTGGAATCGCAAGGTCATCAGCGGCTTTGATCTTTTTTTGCGTCCTCAAGATTTTTTGGCCATCCTTATTAAGTATACGATTGGCCAGTGAATTCAGAGGGATCAGCCACGAATTCCATCTCTCACAACGCTCACTCCTTAAATGCTTATCGATAGGCTTTACAGGCTTTTCTCACATATGATTGATTGCAGCTCATCCCTTTGACCAGATTAGTAAATTCCGTCTGGTTCAGTTGCTCGAAAGATGGCATATAATTCAGCAAAACTAGCGGATATGAGGAGCGCGCGAAGAAAATTTGTCCTTAACGAGAATGTGTATTTTTCTAATCGGACAATGATAATTCATCTCTGCATGCATCGATTGAAGAGCTGCCCGTGAAAATATGTCGTATCGCTGGCATTAATGCCTACGGTCAATAAAAAGGATTTAAACAACGCGAGTGTTTTGGAGTTGTAAGCCTATTAAACGTAATGACAGGTAGTAGTTATGCGACATGGGCGTCCCGGCGTCTATGGTGGAGGAAATATTGAATGCTGCACTCGAAGCCACTGAAGCCACTGAATTACAGCTCTGCCAGAGTAATAATTTTTTCGCTTAATACCCCTCCTCGTCGTTTTTCGTAAGACTAATTTTCGTAAGCTTATAATCACGCCTCTTTTTCTTCTCTCCCGCGTACAGTTCAGCTTCTTTGTCAGTCAAATACTTTTGCCCTTAAAATCCATAGGAAAGCGACTTCTCGCGTTCTTTTATCAGCTCGGAAATATAAAAAGAAGCTCAAGCTACACTACAAACTATATTCAAAGCCCGTGGATTTGGACTTCCTCGGGACGAACCGAATGTCAAAAAAACATGACAAAGTGCGAATTTAACGCTTCGTTCTAATACTGCGCGCCTAACGCATATTGTAGGGAATTTAATGACGTCCTTCCTCGTAAAGTACCCGAAGCCTCAAAAAATTAGAGTCTTTCGTACGTAAAATCATGTTGTGCTTTACCTTCGAATTCCAGCAGCTCAACAATATATATTCGCACGTTCGTTTTTTATTTCATGCTGATTCCGCATAGAGTCACCGTAAGAGGTTTAATGCATCTAAAAATTATGAAATTGAAGCTCCTTCGATACGTGAGCATTAAAGTAGTCGAAAAAGCGCGGCGGAAGGAGTTGTTTCCCTTCTTTTTTAGTTTCAGAATATCTAAAACCATAGTAAGTAAAGCTGAAACGACTCTAATCTCGTCTGGAGATTAAATACGTGAGTTTTGTCGAGTGCGTTGTAATGCTCGTAGCGTAGAAAATTAAAACGAATGAAATTATAATTTAAAACTCAGCTGTAATAATGAGCGTGGGCGACTAAAGTGGCGAATAGATGGGAAGGAGGAGCCCGGGGCCCGGCAATGCAATGGTATTATATTATTGAGAAAGAAAAACAGAGGATGATAATAAATAAATGTCGAGCTGAATGTCGACGGGCATTCTTAATTTGTTATAAAATTCAAGGCGTTGGCCGTAAATAGCGCTAGCCGATGAACTCTTTTATTCTTAAAACTTGGCCAATAAAGCGTTGGCCGTAAAGGGGAATGGCCGGGCCGTCAATTTAATACTCTCGGAATCACGCTCGTCTCGAAGCTCTAAAAAAAGCTCGCTGTACTAAGCGCCCGATAAGATTTAGAGGTGATCGGCAGGGGGATATAAACGCAGCGAGAGTCGGTTAAGATGGGCCGAGATGCCGAGGGATACAGTATATACCAAAGGCCCAGCATTGACGGATCACGCGCCCCATGTATTTATTACCCCGGTCACCACCTCCTGCTCGCCACTATTCTTCCGCTACTGTACCGGATCAGACTCTTTTCGGTGAATTAAGAGCTCAGAACTGAATCGCCTCATATCCAGTGCTTTGTTGTACACCTACATTGTAACTTGGAGATCGAATGACCAGGGTGAAATCTTCAACAGGACTCATCTCGTAACTTCGACTCATTTTTATGTGATGCGGCATCTAATGAAACTCTACTTTCCTTCCCATTAATAAAACATGATTTAACCCAGACTCGTGTAATCCCTTCCCCCCTTTTTATTTAACGAACCTTGTGATGTCCTAGCCATTTTTATTTTAACGTTTTCTTGCTTAGCTGCGCACGAGTCTTATGAGCCAGCGTTCTTGCCGAACTTGTTGAAATTATTTAAGTAAGCGATGATGAGACATCCGAACCCTCCCAAATCTTGATATTAGTTTTAATGATACAATTAAGCGATAAATAAGTTCGTGTTAATTAAATGCTATATTATTAGATGAATCAGCATATAATTTGTTATATTGCATTTATAAGGGATAAATTGACTCCATAAAGGAAGAATTGATGAGAATTGAGACTATATTAGAAATATCCGTGGTCCAATAAGCTATTGAATAGAAATTTTTTATTTTTATAATAACAATGAAATGAACAACAAATGTAACAATTAAAAGAGCTTCAATTCTCGAAGAAACATTGCTAATTTATACATTTGAACATGGTCATTAACTAGCGAAATGCAATCATAAATTACTAATAGAACAATCTATCGTACTGCTTAATCAGAGTAATTAAATAGGATTTACGAGAGTTAATAAATTCAAATTAATAATACGTAAATACGTAACATTCGTTGGGAGACATTTCCTTTCTTCTATTAGTTTTATTTAACACGAGATTAGTGTATAAATTGAGAAAGTCAAGTAGTCAAATAGTCAAGTAGTCAAGTAGTCTTTTAGAGAGCGCTTAATGCGACTATTGAATTATTTGACTTGTTAACGTGCTTATACGCAAATTCAATCGACTGAAGCGTGGAAGTTTAGTCGGCGGATCTTTCGATGTCCAAAAGACATAAAATCGACTCGGAACCTATGAAACAACGACTCGAGCCGATACCGTCCGGGGGATATTGGCGGTCAGGGGGCAGGGGGAGTCTCGATATATAATTGGAAGACTTGCTGACAAAATTGAAAGAGAAAGACGAAAAGATTGCATGACGATAAAAATCCCGTAATTGCGTGACGATAATTAATATGAATAAGGACTGAGTAGAGACTGAGTAAAGGGAGGGTAGGGTAAGGGGTGTGAGCTCCAGGCATCTGGACCGATCAGCTCGATTGTCGGCGGTAATTACTCCCGCCTCGTCACTGACGAATGACCTGCTGGGAAAATGCTAATAAAGCTCAGCGAATAAATACAGCGAGAGGTGGAACCGAGGCACAGATAAATTTGCGAGCCGTGCTGTCACGAGCGTGACACGCGTCTGCGATCGGTCGCGAAGGCGAACGACTCCCTCTACGAGCTCACTCCTCTCGATTTTCAACCTCTTCCGTTATCCGCCTCTGTCCGCCAACGCAACCATCTCCAATTGATTCCGGAGCTACTAATAATAGAATAATAAATACTTTCTCGATCAACGGTCTACCTTCTCATCCTATTCCTGATTATTCCTCATTATTTCTGATTATCGACGAGTCGCTTCGAGCAAACAAGCCGGTAACATCTTCATCTGCGAAGCTCTAATCCCGTCAACGTTCTTGGACTCTATTAACCAATGAATTGGGCTGGTAAACAACTTTTAATAACTGACCTCGTTCGAGTTTTCCTGCAGAATAATATTAAATGCTGAAATCCCTCATTGGTTCTCCTTTTCCCCGGTGTTTGCAGTTAGTTAAGTTTTTCTTCTTTTTTTTCGCAATCCTCTCTCTCTCTCTCTCTCTCTGTCTCATCTCTCTCATCTCTCTATTTCTATTTCTCCGTCTCTGTATCTCGAGAATGAGTGTTGGAATTCACGCGTGTACTAACAGGTTGAATAGAACACGAAAAAGGTAAGCACATTTGATAAGACCAGAAACGCCTGTAGTGAAATTACTGAAAAAAGTGAGGAAGGAAAAGAAACCCGACATTCTCGATGGAGCAAAAATAATAAGAGAAAGATGAACTGATGAAAGCCAGACTGGTAGTCGGGTAATCGAACTCGCGGCCTCAAAAATTACGTATACCAGCAGTTAATCGAAATTCCGAAGGTCGCATATCTGCAAACGATTATTGCAGCAGGTTGCTGATATTTCCTTTGATATCCCTTCGCTTCGTTTCGTAGTCTTTCGCTGCTACTTGGTCCTAATGAATTGAAGCTCATGCACGTAAACCTCATCTCACATTACAATTTTCCATCAAATGAATTATTTTATACTACGCTTCAATCTTCATTTAACTCTTCAAGACTGATATTATTGTATAATATTCTGTAATATTATCTTCAGTTTAGTTTTTGTTTTCAATCTTTGAATTTCAAGCTTTTAATCTGCAAATATCAGAGTTACTTCATCTTTTCAATCTATAAATAAGCTTTCGATTATTTACTTTTAGATATTATCTCTTTATTATATCTTCTATTTTATTATAAACTTGCTAGATTGCTTAAAATATTCTCACTAGAGATTAAGTTTTTAAAGATAAAAACTCAATAAGATTGATTGTCTTTGTGAAAGACGAAAAGTGAAATCGATTTTTGAATTTAGAATTCATAAAGAAATAAAATTCATTGGAATGGTTATAATATAAAAATCTAGAAGAAACTTATCATTCCGCATTTGTTACATTGGTAAAAATTTTTACATATTTAGCTAAAACTACAATAGCTTATATTTCTTTGATACTATTATGTATCAAATTATTATTATTTCAAAGTTGTAATTGACGATGCGATAATTTCAATTAATATTTACACGTACTTCAGAGTATTGATAATGCAGACATTTAATTTTTAAAGTTAATAAGTAATATTGATTGAAAGGAACAGGTTGAAGGGTCTGTTCGACGGATCGAAAATTGTAGGATATAACAATCAACGAATGCGTATTTTCCGTCAGAGGTATGAACTCATGGATTCTAGATAAGACCTTTAGTGGAAGAATATATTTTTTTTTTTAAATTATTGCAGTTAAGTAGTAAGAGAAAATTTATTGCACGTAGAAAGGAGGCAGGTAGAGAGAGAGAGAGAGAGAGAGAGAGAGAGAGAGAGAGAGAAGGTGAGAGGAAAAAGAAAAGAATATTTAGGAATTTTAATACAAAAGCTGTTGAATATAATTTGTCTGAAAGAGCTATTATGTATGCTAAATAGTTGAGAGTGGTTGCAATAGAACTCAGATTGCAACAAAAATGTTGTGACCTGAGCTCTATAAAAAATAAACTGAAAACAATGAAGCTGAGACAAAATTCATCACTTTCACCCTTAGATATATAAATAGCGGATACTACTGGAATACGCGCAAAACGAGCCGCGTTTACGCTATCTCTCTCTCTTCCCGAGAAATTTTAGAAATATTTACGCTCACGTACTACATCATAGTCATCGTTCTTTTACCCTATTTTTCACGACAAGATTAATTATGACGAGCCGTTTAAAAAAGCGCGAGAAAAGCGGTCGAATATCGTGGCGGAAGTGAAAGGAACGAGACTTCCATTTTTAGCCTCGGTATTATTAGTATTATTGTTATTGTTATTGTTATTGTTATTGTTATTGTTATTGTTATTGTTATTGTTATTGTTATTGTTATTGTTATTGTTATTGTTATTGTTATTGTTATTGTTATTGTTATTGTTATTGTTATTGTTATTGTTATTGTTATTGTTATTGTTATTGTTATTGTTATTGTTATTGTTATTGTTATTGTTATTGTTATTGTTATTAAAATGCTATTGACTTTTGAGTTCTTTATCAAATGAGCTATAACTCATCTTAGTGTATTTGCCTGTGTACGCAAGAAGTAATCGAACCCTCGAAGTTGACGGAGTCAGAAAAAATATGGAGTTTGGTGTCACAAGAAATAAATGCCTAAATATAAAAATGCTAGATGTAAAAATGTGAGGTGGCATTATTTGGATCGGTAGAGGGTATATCGTAAGAAGGGAAAAAGAGATAGGTAAGATGATTTGATGGGAGCGTCAGAGGAAGGGATAGCAAGGTTATGGTGGGGGGGGGTCGTACGCAATGAGTTGTCATTACAGGCTTGTGGTGATGAATAATAGGGCCGATGATGAGTGGCTTTTCATCCTGCAATCATTTGCTAAAAAATACTTTATAGTGCAAAGGCGTTGGAGCGTTCTCGACATTGGTTCGACATTCTCTCTCACACACGAAATGGAAGAACTACATAAACCAAAGGCCCGTCCTAAGGTGTTCCTCGGAGAAGACTTGAGCCCCCACTGTCATTGCTGATTTGATATGAAACAGTAGTCCATCCCTGGTGATATTTTATTTTCTAACGCGTATATTACGAGCAAGTATGTCGGAAAAAGAGAGAGAGAGAGAGAGAGAGAGAGAGAGAAATGAGAATAAATTGATAGAACGAGGGAGAGGCGAAAGGCTATAAGGTGTTCTCTAGCGCTCACGCAAAAGAACACGCATACCTGACTGAAAGTCGATGCTTCCGCATGAATAATTTATTAAGGGCGTTTATCACAACGCGTTAGCCTACATCATGGAATGTTTATGAGCCACGTCTACGATACCGGGGAATAAAGAGGCTTATTCTCTTTCCCGGCTCCGTAATCTTCTGCGCGGTCCGCTACCCCCGTGGCTCCTGACACCATGGGCTTCGCCGACGACGACATCTCTAGACCTTTCGTCATCCGAGTTCACGGGACGAATACCAAGAGTCGTGTGAACACTTCCCCTGATAACATTCGACTAAGTCTTAGGACAGCGACGACTGGGACGAGCCGCGATTTAATCAATGTAACTAATATATACGTTCGCTCGGATCTGCCTGCCATCCCTCTCACACTTACTTTCTCAGTGCAGCTTAAGTTACGCGAAGGAGTCGCTATTCTGGCTCCACTACTTATATCACTAAAGCGTGACAATGTCTGTAAATTTCAAGTAATCCAATTATCCTAATGTTATTTTCAACTAAATTACCTTTCACACAACATTTAACTAACTAACAACTGTTCTAACATTATTACTGACTATTATGAGAAGAACGCGTGAAAAATGTTCGAATTTCTCCTTTATTTGGATGTGGACAATCACTCAAGAGACTTCCTTTACATCTTGAGAAGCAGAGAATCAAAATATTTCTAAAGCAAAGGACTGTTTAAAATCTCGAGATTATTTCGTTTATAACTTTCTTCGAATGTATTAATCGTTGTAGGTACTCGTATGCATGCATGATTGACGGCTCGTAATTCTATTAGTTTTAGCTGCATGCTAAAGGTGATTTTTTTAGGTGATATGCACTGATAATAGTGCATCTACATTTAAGCGCGTCACGTCACATTTTCTCTTTCCTCTCAATTATTTTCCCATTTCCTTTTCATTTTCGTTTTTTTCTTTACCTCCCTTTATCCCTCTGCCGCTAACTCACAAGATAATGGCAATAAATTACCAAGGGACGACTGTAATTTTATTAAATATTACATAAAATTGTATGATTTGGTGCACAGAATACGATAGAGGAGTTCCATTCCCCCTGGCAAGAGTTTAACCCTTTTTATTTTACGGAGTTCACGACAACAGATTTATTACTACCTGAATATATAATGTGATATAAGTTGTATATTATAAGCGTAATTATAAACTAATCAAAGTAGAATATCTACATGTTTTTAAATTTACATACTTGTCTGAATAATTTATATCGATTGTTGGGCAAGGCTCGAATAAAAGTTCGTAAAAAATAAATTTCTCGTAATGAAATCAAATATATTTTCTTCAAATGTCCTCGGCTCCTTTCCTGGGGCACTCCTGAGCTACTCGGAGCCACTCACCCATCCAGTATAAGAAATAGCATTACTATACTTGATTTTGATTAATTTCTCGAACCAGAGCAACATTATTTAATTCAACGTGTACCGTTCTCCAAAAGTAAAATAGAAATCCTCGAAGCCCTATAGAAAGAGAAATATGAACAGTGGTGGGAGAAAGAGCTAATTGTGAAAGAGTTTTTTGGATCCGATGACTGAATTGATTTCCCGCACTGCACCGATAATGGAACCTATGATTATTTAAAGCTACAATCACCTAAGTTTTTTTAATTATGCATCTGGCCGTCCATGTCCCTCAGTGTCGGACAATCGGCCGAACGATTACGGACCCTTGCGTCTAAGAAGATCCGTAAGAAAAGAAAAAAAGCCTCCTGAGGCGCTAAAATGGAATCTATGGCTTCGATTTAATAGTGTGACATGAGGGTAAGGTAGTTCCCTTACCTCCCTCCACTACTCTAATATATTCCCTATTGCATTCCTGACCATAAACATGAATCGTTCGGGAGCGCTAGCCCTGACCTTTAGGAATGACAGGCATCTTTCATGTCATGGTTGTCCTCTTCGTTGCCGTTAATATTGGCAAAGTCTTCAGTAGAAGCTTAGCTATGGGACTGCGAACCACCAACGCTTCCCTTCCCTTTTCTTTTCTTTTTTTTCTTTTATCGTGGATCGTGATACGGTATGCTTATGAACGCCGTTGCTCGATCTATTCAACAACTTTCTATATTTTAACATCCCGTAAATGATGGCTGATTTTTCAGCCTGTCGGAAGCCGGTAATGGATTATTTATTACCTATACCTTATCTATTTAGCATATGCATATCTGCAGCAATAAATTTTAAAATTTACTGTAATAAGTTTTTTTTCCAAGTTCCGGGCGTGCCGAACCAGGATTTTACATATTCTAGTAACATGGATCCTCTATCGAATAAAATTTCGGAAGAAACTTTTAAAAAGACGAAAAAATGAAAGACGAACGGTAAAGAAATTTTTCTTGAATGTTTTACAGTCTTTTTCCGTTCAAACGCACAGATTAATAAAGTAAAGCATTTAGCATTAGTTGGCTTGTAAATTTGTTGATTGAGGTTCACTGTGATTCTAAATCCATAAAAATTGTAATTTTTCGGAACAGGTTTATTTTTTTATTAACTCCCACATTGACGTAGAGCATATATTATTAATTGAAAGAGAACAATAAAGATAAAAAAATCAAAGAAAACGAGAGCAGATAGCTTCATGATAATATTGATATTTACGAATGTAATTCAAAATGACGAGTATTATTAAGAATTGGCTTTGGCCAGTACCAAAGCAATAATGTCAAATTTTCGAGTTGAATTGAAAAGCCTTTAGTAAAAGTAGTGAATTTGAACAGGGAATGTACAGAGCGGCCTAAAAGAGTCATAATTCTTTTTATCTAAAATCTCTTGTTGATAATTGAAGGAAGCTCCCACGCACTAGTGACGTAAGGGAGGTAAGTTTGAGAGTATGTAAGTATAGGGAAGTAGTCTTAATTTAGATAGTTGAGGTGCGAAGAGAATCAGAGGATAACTTACTCTTTTACAAAATGAAGTTTAACTGTGTGTTAAAGAGTCACTGTCAGTAGGTGGGCTTTCGTAAAAAAACGAGGCGTAAAAAAAATACGCAAAAAATAAAACGTAAAAAAAATAAGCAAATCCGTTCTTCAGGGATGAATTAAGAGGGAGGGGTCACTTTGACCCGAACAGCGTTGAGAGCAGTGTCATCGGCGACAAAAGTAACAGCAGTAACAGTATTATCATTGTCATCAATAGCAGCTTCAGCAACAACAACAACAACAACAACAACAACAACAATAATAATAATAACAGCAACAACAACAATAACAATAACAACAACAACGATAAAAACCACAAGAATGGCAGCGGTGCCGGCGGGGACAACGACGGCGGCGATGATAACGCGAGATAAATAGGATCCGAAGGAGTGGAAAGTGAGAAAGATGAACACAAGAGGCACTGGCGCGAGGGCAATACTCACACCTGCTGAGAGGAAAATTGTATTTTTAGTCTGGGAGCATCCGGGCTCGGGTACATCCCGCACGGGCTCTACCTCCTGCACACGTGGCCTCGGACTCTCGGTCGCGGGGACGTAACTTAACGAACGTCCATACACCGGAACATCGCGCAAACGACTGAACTCTCCTGAGCCTCAAGGAACGTTTGCAACGGCAGTAGCGGCGGCATTGGCGGGGGCAGTGTCGCGGTAGCGGCGGCTGTCACGGGGAGGGGGCAGGCGTCGTAGCGGCGGCGCACCGCAGGGGAGGGTGGCAGCGCCCTCGTACAGGACTGTGGCTCAGGTATTCTTTTGGGAAGCCACGGAGCTCGCCTAGGTAAGGGGGGGGGAGACATTCCTGTCCGACCAGATGCGCCGCTTTTTCCCGGAAGCGCAACTGTTGTTGTTATGCTCTCGAGCCATTGTGTAATACGGGTCTAAAAGCGTAATTTACGCGGGCTGCGACCCTAATGCAGCCGCCACCAGGTGAACTTCTTGCCCGAGTAAAACCAAGAGTCATCTCCGACGTAATAAGAAAGAGGGTCGAACAGCGGATTCAACGAGAGAGAGTGACAGAGAGAGAGAGAGAGAGAGAGAGAGAGAGAGAGCAACTAAATGTCTCGGACAGGGTGAAGAAGTAAGAAGAGAGAAAGAGAGCGGCTTGACTCCTGTCTTTCAGCTACACTCCGAGATTCAATAGCCTCTTTAAAATACTTGATACCTCTATAATTAAGCGCAGACTTTCAAAAAACGTTTTATTTTTTGGGATAAATAAAAAAAAAATCATAAGAACAAGGAAGGTGAATAATAAGTGAGGTCCGCAAGGGGAATACACCTTCTGGCTCTAATCCTTCTGGTATCTTGAATTCAGGCTTTGTTGACCAATTATTTTCCTTCATTATTGATTTTCTATTTTTTCATAGTACAAAATAATATACACTCTTGGCTATTGAATTGTTTGACTTATGGACTTGTACGCTATCATTAGTTTAACAAATAATTTGATGTCATTATTTTATTTAGCAGTATTGTGGTAGATAGCGCGCTTTTACCACACCATCAAGCGATTATATTTAATTTTTTTCATATTCACTATTTTTATATTCTTATTTCTTATTTCTTATTCACAATCGATATTGAGAAGTCATCCTAAGAATCGATATTTAAACTTAATTATTTAACTTACTTATTTAAGTTACTTATTTAACTTAACTCTCATTAAATCATCATGATGTGATTTTTTAAAGCTATTAATAAATTAAAAATGACTAATATCTGTTTTTGAGTAAAAAATGATTAGAAATATATTTCTAATAAAATGTATAAGAGTTTTTTTTAACTGAAACTAGAAATTAAAGACATTAATCAATAATAAAACAAAAAGAAAGTATTGAATTAAAATCTTACAGGCATTCATCCTTAAAATAAGTATTCATCTACTAAAATGTAAACGATTACTTATTTGCACACTAGCTTTACGTGCCTTATATTAATGTGAGCTTTTAAATACCTTTAAGAGATGTGACATCTATTAAGTTGAGTGTCTTACCTACAACTTCAAGTGACACTCATTATGAAAATCTTTTCAAAAGGAACCGCTAATAGACTTCTACTATTTCCTGCATTGAAAGTCAAATAAAAATGAATAAATTTAACATGTACAGTTTTGCTTTATCAAAAAGATGGCAGTAATTGTTAGACAGAAATTATTATACAGAATACTAATAAAAATTGAACAGAAATCGTTACACAGAAAATCAAGGCAAATATTAAAGATACTCAAGCATACCTAAATCTAAAACTAGTAATAAATAAAATTATTTGCTGAGGACTTTAAAACTATACTCACAAAGTACAAATCAAAAATAATGATACGTGAAATGAGCTTATCGATTTCTTCAATTTTATTTTAAAAATAATTAATTATAATTTACACAACTTATTTTCGTTTTGTAAAATTGATTAATGTTGATTATATAAATTTTAATAAATAATAATAAATAATATTTGCATAGCAATACATATTTAGAGCGTATAAACGTTGAAAGAAGATAAAAGTCATTATTTATTTACATCATATAAGCGAATAACATATTGTAGGAAATTTTTTTATACATACAATATATTCAAATACTTTAATCTTAGATTATAAAAATATTCTACGTAGGTCAGATTAAAATCACATTAAAACAATATTAATATCCAGGATATATGTACTTCATCATTAAGAATATTACTTGTTCTCATAAGATGTAAAAGTATAATTAAAAAAAAATGCATTTCAAGTTTTCTTCTGTTCATATATATTTATATATATTTATGCTATTTAATAGTATTCGTGTAATTTAAATTTTAATTAAAAAATAACTAACCACTTAATTTAATATTTATAAAAATGCAAAACATTTTTAATAACTGATCTGATTAATAAGAGCGTACATATTGATTAATTTAAAGTTTTTATTGAATCACGTATTTATTATATAAATTCAATGTTAGATTAGTATTTCAATAATAGAATAATGGTACGAAATTAGTTCATTGAACTAAATAATTGGAAAATGATAAATTACAAGTTTTATTTTCCTTTTATACTATAATATAGAGTTTTTATAATCTTGTAGATTATAAAAGAAGATTTTATATACATATATATATATACACACAATGTTTCAGTATAGTAAATTTAATCAATCAACCGATGAACCTATAAATTAAGTACTATTTATAAACATATTTGTCAAACCTACAATAGTCATTCATATAGACAATAATAACTCAAAGATATTAATCCCACTTATACGTATTTTATGCATTAAAAGGTAAGAATCTTTTTAAAAAAAATTTTCTGAGACTAATTCTTTTGGCTTTCTGGTGAATTACTATAGAAACATATTTGAAGCTCCGTTGTATATTGGGGAAAAATGCTTAGACTTGGTATTGAAAGTTTAGAAAAGTATTAACTGAAACTTTCCCAATTTACTAAAGAAAAGTATTTCTATCAGCATTACAAAAATTTATGTACAACAATCAATATATGTAAAATTTAACTCGGCCGTACCATATAATTCTTTATTTCATGCTTTTAGGCTCGACATTTTACGAGAATTGAGTCCTGAAGTTTTAAGTTTCCTGTGCTCATAAAGATATAAAGGTATGGCCATTTAGATTACATTGGATATTTTAAAACGGAACTTCATTTTTATTGAGTCTAATGCGCATATGGCATACCTTCCTGGGTACGGTCATAATGAATTAAAATCAAATAAATATGATTATCTATTTTCTGATCGGATTTTATTGTAATGACTAAAGAAAAGTTTTAAAGGAAAAATGAATATATTCTTCATTGCATAAATTCTGGAGCAAAATGTATGACTCAATAGTGCTTTTATTCTTAATAAAAAAATCCCTAGATACCTGTTGTATAACATTTCATCTAAATTTCATTGCATTCTTTTCAATTTATTTAAGGTAAACATTTAGCTGACAATAATTATGTGCTCATTAAAATAAGCACGTGGAAGTACTTTTTCCATTCAATATTTTGTAATAAAATAAGTACTGATATTACAATTTACATGCATTTTTATTATTTATTTTAGCATTGCATTAAATATTCTGCTATTTAAATAGTTATGTAGTATTATGTAAGTAATTATATAATAACTATTAAAATCGATTTCTTATTTTTTTATACAAGTCTGTTATATTATTGAGATAATTTACAATTGCATGAAATAGTTCAAAGTACGAATGTTAAGCAAAAATTTAGATCCAAACAAGTGATCTTGTATAACGAAAATATAAATTTAGATAGGATTTATGAATATGTACTAAACAAAAATACATGAATTATATTTATAATTCAGTTTAATGCTAAATTTAATTCTATTGGTTTATTTCTTCAATATTTTAATTATACATATTTCATATGTATATTTCATAAGAAAAAAATATATTTTGAGTAACTATTATACAATCAATAAACGTGAAAAATTTAATACAAATGAGTTTAGAAAATATATTCTTACGACGAAAACTATATGATAATTACTGCTTTTAATATTAAAAATTTTATTTTCGATATTTTTAAATTTTATAATAAATTTCGAAACTTTATTTTAAAATTAAAGCATTAGACGACGTCTAAATATAAATTTAATAATAAATTATTTAAAATACTCTTCACCTTTTAATTATATTTTAAGCTTTTTATTAAAAATCTAATATAATCTTCGAATCTTTTATTAATTATTAAAATTAAAATTTTTAAAAACATATAAAATTATAATTATTAAAAAAATATTTATTAACATTTAGGCAAAATATGAAAAAAATTAGAATAGCGATTTAAATACATAATTCTTGATAATAATTAAAATGGTATTGTAGATGAAAAAAAAGAATAAAACGTCACTAACGTAGTGATCAACAAAGTTTTAAACATTTGATATTCATATATTAAAATTTATAAATGTTATAAATATTCATTATTTATAACATATATTTATAATGTATAAATATTAAAAATAAATTTATAATTTATATTGAAATTATATGAAATACTACTATTGTATAGAAAGTACTAAGGGGATTATGAATTTCACTAAAAAAATTTTATGTAATGGATATTTTCAGTTAATTCTCACTTTTTATCGGAATAAAATTTGTTAACAAATAATAAGTCATTTTAAAGCTTGCAATATAAAAGTTAATTCAAACTGACGTTAAGGCCTGATCACAAAAACGTTGTATTGAAATAACTTCAGTGAATACATACAAGGACACGTAAATATATTCTAACTCATACTCACGCATCGCATATCCTTTTTCCGCAATCCTTATTATGGTTAGCATTTACCCTTTGTAATTTCCGTATGTGGGATTACCGAGATTCATATAGACAAACCAAGCCCTATTCTTGTCCATGCGGCATTCATATATATATATATATATATTAAAGAGAGAGAGAGAGAGAGAGAGAGAGAGAGAAAGAGAGAGAGAGAAAGAGAGAGAAAGAGAGAAAGTGAGAGGCTCGGGTTACATGGACGATCAAGTATATATCCACTGGCAGTCTAAATATAGACATATTATGCCCCACAGTATAGTATATTAGACATATAACATAAATATACATATAAATATTTAAATAACCCTATGGAATTCTATTAAATTTGCAAGCTAGTTGAACTAAACGGTTATCAACAAAAATAAAAATCGTTGACAAAGAAAACGTATTCGCGTATTTCTAATGCATCTTGAAAGCCGCGACCTCAGTAGAATCATGTCTAGGGGCCCGAAGATACAGAGTCTCATATGCAAATCATCTGCGGGAGATCCGCTTGGAAATACCTGGATATCCTTTGACCTCTGCACACGAGAAAGGAGGTCCGATACTAGTCCGTGAGCGGCTGCTGATAAAGGAAATAGTTTATCCAGGTTAATGTGCCAGGTTAGTTGTAATTGTATATATGTTAATTGTATATTGATAAATACGAATATTAAATACGTAATCATTACAAAATTGGAGTCAAAATATATATTTTCAAATGATTTATTTATTACAAATTGTTATTATTCCATCCATTTATTCTTATCACAACTAAACCAGTCAAACGCTAAACCTATTCTTGTATGCAATCCATTCCGTTATTCAATTATTTTATTCACAACTACTACTATTTTATTACAAGTAATATTTACATTTAAGGCGATACATGATTTGTTATCTGCTTATAATCATCGATTTTTCATTCAATATTTTAAAGCAAACTACGGACTTTTTCAATCAGTAGCTTTTTTGCTAGTAAGAGCAGATGTTAGATTTAAATGCAAATTTAATATTTTCGACAAATGTTAAACAAAAAAAAGAAATATAGGAGTAAAAAAAGAATATAAGAGAAATATACTAAGGCCATTAAATGGTTAATAGGAGTTTATCCTTATAAATATTTCAGAAGCCCAATAAATTTATTCTAGTATTATAAATTCTTACAAGTAGTTTAAGTATGAAATAGATTTTATAACTTTAAACATAAAAAAAGCTTTTATAACTACGTTCTAGTTGCAGCTTTGATAAAATAATTTTTTATTTACTTCTACTTACTAATATTTGAAGTTTATGTTACTCAAATATATATATATATATATTGTACACATATACATAAATGAGCATAAAATCATGTAATACAATTCTGGTATTGAACTATCTAGCAACTTTTAAGAAAAATATTACAAGAGTATAATATTTCCACGACGTATATTGCGATTATTGACTGTCAGCCCGAACATGCGCCCCATGTATCGTAATGCTCTTTTCGTAATTGTCGAAAATTATTTTATTTTTTTAGTCTCTTTGATTCTCTTAACACTGTTATAAATTAAAATCTATTGAATTTTACTTATTTTAAGTTTTATTAGATAATAGACAGATCTTATTTAAATTATCTTATTATCTTATTCTTATCTTATTTTTCATCACTAATTTAGCTATATTTATTAAAAATTAATTTAGTTTTAAATATGGTTCTAAAATTTAAACAAAGTATTTTGACATAAAAATTTAATTACAAAAATGTATATTTAAAAATAATTTAATTATTTAAAAAAAAATATATAAATTTAAACATAATAGGAAGTCATAGATTCTTTTTTAATTTTAATATTGCTACATAATAAATAATTAATGCGGTATCATAATATAACTGAGTTAGTTTTATAGAATTTTTTTTTTTTAAGTATGTAGTATAAAAGCTACGAAAGTCATGCAATTTCAATTTATCGATCATTTATTTCCAATATTTCTCTATATTTAAAATACATATAATCTAAAGAATGTAACAATGAATAGTTAATAGTATTATTATAAGTTAGAACAATATATAGATTTACCAATTAATTATATATACAAGATTTATTAATAAATACCTATCAGAAATATAATATTAATTCCTTTTTTTTTTTGATCGTTCATTTTAATAAGCAATTTGAAAAAAGGCTGTTTTATATAGAAAAAAAAAATAACTTTATAAACAATGAATTTTAATAAACATGTTGATATACTATTCTGCCAAGCGCGTCTGTGTTTTTCCATAAAAAACCGCCAAATTTCTATGATAGGCTCGCGGAAAATAAAAAAGAGAGAGCCATGAGAGATAGGCTTCGCAGGGGTGAGGTCGGCTTTCATTGATCGACGCGGGATGGCGCCGCGAGAGCGCTCGCGAACGGATGGGCCTGGGCGGATATGCAGGGACCCCCGTGGAGGCAGTAGAAGAGCGACGCTAACGGAGATCGGATCGCCAACGTCAAAAAGTCCGAACGCCATAGCAACCACCCCGTCTCATCTACGCCCCGATCCATGCATCACCACTTCTACGCCACAAACACATGCCACCACATCTGCAAACGGCCTTCATAGCCCCGCCTTAACCTCAGATGCACCACCTCCACCTCCCGCAACAGCCATCGAAGCCCCGCTACATAGTGGAATCCACGTTTCTTGAGATCACGCACCCTCTTCCGCTACATCCGCCCACCTCAATCTATTGTTTTATGTAACGATTACAGATTCATATAAGTTCAGGAGATTTAAATAATTTATAATATAAATAATTAAATAATTTAAAAAATAGTTATAACTACTTTTTAGTAGATAGAATAAACATAATAAATGTAATGGAAGGCATAAGCCTTGTATAAATTAAGAAGCTATAATTCACAGAACAATGGAATATGCGTATGAACGCGTAAGTGCCACTGTTTTGAAATAAAAATTACTCATTCGAATGAGATTCACATGAAAGTCTAGCACACTCACAAGCTACTAAATACTCAATTTTGTCTAACATGGCATAAGTAGAGATAAAAAAAGCTAGGAGGAAACGAAACAGTTCTTACATTACAATGTACTGTATGTAATTACATTGTTTCTTCGAGTGTGATCGAGACAGACTATATGTATATTTATACAGAGAGAGAGAGAGAGAGAGAGAGAGAGAGAGAGACAGAGAGACAGAGAGAGAGAGACAGAGAGACAGAGAGAGAGAGAGACAGATAGACAGACAGACAGACAGACAGACAGAGAGTGGAAGGGGAGGAATCGAGATGAAAGCTTGACAAGTAATCAATCGACGGCTCAGCTTCTTCTCTCCACCTTCGTTCTCCCGCTCGTCCTGAGCCCCACCCCGCTGTCGGTAACAACGACCGAGATCACGGGACGCGAGTAAAAGGCTGAAAAGGCGCGTCTCTCGCGGGATAATTCGATCCGTCGGGATCTTCCGCAGTTCCGGCCATTTATCGGGAACAGGAAACTCGAGACGTCCCCGGAATGCGCTCAATGGGCTGGGGCGTCGGACACGTTTGATGTACCAGGGACTATAATAAAATGCGAGAGGGTGAGGAGCTGAATATTGCCGTAACTTTTTTCATGTCTGCGTCGGCTCCCTAGAGCTCTCGCGCAGTTATACTAGTCGACCCATAAAAACGCGCTCATCCCACTTACAAAAAAAAAAAAAACTCGCGCGTACGCTCCCACCCGCCTCCTGTTCGACAGCCCTTGTCCGCCAACGACCCGATAAACCTAGAGACGCCTGGGTATTCTTTAGTTCCGAAGGGGCGGCGGCGCGTGTCGGTGGCGCCCGATGACAAGTCGACCACTACAGCTCTGGGAAACTTTCTTGGCTCGGCTCCTCCATTTTCCAAGACTTTGCACACTTAATGGAAATGAAACTTCAACAGTCGACTGCGAACCGAATCATCAAATGAGCGAAGATACAATCAATTTTCTATTACCTCTCGCTTATCACTTCGATTTTTAAAACTATCCTTGCGGTAATTACTAAGCCAGTTGTCCCCGCTCGGGCCCATATATTAATTCAGACCGCATTGATGAAATAACTTTTTATTAAAATGGTTCATCCCACTTGGTACTAAATTAATAGCTATTCAATCTAAGCGGCTAATATTTGAACTAACAGTTTCGAATTATAAATTTTAATGAAAAAGCTTATATAGATAGTTGCGTTGAATATATGTATAATATATATATTTGAAAATAATTTTATTGAAACTAATAAACTATTATTTATTGCCTTACGATTTTAGTCAAAAATACTAACTTTTTTTACCTCACTTTTTCATCTTTATATACATAAAATTAAATCAAGGACCAGGTTGATCTACGATCCAAATGGACGTAATGCCTCTAAGTTATAATGTTAAACGAGTAGAGTTGAGAAAAATACTTTAAACTAACTATAAATGATTGCTACGCCATTAAAAAGACATCAATCTACTTCACTTTTAGCGGGAGAGCTTCACTTTCAACTTTACTGTTTATACTCAAAAATCAATTTACAGAATTATACAATATATTAATAATGTTTTAGAATACAAGGCAATCAAATGCCTAAGGTCAATCTAATAAGATTAATAATTTTAATCAGGCATTTTGAAAACATTGCGAAAATAAAAATTTGCTTGATCTGAAAATCTGGTCAAGTAATTTCTTAAAAGTTAATAAAACTATATAAAAGTCGAGTAAAAAAAATCGAAAAAAACTTTTTACATTTAAAATTTAATACTACATTCTTTATAAAATTTCTATCTCGATTTAATCTATTTGAAAAAATGTACGTAATTTAAAACTTTTATTCTTGTTCTTACATTTGAATATTTATTAAATTTGTTGAAAAAAGTATCCTATTCATTTTAATTATTTTCTATTTCTAAATTGCAATAAATTCATATCGATTTTAAAAATAATAACTTTCATTTTCTATTATATTTCAAAATAATACTGATATTGTACATTAATATATAATTGATCAAATTTATTATAAAATACTAATGGGCGCTATTAATTAGAATTAAAACTGTAAGATTGTTCCTTTGCCGAATTAATATTCTTTGTATAATAATATAAAAAATAAAGTTATTATAATTATATAAATAATTTCATACTGTTATAAAAAATTAATTACAAATTCATTTTTCAATTTTATTAAGATCATTATTTTTAACGGACATTCTATTTTATAAATCATAAGCTACGTATTTTTTATACATTAATTATAAATTAAATTCAATTTTATTAATTTGAATTTAATAAAATTTAATTTACTCTATCAATTAAATGTTTAAAGTTATTTAAGATGCTATATTAAAATAAAACATTAGATATAAAATTTTTAATGTTCAAATTTGATTTCAATTGTTTCTTAAAAAAATATTAATTGCATGATAAAATCTAGATTTTAAATCTTTAGTTAAGTTAATTTAATATAATAATTGATATAATAAATTATTATAATTTAATATAATAGTAATAATCAAAATATTAGGTGTACGAAATTAAAAAAAATGTTATAAAATGAATTAAAAGATATTTATATATAGAGAAAAATTATTTTACTATTTATTTTTATTTTGAATATGTCGATAAGATTCATAGAATATTCATACAAATATTAACAATAAATAATTTCTAGTATCATGTTCATATGTTATAATAATCAAAGAGTGGTGATAAAATTAAAGGAAAATCCTTGTTTTAATCTGACATTATGGGGAGCAAGTTTTCCAAACATTTCGTCATACGAGAATTGTACTTATTGAAATTGATTTTTCATTTTAGTGTCGCTCAGATAATGAACAATAAAAAGTAAAATGCTGCAAAATTTTTGTAAAAAGTTTTAAAAAGTTGTAACTTTCAAACTTTGGAGATAAATTTTTTTTTCTATTTAAAGAAAAGAATATATAAAAAAAATAAATTAATAGTATAATAATATTTAGTATTGGAATAAAATATGAACGACTCCGTCAAAATTGAATAAAACGAAGATAAATTTGCACGTAATGATATAAGAAAGCTATGTTATCATTGCATTCTCATCATTGCACGCTCTCGTTAAATTCGTCCGTCTTAAGAGTCTTTAATTTTAATCTTAAAAGTAAAATGATTCCCATTCTTTTTGTAAAGCGTAGCTTTCCTAATAAAAAGTTCGAGTACAATGGAATCATAGAGGGCTTATTTAAGTTCGTGGACAGGGAAATAGAAGGGAAAGTAAAGTATCGAAGATATCTATCGCTTGTAAATTTTGTTAAAATAACGAGCCGATTTCTTATATCCTCCTCAACCTATGGTAATGGATCAAGACTTTTTTATTTTTAAGGAATCTTTTTTTTTTTTTTTTAGGATGCTAGAAAAGTAGAGCTTTAATCTTACAGTGATGCTAGTGACTACATCGGGTGATGCCGATCCTTTTAAAGGATCAAATTTTAAATACATTAAGTGCCGTGCTTGCTGATATTTATCCAGACTGCATAATCTTGAAAAAATGGAATAACCTGCATTATAGAGGAAGGAAGTTGTTCTAGGGTTCGTGGTCGAGAGCAAAGAACTATCTCGGAAGATTTGACCAGTAAAAAAGCCCTCGCCGCAAGAACTCGTAGAGGAGAAAAAGAGAATTGTGTTGGATAAGGGGGAAGCCTGCCGTGAACTTTCCATAGCATATTCTCCGTTTGTTTACCATCTTTCAATTTTCTTTGTTAAGAAGCCCCTCGGAAATATTTGACTTAATGCTGCTTATCGGTGAGTGGAGGCGCGGTCGAGGCTAAAGCAGATTACCGGCGAATTCACGGGAGCTTACGGTAGAGGAATTTTACTCATGGTTCTTAATATATATTTGGAACTCTGTATGAAATTACCCTGACAAATGTTGGCGCTCGATAAATAGTTACAGCTCGCCCAAATTGGCACTATTACCTCCCCGTGATGAGAATTTCGTTTAATCTTTTCCTATAACTTCAGCATATTATTAAAAAAACGAACAGTCAGTAATTGGTTACCAAACAGTTACCAAACTAACTGATAAATTTATCAGAGAAGCTGTAGTTTATTAAATTTCTTTCACGTTAATAATATCTTGGAATATATAATACCATCAGTTGACAAAGAAATTTCCTTGACAACAAGAGTCAAGTGATTATATGAATGAACTTTGCTTCGATATAAAAATAGTTTAACGCAAGCTATTCCTTAAGTAGAATTAAATATGTATATGAGTTCGAAGAATTTATATGCACAGGATGGAATGAGTTGCACTTTAATAAAATAAAAGTATGCACTTAGTAATTCTCTGAAATGCGTAGATATATTTATTCAGTTGCGTATCCCTATGCATTCATGTGAATATTAAATAAATTTTACATTATTGGTTTTTTACAATCGCTCGGAAAATGTCTTATAAATGATGTTCTAAACGATTACAGATAAACGAATATCCGAAGGGAGCCCGAGCTAATAATCCGTAGGTTAACAATCTTAGGAAAACCGAAATAACAAAATGTAAATAAGTTGTTACGGGTGGCATTACGACAGACATCTTGTGAAAACTAAGGTCAGGAAAAACATGATCCGCAAGAAGCCAGAAAAGAGCCGAAGGACGTCAAAACTTGCTGCAGAACTGTTGAACAAATGTGAAAGCGATTTGAGATTAAACCCAGGAGAAATGTTCGTAAATATTCTTTCTTATTTTCTTAACAGTAATTCCACAATCCTTCATATTATATAACAAAGTTCTCGTACTTCGTTATTTGTATCTGAATTTTCTTTTACAAGCTGCTAGCAGAAGAACTGTAAAAATCAGCTGATATTTTTTCATTGGCAAAATTTTTGAAGGTATAAATAAATCAAGTACTTTAGCCCTGAAATGCGCATGAATATGTTTCTTCATCGTATTTCTTTGCGTTATATTATATAAAAAATATGTTAGTTATTTTAGTCGAGATCATAAGCAAGAGCTTTCTCAAAGAAGTCTCTTCGAACGTCTTAGGACGTAGATTTACCTCTACACTAGCTCAGACACCTTCGCCACATTTGATAAAATATATTTTTTATAAAGCCTATAAAGATGAAATTACGATTTATTGTCCATGATACTTGTTTTCTTTAATGTAAACATACGCGTACGTACAGGTATCCAAGCACACGCACGCGTATACAAACACATATGCCCACCTGCGCTCCACCATACATACACAATGCTTATATTTTAGATTATGGACCTATAACTTTTAAAAAAGTATCCGCTTTTTAAGAATTAAAATGATTTTTTGCACGATAGTATCTAAGTATAATTTTTGTTAAAGGTAGAGTGGTATTTAATAAAGAATTTCACGTATTTGCAACTGTGATAAGAATTTATATTTGCCATCGTACAATAAATAGTTCTTTTAACTATGATTAAAAATTCATTTATGCATAGCTATATAAATGATGATTAAAAAATAAAGTTGGCCTATATTTAGTTTTTAAACATACATTTAACTAATTAACAGATATATTTAACAGATACGTAATGCAATATCTTTAAAAATAAAGTCAACTGTAGATCTATAAATCGATTATAGAATTTTCTTAAAATGCACTTAGTGTTTAGTTTTCAATCATATTGAGTAACTGCGAATAAACAACGCTAAGACGTATTACTTAGTTAGAGAAATATGTTTTAAATGATTTTGCAATAAGCGCATAGACTTTTGTATTTTATCATAAGCATAAATATTTTAATCTGGATATGTGATCAACTCGTCAGTGTAGCAAATTTTAATAATGCAATATTCAATGTACAAATAAAATAAATTTCTCTGCATAAATAGTTGAAGCGGCGAGGTAAACATTCATCATAAGTTATCAGCCGCTGATTCAGCAAGTCATCGAAATTAAAAAAAAAGGCGAGAGAAATCGGTCGTAGAAGTCTACATAAAATCACACGCAGTTAGGACTCTCGCAATCTCTTCCAGCGGAATAATCAAACAGGCTCTCTGCGACTCCTAATTAATCCACAATTGATATACAACGACCTCTGTGCTCTCACGTGATGATTTCGTGACATACGCGTCGCCTCTGTACACCCTCCCTGCTGCCGCCACCCGCCATGTTCAGTTCAATTACAGGTGGTTAAAGCAATGCGGGTCCAAGAAGTGCGAGAGTGTTTATTTCATAATTTGTTGTATTAACGTATTCTATACCGATCGCAAAAAGATAAATAGCCAGAAAAATAAAGAACCGTTAAATCATTAGAATTAATTTCAAGTTCATAAATCCTATCAAGGTTCCGAAAAGCTTCCTAAATTTTGAATTTTTAGACTCTTAGTTAAACTACATAACTTCATCCACTCAAGTTTAATATTATATAAACAAATTAAGATATCAACTTGCTTCTTTTGCAATTATCCATTTACTCCCACACACGACAGTTTATTTCAAAATTTAACATATTTTAGTTTTCTAAATACAATCTAAAAAATAAAAATAAACAAAACATAATCATATTTTATAGAATAAATAAAGTTTAAAACCATTATAAAGTTAAGAAAAAGTTAAAGTAATGTAGGAATAATTTTAAAGGTTGAAACACCATTGAAAATTTTTTTAATTTTTAAATTTTTTAGCATTTATTCTAAAAAAATCATTACTTACTATTCCTCTATGTAAAGAAAAATTAAATTCTATCTTTTACAGAATATAACTATTACTACATTTAATTATAATCTAATTGTAGGTAATTTTTAGGTAAAACTCATAATTTTTATGTATTTTTAATACTTTAAAAATTTTAAAGCTTTTATGTATTTTTATACAGGATAGATATAAGCATATTTTGTGGTGTATGTATATATAGTAAAGCAGAACATTTCTATAAGTTTTGTATCAAGTAAATATTGTAACTAAATCTTTAAAATTGTAACTGAAATCGTAAGATGGTTATTATTATATATTAAAAATATTAGAGCGATAATAAAAATGAGAGCTAAAAATATAAAAACAAGTAATAAATGAGAAATCAATATCCAGAACTTCTACGTATATATCTTCAAAGATTTAGCACTTTACTTATATACTTAATAAATCGTATTAGAATAACATACATATTACATACATACGTACATATTTATATGGAACAATTAATAAATTAATTTAATAAATTAAGTAGCCTTAGATTCAAATGCAACTATTAATAAGTATTTATCTATTTTCATGTAACTGTGAAAAATTCATAGAAAAAACATCAAATAATCCATAGAAAAGTGATTCAATTTTAAATTAAGATGTTAAATAAAGATTAATTTCAGATGGTTGATTTTAAAGGATTAAAATTTTATAATATAATTAATTATAATTAATAAAAATAATAATATATTCATTGTAATATTATTCCATTCGATTTCCTTTATGTTATATCCCAATAAATTAATTATATGTATTTAAAAAATAACAAACTAAATATATATGAGTTATTTTCATAAATTATAATATGTCTTTATTTAAATAAAGAATACAATCATAATAATTCATTCATTATGACTTGATAAACAATGTCTATTGTAGTTAGCAAATTTTTAATAACATATTAATTACAATTAAATTGCAAATTGTGTAATATAATATGAAATGTTGTTCAAATTAATAAGTTAACATCTTCTGATTAAAAAAATACGTATTGTATGAGTTCAATATAAACAGGGATTACTGGAAGAGCTCTAAAAAATTTGCTTAATATAATATTTTTGTGCAAGATTTTTTTTTCAATAGAAGCATTAATCAAAAGAAACTTCACTTGATCACTACTAGATATGTTTAGTATGTTGAAAATATCGAGCAAACGTGAAATCGAAAGAAATATAGACCAGTGTCTATATTGACTAATATCAAATCCCTGAAAGGTTTTAACTGCCGCGCTTTTACTTAGATTCACTCGAAGCCAAATAATGTACGTAAAAAACGGTGGAGAACCATAGTCCTTTGATCTATCTAAAACAGAAGGTACAAATACGAAAATTAGAAGCTGGACGAATGGTTTTGAATTAAAAGAGAGAGAGAGAGAGAGAGAGAGAGAGAGATAGGAAGTGGTAGGGTGCAAAAACAGAGGACACAGGCAACGCTTGAAAAGGGAGAAATAGAACGAAGGAGAGAAAAAAGATTTTGAAAGGGGTGAGGGGAGCAGGAGAATCAGAGGTTGAGGCTTTAAACACCCAACGGCTCTTGGCTACCAGCCTGGCGCACTGTCATATTTACTTACATTGCTTAAGCACAAAAAACTCGGAATCCGATTGATATGACAAAAATTAAAAAAATAGCAGTCCAGAGGGTTGCGAGAGAGGGGGAGGAGAGAGAGAGGGCAAAGTGGAAATTATCAGAGGGAAGCTGTGCCAAAGCAGTAAAATTCCTGGCGGGCCATCGGAGCCGCACCTCGTTCTTGTGGCACAGTTGCCTAGAGGAAGCCGAAGCTTAATATTTACATTACTTTATTGTTTGTATAATTCTCGTTGGCTATTTTCCGATAGATCGTGACTATCGTCAGCTCGCGAAGTATATGACGTAGGACAATCATAAGACGTATTGAAATAAAAGAGCGTGACTAATATCGGAAAACATCCAATATCACTAATATCGCATCTCCCACTGACAAAAATAAAAAATCAATTGAGATTAATACTAACTAATTAATAAATACTTTTTATAGCTCAGACTCGGCCAATGAAACATAATTTATTGACAAATACACTTGTACAAGGTGCCGGGAGTGCGAGTAAAGGAAGTAGTGGACCGTTAAGAAAGTCTTTACCTTACGTATGATCAGCATGCAGAATACAAGAACAGCTTGCATACGAAATTCCATCATACGTGAAAATGGCAGAGAGGCTGATTTTTCTTTATCCTCTCGAAAAAATGAAAAGGAGATGTAGCTCTAGATAGGGGGTATTGATAATGGTAAAAGGTAGCTTGAATATTTTGTTATTTTGAAAAGGATGTTTGATTGAGGGGCAAGAAAGTAGGAGAAAGAACTGTCAAAGCGAGCTCTAATTCGTTGGTCAGCTGGAAATTGACCTGTATAATTCGCGATTCATGGGTTGAAAAGTAAATGCGGCCGATTATGTCGCGATAGTAAAAATGTATAACCTAATAACATCTTTTGGTAAATAACACGTAGAGGATGCGAGACGTGTGCGGTCTTTCTAATCGACATCGATCGCTGCCCACTTCCCAGATACATTATATCTTCGTAATTCCGTGTACGGACATACGCGTATTGATCGAGCCAATGACAGTAGCACCTAAGACAAAAACGTAACCACAATGCATTCGGAAGTAAGAATAAAACGTTATCAAGAGTGAAGGGATACGAGATGAGGAAGAGTACATGTCTCGACACGGTAGAGGATCGAGGATCGATAAGCCTACGTAACTCAAGACTAATTGTCGCGCATCTCTGCGCTCATATTCAGTCAAGAGTCAGAAAATCTGTATAAAATGTGCCGGTTACAAATAGGAAGGCGAGAAGTCCCTTCTACTCGAATAATTCTCGTGAAACACCTAAGTAACTTAAGTCAACATTATTTAGTATCGCTGATAAAGTTATTATGCTTTTCAATTCACGTATTCCCCTATGATTGTTATGCCTATAAATATTCACTGATTAAACGAAGAAATATTACGTTATAGAATCGAGTACTTAAATTCTGATTTAAATGAGAAAAATGTGCCTTCCTTTAATAATTCAAAAAGATTTATGAATTTATTTATATTTAAATAATCAATGATCGATCATTCAACGTTAATCTCATTAGATTTAAACAGATTAGGTTATGATTTCTTCTATAGCATTCTAAAACGTAAGAGAATTACCCTTTTACATTGCAAAATATTTTTATTATCAAAAATTTGAATTACTAACTATCACGAGAAATTACAGACGAATATTAATTAACCTTTAAATGTAAAATAAATTACGCGCACAAAATGAAGAATACAATGGGATGGAAATAATGAGTTAGGAAACTGTACAGAGAAAGACGTAAGTTCTAATGAATGAAATTCATTACATTGCTAATAATATTTTTTTATGTTTTTTCTTGTAATATAACACATTAAGGAAAATCTTCAAAATAATTAGCTTTAATTACGTCAATAATATCTTTTAACTTTTTACTTATAATACAATAATCTAGCAATATATTATGAATGTATTTAAACGTGTTGATTTTAATTTAATAGCATTCTTGACGTAGCTGTAATGATATATTTATTTAAGAGATAAATTTCGGAATACATTAATAGCTTATTCATTATACTCATATTATTTAATTTTAATTTTTTAAAAGACCTTATTGCTTTATAATTATATCAAGTTCGCACAAATATACTTTTTAATTTAAAAATAAACTTGAATTTTTTCGGTTCAATTTTGTTTGCACGTTTAATATCTTATATTCAGATTATACATAAACAATAATATATAAAAAAAGAAGAATGAAATAAAAATTAATAGATACCTATCATTAAAATGTATTATGCTTTGGATTAGATAAAAGACTAATGAATGATAATTTAGAAAGGGCTTTAAAATCGTTGAAGCAGCTTTATCGAGGTTTTCGAACTTTAAGGTTCGCGACATTCGATCTCATCGTAATCGATCACGGAAGCATTATATTACGAGAGATGAGATAGAAGACCGGGACGCGAACCAAGTTCCTCATCGAACCGGAAGACCCCCATGATTCTACGGTGTCGATTGCACACGCGTGGCGTCCATCACTGGGAAGTGACACAAGGCCGGGCCTTTATGTTCTTTCATTTCGTCCAAATGTTCTTGGTCGGCATTGACGGCTTCTGCTAAGAGACAGTGGTAAAGATAGTAGGAAATATTATACAGTATGGTATTATGTACTGTATATAGTATTATACAGTAACTCTTCCGCTTTAAAAATTAAAGCCCGTGCGATATCTGAAAGTATAGAATTTATTCAACAAATGTCATTAGGCAAAGTCGGCTAAGGGTACTGAAAATTATAATGAACAAAATAAAATAGGTTAGGCTGCCAAACTTATTTAGCACCAAGTTCAGGAAAAGGAACTGAAAATAGAATGAAATTAATTTCTAGAAAAGAGATATGTACTGACAAGTATAGCGTAAAACGCTCATTACCGATTATCTCCGACTTTATACTACATTATCATACGAGGATTTGAATAAAGAAACGCACAAGTTCGGAATAGGATATTTGTTCTTAAAAGATAGAAAATGATGACTTCGATTTTGAACAAAGTAGGGCCACCTTCTTTTTTACGTTCCTTTTCCGTCTCTTGATTTTACACAAAACTATGAAGTCAGTTATTTATGAAGCAATTTCGGCTGAAAAATATTAACGAAACGTACTAACATAATGAAGCTGTGTACCGTACAATTTGAATTCGTAAAAAGTTCTCAGTAAATCTTTACAATATCATTATAAAGTAAATAATAATTATTTTAATTCATTCACTTCATTTGAAACATATTAAATAAAGAAGATTCTCAAATCCTTATAAAAACATAAATAAGTAATTTGATTTAAATTTAAGGAAAGTTAATATATGTACATCTTATATAAATAAAACTACTAATTAACTGAAAACATAAGAAACTATTAATAATAAAATATTAAATGAAATAAAATGAATAGCTGTTTTTAAAATTATAATTTTTGGCAGTTCTACATTTTATTTAAATTTAACTATCATAAAATGCTAAATATTTTTATTGTTGAGACTTAGAATTCATATACTGCAGAATCTGACATATGTAATGTATTAACGAAATTTTCGATTCCCAATATTTTTATATATTTTTAAAAACGATAAATAAAGTCTTTTGGAGGAAAGTTAATTGACTTCTTAAAAAAGGTATCTATATATTTTAGATGAATGAAACAAAGGAGATAGGGGAACCCCGTTGACGTGAACTCGTTCGTTAAAATGTAATTTTGTGTATATTCTGCCCCTCCCGGCTTCATTATGCTTGTTATTTCGATGTCATTTCTAGATTTTTATCATCTATTTTTATCATATATAATTTATAATGCCTTTCTCATTTTTAAAAATGAACTCGAGGTAAATATCAATGCTCCACGTTCTTTATAGAATAAAATTGTCAAAACAGGAAAGCTATGTAACTGGACAAGCTTGGTTTTCACTGTAAATGGAGCGTCTCGGAGGATTACAATGTAAGTCATACATTAGGCTGATTGCTCCAGTTTTTTTTTATCCCAAAAGAAAAGGCATAACTCGCCGACAGTCCATTCTTTGCTACAAAATTCCGAGGGGGTGATAATAAAAACAAGTAATATAATCCCGGTGTGAAGGCACCGGAGCTCTGGAAATGGACGGATCGACTCGAAGTCGACTCGGTTTCCACGGATTTTCGAAGAGTGGGAGGAATAACGAAGTTCGGTCAGATATTATTGTATCGAGGAACGTCAATTTTATTGCAAAGACAATCGTCGTTGGGTAAGGTTTATCACGGCATTTTTCTTTCCGAGCCTTCCTCGGCTTGCGATTTCGCGAGCTTTTTATAGGTTCAACATTTTATAATTTCTAGGGCACCTGATCGTCCGCGAAATTTCCCATGAATTCTAAATCTGAAGAATAAAAGCAATAGCTCATAGAGAATAAAAGAGCTGGCACGTTTGTTTCAAAAATGTTTCCGACCTCTTCTGAGTTTAAGTCTCGATTCCCGCTGCCTTTTGGAGGAAATACCACGTAATCCAGCTACCTTGAAAAAAATGAGGCCTTTTTCTTGCTGAGCCGAGGTTTGGCCTATTTTTGGAAGGAGCATATCTTCCAGCACGCCGTCGGCTCATAATGACACTTGCTCTCCCAGAATAGAGAGGCTCATTTACCGGTAAAGTAATCATGGTCGCTGCTTGAAACCGATTCCACCACGCCCACTTCCCCCTTTCATTTCTTCTACGTCTAACACAAGCTTTCTCCTATTTTCTGACATATGTCCAACTATGTTTTCTTCTCACTATGTCCTAGACTTTCCTCTCTATCAAATTCTCTTGTTAATATTTTATAAAGTCGGCCTTACAAAGCGATCCCACAATCTCCTGCATCAGCATTTCGAACGGATGTCATTAAAATTGTTAAAGAAGCGTCTTTTAATACTCATTACACTGGTTAAAAATTATTTTTCATCTTCATTACCGTTAATTAATTAGGCTTTCAAAATATAAATTCTTTTTAATAACCTGTACAAAATATGTGTTCATTTTAGTCTATGACGTCATTCTTGTAATTTTATCATTAACACTTATTCGTACTTGCATTTTTAATTTATCAACTGTAACATCCACTACAATAAAAACCAAGGCCTGTAAACTAAACTAAGGAAACAAAAAACTGTTGTTGTCAAATTATGTTGAAATATAAGCAGCTATTATTAAAGCGTGAGATTCCAAGCCTAAAAGGCAGAGGAACAAGCATATTTGTGTGCACTTTTATACGCTGTTTTCTTCTCTCAATTCCTTTACATACCGAGACGAAATTTATTATCGAACCTATTAAAAAATATACATGTTTTGTTTAGAAACTATAACATAAATCTCTAAGCTAATTGAAATTTTTTTCCTTCTAACTGATTTCTTGCATATGTGTAAAAACCTTTGTTGGCATTTACATTAGTATAATAAAAAATAAAATTATAATTATTAGATATGATTCCAAGAGCGAAAGAAAAAATTGCTTTCTATCATATACGTATTTGTAATGTTTAAGCATTTCATAAATCACATTATCATGCGTTCCACGTAGAAATCTTTTTCTTATAATTGTCTTGAGTTTATTATACATATATAACGATTATTTTATATGCTGTAATGCCGGATATCATATTTGTAAACTCTATTGTGACGAACAATATTGAATAATCGAAGCGTATTTGAATATATTTATAACGTGCTATATATAAATACAGCACAATTATCTTCTTTATCCGCAAAGTATTTCTTATGCATAATATTTTTTCAATTCAAGTTTTAGAGCCATTTTTATTTGAATGGACTATACAGGTAATGACTATTAAGAAATACTTTCATGCAAGAAATCTGCCTACTTCATACATCTAATCCTTTCCTTTTCATGGATTAAAGTTTAAATACAACTGCATCGACATCCCTATATGAAGCCTTTGAAATCTTTATTGCTTATTATAATCACACCTAAAAAAATTAACTCCATCATTGTAACTCTCGACAATATGCAAGATACTCATCATCGAATGCATTGTATACTCGATAGCTACATATGCGATACTGCTATAATCATTTAATGATTCGTATAATGACAAGTTCATAAATATATACATAACCAAAAGATTTATAAAATAAATACAATTGTTCATTCTATCCCCATCATAAAAAATTATATAATTTTACAAAATATGCAATCTATTTGTCAAATATATTTGTAAAAAAGGTTTTTTTAATAACCTTTTTCATAATTTTTTTTCGAATGCAGCATTTTCTTATATATTTTTTTTTTTAATTTTGTAAGTGACAATATATAAAATATAAGTACACAAGCTCTATCCATTTGAAAAATTAATTCAATTTTTATTATTATTTACTTCCTAATAAATCGTAGATTCAATTTAATTTAATTTATCAAATATAATCTATTTATACATAATTTTATTAATATTTAATCATAATTATAAATAACATATTTGAAAATATTACGTATTTACTATTAATAAACGAATCAATTTGTTGATATAAATTGGCTGTAAGACGCGATATATCCAATATATATATATTTGTAGAAAGTAAAATATTGCAGATAATAAACGATTGCCAAAAAATATACATTTAGCGTAGGACTAGAGTTAAGAAATATACCGTGTAAGATAAGACCTTCCCAAAAAACAGCAACCCTTTCCATAGGATTAAGGTGCGAGAAACCCAATATGTATGTTATATAAAGCAGAATATTGTATATAAGAAAAGAAAGAAAAAAAGGGGGATTTTAAAAAATGTTCATTTTTTTAAAAAATGTTCATTTTTTGCCTAGAAGGCGTGAATGTCCTTGGTGAGTCATGTGACTCGCAGGCGCTAAACGAGGACGCTCATTCGGGGCTATAACCTGCGTGAGCCACAGGGGCTTTAACCTGTATGAGCCACATGGGCTATAGCCTGTGAGAACGAGCCTGATGCCTCCCGCATCAAAAGGAACGAACGGACGAAGAGGGACGGAGTGTCCGGGCCAAGCCGAGGCTGGACAAGGTTGTTAGCATATGGTCCTCGCCAATTTCCCAACGGTGGAAAATCGAACGCGTGCATCGTCAGCAGAAGAGAGTTCCGTCAGGCCCACCACCCGATGGGCACGAAGAGGATAAAAAGGCGGCGCGGAGGAGTAACAAGCAACCTTCTCTTGTTGGCGATTGCCGCGACGCCTTCGCAAAAGTTCCCAAAACCTCCAATAAATTCAATAAAATCAAATTTTATTGAACTCCCAATCATAAGTAACAAGAAGAAAACAAAAATAAGTGACTTACTAAAAGCTATTCTTCAGAGTCACAAAGCGAATGCTAAAAGATCGGCAATAGAAGGGTTGTAATCGAGAGAACTTCTTATTTAAAATTATTGAATAGCATTAGTAAGTAACAATTCGGTAAATCAAATAATATTTTTTATTACATTGAAATGAATACTATAATTACTAAATATTAATTAATAATTACTATTACTATTAATTAATAATTACTATTACTATTAATTAATAATTACTATTACTATTAATTAATAATTACTATTACTATTAATTAATAATTACTATTACTATTAATTAATAATTACTATTACTATTAATTAATAATTACTATTACTATTAATAATTACTATTAATAGTTACTATTTCATTACGAAGAAGTACTTCAGATGCTAGTTAATCGATATATTTGAAAATGCTTAAAAAATTTTCGTACAAAAACTCAGCCGTGCGTAGCCGAAAAATCTTGATATTGTAATAGCTTACATCGCCAGTAGATTAAAGCGAAGACTAATTTACTCATATTTGTTTATAAAATATCGATTTGAGCTAGATTCTATTCGTGGAATGGATGTGCTGCGAAGTGGATACAAAGATCTTTGTTAGCACTTAAAAGTCTAAAAAGACCAGTAATGCGTTAAATATTGACGAAAGCATTAGTTCTGTCGACATAAAAAGGATAAAAAGGGATGAATAAGAACGAAAAAACGTTTTGAATTATACACAGATCATGAATCTCGGGGTTTGTTAAGAATAGATCGGTAGTGAAGTTTAAATAGGAAGAAATGTTCTCGAAGAAAAAATCCTTTTTTCTCTTTATCGGGGCGAATCATCAGCGATTCTCAGCCCGGCTTCTCGCAACCCCCGCACTCCTCCTCATAAACTCAGCTAAATGCAATGCATATCAGTAAACGCTGGCGTAGGTGGCAGACCGGCGAAAAATCTAGCGAACGTATTATCGCGGCCTCCTCACTGAGTGCCACTAAGAAAGGAACCGCCATAAACACGACGCCGTCGTAAAACTGAGCGTATAGAGATGCTAAGTGAGTTTAAAGATCTTCACGTAGACACGTATCATAGACTCGTTGCGCTAGAGCTTCACTCTAACCGTCACTTTGATACATTCCCGTATTCCCGGACTTTTTATCGCGAGCCAACAGTCAAGATTCCCTCGATCGTCCACGTCTGCTTTCAAAAGTCTTCCGACCCCTCTACCCTCCCACCACGTACGTATAAATTACGCATCTTCCTTTCATTAACTGCCTATACCGATCCTCACCACCCGATCCTCGACTTATTAACACGTGTTTAAATGACACCTCTAACTCTACCACTTTGAAACAAAAAGCTATTTCATAAAATACCTGCAGAGTCCTTACAAATGCCTCTTCTTCCATGATTTTAATCTTTATCCCCTACAACATATTAACTAGCTATCATCAAGCTCTTATCCTAAAATTTCAATTTCTTAGTCGTTTAGAATCTCTATTCCGTTTACGTTACCACATTGTCTAAAAATTTCTTTAGAATACTTTACGAATTTCTTATACTAAAAATTTCCAATGAGATTATTTACTTTATAAGATTATTAAACATTCATTCGATTCCTTTACGTTTTTAACAAAACAAAACAACAATATTAACTGTTTTATTCAAAGATTTTTCGTTAATCCTATGATAATCACGATGACATATTATTTCAAAATTTCCTAAATCTTTTTTACAGCTTCTTTCTCATACTGTATTATCAACTAATGTTTGTTTTACGTTGTAGCCGATATAATTCACGGCCTTTGCATAAATAAATGCGTTTTATAGTTTATAATTACTTATCGTATTTAAATGTTTTATTAATTACAAGAGTCAACTATAAATGACCAATAATTTTCAGTGAGTTATGATAATTAGAGTATGAACGATTACAAATAATATAAACATTAAAATAGAATGATAGTTTTTATTTGTCAAATTATATCAGTTTTTATTATAATAATCCGAATATTATATGCAATTCACTTTTATAAAATCAATTAAGCCGCAATTATATAAAAATAAAAGGATATTTATATTTTCTTATAAATATTATAAAGCCAAAAATTTGTTATAAATTATTTATATGAAACTTTATATATTATTTAGTAGCATCAATCATATCACGTCTGTCCAATGATTATCAATTATTTTAGACTTGGCCTAATATAACGAACAATTCAAGTAAGCTATACTAATAATTTTGTATACGCAACTTTTTATTTACAGAATAGAACAATAATAAAATTAGGTGTTAAAACCGGGATATGTAAGAGTAAGTTATACTCCGATAGGAGTTGTTTTCCTGATTCGAGCGTTATCATCAAATAACAAATAAATTGTTATATGAAAATAAAATTTAAAAAGTATTAAAAAAATCTGATAGCAAAAATAGTATGACATGCGAAATGAGAGTTTACTATTAAATTTTATTTTATTAAATTCATCACTATAAATTCGAAACCGCTGAAATAAAATTTATAAAACATGATATCTGAATTTGACATGGACAAATTCGATCGATTAAAACACATAAAATTATAAAAAATTTTATCATTTATATATGATTTATTGTTTTGAATTTGGACAGATTAGAATCTAATGTATACGTAACAGATCTAAAAACCTTTATATATATATTTCTTTTAAGTATTATAAATTAAGGACTTAATTTTGTTTATTCACAATCAAATTATTTAGTTAATTAATTGAAATTAATTTCTTTACAAAATAAAAATTTAATTAACACTTATTTTATACTTAATATTACATTAAAAATATAAATTAACTTTTAATTTTTAATAAAATTTATATTAGTTTACAACAAGTATTTTGTAATGTAACACTATAAATGTATATGAAAGGTGCAATTTAACTTAACAGATTCAATTTTAAATTATAGGGTTTGCAATAAATTTCTACATAAAGTAAAATCAATAAATTTATAAGCAAATTTGAATTTTTATTCTTTTAAAATGCATCTAGGCTGTCATCATATTTAGTGTATTGTAAAAATTAGAACCACGAATAATTTAAAATCTTTTCATTTATGTTATGTATGCTTAGTTCAATGAATTTAACTGTGTAATTAACATAGTATAATTGTCTAGCACTTATTTTCATCGCGGTATAATAATTGTAATTATTATTCAATGTATTCAGATCACTTGGCTCTTAAATTCTTTATCTGTGCATCTGCAAGTTATTTTTGCGAAAAATTTATATCCGCAGTAATTTTATGCCTTCTACATTTCATAAATACAGCCAAAGCTGTATGATTTATTGTAAAATAATTAAAGAAAAAAAGGCTTTTTTAAAAAAAGGACTTCGTAGTCTGATAAAAATAATTAAATACCGTATTAATGCTATTTTTTGTAGTGCTAGTCTCTCTATTCGGAGACTCAAACTCAAAATTAGACAATCTTAAAAAGAAAAATCAATACGAGAAAGTTTCCTTATGAAAAGTATAACCTCGCATATATAAATAAATATAAATATCGAAAATTATAAAGGGAAAAGCAGAAAGAAATTTTCCTAGGCATACGCAATACAAATTTCAGTATAAGTTTTTAAAAGAAAAAATAATGTAAATAGCTGAAATTTAAACTTTAATTTGTTAAGATAATCACTACGTTTATTGATTAAGTTTAAATCGCGAAATAAGCTGCGAAATATATATTATTTTCACACGATTACCTGGGAATGATATTTGAAACTTAACTTTAACTTGCGTTCATTCAATGAAAGTTTCCTATGTTATTCTAATAGGGAATGCACGCGGTGTCCTGCTAAACCATTCAGATACACATCGGGATACAGTCATCTCGATGTGAAGAACAGGCTCGTTTAATATTAATAAATATAAAATTAAAATAGAAAATTTATAAGTATAAAATTAATTAATTTTGAGTAAATTATAAGAATAGAGAAAAAAAACGAGTGCAGAACGGATAATCATTATTTTTGTTGAAAATTCCTCAAAAAGACTTTTGTTATTTTGGATGACGAGATTCTTCATTTCTTATTAAGAGTTTTCTAATAACCATCTAATTTTGTATATGAAGTTAATAAGATTTTTATTATGAATTCCAAAAAGTTCCAAAGCCGCTAAGGAAAATTTTAAGCGAAAAATTCATTTGGAATCTAAATCTTTTAAATAATCCACAACTCCCCCCCCCCATAACCCCCCACCCATCCAATTTCGATAATTTGTATTTATTGGAAGAAATCCTTAAATACCGTATCAAAATCGACCGATATAATGAATCTGACCTCTCATCCCTTCGTTAAGTTGGTTTCTGGTGAAGTTGTCTACAGCCCCAACGAGTGTTCTTACTGCACTTATCCCCCCGTGCTTTTCAACTCGTTTAAATAAGGATTGTTTTCCGTAATCCGTAAGGACTTGTAAGTAATCATTTTTTACTCGGACTTGGAGTTAAACATCGAAGGACATGCACTAAGAAGCTATAATCTTCTGATAAAAGCTAAATAGAAAGTGAATAATTCTCTAAATAAAAGTGAATGAAAAATATCGTGTATTCGTATATTTATCTCTAAGATCAAACCCTTCTTAGTGATTTTTATGATGTATGTATTTTAAAACTAAATTTTATCGGAAATGAATATTTTTTCAATTACATTGGTGATTATATGTATTACAAAATTATTGTAGAATATAAAAAAAAATTTGTGAAAGAATTTGGTAAATTATGGATATATGATTTAAAATAGGGATAAAGCATTTGCAGTATATTTTAAAAGGGTATGGCTTTCGGATAAAATGTGTTGGAGATTGAAAAATAAATAGAGATTTTATGACAGTACAGTTATGACAGTAAGTCAAATTTTTGGTAACGATCCAAACATTCGTTGTTCTCATTTACTTCTTGGTTCAGCGGCAATATAATAAATATCTGCACTTCATCTACGTTTTAATAAAAATCCGCGTAAATCTTAAATATATGAAATTCTATAATCTAGCGATACCAATTGAAAAAACGCCCAACATTAATGTACAGATAAATTGCTAAGCTGAATTCAGATTGCGCAAATAAATTCACCACAATTACAATAACGAATATAGAAAAAGTGGCTATAAATTTCTAGCAGCGGAATGATTTAATGAAAAAATAAAAAAAAAATCCGTACTAAAACTGAAAGAAGGGACTAATTCTTTATCTCATATTTTTTCTTTGTCTATATTCGTAATTCATTCTTTCGGTTGCTCTCATCAACCCTCGTCCTTGCTCATGTAACGAATTTTGACCATGGCCCCGGACCACCTTCCTTACACACCACCATATATTTGAACTGAATGATCACCGTTAAAACTGGTAAAGTTTACATGAAGCAACTAATATTCGAATATTCTTAAAGTGAGTCCACCGTCAAAAAAAATACGTATGAGAATAAAATCCTTCTGACCAAACTTTTACTGATCAAACAAAAATATTTTATGTTCCTAACTCGATGAAAGACATGTTTCTGACGACAGAACCACATTATTATATATTTATTATTATATACCACATATTATAATTATTTCAATTATATAATATTATTATAATTGATTAATTAACTATCTTAGTTATTTAATAATACTGTTCAAATATTGGGAATACATGAAAAATATGCTTAGCTTCGAAAGACTGAGGGTTAAATTTCGTATTCGCAAAGCATTCCAACATATTTACATTGTAAGTTATATAGCTTATCTGTCACTAGAAAATGTTACAATATTTTATATATCGTAAAATAAAAAATTATAATTGGTAGTTTAATCCAATTAATAAAAGTAAATTTTTTATAACAATTTTTGAAAAATAATGCTGTTGCAATTGTTGTTTCAAGATTCATAAAACATTCTGATTCATTCTGATCTGAGCAGTTAAAAATTTAATCAAAAGTCAGTGAAAAGTTTTTTTTTATTATTTTGATTTATTTAAGAAGTACAATAATGAACAGGTTAAAAATAGTGATTAAAATAATCAGTTTTAATGTTGCAGATGTTTTTAAAGAATGATCGATTTTATTTCAGATGACAAGGTTAGATATTATCCTGATACTGCTCCAGATATACCTACTCTTGATCAGTCGATCAAGATCGATTTTCTTTGAAATGCATAAAAGAATTTTAACGCAAATACATTTTCAAATGCATTGAGCTTCGAATTCTTAAAACAAATAAGAAATTTCTATGTCAACAAATTTGATTGAATTAATAAACTTTTAATTTATAGTAAACGTTAAATAAGCGTAGATATTTTTAATAAGATTTTACTGTCACTTTTACAGTTCGTTCAACTTCATTAACATTAGCTATTAATTAACTATTAATTATTAATTATTTAAAATCAATTATAACTTTTAAATACAATTTAATTAATATAATATATTAATCTTTATTGAATACTCATGCAACGTTTTTTTTAATAAGAATGTTAAAATTTAAAATCTTTAATATTTTTTACTCCAAAATTCTAATTGAGAAATAAAGTGAATTGTCCTATACGTAAATTTTTTAATTTTTTAATTGTTTAAATTTTTTAATTCTACATTAATAATTTTAATATGTGAATAAAATTCCTTTTTTTATGTTATTTACGTTATTTCAAAATCATACAATTGATATATTTTTTTTATATTCATTCAATTTTTTTATTAATAAATATTGAAAAAGTTAGTTTAATAAGTATGATATTCATTTACTTATATATTTACCCGAATATTATTACGAACCTATAAACATTTAAAATCTCAATTGAATAAAGTAAGATGCAATTATTGTATAAGACTTTTAACTTATCAATAGATTCATTTATTTTAGATTTCCTTATTTTTCTAAAAGCTAATTCATTAATTATTTTTCAAGTAAATTTCGTAATTGGATTTTAATCAACCTTGATAATAAAATTTCAATCCAACCTGTACGTGAACGCATATACACAACTTACGCATTCGCAATCAACGCTTTATGCATTTTGCGCATAGAAGAACGTGAATTATTCAAACCTGGCGATAATAAAAGTCAAGGCGACGAATCATTTTAATAACTAATGATTTACAAATGAGTTAATAATAAATATGAGCTGTCCGTATTTAAAAATAATAGTTTCGCATGAGTTTTTCTCGTGCCATTTTGACACAAATTTTTTTTTAATTTCATTGTAATGATTGATATTTATGTTGCTTAGAATTATTGAAGCTATTAATAAGTTTATTATCTAGTATAAAATGAAGTAACTTGAATGAATCTATAAGAAAATAAAATAGTAAATTAATTTTGTTTACACTTTTATTTGAATTTTACTTGTTAACTTAGTTATATTAATATATGCTCTTACTTATATTCAAAAATATATTAATAATTAAAACTAGTAAAATAGTAGAATTTAAAATATTTTATCAGTGTACTAATACTAATATTTAAAGATAAATTTTTAAATAATGAGTAATAAATAATAATAATAATAATTTATAAAATAATATTATGTATAAAAATTTGTAAGGTTTTTCTGACGCGCGTCGGGGGCAATGTACCCCCCCTCACTGCGCGTACCTGTAAATATTAGTGAGATGAAGTTATGGGGATCTCGCTCAAGATCCCGTTAGGACGAAAGCAATGATAAAAAGAAATGTGCCAATGATAACAAAAAAAATTAAGGATTATGCATTAGCATTGCGGGGACGCCCGCTTAGTAAGAGCCTATGAGGCTATGCATCCTGAAATAACTTTTCATTCAAAATATCTTGTAAAGAATTGATTACTAAATTAAGAACATATATATTTAAAATCTGAAATTATTTTTCCATCGGATTAAAAATTTTTAAAAGTAGGAGTACTTTAAATATTTTTGATTAAAAATGTCAAAGGAATAACATAATTCAAAATTAATAGTAATAATAAGTAGGGTAGTACTTGTAATTAAAATTAATTAATTGAAATTGTGTTGTAGTATGAAAAAATATATTAAACTTTCTTATACAAATAAGTATTCAAAATTTAAAAAATTTAATAAGAAAATTAATTAATTAATAACTCAAATACATTAATTAAAAGTTTTTAAAAAATTGTACTTATATATTTATAAAATAAAATATAAAATATAAAAATTTATTGAAATATAAAATATAAAAAATTTCTATATATAAAAGAGAAAAATTGTGAACTATTAACAAACAAAAATGAAAGTAAATACGAACTTTTTAATATATCAAATAATTGAGCAAAAATAGAAGAAATATTTTATCTTTATGTGTTAAAGTATTTAATTAAATGACTAAATACCATGATAAAATAACACAATTTTGAAAAATTCTGAGTTTCGATAAAAAAAAATAAAGCCAATCATTAAATATATGAAAATAAAATAAAAAAATAATAACGTCGGTATAACTAGATTATTATTGATATTACTTTTCTATACCTGTATATTACCTGCATATACCTGTATATACCTGTAATTGAAAATAAAATAATCTACAATATAGTAGAAAAAATTCCTCACATAACAAAAAGTTTTTGATCGACAATTAATAATATTTCACAAAGTGGTTGAGTTGCACGTGTGATACATATAATTGAAAACAATTTGCAATAATTGTAAATTCAGCATCAAACTCGAAAAATCTAAGTTTACGGAGACGGCTAAGTGAAAAAACTTTTTAGTGAACTGGCATAAATAATAATAGAAATGACGAATCTCCGAGTCCGTGCCAAACATAAATAATCATGTTTAGACGGAAAAGATGAAGTATACGCTGAAACCGAATTCGAAAAATAATAAGAGGCATGTTGGGCATCGATATTTGTTCGAAAATATCGAACGACTCGGGCCACAGACAATATCAACGCCAGAGAGCCCAGAATAGTCCTGTAGTCTGAAGATGATATATCTCGAGATACCGAGAATTAATCTTTCCCGATAATTCATCAGAAACGGGGAACCGGCTGCAACTATTCCCAAGTTAATCGATGCTACGACGCAACTGGAGCTGCAACTGGCAGGAGACGCCCTTGAGAGATCGCGGTCTCGAGAACGACAATTCGACTACGAGTCACTCCTCTTTTATTTTACCCATCCCTCTAGCACTAAAGCCGTCGTTACGTCACATTTTTAATCCACGCTCCGATTCTTCTTATTCCGGGTACACCGAAAACAAACGCCATATTTCGGGTGTATCGGTTTCACGTCACTTGACTCATAGCTGAACCAGCGATGATCAGGTTTCCATGTTCAATATCACGAATGCCCTGTCTCGCAATATCGGAGCCACTCTCTACTGTCTTCAAGACTCCGAAAAGTTGCGTTATATTAGCTCCAAATATTACAAAACCTCCTCACGAGCGTACAATCTCCTCGACTCACAAATACTAAACTACCTTCACGCGGAAAACATTATTTCAGGAATTTACCTAGACCCTGTTTATGCGAATCGAACGAAAGAACACTCAAGATTTTCTTACTCCCTTAATCTTTTATACGGTTATGTTCGTTCAATTTATTCAAGCTTATATAGAAAAACATTTAGTTTTTCGACTTACTGCCATTACGTATTTTCAACTTGGTATTATTTCACATTTTAAATGCCTGCCGAATGTAGACTTCGATTAATATTGAATTAAGCATCGTTTACAGCTTACTTTTTCTTTTTTATTATTTATACACAAAAAATCTTAATGTATTAATTTATCAGTCTTTTTATGAATATACAATAACAGCCTCACGATAAAACATTAGATTTAAAAGAATGGAATGAAACTAGAAAAACTCTATAGAAATTCTATGAACATTAAAATCTAGTACATCCTATAAATGTATATTGCTTTTCAGAATAAAAAAATTTTACATACATTATTTTCAAATGAGTGTATTCGGTCATAAGTGTGCATTACGTTATATTAATTTTATTAAAATGCAAAATATTTAATTTTATATTAATTCTTAAAGATTTATTTTAATAATACCTTTAATTTTCCGATATTCTGCATAAACTTAAACCTCGACTATATAGTATAGTAAAATCTCAATTTACAAAAAATCCGATCAAGCGAAAATAATAGCAGGTCACATTATTGAGTGGACTTTTCATTCTACTATGAATGTAGGTATGCAATCAATTTCAGGTTCATTTAAATTTCTTATTGTTCTAGCTCGTCAGCTAGAACCTTATATTTATAGATTTTAAAGAATCAATAGATGGAATTGTATTATACATTATAATCTATAAATATTTATAATTTTATAGTTTTTTAAAATCTATTTAATATAGTTTTTATTTACTAATTTTATATTAGAAAAAACACGTGATTTAATTAATGATAGAATATTCCTACAGCTACTATCAATCTGTATTAAATTTTTTTAAATATTAGTTTCTATTATATTAATGCGTTAAAAAAAAAATTTTTTTAATTTAAAGATCTTTAAAAGCCAAAAATCATTAATGAATATGCATTTTTAATTTATATTTTTTCAGAAGTAAAATATATATAGATTGTTAAAAATTATTAAAATTTTCGTAATTAAAACGTTCAACATATTTCGCAGAGAAATTAATTATGTAATATGAGTTGTGTAATTTAATATAATGAAAAGCGTAAAGAAAGGTGGTACTACATATGAGATTCTAATTACATATGAATTTAATAGAGATCAATAATTTTATATTCAATAAATATATCTTACCCGTTTTAAAATTATTCAATTTTTCAAAATCTTGTTTATGTAGGATAACTATTTGATTGTGAATATTTCGTCAATATCACTATTTTACTTCATATTAAAAATTTCTCTACTATAATGAATATTGGAAATATTATAAGATTGAATAATACATAAATGATTAAATATATAATAAAAATTAGAAAAATATATTTAAAAAAAAATTATTTTTATCTATTTTGATCGATGATGAATACTAATAATCGCCAGAAAAATATTATTGATAATATTGTAGAGTACAATCACGTGTAATTAGAAAGATATTAATTTCACCTTAAATATTGAAAAAATGAATATGACGTTAATTATTACAAGTAGGAGGAAACTTATATGATAGGTAAATGAAAAAACTATTTATTGATACTATCAATCTAAAAATATATTGATAGTTAAAATGGATAAATAAATTAACTGGAGAAATTAGCAGCAATGATAAACAAAGAAAAGTGACAATAAAAAACTTTTCAATTCGGAAAATCACATTAGCCTCTACTGCTTACGAAATTTACATCAAGAATACTTTATATATTTGTCAAGGGGCTCACAAATGTAAAGAACATATAAAGAAATGCCGTTTGCGATCGTCAACAAAAAGCCAAAGCTGGCTAATGACCGATAACGATACTTTCATTAAACGTACCACGCCCCCGCACATAAAATGCACATCAACGGTAAAAGAGTCACAGGCGTGAGCGCCAGAGTCACCCCCACCCTTACGGCGAGTGAGGTGATAATAAAGGCTGGATTCGACGTGATAATGGCGAAAACGAATGGTGGTTTCTTAGTCGCGCAAGGCGTTACTCAAATTGCCTTATATAAGAGTCGGATGTCATGCTCGAGAGCTACGATACTTAAAATTATTCACTTGCGCTCGTTCGACAGCAGACGTGCATGAACTCAATTTAGCGATTCTCTATCTCCTGTGTACACGAGGCCGCACGTGTCGCATCTCTACGACGTATCGAAGCTTCCTCGGCCGCAGTTGCGAGTACATGCATTTTCTTACGCCTGTGATATTATTTTATTTATACTAGAGAATATTCGTAGACTCCGTTTTTAATTACGGCCGCGCTTCTCCCTAAAGATTACACGCGAACATATCGTGGCAGACTTTTATATTACTTAATTAAAGTGTGAATTATGAGACTAGGGGCTGGGAAAAAAGTAGCGAAAATCGAGTTGCGATATTTCACGTCCGATCTGATTTACAGATAGATTTCTGATATTCTTAACAATTAGCTGATCTCACTATCCTACATTCAGTTTCAATAAATAAACGATAGCTTAATAATACTTAGCTCAAATAAAGACGTTATCTATATATATTATAATTTAAGCAAATTATTTAAGTGAAGAATGCTATAAAATTATCTGAATTTTTTAATGTAATAAATTGCAGTTGGAGATAAATTAAATTTCATATACTTTGTAAAAGAAGTGAAAAGTTGAATAATAAAAATTGATAACTTAATTCATACTTTGTGATCTCAGTTTAACAAATTGTAAAGTGTATGTAAATATATTAAAGTGCAGTATAATATCTATTAATTTCTACTGTTGGTGAAATTTGATAATTCTGTAGTCAGTAAATAGATAGATAGAAAATACTAAAATTCGACTTTTTACAAAACATTATACTTGCGCGTTTTATTCCTTGTTTCCTAGTGGCTAGTACTTTACAATGAGATAATTGTTTTCTACAATATAAATACTATAAGCGGATGTGTTGTCGTATTGTCGTTGGCAATTCAATCATTCGTTTTAAATCTGAACAGTATTTACATTAAATAAATAATCAATAATAAAATTTTGAAATTTTTTTATTTCTTTCCGCGCGTATTTTTTTAATTACAATGTACAAGAAAAATATATACAAGTTAAAGAAATAATGGAGAATAATCTTCATTATCGATAGAGTTGCAGCTGTGTACCAAAAATACAGTGTTGATGCCATAAATGCCTTACACTCGTTGATGTCACGATATAGGATCACGTATGCGATACCGTATATCACTTTCTCGTAGGATGTTACATTCAAGCCCCGCCAGGTGGCGCATCCATAGGCTGGGTTAAGAATGCGGAATGCGTCACAGTAGCTATTTAAACGGCGATCTTGCACGTGCGAATGCAGCCGCTATCTTCTTAAATGGGCGCAGTGCTTATATCTCTTCTTTAATATATGTCTTCTAACTTCTGTCGATGTATCATCTGTCTTCGTCAAACAAGCTTTATTTCCCTTATAAATTATTTTCTACATAACCTTTGTCTATATTTTACTTTACAGACATGTAAGAGATTTCATATTCGGCAACCTGCGAAATCTGAAAGTTTTCGATTTCCTGTCGAAAGCTGATTATAAAATTGTAAAGCCTTGATTGTGTTTGTAAATATCATTTGATTCATCCGTCCGTATTCTCCAAAAGTCGATAAATTTTTTTTTTTTTTATTTTCAAACGATATTGTAAGCAACGGTTATTGTTTTTTACATTAACCATATATTTTTAAATTAATTTGCGGTGCTAGTACCGATATTAGAACCTCGCATTTCCTTTTCAATTGTAGTTCTTCATGCTTTTTTCTTTATTTTTGAGCCAAATTTATTCTTCATTAAGACCACGTGGCATTGACAACTTAAAAAGTTTCTCGTGCCCGAAACCAAAAGCATTGTCAGGGGCGGGAGGAGGGATAGCCCTCAAACTGCGCCAGGGCACTGTGACACACACGAAGACGTTTGTTTTTTTAATAAAAATTTTGATAAATTATTAAATTGTTAATGTACATTTATAATTAAAATAGAAATAATTGACTGATTGAAATATTATTAATTAGATAATTTTCTTGTCGATTGTAAATGCTTTCGATTTCGATTTTCAATTAAATAAAAAATTTGGCTTAAAAATTACTAAATATTTTGTATACTTTATGCTTTAGTTATCATATAAGCTTTTTAATCTCTCTAAAAATAATATTTTTTAACGTGAATCTGGTTTGTGTATATAAGATATAAATGGACTAAAAATTAAAAAGAAATGTTTAAAATCATTATATAAATATATATATGTATAGATTCCGCAGAAAGTAAATTCTATTATTTTATAAATTTTTTTTCTCAACTCTACATCTATGATAAAATTATATTTTCATTTTATTTACTGATAATATTAAAACAATTATTTATTGCAATATTAAGGCTTCCACATCGATGGCATATAAAATAATACTTAGAGTTTCACAATAATATTAATACAATGTGATTGTTGAATTAAATATATATATATATAATTTTATGAGCTGCTTCATTGTAGAGTTAAAACATAGGATTTATACATTGTATTTGCTTTCAATAAAATAACAATGAATATAATTCACATGTTTTAGTATGACAATTCACATTCAATTACTTTAACGGTCAGTTCATATAGCAATAAATTATATAACTAGTTTATAATCCTACAAATAACTCAATTATGTCAGAGCTATTGTGGAGCAAGTTGTATTAAAACTAATGTTACTATAGTCTGCCATTCAATTTCAATGATTTTTGTTATGACTAACGATCTGCAGTACTTTATTGACCATAAAGAGGTACACACAGTAGTTTGATATCTTGTATATGCTATGTATTATCTACAAACGATTTTTGTTTACTGAAATTAGTTAATAGTTCGTTCTTTAGCTTTTGGGACACCGATGGTACGTATATTGATACCTTGCGCATTATTTATTCGGTGAACTATCGAACTGCTATAGAAAAGTTAAGATTTTTTAATTCACAAAGCCATGGCAAAAACAAAAATTAATCTTAAACTGAATATACGATTTTTTATATTATATTAAAGTATTTTAATCTTTAATTACACACGTTATAAGTAAACCTTTTGTCAAATATGTTTATGAGTATCATAAAGCCCCAGTGCCTCTATAAAATCAAATTTGTGATAAACCTTTTACTTAATGAATTATTGTAAATGAAGAAAATGTTAGAAAAAAAAAAAAATTAAAAGATAATACTGTGTCAGTTTCAGAGGCGGTTTATTGGAATAAATCTAAGGTACTCTCGATAGAAATAATTTATATATAAATTTAATAGTGATACACATATACTTACCAATAAGAATATATTAATTAAAATTTAGAAATTTAGCTTTCTAATTTTATTGACTAAATAAAATAATAATTTTTTTATTATTAAAGTAATATTAAAATGAACATCATTAATTTATTATTTTGCATTAATGATATAAACTATCTAACATTTAATTAGAACTTTATTTTACATTTCATATGAAGATTATAAAAATATTTTAAAAAAGAGATAGAAACCGTGATATTATCAATTTTTATTTGAACTTCGACTATTACGAATCGTTATTTTATTGGCCCATTTTGCAATTAGCAAATATCATAACCAAAATGAAGAATAAACTTTTCTTTTATTTACATTATTGTCTCGAACTAATTTAATGTAGTTTAATGTATACTTTCATAAATATTGGCATAAGAATTTATTATATTGTCTCGAGGCATATTGAATTATTTTCTGAAAATATTTTTAATCGCTAAAACATTATTCACATAATATATATAAATATCACATATAAATATCAACGCCTTATCTTTTAGAGTGTAAATTTACATTTTAATTTAGCTACTATTTAAGTGAAGGGTATTTTTATACGAAAATCTTTATGTGTACAAAGTTTTATTATTGTAAATTAAATTTCTTAAAATTTTTTTATTTATAAATATAGTTTTATTCAGTAACATTGAAAATATAATACAAGATTTAATATATTTTTACTTCTATAAGTTCTATTTCTATTTCTTTTTACAGCCAACTAGAACAAAGAGATTAGGTAATACTATTGCAGTACTTTTTAGTAGTTTCACTGTTTAGAACGTTTTAATGACACTGCTTTCACCACTATCTAAGGTCATTCCTATCATTATCGTAATATAATGATGTTCTGATTAAACCTATAAATAAATCTAATATTTTCTACCAATTGTTGACAATTTTGAGGCATTTAGGATTGTGTTAAGATACAAGAGCGCGATGTAACGCACTCAAGTCGAGAATTGACCATCTCGTTATTATCATAATGGCGAGCACCATTATTAAATGGTTTGTTTACAATGTGTTTTGATGCTTGAAAACAATTACGAACAAAAGCCCAAGGACGCCCGCTTACTAGAAACGTAGAGGAATAGCGTAAATTGTAAATAACGCTAGGATTTCACATTGAACAGACAGTATGTACAGAATTCGAAGAAGCTACATCAGCTCTTTTTATCAAAGGCTGAATCGCCGAGGCGAAAGTATACCCGGGCTTTTGACGTAATGGTCGACAACAGTGTACGCGAATTAACGGGAACCACGCTGCGGGTGGCACTTTATCGCGTTTAAAGCCTTGACCCCCGTTCGCCCTTTCATGTCCACGATTATCTCAGTACGTCTCTCTCTCTCTCTCTCTCTCTCTCTCTCTCTCTCTATCTATCTATCTATCTATATATCTATCTATCTCCCCCCACCCCCTCTCCCCCCTCTCTCTGTTTAGGCTGTGGTTACTTATATTACAACTTGTTAATGCGTACAGACCGCCATGAGTTACAAATTAAACATTCCGGAGGGTCGGGAATACTTTGGCGATTGAATTCGCGATGTTTATATCTTCCAAAATACGCTCCTCATATAGTTGAGCACTACAACAATAATTTGACCTGTATAAATTCTTTAGCTGGAATAACTGGTATCATTTGTTTTGATATTACTATACTTCTCGTTTCAGGCACTTATATGCCATATTATGAAAAGCGCGTATGGACTAGATTAAGTCAATGTATTTTGTATCGATAATGAAGGAAAAATGTCAGAAAGTAGTGAAAAGGGGAGAAATAAATTATCAGAAGAACAAGCAAGAAGAATGTTGGGCACCCGTCAAATTAGAGATCCTTCACTACGGAATATAATTCTGCGCTATTACTGAATTTTTAGATCCTTTTTGGCATTGAGCACCAACTACATTAGTTTGGGATACTGCTTCGAATAAAGCAAGCATTTCGCTTGGCTGACCCGAATACAGATTTCCAACAATCTAAACTACGTTTATTGATTGCACCTGCATTTCTGACACAGAAAATGAGATACCTATATAGGCGCCGATTCTACTATTAATATCCTTCATATCCTACTTACCCACCCCTATGACTCTACTGTATTCATTACATGTCAAGAACATTTATACATTTTTCTAATTTCTATATTTTTGTTAACCATAGCGTCAGTAGTACTAGTTTTATACGAAGATTGTATAGATGTTATCTATTCGTTTATCATAAATTTTTATGCTGCTTTTATAAACCCAAATATACCCTTCAACTTTTATTGAACTGCAATTATAATAACTTCTATAAAATCTACACACTCCTACATGTATACTATGATTATTTATCATTACAATATTTTTTACTTATTTCGTATTGAAATATAGTATTACAATTTGGTTTCATAATCAATAAAGTTGAATGGAAAAGAGCTTAAATATTTCATAAATTAATTACATATAATGTAATTCAAGATTATCTATATTATATCTATTTATACATAGCTTAACATGCGTGTAAAATTGAACTCTATTCATATTTACATTAATTATAAAATGAATGTGTCAATATTGATGTAAAATTATTCTAAAAACGTTTTATGAAAAGGATGTACAAACTATTTATTTTTGAAATGTTCAAAGCTTTGCTATAATAAATTTATTATTCTTTTTTCATACCATTTATCAACATTTAGTTAAATTTATTTATGTAAGAAAATACAAAGAATTTATTTGCAATTATAGTTACTATAATATCTATATTCTCAAAGCTGTGTTCAATCAAAATCATTTCAATAATATCGATGATAGATATTGAAACTATGCTAATATGCATGATACAATTACTATTAAAAATACGATGAAAAAATAAACTTTACAGTTTTTTAAGACAAAGTGCAAGAATGTTAACTAAACAAATGTTTAAAAAATAAAAATAATTTATAATTTCAATTATTTTTTCTATAGCATTGACAATATTTAAATAAATTATACTTATTATTAAATTAATTTTTCAAAATATCTAAAATACATTTAACAGTATTTAACAAGCAACTTTTTTATACAAAACCAATCAGCAGTAGCATAAAATAATTTTAAAGCATACAAAATTACTTAAAACTCAATATTCCAAATTTTAATGTACTCAATATAGTTGAATTACGAATATTAATATAGTTTAACGAATGATCTTTATTATATCATTACTTAATAATTTACAGAAAATCGATTAAACATACTAGACACATCTCTTTTTTATGAAATATCATACAATATATGCATATATTGCACAATATATGCAATATACAATATTATAACATTTGCTGGCTTTGTATATAAGAAAAATGAATAAATAATTATAGTTTTAGTACGATTTCTTTTTATTTTGTATCTCTACAAGAAATTACACCCACACACACACACACACACACACACACACACACATATATATATATATATATATATATATATATATAACGATAGAGAGAGAGAGAGAGAGAAACAAAAGATTTGTAATAGTAAAAACATGAAGTAATATTATGCAGCAGCAAGTTTATGATTTAATGAATGAATAAATTAATTTTTACTTGTACAAACATCAAAAGAGAGGAGGCTTTAAGTTAATTTTTCAGAAGAATACGACTCGCTTAAAGAATCTTTTTAAGTAATAAGTCAAAACTTATATTTTATGAGTATCGAATAGTGTCGTGAAATTATAAAAAAAAACTGTTATGATTTCCTAATTGAAAAAACGTTAAACAAAAAAGGATGTGTTAGTTACACGTCTAAAGTATACTAAACTTAACAAAATATCAGAAGACGCAGACTGTTTAGGAAAAATTAAAAAATTAAAAAAAATTAAAAAAATTAAAGATTAAATAAAATTAGTTTAGGAAAAAAAAGGCAATGGTAATAGTATAGAACCGAAATAATTTTACAGTTCGGGAAAAACTCAAATTTACAGTTTTTGAAGGATTCTGAAACAAGAATGGAAAATCTTCCCCCAGTGAATCCCAGATATTTAAAAATAAACACCGATTCTCTCACTTGAGAAAATGAATTATTAAATAGAGTAGATTAAATAGAATTAATGAATTATTAAAAACTACTTACATCTCGTAACGGAAAGATATATATATATACGACGACACCGATAAATTACATGCATCGTATAATTACTTCATTAGAAAAAAATAATAGCACAGTTCATCGGCTACAACGGAATCTATGGATTTTATCTATTGATCAATACACTATGAGTAAGTTTATTTTTTCCAGTTTATAGCTTATGTAAATATAATTGAAAACTTTACTTGTTAACATTGAAATCATTAAAAAAGAAGCGGAAGCTAACACTCGATGTAAGTAGTTTCCTAAGAGGCGACTAACTACTTTTGAAACGAACAATAATTTCAAATGTATGACAATGATCATATTAGGAGACAATAACAAAGTATAACAAAGTATAACAATAGTATAACAAAAGGCATTGAATGGAAATGGATAATTTAAATGATAAAACTGTTAAACTTAAGGGATTAATGATTAAAGACTTAATGTCATTGAATTAATTGAGTTAAAGAAAGCTTGTTACTAATATCTGAAGATTATTTAAATTCAGTAGTACAAAAAATATTTGGGGCTAAACAAGTAATCGGTAGATGACTGTTACGAGAAGGACGAAAATAATCAATAAAAAGATATTATTAAATATCGCATAATAAGAGATTTATTCACTATAAAATGAGTAAATTTAATAAATAATATTATACTAGTAAAGAATATTATATTGATTATAATTGAAATTTTATAAAATAATTAAAAGTTAAAAGAATAAAATTAATATTTATGCTTAGCATGAAATTTTTTTCGTGAAATTATAATAAATCGATTAAGAAATATGGTATTTTTTTAGCATACTTATATAGATCGATTTGATCTCACAATAGCAGAAGTTCATTTATTTCGGATTTAGGAATGGTTACGGATTAGTTCGCGTTATGGAAAAGAAGAATTTATAATATTATTATAAACAACAAATATGAAAATAATATAATTTAAAAAATACAGCTTAAAAAAAGTGTTTGCTTATTATCAAAGTCTGATATAGAAGATATGAATTTTCAAGATATTTGCATCATTAACAAATTTGATTCTAATACATTTTCATATAAAATACATTTATTTAAATGCAACTTACTATTTTCATATAAATGTATAATATACATATTATTAAATATTATTCACTTATTAATCATACTTATTACGAAATATGCTTTTCAATAAACTAAATAAAATAATTAATACTGTTACTATTTCGTATGGCTAGATAAAGCTATAAAGAATCCAAGTGTAAATTTCAATTAAGTCTCAATTTCAGTTTTACAATTTGATAAAATAAAAAAATAAAGTAACGAGTCTAAAAATAAAGTTAACCATTTGTATGTAATCATGCGCAACTTTGCTTATTAAGGATAAAAACGTTATACCTTTTTTTTTATTGAAACATAAATATTTATTTAGTGGCTCAAGTATTTTCACTCTAGAGGCCTATTTTTAAAATATTTCATAATAGAAACAGTGATTTGATGCGATAAGAAATTATATGTAATCGTAATTTTATTATTACATTAAAAAAATGCTATGTCTGTTACAATAGCTTAACCATAAAAATTCTTAAATTACTCTATAAAAGTTTTATGATTATTTTTAGTTGCAATTTTTGTACATATATATAAAAATCAATATTTACTAACATAAAATTTTTCATATTTTTCAATAATATTTTGTAAAAGTTGTTAAAACTATTTTATAAAAAAATTTATTTTGTGTTATGTAATTACAACCTATTTGAAAATAAAGGTCAAAAAGTTTTCAATAAATTATAAAATTAAAATTATATAATAAAAAAAGATTTAAAAGTATAAAATAATGTACGTATAAATAATAAATAAAAATATCAAGGTACAATATTACCATATTTACTGTCGGATTGCTACTGTTTTTACAAGATTTATAATTACATTGTAATTATAATAATAATTCTAAAATAATTCGTCTATATTAATATTATAAAAATTTATATATGAATTAAAATATTATTCTTTTATATCTTTGAAATTACTAATTTTCTATTCATAATGAAATGAAATAAATAGATATAGTTTATATTGAAAACCACTTTGAAAATATAAAAATATTGGATAAAAAAATATTTGTAGGTATATTGAAGTATCGTATTTTAATATGTATAATTTCGTAAATCCATAAATTAAAAATTAATAAATATGTAACTTAAAATAAATATTCTTAAATGTATTTAAAAGAATTAAAATACAAATTTCAACTGTTTCTTAAAAAAAATATATATTCATAATAGATTTATTATTGATCCTTTGTGATCTGATAATATTTATGATATTTATAATAAACTAGGGTAAATAAATTTACTTTTAATAATTATTAATGTAGAATGTAAAAACTAATTAGTGCTATTATTATTATAAGTTAAATTGTTGCAGAAATTATACAAAAGAGAATAAGATAATGTAATTGTAAATGATCAATTTAAATATATTGATATTATTCATTAATATAATTAAAATGTACGTATTATTGTTAATTTATCGTAAAATTTGTTTCAATATAAAATTGAAGTTTTCGCTTACACATTTATTGTTTATTTACTATTAATTTCGAAAAGTATATATAAAAGGAACTTTAAATTTATTCTTCTGCTCTCTGTCTCTCTTCTAACATCTACATATTTATGATTAAATTTCCTTTTAAAATGTAGGAATTTTGTAAGATATAAATTTTATAATGTCTAATGGACCTTTAAACAATTGATATTGTATAATCATTAAGTAAAAGAGATTCGGAAAATAAATTAACAAATATTTCATTATAGTTAACATTGTGTTTCATGCATATAATCTATAGCCACCTTAATTTTCTCAGTCTCAATTCCTGACGTACTACGTCCAATTCGATTGTACTCGACGATTAAAATCTCACTCTATTGTCTAGGGTTTTTTATTCCTGAAATATCCATATCTTCCTAACTCCCTTTATTTTTTTTTATTTTCCATCACTAGGGCATATTATGAAGTTAATAAAAACTTATTTATTTATTGTTTTAATAACGTTATAAGGACCGAGTGCAGAATGAAGTTGTTAGGAACCGTGTTTTTACTTCATTCAAACGCGCTGACGATCTGCATCGAAGCAACTTTCCTCATTAAATACAAGTTCGTAAAAAAAATTCCATTAAATTTATGAACTTTCCAAGCTTCTAGCCAATTATTTGTGATTAACGCGGCTGTGAAAATCCTCTTCAAAAAGCATCATGTCTTGCTTTCTAATTCTTACACTCTCCCTATAAAGAGAGTATTACTTCCGGTACCATTATTGCTGAACTCTCTATTGAATTCACTGGAAACACTAAATTTTTAATACCCCAAAATATTTATTACTTTTTAAAAATATATTATAACCGTCTTTCTTCTTTTTCATAATCCTCGAACTCCTGATCTTCAAATTATAGTAGCTTCAAGTAATTGTTATCTGTATGCTAAAATAAGTCGTTATAACATAAACAGCGTAACAAATAAAATCGTTGATTTAGAAAACAAGAAGAGCCTGATTTTGTGATTCCATTAAAGAAGCATCGCTTATTACATTAATTATATTTAATTCTAATGGATTGATTACCAAAGTATCGATAAGGAGCGCAGAAGCTCCTCCCCCTCCCATATTCGACACACGATTCCCACCCGTACGTATCGAGCACCTTGATTAGCATGTCGGGAGGGGGGGTGCATGCGCGCGCAGACGGCCACTTAGCAAACAATTATTTAACAAAAATTTACTGGGCTGTCAAGTGCGATTGAGAGAAACTACCTTAGGTAGATGGGATACGTGGACCGGATCATTAAATAATCCGATTGCCGAGTCGAGCTGCTGAGTGAAGCTGGAGAGTTAGCAAGGTCGACTCCGTCAACTACCGGCAATTGGCAGAGGACAAATCATCTGCGCTGGCGTACACAACGAACACAAACTCAAGTATGTAGTTGCTGGATATTGGTGGTAGATAGACTAGTATATACTGGAACGACGCTGCGAAGAAGAGGAAATAGTCGTCGAGAGGTTAGAGTTGCGTTCGTGTCGCGATTACTCCCCGGAGTCGACAACGGCTTCCTAATTGATACATCCACGGAGTATACGTCATCCGTTTATCTAAGGGATGACAGCTAACTTTAGGTTATTCCAATTTTAAATCCTTCTAATGCACATAGTCTCTAAACCCGTTAATGTGACGGAAGTCCCGTAGCAGAAGTCTTATTCCGAAACGCTCCCGAATTGTATAATAACAATAATAATAATAATAAGCTCTAAAACGACTAATCGAGGAGCAAATCTTTTAAAAGCCTTCGGCAAAACGAGACATTTATTTTGGTGTAACTGATACAAATGGCACACTTCTACAATTTTCAAAAAGTATCTGCTCTTAATTATTCTCTATTCTAATCTTCAATATTTTCATATCGTATCAATAACTATCTGAGCATTCAAAAACAAATTACATTTTTAGTATCGACTTCCACTGTCGATATTATATTACGATTGTATCGCCGATTCGTCTAAAATTATTATCGATTATTCGATTCATAAAAGTATTCGATGACTCAAAAGAGAAAAATATAATATTCGACTACCTTACTTTTTAAGCTATTGTCAATTTCCTTATTCAAAATCTTCCATTATTTTAATATTTTAATATTCGGCATATATGTATTAAGAGTTTATAAAAATGTGTAGTATTAATAATATATGGAGCGATTTTATTAATTCAGATAATTTTGATATAATAATTAATATCTTTTTGATAATTGTTAAAACTTGAAAAATATATTTCTAATGTGCAAAATAATCTTATACAGATATAATCATATATATACATATATATATATATATTTAATCTTATTAAATTGTTTTTAATTTCTTTAGTATCATGAAAAGTAAAACCAATTTATCAATTCAAACTAGTTTTATTTTTATTGATTTCTCTATATTTAAAATATTTTATATTATTTTTAGGTAGAATATTTTTTATTTAACTTTTGTATATAAATAGATTAACAATTGTTTGTACATAATATAGGTTTTTCTGCAGATTATTATAATATTGAATGCATTATTATTTAATTAATTCTTAAAATTAACCTTTTTATTTTATTTTATTTTAAAATTAAACAATTTTCTAAATGGTTATAAAATTGATAAGTTTTTTTTTTGACCAACAGGGATAATATACTTGTATAAATTATATCCGTAAATATCAATCGTGAGCTTTAAAAAAACAAAGTTAATTTAAAATTAAACGATTTGTCTTAAAAATTTCGTTATAAGTTGAATTTTCATGAATAATAATAAATTTCTTAAATTACTAAAATTATAAATATTAAATAATGATATTAAAAAATTTTTTATTTAAATTTTAAATCATCTTTAACACTAACTTAAAAAATATTTATTTGCAGCTAAATTAAATAAAAAAGAACGAGTTATTTAAAATTATGTTAATATTATTATTAAATATAAAGTTTTATTCAAGTGTTATGTATTTAAATCGAAGTGATAAAATAATAAGTAATAAACTTAGAAATTTGCTATATTTTCAATAAAATGTTTATAACATTTGCTTTAATTTTCTAAGCAGAGACATCTTTTTTCAATATTTCTTTATTAATAGGAATCATTTTTGTCTAGGTGTAGGCATAAAGTCATTAAAGAAAGCACTGACGTACAATGTTTGCATTACTTACAAATTTATTTATCTATTATAAAGTCAATGTTGCTTAAATATTAAAATATCTTACTCTAATTTATTTTCGCACTATATATATTAAATAAAAGCTTCGATATTTTTTAAAATAAATTCATTAAGCCTTCGAATATGATTCTAACTTCCTTATTGAATATATTGTTAATGTGGAAAATATCAACAATTATAAGTAATGTGAAATAAATATAATATTATTTTATTTAATATCATTTAATTTTATATATTTTATTACTAATAATAATGATAAATAAATAGGCATTATTATTGAAGTTAAAAGAAATAAAAATATATTAATATTAAATTGAAATAGTTCGTGTTTAATATATTTTAAATAAAATCAAATTGTTTGCATTATTCATATCTAACTACATATTTACTCAGTGAACAAATAATACTGTAATTATAAAGTGAACTTGGAACGTAAATGCAGGACCATATATAGGAATACAGAAATAATAAAACCTGGTGGCTATTAAGAATACAAAGAAAAAGCCTCTGTGTTGATAATTAAAATTAATATATGAAAGATGCTTCTTCGTAAGAGACGAGAGGAACGTTGAAAAAGGCTTACCCGAGGAAATTACAAGTCGAAAGACATTTTCGTGGGAGAAGGATGTGATAGATCAGTTGGGAAAGTGGGGCTGATTAAAAGGGACGTAAGGTACTGTGATTAATCAGGATCTACGAAGTGACAAGTCGACGGGGTGATCACGGAACCAAAGAAACTCCTACCCGGGAAAAACGGGGCCCTCTCTGACCGGCTAAAGCGTCGAAAATCGGCGAGTGGGAGGCGCTCCGATCGGGTGCTCCGATGGCCCGGGATTTTTATTTAGTTGGCCGCGCGTCGCCACGGGAGATAGAGCGTCAACCGAGTGTGGTGATAAATCGCAATCGACGAGGAGGACGAATAAGAAGACCGGTAAGTGAAACCCGCGGCCAATGTCGCGATCGAGCCGAAGCTTCCGATCGAATTCTTGTTCCCCTCAACTCTCTTCGACTTCGGCTTCTCCGAATGCCTTTCAAATTAAATATCGTAGATAATGAAAATTTCAAATCATCAATTTCGTTCAAAAGATTCAAACCCTTCCATATCATTATTTATATTCAATAAAAGAAAAAATGCGCTTCTGTCGTCCGTCCTTTATCACAAGTACTCGATGACAATGTGAGCTCTGATCTCTTTATGAGCTATATATTAATATTCTTATATCCTGGAGTATTGATGTGCTTGCCATGCTAATTTAAAATACGAGTCCATCATTGACCATTCGCTTTAGATTGTCGAAGAAGCCTTTTATCATTAAGTATGTGCGATTTTGTATATAAATTTCTCGGAATATTTTCGACGACTTTATTTAAATTCTTTATTGTCCGCTTAAAATTTCTAACACATTATCAGTATGTCATAATCAAGTAAATTGTTTTTCAAACCGCTAATAAGCGATCGCTGATTTATCTTTTGACACTTATGTTGGAATGAAAATTTATATTATTTGTACATTTGTACCCACTCTATACATAACCTATATAAAATATCAAGTTGTAAAAATATTTCAAATTTTTATTAAATTTATCGTCATTAATAATAATAATAATAATAGTTTAATTAATATTAGTATTAATAATAATAAATAATAATAAATAATAATAAAGATTCTTGTGAATAAAAATCTTTCGAATAATAAAATAAAAAGTGCAGATTCTTCGGGCGAAACGTTTTAGTAACGTATTATCGGGCTTTGAGCAGACAATGCTTGTCTGCTAATTGTATTGTATTATTCATGTAAGTGCACGTGCATGCCATGCCGGAGAGACATTGTGCAGTAAAAATAATCTTAATCGCCGGTGATTGGAAGACGCAAGAGTCATAGAAAGTTGGCGTGCTCGAAACGAGGGGAGCGCACGTGGTATATAATAACATATGAGAGAGGAACAAATACCTCTGGAGCGTATTTGCTCTCGAATGCATGAGCAATACGCTCTAGCAAAACATCTTCCCTGTATGTAACTACTGTGCATTTTATTGCGCGCATCGGCAATTCAAAGCATTCCGACGGCGCTTGCAATTTTTAACGCTCGAACGTTGAGCCGCCAAGGGGCTAGAGAAGTTGTTCGCCACGTAACGACGACGACGACGACGCCGACCTCCGTCTTGCCACCTCCATCCTCTCAATTCACGAGGTTTCGCAAAAGCTCGAACTTGGATAATTTGGCAACAGCGTGCTTCTACATCTGACAATCAAACTCTTCCCCATCGCGACCAACTTCCCGAGAGCTTCTGGTTAATACACACATGTATTATTCGGACACCGGTTGCGACGCTCGCAATCCAAAATGCGTCCCGATCTTGTCTTCTTTTCCCGATCTTAACTTCTTTTCATTTCTCAAGAGCCTTGCGCATCCTAGAATGACTGACTACTTCCTACTTTTCGTGGAGCTTTCATCTTTGAAGTGACGGACCTCGCCTAGTTACCGCCTCAATTTGATCTTTCTCTTGTTTACAAACACCTGTAATTTTCTACCTCTTATTATCCGCTTTTTCCGAACGCTACTTTTATTGATTTCACTTTTCATTGTGTTATTAATATCCGGCAAAGCTTACTTCGTCTGAAAACTCAATTTATTGACATGCGAGTAGCTTAAGTTTTAAGGTATTAGAGAAAAGTTATCGGTTGTTATCGCAACTCCTTACTTTCCACAAGACCATTTTAACCAACTGTTGTTTTACGTGAGCCGACTTGGACAAATTACCTTAATTTCAATAGATTCTCATTTGACCTTTAAGAATTACCTGTAAACCATATATTGATTGGATTTAAGAGACGGCATCGTTTACTTAGGTAAAATTGCTGTTTAATCTGAAAAATAAAGGAATGTGTTTTTAAAATCCATCGTACGTTCATAATAATGTAATTACTCCGATATTTTCAGTTTCAAGAATTTCAAAATGTTTTACGCAACATGACAACGTTTATTTTTTGACGTTCTGCTAACTGATTCTGATGCAAACATTTACATTAACATACCTGCTCATTAAATATTATGCTATTTATTTAATTAGCTGATCTGATAATTTATTACTATGAGGTAGCTTATTATAATAGCCGATTACTGTACTTTTTTATTCCTTGATTTTATTCCCTGATCATAATTTATAAATAATGATAATACATATATTTTATTAAAGCATAATTCTAGCTTAACTACTTAATGGATGGATATTTAATTATTTTAAACATTTCGATGAAGTAATAACTTCTGTGAGGGCAGTAATTTATTCAACACCTAGTCTCGTATAAAAAATTACAGTAGTGTGCTTCTTACATTATAATGCTTTTGAAGTTTAAATAAATTGAAGTACAACTTGTACATGAATAGATCATTCACTTCCTTATTATTTCTTAATATCGAATAGTTGGTACCACTTTAAATATGATAAAATTTATTAAACGTCTTGCATTACTATTCAATATAATTGTTTAGTTTGCAATTTTTTTTTTTTTTTAATCATTACCTTGACTCGGAAATTTTAATACAGTGAAACCCATTGTCTTGTTCGTTTGAGTAAAAACACTTCTGGTATAATTAAATATTTTGCAGATAAACGTATTATTGTTAAAAAATATTGTTTATTCAGAGTGAAACTGTGTTCTAAGTGGATATCTAGAATTAGTAACACACGTGTGTAGATTTACTTTAAAAGTTACTTTAAAAGCTAATATTGTTTATGAAATTTTGGAAAAATTCATAACCGACTTATCCTTGAACTGCAAGGATACAGTTATTATTTGCAACAATACATTTTTATTTGATTTTTTTTCTTAAACGTATGATGTTAAATCTCTTCTTTAGTTAGAATAATTGCAACGGTTTTGAACGAGTGCGTATTATATTATTCATGAACTTAAGCGCTTAAATTCTCCAAGTTCGATATGGTCGAGCGGAAGATCCTTGAAGTCAAGTTTGAATTTGAAGACGCGCAGTATTTGGCACATTCAATTTACTTCCACGTGACGTGATACATTTAATGTTATTGCAACCATGACCACAATGAAATGCACTCCCTCAATGTCAGTCAAAAGAATATGCTCTTTGCGCGTTCACAAGCTTTCCTCGTTTCCTCGTTCATAAGTTAATACACTCCAAGTAATTACTCAATCTCGGAACAGTCAGAGCAAGACAGTAAGACAAAATTGACGGTAATTATATGTATAACTCAGACTGCCCCCCTTTCGTCCCGCTGTACCTCGTAATCTAACCTGAAAGTTTTTTTAAATTTGGAGTAGTTAGTTTCGCTGATCAGGTGCGCGCCGGTTAATTAATTAGTGGCGTTTAATTAATTAATACGTATGAATTGTCTAGTATGGCCTTCCGTTTCAAATGTTCCATGTACAGTGAAGATACAAATTTCGGAATATAGTTAAAAAGATATCATTATTGTGACGTAACGCATGATGGTCAGAAATAAAAAAGAGGCGGAGAACCGAATTAAGATCGTCTTTGGCAAGGGGGACCAAGTGGTGAAGATATTTTGGCGAAGTTTTCATGTTTTTCATTAGCATAAGGGATCCATTTATAAAATATTAAATTATCTACTATGATTTATATTTAATTGGTTGTATTTACATATAAGCACTTTTTACATATTAAATAAGATACTTAAAACGATTACACTAGCACTATTGTTTTGATTTATTAGATGAAGACTGTAACTACATAACTACGAAGGTAATGTAAAGAAATTTTAGTCATAGAAAAATTTAAACGTAATTTATGAAATATCGCGTGCTAAACAATTGCTGAAAAAATCAACTGCACTTATGATTTATATATGTTATAAGTGTTGATAATAATTCTTTTTTTTATTCATTCATGATTCATTTGGCAATTCTACTAATTTATTCATTCATTCATTCATTTGTTCATTCATTCTTCCATTTATTCATTTTGATAGGGAGTACTTTATTTACTTGAGGTCATTAAATTAAATTAATTTATAAAAATGAGATAATACTATATTTGTGAAACGATATTTATGGGTTATATACCTTTTATACGTATTACACCTTTTATCCTATTTTATATTGCTTTTTTAAATTCATGAATAAATTTTCATAGCAATCTATTAATTGAGAAAATACTGATGAAAAAAATATTATATATCATTTCATTAGAAAACCATATTACTTATATCATTGTTAATAAATACTAATTTTTTATAAGTAAATTTTTCAATGTGATTTTATCGTAATATGTAACTAATATAGAAACAAAATCAAATGATAATATAAAAATATAAATAAATTAATCAATCAGTAGGATATTTTATTAACATAAAGGAAACATTTATCTGAAAGTTTTAGGTAATATAAGATAAATTATTAAAAACGTATTTTATTATTTTATCTGAATAATAATTTTTATTTCTATAGAGTTAAAAATTCAATCGCAACATATTTACTTAATGATTAATTTTATTTTATTTTATTTTAAAAAAAGTTATTAAAAATATTTTTGCTATGAATGTTATTAAAAAGGTATATTATCTGTATAAATAATAATAATATTTAGAATAGATTGAGTTTGTAAAATAAAATATGGATAAAAAAACTTCATATAAATAATATAGTGCATTAGATTCATAATATATATTAATAATACTATATCAAATTTTATTAATTATGATAATTTAAGGTAACGTTTAATGACTAATTAGAAATAACTATTTTAAATAATATAATTTTTCTTGAATTTTTTCTATTCGACAATGTTGTAATTACTAACTTAATGTTTATTTTAATTCAATAAAAATATACTCATTATATTAGTTTAAAAGTTCCGATAAAACAAATTTTTTATTTTTTTATTTTTTTTTTATAAAAGGAAGTGTAAAAATAAGCTATTGGTATGTACCAATAGCTTATTCATTACTACTTTAATAATTTATCTTGCTCTATTTTATTATTTTATAATCGGAACTGCAAGTTTATTGAAATTATAATTTTATTGTTTTGATATTTATTAAAGTTTAATTTTATTCAAATTAGATATTGGACACAATTTAGTGTAATATTTATAATAATATACTAAAAATATTCAATTAAAGATAAAATTGTATTTGCAATTGTATTTTTATTTTATAATAAATAAGCTTATTAAATTAATTATCTAACATTTTGAATGTAAATAAAACGTATAACTTATGTAATTCATGCGTGTATATATAAAATTATTAGGTAAATTAAATCCAGTTATCACTTGGGATAATACAAGTGAAATCCATTTATATCTTCAAAATATTATGATTCTTATAGAAAATCGTTACTTTTTCTACGATATAGTGCTTATTTTTAAAGATATTATTTTATTTAAAAGTATATTAAAACTTTATCTAATATAGTTTATCTTTTATAATAAAATGTCAAAAATTAAGTGATCAATAAAAAAAAATAATATAGAAATTTAAAAGTGTAAAAAGGTATATAAAAATTGTTGAATTGTAATTTATTTAACTTGATAAGTAAAAATGTCTATGACAGAGAATTATAACTCAAGAACGTGCTGAAAATGTTAACAAAAAATAATAATAAATATAAGAAAACCCATGTGCTCGCGTGTATTTTCTCTATTAGGAAGAAAAATGACAAAAAGCTTATCTCCGTTTTCGATACCGGCCCGTAACGACTGTAGAGATGGAAAGATTCAAAGATGGAAAGAGAATCAAGTCGGCGCATTCGAATGATTTGAATTATCGATACAATGCATCGGAAATAGCAGGTATTCACTTAAGAACACGTTCGCGAACGACATTCTTATGACAAATTAGATATAGATTCAACTAGAGAGAGTTGAAACATATAAGAGACCGTTTTACATACAGGTCGAAGTGGTAAATAAGGTAGTTTGGTAAGCAATGTCCGCTACGTCTCTCAGTTACCTTGACAGAGCTTTCTTTTAAATGATTAATTGTTCTCTGATTTTTGGCAATTTGTGTAATATATCGCTTAATTCCACTGCGATCCTCATGTTAAGTTCTCGATTTCAATAATTTCTGATAGTGCAATTAGCATCGCTGAACTACGCGAAGAAAAACCTTGAGCTCACGAGGGCAACTTGATTCAGCGCATAATTAATTTTTATTTTCCTTGACTATGCTGCTCGATTTTCTTTTTAAGCCCTTTTTCTCATTACGGATTTCGAATTAAAATATTAATACCGAACCGACGGGTCATTTTAGAGCAGTTTTTTTTATATTCATTTTTTATAATCTGTATTTTACAATACAGGCTCTAGTGAATTCTAATAAAGCAATACATCCATTAACTGGAAAATTTAATCTTCGCGCCGAAAATATATAATCCGTCGGTTTTAACAAGGAAAATTTACTCCTATTTAACTCCTATTTAACATTTAACTTTTACGATGTACTAAAACTTGTAATAGTATAATCTATCTTTTTTATTGATTTATAATAGTATGTTTGGGTAAGATGCGATCGGATTAGAGAGTCTTAATATTCCATCGATACATAAATATTTCTCCATAAAACAAGCATTGCTGGGTATCGTAAGTATGAGGCCTTAAATAAAACCGAAACCAGAGTCTTTTGTTAACGAAGCTACGATAGCTTAAGTTAAGAAGTATAGTTAAAAGAACAGATGACGCGTGTCAGCGTTCTGAGCACGCGTTCACGAGCGCGCAATTAGCATATGAGCTGTGGGATTGCGTGTCACGCTCATTTTCTCGCATTCTCACAACGAAATTGAAATGAATTCTAAGGAGGTGTAGGTAATGGCATGTATCGAAAGTAAAAATTTCGGACTTATTAAAGTTTCTCATGAAGACTCGCAGTCCATACACGTTCATTCCTCTCCAAGGATTTTCCGCAGAATTGTCATTTTAACCCCCGAGAGGTTCAACACGCACATCCCTTATTCTAATGAAAAACATCGAGGCCTCCTATGCGGTATTTCCTCCCTCATTCATTGATAAGTCGTCGCCCCACCCTCTGGGACCCTTCCGTTTGCAACTATTTCGCTCCACTCCTCCAAGCGGAGTGTATACCATATTCTCATGCTTTGGCTTTGATTGTCTTTGATTTTCTTACACAGGCCTCTGTCACGTGAAAACTTCAGTTCGACTTTGCGGATCCATCGATTCGCCAAAATATCTCCACCGCCTGGTTCCCCTGACCAAAGTCTTAATTCTTAAATCTTAATTCGGTTCTCCGCCTCTTTTTTGTGCAAATCGCGCTCTTTAAATAGATAAATACAAAATGTTCATATACTAAAAATATAAAATGATAGTTATATAATAAATACATTTTATTTCATAAATAGTAGGTAAGGTGTATAGATAAATAATTTATCGCCGATAACCACGTAAACGAAATTTCTAAAGCGAGTCCTCATATTTCATAATAGAACATTTAACATTACTACAAGTATAGAAAGCAATGAATTTGTAATGCTATTTAAAATAAAAAGCTCGGAGATGAAATGTGAAGTGGTATATGAACGTAATATAGGAAACGAGGCGCGGTCGAAAGCGAAATAATTAATTCGAAATAAGTATGTTGGGCTAGGTCGTTGGGAAATTTTTCTGTTAGACCGATACGTGGGAAGATACAAGTCTATTATTAGAGACTTCTCTGAATTAATTTCTTTGTAGGATCGAGTTCACGTTCCTGCCGCAGATAGTGAAGCGCATAAGGGTATAATCCGAGCGAATTCGGAGTCATGAAAACTGTATAACCGGGCACTCGAGCCAGGAAACTTCTACTAAATATTTATCGCTTAGATTCCTGGCGACGCAGTGTCGCAAATCATCAAATGCCAGAGATATTTCGCACACTCTTCGCTACCGGAGGATCCACGTACGCCGTTTATATCCGGATTGAATGCTCCCGTGATCGTATGAACGATATTGAGCGCAAGACGCTAGTTTGGGATTTGGCATTTCCATGCGTGACTCGTAGCTCAATTCCAATTTTAAAAAAGTTTCCAACGTAAGAATTTTTATCAACGATTCCTCCGGACAGAATATCTATTTTAAAAATGGGAATTAAATATCACTTTGGATATATCACCTCTCAGCCACAAAAAGTCTTGTATTATATATTATACCTTTTTCGATTTTACCTAAATTAAACTTAGTACAAATGCACCTTTCGTCACTTTCTTCACTTCATTTCATTTTTCGACTGAATTTCATTGATAAATAAGCAATCTTTGTTAAAAGAATTTTTAAGTCACCTCTCATGATAAAAAAAGCTTCTTTCCTGAATTTGATTTTACAAACTTCCTTACATTTATATATATATGCACAGACATATCACTTGGAAATTTTCTTCTAAATGCATAAGGATCATCAGAGCTAGCGCATAAATGAAAGTTTCGTAGTTCAAATTTTTAATTAAATTGACCCACTAACCCCGACCAGATAGTATTTAAAACTAAATCCAAAAGTATAATATCAAGGAGTAAAAAAATATTTAAACTTAGTTAATGAATTAAGCAATATTTGCTTGTTAATGACAAGGCTTCTATTTTCGCTATATTTACATATATTTCCTATTTTTCATTGCAAGTCTATAAATAACTTAAGGAATATGAAACTTTTTAAGAATCTTTAAATAATAATTTCACTTAATATACAAAAATCCATGCTGTTAAATAATTAAATATTAAATTGAAGTAAGCCCAGGTTTATTTAGATTGAAAAATTGGTATTATTGAGTAAATAATAATATTAAATTATCTCTTTTTTTAATTAAATTTTTGATACTTTTACCTTCTTCAGCACCGAAGTTCCTTTCCATAAAATCCAACAGATACCGCGGTTAAATATAATTTCTTAAAGGTATACATATAGATTTAAAACAATTTATTTTTAATTATAATTTCTTTTTAAGATACTAATTACCTATAAACATCAAGTTCATTTTATATTTTAGAAAGGTCAATCATGGCCAAGATTTTTTTAATATTTATTTCGTAAATTGTACAATTTTGAAGCTGCAAACCATATTGTTAATAGACAAATTTGTATATATGTAAGTCAGATCGTTGTCATTCAAATCAGCTCCCGACGAGTCATTGCCCATCACAAGATTCCAGATAAGTATCGTGACACTCACGTCATGCTTTCTTACGCTTAATGACATTATATCTGTAATTTTCATCTATTAATTAATAAAACCAAATAGCAATGATATATGATTGACTTATCAGTTTCTTGCTCCCTAAATAACTTCATTAATATCTATGTATTTGAAAAATATTTAATAAGGACAGGCTTTAGGACTCTAGCAGTTTATTAATCGAATTCTGATTATCGGTAATAAGGTAAAAAGTATGTTTGATATTTAGCGAGTAAAGATAATATTCAATGATATTAAGAATTAATTGTCTTTTATTTTTCGCATTTATTCGGATTTGTATATGCTTGTTGTAGAGAATCCATGCTTAAGACACCAAGTTAAGTGGAGCTTAAAATGTTAAAACTAATAAGTGTGTAAAATTACCTCTTAGCTTTATTAGAGTGAAATGTCTAATTACTCGACAAAGTATATTTTAATTTTAAAGGAAAACGGATTAGAGGAACTCGCTCGTATTGAAAATCCGGCAATGACTGCTGTCAAACAGCCGCTTAAAATTATGATTATTAAGAATAATTTTATTTTATACTTTGAAAATTCGATAAGCTAGAGATGATCGAAGATAACCTCAAACTCGCATAAATAACAGGGATAAATAAAACGCATACGTGAGCATGTGCTTACGTTTCTGGAAAAGCGACGCATGAAACTCGCTGTCAGGCGAGCATCCAACGAGTCAGCCATTTTCAGGATATTTCCAACATCCGTAGACGGTGTCGCGTTAAATGGTATAATTGGATATGGATTCTACCTACGGGCTTTCTCTCTCTCTCTCTCTCTCTCTCTCTCTCTGGTCTCATTGTTATCCCGCCTCCGACGAAGCGTTCATTGACTCTTTTTGCATCACCGAAAGCTCCACACACAAATATTAAGGTAGAAAAGAATCATTCGCCGTGGAGCTTGGAAATACAGAATGTGCTAGGGTTCCCTTACTAGTGTTCGCGGTGTGTACGGGCACCGTTTTTTGCGCAATATTTTTTCCCGTTTGGACAGGAAAAATTCGCAAAAAATTTATCTTATTTACTAAAAGAGTTCTAAATAACGTATACATTATATTTATCTTATATATAAAGAGGTTTCCTGTATTAATAATAAGTAATATTGACCATTGGAATAATAACAAGAGCAAAACTGCATAAATTTAGGATTTTTAACTTTCATTAGAGAACGTAGGAGCAACCCAAATTGAGTAAAAATATATGAATTTTGCGTTATTTAAATTTAGGAAATTCTCAGTCACTTAATAATATACTTAAAACATTTTTTTTAAAATAAAGATTAATTTCAACTTTGGGCTATGGTGGATAAATTTGTAATGTTTATTGTAATAATAATTAAATTAACATACCATCAAAAGTTTCTTCATTAAGAAGAAAGCTCGTTACTTGACGTATATAGAAATATTTTATTGTTCTCGGTAAATCGAATACGCATCGGTGGGGGAATTCGGAAGTGGGAAGGAGGGAATGGAGAGCACGCGTAAAATCATTTTTTTCTCTACGAGTATAATTAAAATCCATCAGTCCCGATATACTTTTCCCCTTCGTTCAAGAGTCACTTTTATTACAGTGAGGCGTTCACTCCACCCCAGTTCGATCCGAGCAAGAAGGAAATGAACGAGTTAGTTTCCAAGAGACGCAAATCCTTGAAAAATATTTACCTTAATTAGGGATTTATTGAGAATATCGAGTCGTAATTGATTTAATAATTAATCACAACGTTACATCAATTAATAGAAAAATAAGCGGGATAGCAAGTGGTATATGCCTCTATTGGACCCTATTATTTATAGCTGGTGTGTATATGTATGTGGTGTGTTGGCTGCTCCATATGATTGTCGGTGTTATCGCCTCGTCCCTCTTTCGCGCTTTTTTCTTGTTCCTCGCTTTATCGCTGAAATTCGTTTAGCTCGTAAGACACAGCGTTTTCCTAGACTTCCAAAATTGAACGCACTCCCTCCCCCACCTCGTTCCTCCGGTACACGCATCTTTACCTCGCGCGCGGGGCTCGATTCCTTTTGTCTTCCGCCCGATTCGTATTTACACCTTCTTTTCATTTTCACGAATTCTTGCGATATCATAACGGCTTCGCCTCTCACCCTTTTTCTCCCTTCGCGCGCTTCGGCCCACCTTCTTACTTCCCCTCCTCTGAGCTCTCCTTTTCTTTCTTCGGCCTCTACTAGCCTTCGGACAGAGTACCAGGTATTATCGTAGCCCGTCCGTACTTCTCCCCTCAACAAGACCCTCTTTCGAACGCCTGTCTTGCCGGATATAGAAAGTCACGTGCCCACGTCATACCTCCTTGTCTGTCATTGCCGCACTTTAGCGAGACGTAATTAGCGCCACAGCGCAATCGAATTTCTCCTTCCTCCTATCCGTAACAGACCCACTTTAAAGATTTCCTCTCGTAGCATGCTTTTGCTGAAACAGAGACTGTTTAGGCTCGGCAAGCCAGTATTTACTTATTAAACAATGTTAATGAGCAAATGGTTTAAAATGAATTTGTCCTTTAAGGAGGATAGCGCTTGCGTGCGCACCGACATGTAGTCTCTAAAACTCGGATAATTCTATCGTGCAGTTTGTCCCCTTTATTTACCCTTTTTCTCCAGCTTTTCACTTTATTTTTTTTTGACTTCGTATACCTAAAACCTTCACTTGGAATACAATTTTAGTTTCTTGTGTATATATTTTCAATATTACACTGTTTTATATAAGTGTACATAATGTAAATAATTCATTTCACCAATTCAACTTGATTAATATACCGATATGCAAAAAATCATGCAAACGTTAATAATTATTAGGGCTCAATGATCCTGAAAAACAAAGAGACAATTTTTTTTACATATTTTCACGTATAGCTGATAAAAACTAATGATATTTCATACTGGTATTCAAGTTTTTTCCCACGTGAAAAAAAAATAATACAAAGCCTTGTACTAATATTAAATTGACGTTAATGAAAAATAATCTACAGGGATGACAGCTAATTCAAAAGTTCATATTAGTATTCATAATATGCTGTATCAGAGAAATAATTATATACAATTATATACTTTATTACCGTTATTTAAATATATAAAAAAATATATAAAAAAAATTTTATGGGGATTAATGGTTATATTCATGTCTAATAAAAATTCAATTCTTAGGTATAGTGCAAGCCGATAAGGGATACATGTCACCTTAAGGCATTTTCAATAGATTTGTTCTCGTGCATTTGTTTCAAGTTTCTTTATGGAAACTACCGCATTTATAAATGTCACTTCGGGACCGAACACCTATGAATTAACTGAGTCCATTTATGTGATCATAATTTTAAAGTAGTGTGTAATAACAACAATGTGCAGAAACTGATAGCTGATAAATCCGGGAAAGGGCTTCATTTGTTTAGTAATTTTTACTGGAGCTAATTCTGTTATTCAATAAATTTAATCTATCGGCGTAAATAATGATAAGACAGACCGGTAAATATGCTGAAAAGTTTTACGTTGGAATTCCTTTTTATAGCACAGATTCCGCTTACTATCCGTATTTGTATACAAAAAGTAACAAATAAAATAGTTATAGTCTGAGCAAGGATTTTCGCATTTCGTAATTCGTTAAAAAATTAGTTTAAAGAAAAGAGTAATTAAAAAAAAATGTAGAGTTTTAAGACTGCGAAGTAGATGTTGTGCGAAGTATAAAAAAAAATCAGGCATTTGAATGAAATGATCGATTGAACGGTCAATTGCAAGAATTCGTTGTGAATTCCAACAATCAATATTTATTTTTGTATAAAATCACTTTATTTACAATCAATGCATTGTATAAATAAATTTTTAGAGTATAGTTCGAAAAAAGTAAGTTATAAAGATCAAGAGATATTGGAGAGAAGATAAATAAATAAAGCCAGACTGCAATATTTATTTTTGAGAGAAATTGGTATTTTTGTATTTGACACTCATCTATTGTACTGATTACGATGAAAGGGAATTGCGAACTGAAATTTGTATAATTCTTATAAGGTTTTACTGGGTAGCAAAAGTATTAGAACTTTGTAAAGTGAAGGAGAAGAAGGGTCGGACGTAAAGAAGTAAAGCTATTCGTCGAACACTTTATCTCAGGCGAAACACTCTTCCAAGTTAGCTACTTGTCCCCATGAATTGTAATTTTTATTTAAGCAAGTGGTTGCGAAAGCTCGCATCGCGTCGCAACAATAAAAATGAAAAAGCGCTTGTAAGCAAGAAGATAAACGGACACACAGATGCGAAAGTTGAAGTAGTGAGCACGAGTTATTGGGCATGTAAAATGGTTTGAAAACGTATATGAATTAAGGGTCCGTCCGTTTAACGAATTTTCCCCGCTTCTCAATGTCCCGAGGTAGCGGCTTCTTATAGCTAGCTCTGGGTACCCCTATCTTCCTCCTCCTCCTCCTCCTCTCTGCCGTAGCCGTGCACTAACTTCAACCTCTTAAACTCATGGTCCTACGCTGCCAGACCTAACTTCCAGACACTTCGGCCGTCTCCATTTCCGCATTTATCATTTTCGCGGTCCTAGGATAATGAGTACGATTGACTATGTAGTAAAGGTCGTTCCTTTGAAAAAACTTCTTCGATCTAGTTTCGATTTCCTTCCTCCCTCTTAAAATATTTTCGCCCCCCCCTCCGTATCGTAATAGGATTCTTAGAAAGCATCTGTCTTTCCATTTTATTGTCCCGCGGCAATGGAAATATTTGAAAATTCACAAAAGGAAAAAGAGGAAAATTCCGTAGGGTTAACTTGGTTAAGTGCTTGATGGTTGGGTTGTACGAAAAATTAGGAAATCTAATTTCGTTTGGTATTTCGCATTGGAATTTATTTTTCTCTCTTGTGATTTATAGAATACTGCATATCGCTATTTGATTATGATGCGCAGTAGTTGCCTGGTGACTATCAGCCCTATTCGATTTCATTAATTTCTAGCTCGTTATTCGGGTCAATCGGTATTCAAAAGACAGGAGGGACATTCAATTATTTACCGTTTACATGCATATTTACCTTCAGAAACTGAGGCTAACTTCGGTAAAAGAGCTCGTTATCACCCCCTATGTAGCTTTTCTATGAAACTGAATGGAAGAGTAATCCAATTCTAGATTATCTAAAATTAAAAATGTACGAATTTAAATAAAGTTTACGGACTCGAAGAAGAAAAGTATCACAGATGAATTGAGTTCATCAATGTATTTATCCGATACCTATAACATTCAGTTTATAAGCAATATGTATTAGGAATGAACTTTAATTGTTATAACGAAAAATCTAAGCAATTGAAATTTTAGAAGACTTTTGTTTTTATAAAAATTTAGATGGAATAAACCCAATCGAAAAATGGTAAAATTCTGGTACTATAAGTCGCAAACGTAAAATGCTTAGTAATCATTTTTATTACAGATGGACATTTAAAAAAAAATGCAAACAATAAAATTGAGATAAATGTCTTTCTGTCATTTATTATAAAAATCATTAACCAACCGTAGAAATTCAAACCGTAGATATCAAATCATATGTCTTCATTATTGTGATCATTATGATTATTGCTGTTGTTGTCGTTGTCATTGTTGTCGTCGTCGTTGTTGTTGTTTTTGTTGTTGTTTTTATCATAATCATCATTACAATTATTACATTTTTACGTACTATTAAGTCATTAACTTCCTTTTTTATTATAGCAGTATTTCGTAGTACGTGATAATTAATAATCAAACGATACTTGTTTTGTCGATTATAAATATTTTAATTTAATTAACGTTGATTACGAATTCATTTACTCTAGATAATGTGTATATTTCATTTTAAAAGTTTCACCGCCTTTATAAAGTGACCACATAATAAATGATTGAATTAATGCAATTTAAAAATTTATAAAGTAATGACTGAAAGATAAGCTGTGTATGGATCTCAAATCATTTATTAAATACTTGCGTTTTTAAAAATTTTAAATCATTATTAGCTTTAATGTAGCCATAGCTATAGAACGTCAATAACAGAAATGTTTATTTATTTTTTATTACTCTATATATTGATAGAAGCAGTTATCGATCCAAAATATTCGATTTGGAAACTAATGATTGGAATTCTGGGGCTAACATTAATATTACTATAAATTTACTTCAGTTATGTTATCTCTGCCCTGCCTTGCTAATCTTTAATAGTTTAATATACTTATTTAAATACTAATCATTATTTACAATCATAAAATCTATTTTACGTTAATTAATGTACGTAATTATTACGTAATTGTATAACGCTGGCTCGATTCTTATTCTACGATTCTAATAATATTACATTTTGCGAGAACAGTTTCATATTTTTAGTAATTGATTAAAAAAAAGGGAAAGGACTTGGTATTTTTTTGCATTATCATTTTAAAAATTTCCGGCATAAGTCTGACAGTCTTTTTAAAAAATTGTAGAAATATCTCCTTTTTGATGTTTCGCTCCCTTATAAATATTTCATAGTTTTCCTTGTACAATACTACATACATCTCGATGTTCGTACACAAAAGAAAGAATAAAGGTAGAAAGAAAACTACATTACATAACTTTACACACCAACATTTATTACGACGAATATTTTAATTCTGATTTTACAATTGTATTGTATTTAAAAATAAACCTTTCATATCAATAATAAATTTTTAACATTTAATTTGATTTGAATTTATACAAAGATATATAAATTAATAAGGAATGATTAAAAATTTTTAAATGAAAAATTTAAAATTACTTGAAGAGTAATATGTAGTTTCTTCGCTAGATGTGCTGGTTCTATTCAAAAATTTCCTGGCAAAAATTCATTAGTGCGAGCAACTCGAACCTCAAATGATTACAAAAACGAACGCCCTTGGGACTGCCTCACATGAACTCGCATAACGTTTTCGTTAGCCTTTCTCTCTCTCTCTCTCTCTCTCTCTCTCTCTCTCTCTCACTCTCACTCTTAATTTGTCCTTCTTCTCTCCACTACTTTGGCCTTATTCTCTATTTTCTTTACTAATTCGCTCTTGTTCGAATTTTCGTCATTTTCTGCAGAGCATCAAGAATATGCTAATCAAATATGCAAAGTTCGACCAGATATAAAACCACCCTATCTCCGCTATACAGTACATACTTCAAATGGAGACGGCTAGAGACAAGAAAACGTGAAGCGGGAAGAATGAAGAGAAAACGCGCATACCATTTTTATATTTGAAAAAAGTGTGAATAACTCAAGAGTAAGAAAATAAATCTTTCAGACTGTCTAATGTTACACTTACTTAACCTTTTTACATTTATCTCTTTTTCAGTCTTATTGTCCTTATATTATTTATTTCTTTATTCATATTTATAAGGACTAATTAAATTAAAAGCATGTACCCAAAATTTCTAATAAACAATACTTATCTATTTATCTTTCGCACGAATAAACGTCAGTATTATATAATACAGAAATATTGATTCAATCAATATTTATATAAAATTAAGGTTTTTTATAATTCTTATGCAACGTATAATAATGCTTGCTCTAAGTACTTTAATAATTAAAGATTTATTTGATAAACTTTATTTAACCAATTTTGTTTTTAAGCTATTTATATTATAATAATATAAATACTGTTTTCATATTCTTTTTATTCTTTTATGTCACTGTCATAACTACATATTAATTTTTCAAAGAAATTCAACAATCTTACTTCGAATGTTCTAGGCACATTTTTAGCTTTAAAATAAATCTAGTTTTCAGTATTAGGTATTTTATAAAAAAGACTACAACTATACTTTTCATATTATAATATATAAAATATTTTTGTGGGAATGTAAAAAAAATTATTAATTATGAATATACTTACAAATTCTCTTTAACATTAAAAAAATTTAATAATTACTGAAATTAATTTTCTTGAAGACATAGTTATCATAATATTTCTAATTATGTATTTTAATTTCCACAACAGTATTTATTTTAGTTGTAGCTGACAGTACATGTAGATGGTGTACATATATATATATATATATATTATCTGAAAATATTTATACGATATTAAATAATTAATTAAAATATATATTAAATTTATTATTATTTATTAACTATGATTCTTTTCGGTACATTATACTTTTGCTCTCCCTCCATCATATCTTTTATTCCAGATTAGACTATTTGTCATCGTTTGTCTTAGTTGAATCTCTTACACTAAAATTTTCTTTTGTATCTATCATAATTTCTTTCACATTTGCTTTTTACTTATATCTTATTCTTTCTTTCCCTTTTCTCCTGACTTGTTTCATTCTTCTTTTTCATTGATTTATCTTTCTTGATCTTACTATATATATGTTCTGACATATCTGTAACTAGCATTATATGATTTTAGAATCACAGTCTTCCGCATAAGATATTTAAAAATAGTTTAATAAAATAATAGTTTAAAAAAAATTAGAACATATATTTTCGAAAGTATTGATTAAATAATCGTTTAAAAAATATGGGTATATTCAGATTTTTTAATATAGTTATTACTGGTGTTAATATAACAAAAAAATGTGATTAAAATTGAATTTTTCTCAATAGTAAGCTTTAATAACGAACTTAACATAAATAGTCGTCATGATTAATGAGACAAACAATTGCATTAATCTGAAACAAAACAATATTTACTTTAATGATGAAATAAATATTTATATCCTGCTATTTTAGTTATTTAAATATCATTTTATTCTGAGTTTTCTTTAATTTAATTAATTTAATTAATTTCCTATATTTTAAGTCTTTTAGAGACAAATATAATATAAATAAATAAAAATTCATATAAATAAAACTTTATAATTGTATAAACATTGTATTAACATTCTATGTGAAAAATAATTTTATTGAACCTGTACAACAAATGCAATATATTTTAACACTGTATATATGTTATCTATAACGTGTAATGTCTAATAATAACTAATTAGATCTTTTAATCATATAGTAATTAATGACTTATCATTAAGAAATGAAAATGATATAACGATGCCAGACAGAATATCAAATTGTATGACGTACTTCGACTACTTAGGCTGACTCAAATATTTATAAAAACGACGTAAACTAATACAGATGAGTTCGTAATGAATCTAAAGCTGTTGTAATCGTGAAAATATTAATTTTGATCACAGCGTAAAGTTGTATAATACATGAATATTGACCGTCGGCCCTGGCAGTCCAAGGAGATGGTTGACCAGCTGAGACAATTCCCGTCAGACATGGATAACCAAGTAGGAATGCCCCAGTTAGCATTGATCGTCAGACTCAGTACGTCCAAGGAAGGGGCTGGCCAGGTAACACAGTCCCATACAGACCCAATCGGTTCCTTTCGGTCGCAGTCTGATCCGGGATCAGGTACAGACGGTCCCGTACCTCCACTCACTGGACTTCACTTCAGCCTCAATTCACACCGTTTTATCATACGGATTATTAAGGGCTCGATCACTCCAATGAAAAACCACGTTAGCTCTTCTAAAGCTAGAGAAAAACTACCAACTGCGCGCCTTATATTATCTAATTATCACTTGACCGCCCCTCTCGGGCGGCTTAAAGAAAGACTCCATTGTATATAGTGAACCCTCGGGTTACTCGCCGCTAAGAATTTTACTACTCTATAATCTAAAACTAATATTATTTACAACGCAGATAAAGAGCGATGACGATAATCTCGAACATATTGAAAAATATTACCACTTCACAGTATTATTTTTTTAAATTCTGCTAGATTAAAATAAATGTAAAACTAAAATAAATTTTCTTGTCGATTATTAGAAGTGGATAAAATTCTCTTTATTGTGAAGATAAGTTTTGATGACTCATTAATATTAATGCGTGCGTCACAGCTCTTTACGATCCCTGGCACGTGGGCGTGGTATACTTACTCATTGTACTGTATCGGCAGAAAAAAGAGAATAAGCACGACGGTAGAAGTAGTGGTGGGATATCGTGGCACCAAAAGCTGAGTTACAGCTGATGAAAAGAAATTGAAGCAGAGGAGAACAACAGATGTATCATAGAAGCGCAATGAAATATTAAATGGCGAATAGCAAAGGGTGTAACTGTGAGGTATACTACTTTCCTCGTCCATCATCTGGTTTGCTCGATGTTCATTCGATACCGATAATGATAACGCTAATTACATTCGTGTGTGCCGAATGTAGAAATGACAATACTTAAACCAAAGTAAAGAAAAAAAAGAGTGAATTTTAGATTCACTTTAAAGAATACAATTTAAGGAAGGATACTACTGACTTTTGGTTAGTTTCGCGCCTCATTACCTTACCTTTAGTTCTTCTCGCACCCACACCGCCACACGCACACTTTTATCTTCAATAATTTTTTCATTAAACTAAAATCCGTGTGCTTCCCGTGGCCGGCTACCTAAAAGTTGGTTTCTAAAAGTTTATTGCAACAATTGTCTTCGATCTCGTCACAACTCCCGTAGTTCACCATGCGGACCCTTTCTGGTTTTATATCGTAGACAATTGCTAAATTTCTGGACTCTCTATCCGCGTCCTCGAAATATTTCATCTCGGTCTCCTGCTTACGTCGGCAGCCGTTCCTCCTGAAGCCGAGATTGTCCTTGAAACGTCCTACAAAGCAGTTTTGTTGGAGAGAAGATAACTGCCGAGTACTCTGTAACCGCTTGCCACCCATTCCCTGTGAACTTCCATTTCGATAACTCTTGCAAAATACCCTTCGTTCGGCTACTTCATCTTTCATAGACTTTTAAATTCCCATTAGATATTATTTCCTTCTTTCGGGATTCTCTTCTAAAACTCCTTCATTTTTCTACACTATAATAAAATATACGAAAACGACAACGAGATCTGGCAAATTATTATTTCAAATTTTTAGTCCTTATCGTTAACAAAATAAGTAACTGACCACGAGATTTTCGGTTTTTTATTTTAACTGATATTTAAAGAAGATTCGCGACCTTTTCTACAAATTTTTATTTTTTCGTCTAAAAAATAAATAAGCTAATACAATCCATACTTTTTTATTCGATACATTTCAATTTTTTAACAGTCAATTATTAAAAAATAGCCTTTCTCAAATTTAATTACAATACATTACAATAAATGTATAATAATTTTACAAAATGATACTTTTATATTTTTTAATCTATGCAATTATACAATACACGCAATCAGCTTATTCTGAGAATGTTTAAAAACTATAAGTACTGCTTTTAATTATACTCAAGCTAAAAGTTCCCGTCTAATTAAACACTGGTGAAGTAAAGTATTATATAGGCTACGTAATTCCTCAAACACTATATATACTTTAAATAAGTGCAACGTTCTAAATACTAATTTTCCACTTAATCATAATTTTTTAACGTCCGATTTAAAACAATTATGTTTGACTCTGTTTCAACTATATTCGAATTTTTATATGTATTTATATCAAAAAGAAGGAATTGAATATTTACATGTTCTAGACAAAAATGTGGAATAATTGTTAAAGCCTGAGCCAGTATTATTTTAGTTACAAGTATTATAATATACATTGCTTATCATTGGTGTTATGAATTATTTGTATAATTTTTTGTATGCAATAACTTGACATGCTGTAACTCAATTGCTAGAGTATATTGAGATCAGTCTCAAATACGCACACGCATCTAACGCTTAATCGACTTTAACGTATACTTCGATGAGCGGGGTGGATTTTATTGAGGGCGGTATTGAATCCGAACAAATTGAATTAAATGACTTCTTTATTTATAAATCTTATTGATACTTAAAAAGTTTACAAAAAATATTTTGTTCTTTTAAGAAAATGGTCGTCATCATCGTCTTTGTTATTATATAGCATTTTTAAAAATAACATAATGCCTTCATTTGATTAGGATAGATGATTTTACGATATACATTGTTGATAAAATAATTTTATAAAATGGAAGGAAACTTGATATTGTCAATTTTTTGAAATTCTATTCGTAAATTACATAGACTAAGCCTTTCAAATGTTATCGGCTGAATAAGCTCATAAACAGTTGTACCAATAAGACATATTTCTTGAATTTGTCTTATTAACATGAGATCGTAACTGGTGACAAGGCCAGTATGAATTAATTCGTTGATTTAATAGAGCCACGCTGACTTTCTTCAACTCAGAATGAACCCAGTGTACAATAGATATAATTCTCGCTCTATAAAATCGAAGGATTGGAATAAAAATCCTAAAAAAATATTTAGTTATTCCATGTTCATGAGGCTCTCGATATGACAAAGTGTCGAAAAGTTATTTTGCCCATGATCGTAGTGGCCGGGGAAAGTATCCGGGGAGAGTTTGTAAAAATCAATGGTCCATCGACTGTAAGCAATTGTTGTAGTATTGGCAAACTTTGACCGTATACAATAGAGAGGAATTTTCTCTTTCCCGGTTCTTTGAACTCTCGGCATTTGGGGCTATTTACAATGTATTCGTCTATTGTCTACATTAGAAAGCGACAGATTTCAAAGTTTTCGTCGATTCGAACGACTATTCGGCTATCCACTCAATCCCGTAACGGCATTCGTCGCAAAGACATAAAACTCGATTTTACGAGTCCTTCCTTTATTTACATCCCCATCCAATAAGAGTGATAAAAAGATTTAAAGAGAGGCCAGCGCGAACGTGAATGCATAAAAGTGATGGTTTACGCTCCGAACGCTCCAAACAAAGACAGACAAGTTTGTTTAACAAGACACTTCTCGACTCCGCTATTATTCAACGAATATTCAAATTTCTTCAACCGACATGACCACGTGACATTAGACAAACCCTAACGGTGCAGTAATTATTTCAAAATCTTGATTGATAAATAGAAAAGCCAGAAAAAATATCTTTGCTACCTCTAGATTTTTTAAAACAGCTCGAAGATCCTCTTAAAAGTAAGAAGGAGGGATCAATCACTCGAGCTACGGTTATTCTTCTTACTTACACACTCGAATTAAAGGATCTCTTTGAGAAAAAAAGCACTGCTCGGGGGGAAAACTGCCTTGTGAGCCGTCATAATATGGAGTCTGCGTTGAATGGATGCGTATCGACCGTTACGAAGCTCGATGCGACTGCAAAATTTTTCATCTCGGTGTCGAAATTAGCTATTGCGACGGCTACATAAGCTCCGTCAGGGCGACCGAACAACCGATGCCCCTTCTCAATCTAGGATTCCCGAATCACTCTGAACCTGGAGGATACGCACACGACCACTTACTGGGATTGCCCATTTAAGGCCATTCTCAAACTAGTGGGGCACTTGTGGGGCTCGCGTGCCGTCGATTAGTCGCTTTTAAATCGAGCCCGACGAAGATAAAGATATTGACCCTCGATAACTGTTGGATGGATTTGACGCTGTTTAACAAGGATGGAGAGTCTCGTTATACCAGAGTTACGTTGTCTTTGAACTATTGATTGACGACTTGAATCTGACAATCGAATTTTATCTCCGATATTAACACAATCATTTTTGAAATTCATTTTCTTATTCTATCTATCTTTTAAGCTTACTCCTTCTTACTCTGATTATTTTTAATTTTTTCAATATTTAGATAAATAAGGGTAGATTCCGTTTATTTTACTCTTCGCCTAGACAAAAAAATAACAATATCTTAGAGATTTACGTATATCCGATTGGAAATGCAGTCTCTCTCTCTCTCTCTCTTTCTCTCTCTCTCTCTCTCTCTCTCTCTCTCTCTCTCTCTCTCTCTCTATATATATATATATATATATATATATATTATTATAAAAAATTAAATTAATAATTTTACTTTATTTCCTGGAGATTATTTATCAAGCTTGTTTGATTTGGATGCCAACTGCCAATTGACCAGGTGCCTGTCATTCTACGTATTTTTATGATTTATCATTTATGTATTTCACAAATAGTACTATCAAAAAATTTGTTTGTCATTTTATTGAAATATTTTATGCAAAAATATTGGTTTCGTACTTGCGTTTAAAAAAAAATTAATTAATTCTGCAATAGATGCATTTAATGACATTTCAAAGAAACAGTCATTATAATCCGGAAATTTATAATATTTGATCTGTAAAAGAAAATTAACTTATCTATTATTATAAAGTTTTGTAGAGTACATAAGAAATTACGATATTTTTAAAGATTCCTAATTGTTTTTACTGTAGTAGAATTAAGATTAGGTTTCAAACCTAAATTAATCAAAAGCAAATTACATAACCATTTCAAAATACGATTTCTTAAATATGATTCCGACATATAAATGAAAAAAATTAAAATATATTATAAAATTGTAATAGCTTGTGAGTTTATTGAGAATTAATGGACATTTTGAAGGGTAATTATTAAAAATATAATTAATAACGATATATTAGTTATTAATTGAAACTTTAACGAATTGTTTTTTTTGTAAAAACATTAATAAATTCATCGAGAAAAAAGTATGTACTATGATTATGGATATTGTTGAAGTTTTAACACAATATAGCAACTGAATATTTTGAACACGTAACTGAGCAAAGGTAGTTCGATATTTAAAAATGACTTGCTTGAATTAACATTACACTTTCCCTAACGTTCTTTTTTCATGTATCAATGGGTTTGATTTAATAACGAACGGCACGATCTCCCTATCCCCCTCTCTCTCTCTCTCTCTCTCTCTCTCTCTCTCTCTCTCTCTGAAATTGAGAATGAACGAGGTCTGGAAGAGTACGACCTCCACTTACTCATACCAAGCGTCGTGGCGCCGAGCCTCATTAAGTCCATACGGACCGCTGGATTATGAAAATATCACCCTCGGCATAACGACCCTTTGTTTTTGCCCCCAGTTATGATTTAACTCTCGCGACGATGTGCGTAAGCTCGCGTCACCCGGGCGACTTTTTCTACGCATGAGCGGCTTCACTTTGACGCGACTTTGTTGAATTCCCTCCTTCATCTTCCTCCTCCGCCTCCCCCTACCAGTCCTCGACCATCCACTATCCACTATGAAAAGCGGCGGGTCTTTTGCGCGGATCTCTATACATTATTAAGGAGGACATTTTTAGATTTAAAAATCTGCTGGTCGACTGTTCGATTCGAATTAAACTAATGTCATATTTGAATTAAGCCCTTTTTAGACTTCATGATCACTCTTTCAATTACATTAAAATTATTTCCACATGCCGTATTGAATATCTTTCTCGAACTACATTCCTTTTTTCAATTTATGGAGCTGCAATTGTACCGGAAAAATATCCTCTTTCGTTTAGTAAGCGAGGACAAAGTAACTACGCATTCCACTGTCGCAATTACACTTTTCCACTATCGCTAATCAAAGATCAAAAGGCCTATGTGCTATTCTCTCGTAAAGATAGGGGGTAATGATAACTTTTAAAGTGGCATTTATACACACGTCATAGTCTGCATAGGAGAATTACGTAAACTTTTTGCGACGATCGCACGTCCAATGTCAGACAAGTAACGGACTTAGTCTAATATCTTATAATTTATAATATTCACCGCTACATCCTTGAAAATACTCAATCCCATTATTCATTGTAAGAAAGCTCGTCTCTTCAACCTCATTCCATATCACAACAATATAAAAGAGTCTACCTGATCATGTAGTAATACTATAATTGAAATCCCTGATTTTAGAATAAGCGACGCTTAGCTAAAAGGAATTCTTTCCTTCGATGCTGAATAGCTCGTGTAAAAAGTCGCTTATAGCCCTTGACCTTCTGACAACATCATTATGTTAAGACATCGATACTGAGGAAAGCGAGGGATCCCCCCTCTCCTGCCAGCTTTTTCACATACATCATGCGCCGTACTTCCGACTATTTTTTACTTTGCGATCCCTTTCTCCTTTGGCGCCAAGTCCTCGCCTAGAAGAAATCCTCCTTTTCTATCATTTCATTTTCATCTACAATGTATATGGCGCGAAACTTTATCGTCTATCCGATTCCTATTTTTTATTTTTATTTTTTTTTCTACCACTTGCTAAGGAAGGCTTCGTTTTCCTAAAAATTTGTCTCTCCAACGATTGTAAATATCAAAGATCTTTATACGCACTTCTATCATTGAAGGTAGAAATATATGAGCTTGTCATTCAGAAAACAAATGAAATAAACTAAGTACCAAATTTACACCTAAGATTAATTTGTCGCCATCCATCATTTTTCAAAGATCTTGCAAATATCCGAACTTCCATTATCCCATTCATATTATTTTCAGCTAAAATACACAAATGCATTCATTTCTCAAAATTCTTCATCAATTTTGTTAGTTTCTAAATACTTTATTATGCATCATTATTCAGTCGACATATAAGATTATTAGTATATTTAAATTGCAAAAACATTAATTGAAATTCTTCATTAACAGTAGCATTAAATCCATTTTGAAAAAACAAAATTTATAAAGTATTAAATAATATTTTCAATGGTATTGATCAATTTATATGCATCCAAGTGCAAATATGAAATAGTTACTTTGGTTGTAAATCCAATATCGTTATGTAATCACATGTGGGTTCAAAATTCTCATCCTTTAACATTAATCATTCTTTATTTAAAGAATGTTTTCTCGTGAAGCTTAAATTTATTTAAGTATACTAGTGTTCAATAGATTCTAGCCAAAATAATATTTATGTGTAAGATTAGTAGGTATTATTACGATGAAATTGACAAATTTGTACAGATAATTTTTAATCACTGTAACAATTTATTGATTTTGAGAAAGCCAATATATTGGTGAAAGTCATACTGAATTAAAAAAAAGTCTTTGTACAAGTACTGAATATAACTAGAATTTCAATTACCAATCAGAATTACGTTTAAATTAAAGAAAATACTTAAAAGTGAATATATTCAATTTCATATTTACAATAAATTTGAATATGAATCGACATTATTGACTAAAAAAAAGGAAATTTATCCTTAAGTTCAATTAAAAAGAGGTAATTTTCACTGCCACAATGTCCGTTTATTTGTTTATTTATTCGCGGTTTGAATAACCGAAAATATATTCCAAATATCAAATTTGATATTTTATAGAACTTATTCGACTGTTTTATGTAATTTTTTTCCAACTCTTTTTACCGATAATTAACAGTATTGGTTGTAAATAGTTTTTAAATCTAAAAATTACGTTTATTCATTACGACAAAATCTTAAAATTTGAATAAACATGTAATATTAAAATAAAATCTTTATAATGTAAGGCTTAATGTGTTAGGCTAGTAATGTTTAATATACACTTATAATGTAAGGTCTAGTTTTTTAAGCAATAATCGAAAAAATTATTTAGAGGTTTTTAAGTTCTGTACGCTACAGATATCTTATTAAAATTAGCTACAGTTATCTTATTGATTATGTTAAAATAATAGGAATTGATATTGCTAAAAATAATAGATTGTATTAATAACATTGTAATTCTTATCAAAATGTTAGGTAAGAATAAAAATTGTTAAACAAGGGATAAAAATATGACAGGCATACATATTATCTTATTATTATTGGAAAGTAGATTATTATTTTAACTGAAATTTTAGTCTTAAAGAGGAAGCACAGTTTTATAATAATATCAATAATATATATTTGTGCGACACACATCTTATTTCGAAAGATGTTATAAGGATATAACGAGCCAGTCGTTAAATCAAATCTAATTATACCATGATTAGTCTTTTGATCTAAATTGCTTTTATTCGTACTCTAATACTTTTAATAAAATAACTTTGTTTGTCTTAAAACACGATTAACTCTTCTGCTATCCAATATGTTGGCCATTCTGAATAGGTTATTTTGCAAGGGTTTTACCAATCAAAATTCTCGCATAACAATTCATATAAGTTATAAAAGCCAGAAACTAAATTTATATAATTTTGACCTAAAATTTCTCAGTTTTAATATTTCTATGCATAGAAAAAGTTTTTTTCTGGTGCCCGCTCTTTGGAAACATTCACATATTTACGAAAATACTTTTTAAGGGAGAGCTGACGCTGTTCAACAAATTGTTTTTTTTACGATACTTCCGCGCATACAAAGATTACTCTTGGTTGGAATGCGCCTTTTTACAGAAGCAATGCCTGTGTCAATATTTATGTAATTCTGAAAACATTTATAGGAGAATCTCTCCAACGAAGACAGAAGATATTGAAATTTTTTCAATTGCTTAATGAAACATAGATTCGCTCTTTTGTTCTTTTCTCTTATTTAATAATAGCACAATGGCATTATTACAAATTCCAGGTGACATTCGTATATTAATTTCTTATCCTTTTTAATACAAAATAATTATGAACTCATTCAAAGTATTTGGGTCATATCGATTTTCACAGGACTCGCACAATGTTTGCGAAAAGAAATTTTAAACGGACCGTAGAAGGTTTTTATGACGTATAACAATTGTCGACTGAAACTTATTTATTACTCACTTTGCGTACAATAGAGATTCAATACATTATCAGAAAATGATAGTGAATGTCTTAAAAATATATGGCACATCTGGACAAACTCGCCAACATAAATTTTATTCTTCATCCTTGAATGCAAATTTTGATCCAAAACATATTTAAGCAGTCTTAATATAAATACTTTAATAATGACTAAAAATATTTTCGTAATTTATATATATTTCTCTATTTTCATATGGATTATGAAATGGATAGCTCTAAAATTCTTTTTATTTTAATGTCAAATGGATTATCATTTTTAATAAATTTATAAGCGTTTACTATAAAAGCTTTACAACTCAATATTTTACTCATTTATTTACAATAATTAAACTTTTACTTTATAAAACATATAAATCGTATAAAAATAACATAAATTATCAATCTAAAAATTTCTAATGCATCATAAGTTAAGTTATTATACTCTTACAGTTAAATACTAAAAATTTCATTAAAAAATTATATAAATATACTGTAATCATTATAATCGATAGTAAATATAAAAATAAATCTAATTTTATCAGTAAAAAAATTTGTATTATCCACAAATCGTATATATTAAATGTTTATACAATTTCTAAGAAAGTATAAAAATAGATTTTTGCATCCATATAGGTATTAGTTATAATTTTATAAAATCAATTATAAAAATAATTACAAATTTGCAAATATTTTTAATATTTATGTTTATAATTTAATCTAGTAAAAATATAATCTATTAAATAATATGTTATTTCTCTTATTGCTAATAAACTATCATTAATTATATGTACTTTGGTTTCTGTTGCATTTTTCAAAAAATTCATTTTGTAATTTATTACATTACTTTTTAATCCATCTATAATATATTGTATTATATTATATTATATTATATTATATTATATTATATTATATTATATTATATTATATTATATTATATTATATTATATTATATTACATTATATTATAATATACATTATAATATAATATTCCTTAGAATATTTATCTCTTAATACAATATTCATTTTCGTCTATAATTATCTAAAAAATTTAATATTATAATAAATATAAAAATATTTTGGAAAATTTGTCTTTAAATATCTTTAAAAATTAAATTAAATTTAAATTTAAATTAAAATAACTTATTTTTGTTTTCGGCAATACTTTTTCATTGATCTTAAAAATAAGATACTACAAAAGCCTTTAAATGTTTTACTTCTAAACTTTTATATCTTTAATGCGAATTAACTTTTATGACTTTTTATGAAATAGTTTTTAGTTCAAAGATCGGTCATGTATTACTATAGAATTGGCAACTTAATATTGTATGATTGCAGACTTTAATTCGTGCAATAAATAAGTAGTATCTAAATGTCAATTAAATGATTAGGAAGTTATCACATATGTTTTAACAAAGTATTCTTCGAATGACTATTTCTATTTTGTATTTAGTATTTATTCCTATTACATATAAGCGTAAGATTATTTACACTTGCTCTTTGAAAATCAGTAATACAATTATCGAAAAGAAAGAAGAACAAAGAGAAATAGTTGCAAGTAAACTTGTTTCTGTAATTCGTAACAGGAGTACTTTTTATTAAAGATCATTTTTCATGTATGTAATTGAAAAAAGTTTTTTTATCTTTAAAGATAACAAACATAATGAGAAAAGTAAAATATACTATTCATTGAATCGTCGTTACTTATTTTTATGTTAAATTATTTACTATTTTAATTTGGTTTAAAAAGCAAAACCGAGTAATAATTTGACCTCGCAGAAAACATATTATGAGAATATTCTTCTATTATCGTCTAATTTAAATATAATGAAATATTCGTGAAATCAAATAATTATCTAATTTATTTAAATCATTATACTATTCAACTATATACATTTTATGAGTAAGCATATATTATTTTCTAGGTTTCACCCGACGGCAGTCAAGCTGAGGTTTATTGATGGTGAATGTTTTAAAAACAAAAATAATTTTTTCAAGTTTTCTAGAATTAAAAGAAATAATGTTTTGAAATACGTATTTAATGATAAATTGGTATATTATAAATATATTAAGCAATATAAAAAATATTAGTATATATAGATATTGACCAACTTTAAAATATTAATCTTCGAAATATTCAATGGTTGCTTCATAAAAAAATTGATTTATGAATATTAACAAAACTTAGAAATTGACTAAATATAAATAGCTTATATTAATTAGTTAATTTTTAAAATGTATAAAATTTATTGAAATATAAATAATTTAAGCAAGTAATTCATCCAGAATAAGGTAAAATTATCTTTTAAGGAAGATGAAATGAAATTTATATTAATTTTTCATTTGAACACATGCTACATAATTCCAAATTTTAATTGTAACATCTTGAAGATAAAATATTCCATTCTTTATATAAAATCATATTCCTTTAAATTTTACTAAATGTAAAAAAATTGACGAGTAATTAAATACGTTGTACAACAAAAATTAAATAAAATAAGTTTTGAAAATAATTTAACAATATCTTTTTCAATGAAAACATATTCTATATTTGTATAATTTTCACCACGAATTATTCGAATAAGTTTATTCTGAATAAATTTAACGCTGCATACATGTAAAATATAAACATAGTATGAAGCTAATAAATAATATATGATACTTAATTCAAATTAAAAAATAGATAATTATCAAAGATTGGATTGTTGAAAAAGATGACTGCGATGTAACAACTAAAGCTGAGAAGTAAATAGAGTGGCTACATATTTTTAAAGGAATCCTCAGTTAATATAAGCGAAACTCAATTTTAGAGAATAGATTCGAAATGAAAATTATTCAAGCGTTAGCAACAGCAAAAGCCAACTACAGCGGCTTAGGCAAGCAGTCACAGTCAGCGGCTGAAGCTTGAGACCAGCAAGCCGTTATGACATAGTCTCTCTCTCTCTCTCTCTCTCTCTCTCTCTGCATCCCCAGGTGCACATGTACTACTTTGTCATACAGAAACATGTTCGTAACTCGGGCAGAAAAACAAGTAAGTCGAGTCCAGTATAGAACAATAGACCGATGCATTCGAATCTTGAAAATGAAATTTAATTCGACTTGATGTCTCGAAAAGTACAGTCGAATGGACCGCGCAAAAAAAAATGCCTTCGAACAGTAATTTGATTGCTAATCGCTGTCGTAACGATTAGTTTACATGCTAATGCCGTGATCTTCAAATTTTACTTCAACGGTTAATTTGGCCGCGTTGGCGAGATGAACGACGACGAGTACAACTGCTCTCAAACAGCGTCAACTGCAGAAAATACAACTGGACCGGACTTTATAATTACAGGCTCCCGAGCCCAATAATTTCGGTCGACGACAGAAGAACGGCCGAGTCGTATCTAACTGAATGAATATCTATCTGAAGCAGTTGGATGGTGGAAAATGGTCCTCGATTATTAAACTATTTTCTAAAATATGCATTCGCCCAATCTACCTGACTATTATTTAAATATTCTCCTCGGAAACTTACGCACGTTTTAATCGGACAACTGTCTAACTACGAAACAGAGATTCTTTATATAAATCAGACTTCGTTTTATTGCTTATTTTGAAATATCGTTGACGGTATTCGAGTGGCTATAGCTTTTCTAATTAAGGATTTGAAAGAAGATAATTCTACTTTAGAGCATTGTAATTACTTTAATGATGTATATTGTTTAACTAAGTGCAGACTTTAGTTTTTCGCTTACATAAATAGGAAATCGCAGCTGACGTTGCAACTATTGTGCGAATTCGCGGCATTAAAGCCTCGACGAAATACGCATCACTGCCTATAACTTAATTATCCGCATGTATAAACCATCCAAGATTACTACTTTCTTGTCCTATTCGTACGGGCTCATCCATTAAAGAGATTCTCCTTCGTATTATTTATAAATTTATATACAAAGGAATTTCTCCAATGAATATTTTATCTCATTTAAATATTTCTTCTAATGCCCAACGCATTACCTTTTCTCATGCTTGACTTACAAAAAATATACTTGATTACAAAATTATTATAAATTAACGCTTCTGGAGAAAACATTTATATCGAAAGCTGAAAAGCATCTTTATCAGTAGATACTACAAATTTTACGAGATTTTATCGAGATTAGAAATAATAGAGACTGGGCCTCTATGTAGATTAATAAATACTATGAGCTTTACTCTTACTAAATAAATACGCTAATTTAATTAATACAAGCTATTAAAATAAATACGGCTATAAAAAAGGTAAACTAAAATTCTATGATCTTACGTAATTTCAAGCAATTTCATCAATGTACCTTAAATGACTTTGCTTCTTTTTATAAGATTCTTTTTAAAGATTTTAAAGTTAAATCTGACTCACGAAAACAAGTTCATAAGATTTTCCGCTTGACATTACTCTAGTCCTCCCGACCCATGGGTAAACTGACACGTATATTCTTTAAAATGTAACAACTTTCAAAAGATTGAAATTTTAAAATCAGTTAATCTTGTTTCGCCGGAATTTTACCATTACAACAAATATCTACTAAGTTGAAATCAATAAATACTTCATGAGTTATATGTACTGCCGAAATAAAATGCATAGTATTTTAATGAATATCTGAATTTACAAAATGTCAACGAAGATATTCACTAAAGTAGATACTTTAGCACATGCATAAATTGCAAGAGTATAGACAAAATTGTAAAATGATTTTGATAGAATGATCAGCTTAATATAAATTTCACAATTTCTTATGTTTTAATTCATTTCTCTTTAAAAAGTATTTTTTATATTATCATCTGCAAAATACTTATGTTTTCGTTACCTATAGTAACAAATAAATCTTATAAAAAATCATAAAATAAAATTTATAATAAAAAAAAATAGTTTTCATAATACTATATCATACTTATGATCAATTTAAAGTCTTTATATTCAATTTAAAAGAAAAAACTTTGACTTTATTATAATACTAACGAAAAATAATCATTAATCATAACAAATTATTAAAGAATTATTACAACATATTGTACAAAGTATAAAAAGGAAAAATATCAAATATTTCATATTTCGTTTATTTCGTTTATTTTAAATATTTCATAATTTATTTCACATTATATATGCGAATTTTATTTCAAACCTCATAATTTATAATCATTGAAATTCAATTGAATACTAGACAAAAAAGTTATAGTCTGTAGAATATGAAACAGAAGAGGATGATCGAAGATTAAAATTCCTCGGTCAGCTTAAGAGCTTAATAAATATTAATTATCAATATGCATATTCAAAGACGCAATTTAATTATCTATTTTCCATGGAGGGCTAAGATCATGATTTTTCTGGGCCTCATTATTAAATAAATTAGCTCCAATGCATTTTTTTTATTAGTATTGAAACATAGAAAAGTAGAGAAGTCGCAGACGAAAGCGCATTTGCATCATCGTGGATCGTTAATAAGTTAACCAGACGGTCTGTCAAAACCAGATTTCTCGAGTTTGCAAGGTTCCACATTTGTTGGTTTAACTTCCTTGTAAATTGACGGATTTCTCTGCCTATTCTCCTACTACGACTCTATATACCAAAAGCCTTAGCTCAGACAGGAGCCTCTATAATTTGGCTCAATTTATAATCTGAAATTTGTTATTCCAGCCGACCTGATTCGTCTATTCGAGCGCTTTAAAATTTTATCGTACCCCCTCGTTTTCTTTGTTCCCATCTCTCTCTCTCTCTCTCTCTCTATATATATATATATATATATATATCTCGCTCTTTCCTTGTCTACATCAGTATTCTCAAAAGTAGGACCTGCTCTTAAGGTACCGTATCAAGCAAAGCTTCCTCAACATCTTGTATCTAGGAAAGTGCACAGACAGTTTCGCAATTCGGTGCGCGAACAGTCCTTAATATATTCGACCGCGTTAGAATTAGTACAAATGTTAATAATGGAAATCTGATAATACCTTACTGTTCCCCGACACTATTTCAACAGTTTGGTTAAAATTATTCTAATGATGTGTGCTCGAGAGCTAGACCAGCAGTACTTGTCCATGAAATATATCAAAAGGAAAAAAGTAGTCCAAAATTTATGACCGTACTACTTTTTCATGTTTACAGATTTAAAACTTCTTCGAGTGATGATATTTAATGAAGTGAAGGGTCAAATTAATGCTAAAATTTTAGATGTGGTAGAAAATGCTGCCACCTAGCAACTGTTATTACATTCAATACTTGCAGCAAAGTTTAGTCAATTAGTTTAGTCGTGGCTCCGAAAACTATAAGTTTCATGGCATTTCATAAAATTTGCTCCTCCTCGATTTTATTCATATTTATTATGTATTATTCTTTAATAATACATAATAACTTGCTCACTCATAATTATCAAATTTTGGTATAAATTACAACTATTTCACAAGTATATAAAATAAATAGTACATACAATAATTGAGGATTGAAATGAAAATTAAATAAAAATAAAAGCATATAAAACTATTTATATCTTGTATCGAAAAAGGATCTACTATTTAGAAATAAAATATTAAACACAAAATACAATGTAATAGAAACAAAAACAAAAATTTTTCAATTTAAAGTCAATTTTAGGGAATATTACAATACTTAATATAAACTTCGTATGATTATATAAATATTTGTATATAAATATTGATATTTGTACTTTATATTCTAATTTTTTTTTCAGTAATTGAAACCTATCATACTCTCGTTTACAATTATGCAAGTATAGTAAATACGATATTATAATTTCTATAAAACTTTAGAATAGCTTTAAAAAGGTATTCCATCAAAGCTGGTTAAATTGTACGCATAAATATGCGATTATAAAATAATTGAATCTTTTTTCAAAATTCATAACTGTTTATTATAGTATAACTTATTTATTATAGAAAATTAAAATTTCATTTAATTTTTAAACCAAAAAAATATATTTAATAATTGCAAGTATCTTTACATTACAAATGTTAGAAATTTAAATACATACATTTAAATAATATACAGGAAAATATTCTTAACAAATATCAAAATAAATTACTGATTCATTTACAACTGAATTAGAGAGTAAGTAATAAAATAATATATAGTAATAAAAAACCATAGGTGTTTATAATATTTATAAATTATTTATAATTATTAGTAATAAAATATTTTATAATTTTGAATATAATTCTAAATGCCTGTACAACCGACATACTTATTTACTATGCTTTTTTATTTTAAAATACATAAAACTAATATAATAACTTAAGGAATGATATTCGTATAAGTAATATTTAATTGCGAATGAAAATTAGTTAGCGACGATAATTTTATTATATAAGTACAAGACAACATATCCAAATTCCACTCTTATTCTCTTCATCAAATTTAGTGAATTTAGCATATCGTTTAGCAAAAAGATAAAGTAAGTCAAAAGTAAATACAAAAAGTAAATAGAGCCAATTAAAACTATTGTCACCTGAAAATTAAAATAAAAGAAATATTTAAAACTCCACCCCTGGTTATATTAAACCAAATAAATGCCCTTACCCGCGCTATATTTATCATTTGTCTGTAACAGATGTAAATGAATCAACAATTCTAATCCTTATTTTATTTTAAAATTAGATTGCATAATATCTAAAATACAGCAAGTGAAATTTGTATTATATTCTACGACTGTAAACTTTTGACAATTTTATAAACTATTTAACGATTTATAGTACTTTCAATAGTACATTGAATATTAATGAACAAATAAATATATTGAAAATTAACTTATTTTGACATTAAAAGAAGACATTGTTAGAGATTTATCTTTCGGACAATATTAGATATAATATTTATAATTAATAATAAATAAAAAAAACTAATATATTCATAAATTCTGAAAGTTAATTATAATGTTTTGCTTACTGTCATAGTTATTTTAATGAATAATATGACATATTTAATAAAAACAATTTAAAGGGAAAAAAATTAAGAAAAATTAATATTTTTAATTAATTTAAAAAGTAATAATATTTTTATTACTTATTTATACTTGAACTATCTTATACGTGTATATAAGATTTTAAACATTTTTATATTTTATTAAATTGATTAAAAAAAAAAGAACTTTGATTAAGAGCGAAACAAAATTTTTATTTTTATCAAGAGATGACAAATTATATTTACACGAAAACTTTTATTCAAAATTTTTTTTTAAATTTCTGAATAAAACAATAGCTACGTCTTTACTTTAAATAAAAATATATAATAGCGAAATATTTAAAATAAACTTTTTCTGCAATCCATAATTAAGTAAAAATTTGTATCTATCTTTCGCTTTTAGTGAAATATAGTACGGATTTTTATAAATGCTTGTATTAACGTGAATATTATTAGTATTACATTGATTAATGAAACTATTAAAAGCATGATATATTTGATATCCGACATTTGTTTACCAATGGTATGAAAAGCGAGTCGACCGGTCATATGTTAACAATGTTATAATACTTGGGACGATGTTAAACGAAAAAGCATTTGGTAAACGAAGTATAAAAAGCCGGGGTGTTTAGTCGTTACTCGCTCGACCTGAACTTCCGCATATAATTATTTGTCATTTTTTAATGAAAGAGATAAAGAAAATTGATGATCTGGCATAAAAGTTCGGCTATCCTCGAGTCATGAGCTACTCGTTAGCCACTATTCGCCCGGAAAATAAACATTTGCCATGGAGTTTCAATAGAAGCCGCAGATTGAGGAGAGCTAAGGAAAACCGGTAACGCAGATTTCACTCAAGGTTTATTTATAAAGTTTTATTATTGCAGAGTGTCGGAAAGGATGCTTGGCATCGGGACGGCGCGAGTCGCGCTCCTGATCAGCCTCGCCGGGGTGGCTCTAAGCCTCAATGGCGAACTCGTCGAGCAGGAGTGCCCGGTCGACTGCCACTGCCACTATTTCCGCATCAACTGGGTAACCGACTGCTCGGAGAGCAACCTCACTGCCATCCCCCATGAGAACCTCAGTCAAAACGTCTACGTGCTCGACGTAAACGGGAACAATGTCGAGCGCATCGTCCCCTTTCCTCGAGACATAAAGTTGCGCCGACTGCAGGTGGCTCACAACCGACTCACGGAACTTGAGTACGACTCCTTCGCCGGATTGACTTACCTTCTCGATGCCGACTTTTCTTACAATTCCATTAAACAAGTCGACCCGGAATCTTTTAAGTGAGTCTTTCGTATATTTTTCACGTTTCTCCCACTTTGACTCTTTTAATCTTAATTTCGTCTTTTGTGTAGACATTTTTTTTATCATATATATATATGAAATAACAATTTTTAATGAACTGATTTAATAAGAAATATAAATATTAAAGGGACAGTCCCGGGCTGATCACTCTCGAGCTGCAGCACAACCCTCTGGAGGAGATTAATGATTACTTTCTTAATTGTCGTCCGCTGCTATACCTCGACCTTAATACCTGTGGCATTCGGAATCTCAACCCCAAGTTTTTCCACAATACGAGTAATCTTAACAAGCTCGACCTGTCCTATAATCCCCTCGGACATATCGAGCCCGGACCTTTCGACCACCTCACCAATCTCGAGTACCTCAAACTCTCATCGTGTCAACTGACGCACATATCGCCAAAGGCCTTCGCCAACCTGGAGAACCTTCGCGAGCTAGAGATGGAGGATAATGACTTGAAAGCACTTGACTGGACAAACGTCCTCGCTCCACTGGTTCGACTTGAGCATCTGAATATAAGAAAGTCCCGGATAACTAATTTACCGGGCGATGCCTTCGCCAAGAATTTGTACTTGCGGCAGCTCGTTCTTGCCGACAACGGACTCCAACATCTCAACGTAGGTAGTACTTTGGGACACAATCTTCACAGCTTGCAGTCCTTGGATCTATCCAACTGCAATCTACAAGACAGATTGTCCGAGGAGGCCTTCAGAAATGCAAGTAAGCTGCGTGTTCTCAACCTTAGTGGCAATCCAATGTTCGCAGCAGATCTCACTGCGGTATTACGTCATTTGCCCAAGCTTCATAAGCTCTCGCTTAGCAACTGCAGTTTGCGCAGACTGCCAGAGGCTTTCGAAAACCTTGAATATTTGGAGGAGCTGGACGTCTCTCACAACCCACTCTCGGATGCATTCGTTCGACTGCTAAACCCCCTTAAATCTCTCGAATACCTGGACATGTCTTATTGTAATCTGGGATATGTTGGCAATAACACATTTACGCTCATGACCTCTCTGAAAAAGCTCATTATGTCTGGTAATAAGCTTCATACTCTGGAACAAGGACTCTTTACCAATCTCACGCGTTTAGAAAGTCTCGAGCTGAATGATTGTGGTTTGAAGATGCCAATCGACCCGAAAGTATTTGGCGACCGGGTTTATACAAACATCATTGAGCTCAATCTCAGTCAAAATCCTTTGATTGTACCCAATGATGGGCCACTTTTGCCCAAGCAGCTTTCGGGACTGGAAATGCTCAATTTGAGCCATTGTGACATAGTAAGATTAAACGAAAACTTATTTTCGCGCACCAAGAACCTCACCCACTTGAACTTATCTCACAACAAAATTGCTGGTACTGAAAACCTCGGCTCCCTCAAGAAGATCCCGCTATTAGAACACCTGGACCTTAGCAGAAATAACCTCTCTACCATACATTCTCGACTCTTCAAAGCTAATTCTCGTTTAATGACCATTAACCTCATTGGTAACCCCTTCGTCTGTAATTGCTCAATCGTTGACATGTGGAACTGGGCCCTCCAAAGCAAGAACGATCTCGATGTTTTGGTAGGCAGTCAGCCATCACAATTTAGTGCTGGAGCTGTTAAATTACGCAAGACCCTTTCGTGCTCCTATGATCTAGGAACATATCAACATATTTTGGAACAAAGTCGCATCCCCACTGGCGATCGCCGGCCCTTCTTACGTAAGGGCGACCTGACACCCAATAGAACCTGGGCCAAATACATTCGGGAGTCTCAGTGCGGCAAACGTTCATGATTTTATAGACCACTGAAAATTCAAGAATGTCTACGGTAAGATTCACAATGCAATTACTACTACAAGTTCAAACTTGAGTTCTAAATTACAACTATGAAATACATATAATACAGAATGCTTAGGTCTTTACTTCATCCATCGAGGAAAGAAATATAAGTTTTTTTTTTATAATACAATAGTGCAATGCTAAAAAAACTAAAGTCATGTGGTTTAATAAAAATTTATCAAGCTTCATCTTTCCATTCGATATTCGATAACACTATTTTATATTATTTATTCGTAAAGCGTATATCTTATTTTTAATCTAGTATTAATAATGTATGTATAATACCGGGACGATTATTCATTTTTGTAATATATACCGAACCACATATAACAAGTTTTTTCACGACTTTGAATTCTTATGAATCAACTATTTTTTACAGGATTTGTCTTTGTAATATAGAGTCGATCATGATTTGTAGTATATAAGAAGACTAACCAAACTTGGCTAATTCAATATTTTATTGAATGAAATAAATTTGTTATTTATAATACAAGATTATCAATGTAAAATATTATCACTTTACTAAAAATACAGAATTATTTTCATAATGTATTTTTAATTTTACTCTTCTTTTAATTTTGGTATCTGAATCAAAAATTTTTCCTAAGCGATCAGAGAAATGTTTTTTTTATTAAAGAAAATTAAGTAGGTATGAAAATAAAAAATTTTATTATAATCATAAAGAAATAATGAAGAACAAACTTTATATGTGCAATTTATGAATTGAATTGAATATGTGAAATTTATATCATTTATTTCAGGAAATTAGAGTTGCAGTTTAGATTGTAAAATATACTCAAATTTTTACCAAAAATATAAACATTATTATTAATCATATATAATACTTCAACAAACAATGTATTTTTAAAATGTATAAAAAACACCGAATTATCTACGTACTTTTACCATTATAAATGTTCTCTTTGCTTGAAAAATTTAAATAATAGAAGTAGACAGTATTATTTTAGTTATATCTAAACTCAAAAATAAGATGCGTTTACATATGAGCTTTGATTAAATTAAGCAAAAAATAAAAAATATAAAATATATAATGGAATTTTGTTCCACAATATATATTGATTATTAGCTATAATATTTAGCTATTTTTAGTAAAGAGAAATTAAAAATGTTTACACAATAGGATTCTTTAAAACATGATTAAAAAACTATAGGTGAAATCATTTTAACAACCGTGAATTTATGCAATTCATCTGTACCCATCCATATTTACATGTAAAAGACTGTGTTTAATAAATATACCATATTCTTCTTATAAGCGGCTATAATTATTATTAATCATCCAATCTAATTTTTTATAAATGCGTATATAATCTTAGTCATTTCTTATACGAATTTTTAGACGAAAGATCAATATAATTGAAATTATTACAATTTAGTTAAGGGCATATTTACGTTTTATTTGTTTTTAATAAGTAAAAAAAAAATCATTGTTCTGCTCACGTAAAAGGTTCATTTTAGTAGTGAAGCAACAAAATGCTATTTAATATGTAGGAATAGGTAATAAATATTTTAAAGTAGTTTCAGAAAAAGCATGATATAACAGTAACGTATATTTACAATAAAGAATGATTGATATAACGACAATAAGCAAAAAATAAGAATCGGGTATATTGAAAAAATAAGTAGGGATTTAAAACTTAATGAATAAAGTAGTTAAAAAAATAAATAATCAAAACCTTTTAATAGAAAATATATAATATAAGGCTGGCATACATCGTATAAGTCCAATTTATTTTGGATGCCTCTGTTCAATTATGTCAAAAAAAAGAACAATGCCAGCTTTTACGTTAGATTTAATTCAGTGTCTCTTAATATATTAATAGTGCATATTTAGACAGTGTAGCAAAGTTCTTTTCTTTTAATAGAAAATAGTAATTGATATATCTAGGAATACTGTATTCCAGCACTCTAGAATATTTTTATTGATTCCCGACACGCTTAGTTGAACTGGGGAATCGGGACTTTCCAGCTGGTCCCGTATTATCGACGGTTAAAAACCTCGGTTTTAAAAGTTTCAGAACGTTAACAATAAAATTAAGTTAATTGTCAAGTAATCGATTAACAGTTTTTAAATATGACACTAGTATAGAAATCTTGACGAAGAGAGTTTTAAAACATAGTTGTATAACGTCACCCGCTCTAGCATTCAAACTTTTACCTTCATTAGTATTATGTCTAATTATCACAAATACTTTACTTTTACGTGAAATCACGAGAAAGAACATACATAATTCAACATTTAAAAAATCAGATATCGAATTGTTGAAATATAATTTCAATTGCTCTATATATAAAATTTATATGCCAGTTACATAATTTTATTATATTATATTACATTATATATTGTAATATATTATAATAAATTTGTAATAATATTTATACGTAAAAACATTATCTTTAAAAATAAAAGATATTGTTATTTATACAACTTTCATATTATAGTAAGTACTTTCTTGTATAATAATTTAATAACGTATAAATCGAAAATTTTTGTCAATCATATCATAAAATGTTTAGCAGTTGTAAATAGATGCATTTTGTAAGTAATAAAATAAATTATAATATAACTATGAAAAAGTATTTATTAATTTGTTCTATATTAAGAATTATATCCGTGAATTTAGAATTTAATGAATTAACAATTTTATAGAAAGTTTATATTTGGTATTGTTTTTATATTATAATTTATATTACTAAATACTAAAAAATAAAAAATTTACTTACTCATACTCATCATTATTTAATTTACCAAATATATTTATTAAAAGCCTCTAAATTCTTTATTAATTTCGAAAAGAAAAATATTACACTTTAACTATAATAACTGCATAAAATTAATCATTGTTTGGTGAAAATTTAAGGTAAGAAAAGCTATATCGAATAATAATAAATACAAGAACTTGTGGGTAAAAATTTAATTTAGCCATAATGATAAAAACAATTCTAATATGTTACATTCAATGTTACCAAATAATGATGATATATGAAAACATTATTCAGTTAAAATTTATATGATTAAAAAAAAAAGTATTAATAGGAATATACATAAAATTGATTTTGTATTTCCCCTTAATCCTTATCATTTAATTAAAATTTCATAAAAATATATTATTTTTCATAAAAAATCAAATTAATTTTTTTTTATATATGTATTTCGACTGTAATAAAGTGCAGTAACAAATGCTTTGTGAGAATAAATAATGTAACAATCATAAAATATAATAAAACAATTTTCAGAATTTAAAGTTTTAAATAAAACATTTCTATTTTTCGACAATATATTTTCGATAAATATTTCGAATTTATTCATAAATATCGCGAAAAAGCCTTTATCTACTTATAGCGAACGATATATTGAAGGTGTTTGTCATTTACTCTATTCCCCAATCCGTTAAATCCTTATTCTTCCTTTTTTTTTCACTTGATGACTTGGGGATATAAAGTAATAGAAAAAGTTTCATAATAATACTTTAATTCTAGATCAATAAGCGACACATATCAGTATGGATTCTCTAATATTAATTTTTGCAAATTAAACATTAGTATGTTTATCTTACGGTTTTTATTTTTTTACTTTCAATATGAAACGCCACAAAACATTAAAAATTTTAAATAATATATTATTTCATATTTGTTTTCTATTATATTTCTTACTATAATCCTTTACAATGTACATATAACAGGATAAAGATGAAGAGTTAATATGACATTAAAATGATCAACGCAAAAATATTATAACAGTATTTTTTAGAATAAATAATTGAATTTAATTATGATTCATTAGAATTATTTCAATACTCGCCACAGAACATTATTGAATATGTATTGTCTTATGAGTTTTTAGAATATCTTAAATATACATATATGTATGATTATATTTACAAGTTTTGCAAATACATGGTTATTATCTTTTAATTGAAAGCAATATTAATTTAGAGGCTCGTTATAATTACAATGGTTTGCAATTATAATGAAACAAATTAATATAATTACATGAATTATTAAATGAACGAAAATAATAAATAAAAATATGAAGAGAGAGAAATTTGAAACAGGAAAAAAAGGAGTTAATACAATTTAAGCCAAAAAATAATCCACTACTTTCTTACTTAGAATAAATATTCTTTAATAAAGTTGTGGCTAAAGTTTTCATAATTTTTTTCTTCATTAATTATGATCGGTATTAATTAATGAAACGTGGGTCATGGGCGACTTAAATAATGATGTTTGAAAAGAACTGTGCTGAATTCTTAATTGAAAAATATAATATCGAAAAGTGGAAAGGGAAGAATCGCACGCCTTGAAATTTCTCACAACACGAAAGAAAGTCTAGCACAATTTATTACCGTCACCATCAGCAGCAACACAATTATTAAAATATATAAGTCGGGTATGAACGCTCCTCTTCCCCTACCACCGTCGCGCCGTCCTCCTCCTCTTATTGCTGCCGGTCCACTAGATGGCGGCTGCCATTGCCCCTAATACAATATCACAAAAAGCGGCAATACCTCCAAGAAATCTAAAGAAGTGATAAAAGCTGCTGCTGCAAGTCAATATCCTCGTCGGTATGAAACGTATCCTGAGAGAGTTAATCAAGCTTTCTTCTGAGAATGTCGTGCGAAAGAAGTTATAGGGAAAAAGGCCAAATGCGCCTGCGCGAAATCATTATGCAAGAAACTGAGTAACCGAAGCCTGACACGGAAAGCGACACTTTGGTAGTCCTCCCGGAGACTCAGTCGTCAACCGCGACATGAGACACTCGGGTCCCGAGATGGGTGTTGTGTAGGTGGCGCTGTTACCCACCGCCGCCGTACGTACCCGAAAATCTCCCCCTCTCACTCGTGCTCGACTCGTGATGATCGCCCTGATCGAAGGCGCCCTCTGCGTGCCCAAGTTCTATTACGGGGCGCTCTTCGGTCTCGGGTTTTGCGTCTACTACCTCTTCGAGGTTGTCAAGGTAAGATAGGATCGATAATAGCCTTAGCGCTTCCAAATTCAACGACATCCGAATACCTTTACAGAATCCTTTCTACCCCTATAATCATATCATGATTTCATCCGTACTGAAAACTATCAGCTGACTGACCTATTATACGGGAATAGAGGTTATAAAGAAGAGAGTATTCACAATAATAATGAAAATAATAAAAGCAACAATGTGCCAAAAACCCTTTATCGACTTTACTACCTCATTTTAATATAGCCTAAACATTCTTAAATAATTGTTTTTATCTCGTCGCAATGCAGTAATGCAGAAAAAGGAAATTAATGTTACATCAACGCTATACCCACGCTTTTTTATAAATTTCATAAACTTTATAAATCATTTCTACAAAACGTTTTATTTCTCTTATATCCCTTTGAATACAGCAGTTTTATAGAATAATTTTTAAAAAATTTTTCTTTAATACATCGAATTACCAATAATTATTTTAATACTTCTCGTTATAGTGCAATTTTAAAATATATTTTTAATAAAATACGCTATTTCTTTAGCTTATTATATGTTGCATGATCTTAATGATTTATTTGTAATAACATATTATTTATCATTATATTTATATAACTTTTATAATTTTATATAAATTTAATTTTTGTGTGATCAATTACTGTTGCGGTGTTCAAGTTCTCATAACTGCTGTTGTAGAAGAATTTTAACTTATTCTATTGGGAATAGAAAATAGCAATAAATAATAACACTTTAAACTTATATTACATTATAAAATTTTTTATTACGATGACATAAAAAATCTCGATCCGCGCCGTAGAAGAAAAAAGATCGAATCACAATTATTCTACGCGTTTGGCCAATTAATAATTTTATGCCTTTACAGACAATTTTATAAACGATGCATCTTTGTCTCAAATTATTCTTTACAATAAGAACTCTTTACCATTAGTTTACAATTTATGATACAGTTATAAGCAGGTTGAGTAGGTCCAAATTGTATATTGTCGATAAGGACCTCAGCGGCAGCTTTTTTCATTTGTCTTTTTTTCCCTTTTTTTTTCCTTTTAGCCATCGTGTAATTATGCATTGTGCGTGGCTGTGGGCTCGAGAGCGATAAAGAAGCGACAAGCATTTTTGATTGATCCTTCCGAGGCTCCGTCATGTTCCGGGTACACTCTTAGCATGTCCTAGCCATCCATTGCCCAATTACATCATCTGCCCGTTTAAATCTTGTTTCGTGCACAACTCACGGGGATGGATGCACGGTTGCACTGTCTCTCCACTCCCCGAACTTGCGGCTCTAACACCAATTATTACTTACTAAACGCAACACTGTAACGTACACGAGGCTCCGGATTATCTATTATTATCTGACTGCGTATCGTAATTATTCGAGCTATAGAGATCGCGCTCTAGGAATTGGTGTTAAATCGTAATGAACCCAAAACGGTAAGAGCAGAGAAAATAAGTCGATGTTCTCTTAGCTGATGCTAATAGAGGATTGACTTTGTCTCTCCTACATTCCAGTTCCCAATTTACTTGACTCTAATTATTTATAAAAGTGATAGCTTATTACAACCTATATGTGCCCTACTTAGCTTCGAGTATGACTTTAATGAACATTTTTAATATAATTAATATATTTCAGTTCGAAAGATTTAATATTTTTATAAACAATATATTAAAATATATACTAGGCATTAGTGAATTCTTGCATAAATCTTTTTAAAAAATTAAAACTTATTTTGTAAAATTGTTTACTAATTGAATTTTTACATTATATAAATATATTACTATATTAAATAAAATTATTAACTGATAATTTTCTGGTTAAAGTCTAATTTATTTGAATTATTCCATTTTCTTTTATTTATTAATCGAAATAAAAAATTATTTTCATTTAATTACGTAACAATGATTTATTTTAATAGACTTAACTTTTACAAAAGTAAGCAATTTAGTTGTCAACATTATATTTTTAATTATAAAAAGCTACCACTAATTTAAATAAAATCTAAAAGAAAATCTGTATAATTTAAATTTTACAGATTGTGTTCATGTTTTAACGTTTATATATATAAAAAAAATATATACAATAACTAAAATAAATTTTATAGTTTTATGCACAATTTTACATTTAGGATTTAATAGTTAAATGGAATGTTGTATTTACTTTATCATTCAAATTATTGAAATGGAAATAATAATTTATCTTAATATATTAAAATAAGTATCCATGAAAGCTCTAATTTATCATATTTACACAAATTTTTACATGATTTTATATAATACGTTTATAATTATTTGTACATAATTTAAATAACATTAAAAAAATTATATAGATTTAAATATTTAATATTTAAAAAATACTTTTAAAAAAATAATATTGTATTATATATATAAATACACATTTTTTAAGTATATTATTATTTACAGGCACCATTACTAGTTTGCTCAAAAGGATCGTTTAAAGATTTTCTGGATGAAAATGTACCAATTCTCAAATATAAATTCTGGCCAACACTTTGGTGCTTCGAATCGAGAGCACAAACGATATTTGCAAGTTTACTACGCGCGCGATTATGGGCATATATTCAATATCGAAGGTCTGTAAACTGTGTTAAGCCTAAATTCAAACCAAATTACATAACTTCCTAATTACTAAATAGAGTATAAAATTTTTTTACTTAGAGACTAATCTTATAAATATTATAGTTAATTTTTATAATTCGAAAACTCGTAAAATTTAGACTCATAAATTATAAAAAAATTATTCATTAAAACACAAAAGAAAACTGATTCTTTCACTTAAACTTTACAATCATATAAATTGAACCTCTATTTATTTTTGCACCTATTTGTATTATTTTATAATAGGTAGAATTTATCATAAAATAATACTAAATGATTTATTTTTAAGTTTTTATTCAAAAATAAAAAAAAATAACGATATATTTTAATTAATTTATAAATAGCTTACAAATATTAAAAATCAAATAATTTACAGAAATAAAAGTTTCTTTCTTTTAAATGAAAATTAAAAGTTACTTTTCAATGTATATAAAAATTATTTTGTTTCAAATTATAATCAGTAAAAAAGGATATTATAAATGTATTATAAAAGTGAATTATAATTTAATATCAGATCTTATAAATAAATTTAAAGATACTATTATATAATTAAAAATATTTATGTTACTACTGTCTTATCAAACTTTTCGCTAAAAAAAAAATTAAATCATCGTTTAATATATAGAATTTAAACATTTAATGAACCGATCAGCATCAATATTTTTTCAGTATCTATACTTATAACTTAAGAAGTAACAAATTTTATTATATAGTATTCAATTTCTTATTATAGTTTTGTTATTATTTTAATTAGTAATAAAAAATTAATATTGAAAATTTTATATAAATGTAAATTAAAATTTATAATTAGACAAGCAAGTTGTAAAATAAAGGTAAAATTAATATTGAATAATAGAAAATGTTGAATCATTGAATCATAAATTTTGAATCATATTAATATAGGAAATTCATTTTTTCACATTCTTTTATATATATTGATTAATGTTAAATTTTTTTTTTAATTTTTATCTAGTAATTACTATTATTATATAAAATTACGTTTTGAAATAAAAGATTATATTTTAATATTAATTAATATAATTCAATGTATATAAGGGATTAATGTTATGCGTGTAATTCAATATCAATAAGGAATTATAGCATAAAGTGCAATTGTGAATGTACAATTTATTATAAAATATTGTGATTGAATTAAGGATAAAGAGAAAAATGAATATAAACGCTTAAAGAAGATATAAGTATATATTCTTTAATTGGATAACATTCTTAAAGTACCCTACGTATACTAATATCAACTTTACATGAATAATTTTTTGAATAGCTTTACATTATATTTTATAGATTTTAAAATTTCCTTCATTGATCTTTCATAGAACTTCATTGCAATTAATAGATTAAAATTTGTAGTAGAGTTAATATTTATTTAACTAAATCATATTTATTACTTTAAAATTCAATCTTAATACAATAGTTGCATAAAATCACGAATAATTCGTCTCTGGTGAATAACGAGTCTTTTATACAGAGAGGGGGGGGGAGAAGTGAGTGAGTATTCACATGAATTTTTTGCAGAGAAATTTTGACTCTAGCGGATGGAGGCGAGGTCGCTTTAGACTGGGCAGAAAATAATTGTTGTTCTACATCACCGATCGTAATAATCTTGCCAGGATTAACGGGAGCCAGTCAAGCAGAATACATAAAGTGCCTACTCTATGCAGCAAAAAATGTCGGCATCAAATGTGTTATATTTAATAATAGAGGCCTGGGCGGACTGAAACTTAAGGTACTTGAAGTTGATTGAAATTTCGCTAAGATTTAATCATGTATTTTCATTTATATTATTTTTAAATTGCTTTTTAATAGTACAATACTCGAAAGGATTTTTAAAAAATACATACTTTTAAATACCAACTTTATATATAAGTTTTCTTACATTTAATTTCGTTATTAATTTTTAATTAATATCCATTAAATATATTTGTAAATCAGTATTAAACTTTTAAAATTTATAATTTAATACTTTTTTATGGTGTGGTAAATCATTATTGGTATTATTAACATGATTTAATAATAGAAATGTGAAGATATTATTTTAAAATGCAATTTTCTGTTAAAACGCTTTCATAAAATTCTGATAAAATGAAAATAAAAAAAAATTTAATTAAAATCTTTCAAAATTTTTAAAATATTATAAATTAATAATTGACAACTATAATCTAACTCTAATATATAAGAGATGATATATGACTTGATTTACTTTTACAATTTTTTTAAATATTACTACTAAAAATAAATTCTTTTAAAAGTTAGAAAATTTTGGCCAAAGAAAAATTAGGGGAAAAAACATTGTATGTTACTTAAATTAATAAATAAATTCTTCAAATTTCTTTACAATATCATATTTTAATCGAATCTTTCGCATAGTGAAAAAATGTTTATTAAGTATTATAAATTGAAAATGCAGTGAAATTACATGCAGATGACAATGTATTATGTTGTTGGAGGTTAAGAATTACTCGCAAGACAACAAACGAGATAAATAAATTCTCTATTTCGCCTTTTGGTTTACTTAATAATTTAAATAATATTAGGGCATTTAGCTCAAGAAGAATAAATTATTAAATGAAAGGTCAGTTGTATGTAAAATTATTAAACTACATGGTGCTCATGAATAAAAGCTCAACGGCGGTACAATTATTAATTAATATTAATGTGTTAATAATAACAATTACTTGATGGTAGTAAGAGCATAAACACTTAGTATTACTCGAAATAATCGGCATTTCTGTGATTTCATTTTATCTCATAGACGCCAAGATTATATTGCGCCTCGAACTGCGAAGATCTGGTTGAAGTTATCGAGCACGTGAGGCGACTTTACCCGCAGGTACCCATCGCAGCAACTGGATTTTCAATGGGCGGGTACGTGCTTATATTTCATATAAGTCCAATAACTGATTTACTCGAATACCGAGGGATCAATCAGAATTCTTAATACTGATGCAATACATTCCGATCCAACCGGCGACCGAATTTATCCTTCGCTCTTTGATGCCGCATAGAATTTTTTCATGTTACGTCATCGGGATATACCCAACTTTCATTACTTTCATCAAGTGATTTTGAATAAGGAACAGGGGTGGCCGGGAAAGGAATTTAGTCTCTATCTTTAATTCATTTTCTGTCATTAAAAAATAAATGCCTTGAACTTATGAAACGTGTAATCAGTCGACTATTTCACTCAGTGTTATCAATTTTCAAAACCAATTTTCATTACCGTGAAAATGAATTTATTTCATTTACCCGTTTATTATTTAAATAAAATTTCAATTTTTTTCACTCGCTATATTTGAGTTCATACGCCAATATCTAATTCTCTTATAACCTATTGACAGACTAATTCTGGGCAATTACTTGGCACAATATGGAAAAGCTGCAATCGGAAAATTAAAAGCCGGATTGGCCATTTCTGTTCCATGGAATGTGTTTGAAGCAACAAAAAGTATTGAAAAACCCTATTTGAATTTAATGTTGAATAAGCATCTTTGTAGTAATCTTCTGCGTAATGTTAAGCGTCACTTTAATGAAGAAAGAGAACGATTAAATTTAGATTTGGATACAGTATTGAAGGTAAATAAATTTCATATATTTTAAACTTTTCATTTTCGTAACTCCATAATTCGAATAAATAATATAAATTAATAAATACTTAACTGTTAATATTTATTTCAATAAAAAGAATATTGAAAATCATGATCATTATGATTTAAAACATTTATCAACGTCATTAAAAAAAAGAAAAAATAATAATTCTCTTAATCGTATATAAACAAATTTTCTTTTGAAATTTTTATACTTTAAATGTAAAGCATTTAATTATGAATAAAAATGTAAGTTTTTAATTCGTTTTTATATTTAATTTATAAAATTTTTTAATGTAATTAATTTTAATATTTGTATACAATAAACAAATGAATAGAACGTAACAAATAAAATATTATTAATTATTAATAAATTATATATTTTTTGTTATTTTATTTTGACAGAAATCACTTTTCAGCATTCACTTATACTTCACTCATTCAGGCATCAGCATATACTTCAATATTGTATTTTAAATAATAAATTTAAAACATCATATATAATACATTAAAATTGATATAAATATAATAAAATTTCATGTAATAATTAAAAAAAAACTACTTGAATTGACTAACTTTTAGACAAATATTTAAAATTCGTCTTTAAATAATCAAGTTTATCAAAATGTTTTACTGTGAATAAATGAAATTAATTTTTTTATGTGTATTTATCATTTTGTAAAAGAAAATATCTATTAAATCCAATACTGATAATGACATACTCGTCAAATATCGAAGGAATAAATATGTCTTGAATCAATCTGCAAGACGGATATATTGAATATGAGATTCCAAGGCATTACTTTTATATACATTATACATGTAAAATTTAGATTAAAGATCTTCTTTAGTATATCAAATAATTAAATAAACAAAATTAAAAATCACTAATAAATGTAAGCTATTACGGATTAGTTTTAATATTTAATATATATATAATATTCTACATTACGTGTAAATACATTACATGCGTGCAAAAGAAAAATTAATAAATTTTTATTCTTCATTTTAGAGTCAGACGGTCCGGGAGTTTGATAACTATTTTACATCAAAACATTTTGGTTACAAAAGCGTTGATGATTATTATTCAAATGCAACACTCCATAACAAATTACATCAAATAGAGATTCCCCTACTTTGTTTGAGTGCAGCAGATGATCCATTTCAACCATTCGCAGGTAATGGAATAAAATAGATTGAATAAAATAACAATAAGGATGAGGCAAATTTCTATAAATTAAAATACACTATCGGCACACAGTGCCTGATCTAATGTACCGACCGAGTATCGATTAACAAATTTCAGTCAATCATTACAACATGTAAGAATTAATATTTGCGAACTGAAATAAAGAAAATTTTATTTTATAGAAACAGCTAATAATTCTTTGCTTTCAATCGGTTATGAATGTTTATATTTAAATACGTTTATTAATTTATTATTTGAGAAATAACTGTTTAGTCTTTTATAATATTCAATATGGAGATATGTTCCATGAGATCGAAAAGTTAAAATTGTACATAAAAATTTATTCTTACATTTACTCTTGGATTTTTTGTAGTTGAAAGATATTTAAAAAATATGATGAATAAATTTTTAAATTTAAAAGAATAAAACGTTTACTTTTTTACTATAAAATAACATACGTTGACAGCATGTCATATTTTAAATTAACTAATCATTAAATACATTTTGCATGAAAAATAAATATTGACGTTAGTTTCAAGAAAATATAATAAAATTTACATTAAATTACTTTAATTTGGTGCATTAAAAAAAATTATTAATTTTTTCAGCAATACCCTTGCAAGAAGTAGTTAAAACAAAAAATGTTGCTATGATCATAACATCACGAGGTGGACACATCGGTTTTCTGGAAGGTATTTGGCCAGTTAAAGAAGAACAATACATAGGCAAAATCTTTTCACAATATTTCACTGCTATTTTTTCAAAATATAAGGAACATTAGAATTTGTAACAACTACTTATTTTATATTAATTGTATAATAATATCTAATTATATATCTACAATTTTTACGAATATCTTTTATTGTATATCGTATTTATTATAGACAAAATTTAATATTACATATATTTTTTAAACAAACGTACAAGAATTATCAACATAAAAATATAGTTTAAGCAACGTACTAATTAAATACTGGAATTTATTAATTTTTAAAAACAAATCTTAGTATTGTGCTTAATGATATAATTAAATTATAATACAATTATATAATTATAAAATCAGATAATTTAAAAATAATTTTTACATTTAATAATTCGATTTATTTAAATAAAAGAGCTGTAACTAACTTATAAATAGAGTTTGAATAAATGGATAATTATAAAATGAAATAATACGACCATTATAAAATATAGAATAAATATATGACAATTAAATATGGAAAAAAATTAAACAAGAAAATTTTAAATTGAATTTAAATTTTAAATCTAAAATTGATTAAATTTTATACTTTTATAGTAAAAAGATGTAAAATTTATGATTTATATAATATAATTCATTATAATCATAGCTTTGTGTAAGGATTCGTGAAATATCATTCTTCAAAATAAAATTTATAATTGATTACATGTATAAGTAGAATATTAATAAATTTTATAGAAATAGTTATTTATAGATTTGTTTCTTTTCTGAATCTTGTTGACTCTGAACATTGTAGACAATAGAAGTACTACCACAGTAAGCCGTTTATCATATAGAAGAAGCTTTTCTTTACTGTGATTTCTATTATTTTCTTTTATTACGGATATCAATTCAGTTAAAAAAGACAAAAGAGAAGGAAATGATCGATGGATAAGTTAATGCAACTTTATTAAAGAACACGAGTAACGATACGATAATTTTTCAAGGAATTAGCTTTGATATTTCGACAAGAGGTGATAATTCAGTCTAATTCGCTATTTAAATTTCGGATCCAAATTAAGATTTACTTGAAACGAAGATGGGCGAGTGTTGGACAGTAAAAGAGAAAAAAAATCGGCACTGATCCGGAGAGCCAAGGATGCACGTCAGATGGGGTTGGCGACGTCGGGCACGTGCGCTCACCCGGGCGTCGCGGCGCTGGTGCAGTTGTTACGAGTGTGTGTCGGAGTGGTGATGCGATTCTCGCTACTACAATCCTGTTGAAGAGCCCGCAACGAAATCCCGGGCCGGCAAAGCTTAACGGGCCCCGGAACATCATGACCCTCGAGATCCTCGAGTCTACCCTCTGTCTACCCCAGTTCTATTGCGGCGCTCTCTTTGGTCTCGGCTTCTGTGCCTACTACTTCTTCGAGGTGGTCAAGGTCAGTAACCGATCCTGGCCTCCGCCTTCGTGGTTCACGTCCTCATTCGCTCATCTCCTTATCTCTCACAATAACCCCTACATTTATAACAAAAACACGTAAATTCATCCCGCTCCTATCCGCTCCTTTCCGCTTCTTCCCGCTTTTTCCCGCTCCCATCTAATAGTATGATTATTCAAAGGGTACGAGCTTTTACCGGCGACGGTACAACGTTGTTCTCCAAATCTTTACAAATGACTTAGCACACCTTGTTTCGTAGGGTGCAAGCTTGAACACTCGGTTACATAAATTTTAAATAATTCTTCATAAATATAAAGCTCACTTGTGCTGCGCTTCAATATTCCATTATGGCCTTATATTATAATAACATTAACTTCTCTCTCTGTCTGTCTTCAATCCAATAAAGTTTAAGAAGGAATTAAAAAAGATTATACCGTATATGTCTCGTATATGTAACCGTCTGTAAATCTATTTTGACGTTTGTATTTAATCGCTGAGAGTCCATTACATTCTGTATTACCCTCCTGCGCTCTCAATCAAAACTATATTTCTTCTCACTGTTCTATACTAACACTAATTTTACTGTAAAACGCCCTTCTTGATTACCCGAAATAGTCTTCATAACTACTTGTGCAACAATAAATATACTTATTTTGCCATATCACGGAAAACCTCTACTTTAATACCTTCATACTTTTCTTTCATTGATTCAATCTTAACTACAACGTATATTCTAATGACTAATTTAAACATTTAACAATATTCATATAACTTAAAACATAAATAATAATTGTGCTACGTATATTATTAAATGTATACGGTTGATTATCTGTTAACCAATTTTTTATATGATATTCGTGCCCTTAAAATTAATAACTTTAAAAGCACAAGGGATCGTACGAACTTCTAAAAACAAAATATGTAAATTATTATCTATTATTTATTTAAAAACGATTCAATATTATAATAAAAATAATATATATTCTTTATTAATAATAAGATTTAATAAATAAAAGAATAACTAAATCACTAAATTATTTATAAACAATCACTAAAAATTATTTATATGTAAAAACTTATGAATTTAATCATGTAAAAATGTAAAAATTATGTATTTTATGAAAAAAGAATTTTATTTATTAAAACATCTACTCTGTTAATCTTTAATTCAAATAAGTTATTTAATTTTGACAATGAATATTACTTATAGAAACACTTTTTTAATACGAACTTTAGAATTAACTATGGAAAGAAGTACATTTATTATGCTATCGATTTCCTGCTCTTATTTCTAAGAAAGTAAAGTTTTCATTCTTTGTTGTTTTTATCCAATAAGAACAGCTCTATCTTTCGTATTTTATCTGAAATTCTTAAACTATTTATAATGAATTTTACAAAATCTTTAATAACATGTAATATGACACTTAAACTTAATAATATTCAAATTTTAATAGACTTTTAATTAATAATAAAACTATTTAAAGGAAGTAAATATTCTTAGCAGATTTGAAATGTAAATTAAATAGAAAAATTATAATTTATCTGTTTAACTTTAAATTTTCTACAAGACTAATGAAAATAAAAAAAAATCATTAGGCATTTCGTCTAATTAAACAGTAACGACTAAAAAGTGCTTAAAACTAAAAATATATTAATAAATTACTAAAACATTCTTAGTACAAATAACTATTAAAAAATAATGATAAAAAAATTTATATTGATTGTTTTTTTAAAAAATCAAAACAATAACAATATACAAGGAAAAAAAATACTACAATTTTAAAATAGTATGCAATTAATAATTAATATCAAACTTTATAGAATATGTTTTTACAATCGAATTTTTTTAATATATAACAAATATTGATATACATTAATGACTTGGATATTTACAAAATTTAACTACTACCATCGATATGCATTAAATGAATGAAAATAAATTATTTTTCTAATTATAAAAAATTTTATTAATTATAAAAAAAAACTAATTATTAGATAAAATAAATTTCATATATTCGAGTATTCATATAAATAATATATGATGATATATAAATGGTTATATACTAATCCATAATTTTCCTCAATATATCGTTCATCAAAAGGTCAAAAAAAGATAACCTACAAAACTTATATCATTTATTATTGCATGCAGAATATCTTTACGCAATGAAATCTCGTCAGAAGCAAAATATTATAATGTAAAGGTAATGAGAATCCATTTTCGATATTAAAATCTTAAATGCATTTATAAATAATTAAACTTTAATATTATTTTTACTGAAAAACAAAAATTGATATATAATTTTAGAAAATATATTTTCTTATAAACTAAAATTCTTTTAAACTTTCACAATAACTACTATATTATACTTTTTACAATTTTTATAATGTTTGCTTATCACGTGGTTTATTTATCAGAAGAAAGCTTTAACTTATATAAGCGTAGATAAAAAGAGTGCTAAATGAAAAGTGATACTGCCTAAAATTGTAATATATTTAATTACAAGTCTAAAATCTAAGCCAAAAAATATGTTTTTAATATAAATCATTTATTACAATTAGAATGAAATTTAATTATTTCAGTATTATTGAGCTTCTATATTCTCAACAAATTTATTTATTGCATAATTATTGTAATTGAAAAATAATATCGTTTTTCAAAAGTATTTTTATTTGAATGTAAGATATCTTTTTAACAATCTTCCCATAGAATCTTATTTATTTTATAGAATTACTTATTTAATTTAATAAAAAATTTAACTTATTTCATTTATTATATATTTTATAGAATATATAATCTCAGAAAATACGCAAGTAACAATGTTGAATATTAAAATTCCATAAATCCAAAAATATCTACATTATTCTATAAATTATCCTAAAAAATTTAAGATGTAAATTACAACACGAAATCGAAGTAGCTGAATTTACATTAAATTATATTTTCTGTTATCGATTGATTTTCAATAATTTATTATGAATACAATTAATTTATCTGATGGTTGATGGTAAAGCAATTAATCGTTTCTTCGTTTATAATTAAATTACTTTATTCGACTAATGAAGCATTAATAAACTGCGAAGACAGTTGAAACGTAATTATGAATTAAATGATCATTATCCGTACCACATTGTTGCAGATACCAATATTAGTTTGTGCAAAAGGCCCGTTTAGCGACTTTCTATCCGAAAATTTGCCTATCCTTAAGAGCAAATTTTGGCCAACATTATGGTGCTTCGAATCTCGAGCTCAAACAATATTCGCCAGCGTAGTACGTGCACGAATATTACCGCACATGAAATATCGAAGGTACTTCTTCTGAACCCTTAGACTCAGACAACATAAGTTAAAGCAGTATCATAGGCTGATATTGGTAAACGAGTTAATGGTTAATTCTTACAGAGAAATCTTAAGCTTATCGGACGGTGGAGAAGTTGCTTTAGATTGGGCAGAAGAAAATTCAAGCCCAATATCACCGATAGTTATTATATTACCAGGTCTCACGGGTGCAAGTCAAGCTGAATACATTAAGTGCCTTGTATATGGAGCCAGAAATTCTGGTATGAAGTGTGTGATATTTAATTACAGAGGCATGGGTGGTGTAAAAATTAAGGTAACAAACTCGAGATACGCAATTCTTCTTTTTCCTAATATCCATTAATATTATTGATGTTAACAAAACAGACTAAACAAAAATGATGCAACGTCAAATTAATACAATCTTGTTAATTAAATTAAAATTATTATAAAGTTATGTATGCAATCATTATTCGCTGTATATTCAAATAAATGTGAAAAAATTTAAATTATCTTTCTTATATATTATTAATAGTTATTAATAATTAACAAGTTGTATTATTAAAGTATTATTAATCATTATTAAATTCAACTTAAAAATTGAAAATATTAGCTTTAAAAAATTATGCAATTTTATGATTAACATATTAAATTTTACAATTTAGACTCCGAAGTTATATTGTGCAAATAGTTGCGAAGATCTTGCAGAAGTCATCGATCATGTAAAAAAATTACATCCACACATTCCCATAGCGGCAACAGGAATATCCATGGGAGGGTAGGTATTTACTTAGCTAAATACATTTAGCATATTGTAATAAACAATAAATGTTTGTATATCTTAAAAAGATTGTTACTCGGAAACTACTTGGCTCAATATGGTAGAAATGCAATCGGGAAATTAAAAGCAGCCTTAATTATTTCCGTACCAATGAATATTTTCGAAGCAACAAAAAGTATCGAAAAGCCATATTTGAATCTAATGTTAAATAAATATCTTTGTGATAATTTACAAAAAATATTGAGAAGTCACGTTGGTGATAAAGTCTTTCCTGAATTGGACCTAAAAGAAGTGTACAAGGTAATTTTTAATTTTGTACAGACAAAAGTGGCTTTATATTGTATTATTTTTAACAATAGCATAGTAGTTTGAAGTTTCATAATGCTAATTATGAATATTTACAGAGTAAAACTGTTCGAGAGTTCGATGACAACTTCACATCTCGACACTTTGGCTATAGAGATGCAGAGCACTATTATTCTCAAGCAACTCTTCATGATAAATTGCATCTTGTTGAAGTACCTTTACTATGTTTAAGTGCAGCAGATGATCCTTTTCAACCTTTACAAGGTTAGATAAAATTAATTCGTTACTAAATTTTATCAGAATTAAATAAATAATTTAAGTATATTCAATTTTTCAGCTATACCTTTCAAAGAAGTAAGTAAATCAAAAAACGTAGCTATGGTGGTAACATCTCGAGGCGGACATATTGGATTTTTAGAAGGTTTTTGGCCCTTAAAAGAGGAGCAATATATAGGAAAAATTTTTTCTCAATACTTCACAGCAGTTTTTACAGTAGGAAAAGATCATCCAGCCTTTTAAGAAATGGAGGAATATACTTTATTCTGAAAAAATGAAATTTCTAATTAAATAACGAACTGAAGGCATTCATCTAGTCTTATCACAAATCTTATAGCTATTATTGTATATTGAAATTTATATGGTAGCACAATTATTCCACTATTTTAATTAAGTTTTAAAAATAACACTACTAATCGATATTTAATTTTTTACATTGAACATAAGAAATGGAATTCAATATTTTTAATTAATTTATAAAAATGTTCATCTTAGACAATAATATTTAGATACAATATCAGATTTATAAATTAATTTAATAATTTTAAGTAAAATTATTAACAAACATTTACAATATACAGTAATAAATTATTGAACACGTGTACAATGTCAACATCCATAATCAGTATACATATAAAATTAATGTGCCTATAAATACATTTTTAGGATAAAGTAAATACAATTAATTAATTCCAGAAAAAGTATGTATTTATTTTTATGGATATTATTTCTTCTAGCTTTTATAAACATTACGCTATAAAACATTATTAAATTTGTCTTCTACAGAAAAATAAATAAATATAATGCTTTATTTATCTTGCCTTTTTTATATATTACATAATTTCAATTATTTTAATCATTTTATCTACATTTAAAAGCATATTCATTAATTTTTCATAATTGAATATATAAATAAAAGCACAAAATTTAATTTGACACTTACGTTTTGCTTTTATCGCCTACTTTCTATTTCATTCGATCAATATCTTGTTTATTGTATCCTGGAATATTTACTTTATTTTTTAACTACATTTTACAACATTTTAAAGTAAAGCATGAATAAAAATATATTTAATTTAATTAATAAAAATAAATAATAAAATACTCATCACCGAGGTTTCACTGAAAAGAAATAGAAAAAATTAAGAGAGAAGCAAAAAAGAGGAAAAGATTATTGAAAATTTAATATAGGTATAATTAGATTTTAAAAATTTATTTAAAATTTAAATATTTACAAAATTAGAAAATAGAAGAAGTAAAGAAAAAAAAAGATCGTAAATAATTATTTTATGAAATGATAAATTAATACTATTAACATTTATAGAATAACAGTTCTAGGTAAAATATGCATTACAAGCTTTTTTACAATTAAATTTATATTTATACTAATTATAACTGTTATCTTTTTTGTTATCTGCATTATGTTAGTTTTTTAATTACATTACTATAAGAAGCATCCGACGTTGATAATACTAAAAATAGTAATTTTAATCAAATTACGAATTTTGTTAATATATGCTGTATAGTAAAATCATTTGAACATTTCTTAAAATTCATTTACTAATATTATCTTATTTAATAATTTAGATAAGAAAAAACTTCTATTTTTAGAAAATATTTTATATAAACAAGTTACACAATAGTATTTAATATTACATGTTTTAACATGTAAAATCAGATATTTGTTTTTTTTTAAGCTACTTAAAAATAATAAACAACGTATAAAGCGCAATATTAAATAATACGTATTTTGAAGATATTTTTATAATAAAATAAGATAAATTAATAATGTATATTAATTATTAATGTGTAGTAAAATATAAAAAGAAACAAAGTGCTAAGAATTAGAAAAGCAATGAGTTAGTCGAATCGGCAGATCTATCAAACAATTATTCTGAAGAAATGAAGTCGAGGACATTTTGAAAATAAGAGATCTGAAATTTTGGAAAGTCAGGATGCTACCCTCGTATTATGGTAGTATCCCCAGAGAAGAAATCTGAATTAGAAGCTAGCCGTCCCCACACGTTGTCTGGACTTTCAAAGTTACCAGTTCCCCCTTCAATACAAAAGTTTTTATTATATACTAATCATCTCAAGTTTTATTATTATCAAGTTGCTTATTTAAGTTTTATCTTGTTGATTTTTTACTAAGCTTTCGTAATCATTCTTAATCTTAGCGTTGTCCAAGAAAAAAAAAACTTCTACATGTACATTAACTATATTTATATATATATATACGTACTATATATACATACTATATATATATATATAGTATGTTATAGTAATTATTAATAAGATTTATATGTAAATATTAAGTTGTATAAAAATATTATGAAAACATTACATTATAATTATAATTTTGAAATTATTAGTTAATATTATTAGACGATTCATAAATAACACTATTTATATATCATTTATTACTGATTGAAGATTATTTAATTGTTCATTACTTGAATATTATTATTTATTTAAAATTAATAACTGATGAGATTGTATTTTAAGGTATTATACGAAATGTATAATAACACCGATGATCCATGTACTTACTGGATACCTTTAACAAACAACAAATAATAACAATACTGTTTTATTTTTATAATAAAAACAATTTTAAATCTATAATTGTATGAATAAATTATATATATTTATATAATATATAATTTTATAAAAATTTATAAAAATATATATATAATATAGAATTATAATAAATTATATAATTGAAACTAAATGAAAATAATGATTTCAATTTGTATTATATTAAGCACTATATTATACCTGTAATTATTAACATTATAATTAGTAATATAATAGCTATAGATTTCTGTACTATCTTTAATACAATTTAATTTCATACAAATAGCCTAAAAATTATTTCTCTTATTAGCCTCTTATTAATTATATGCTTATAGCGTCAGGCAAAAATCTTATTTTTTTTAATATATGTAGTTGCGAGCTTTAAGTATTAAGTATTATGTGTTACAACTTATACAACATTTTTCTTTTATATACCGAATTAAATAAGTGTATAATCATTTTATAAAAATAGAATGTCATTTTTCACTCGAGCCGTTGGTAAAATTTTTTATTTATTAAAGATATTTCAAGACATTGCATAGTCATTTATCATTCACTATTAGCGCTACAAAAATCACAATTATAGATTGCATACATCAGAGGAATTTCTTTCAGTTTCAGTGATACTTGCATAGCAACGAAAACAGTCTTAAATTTAAACATTATTTATTATCGTTTATAATGATGCTTATATACAGCTAACTACGCTTCTTATAAATTTATATAAAATTTACGACGTTATTGGAATAAAAATATCATTCGCACTTGAATATATTATGCAGAATCAAGAGAAGTTCTGTATAAATGTAATACCAGAGCATAGAGGAGGGGTGAAAATTGTAATACGGTATTATATTGCATGTGAATAATTAAAAAAAAATTATATTTTACCGAAGAAAATAAAAATTTAATACTGTAGGACCTTAATAAAGTTAGGAGTTTAATTAAAGTAATGAATGGAACATTAATTCTAAATATAAAAAAATCAACTTTTGTAAGCTTAAAGACATTTTAAATGAAATCTTTTATTTTAAACAAAATTTATATTTCAATTCCATAATTGAATGCACATTAATTATAACAAACTAATATTACACGCTTAATAATTTTAAGGTAAATAACGTATTTGAGTCGGTTATGGTTATTATTCCTAATTGCACTAACTTATTAAAAGAGAGGGGTCTTCTCACTAAAACATGTTTTATGGATAGGATCATTCAGATTTATTTTTAGTAAATTGAATAGATTATAAATTGTACGAATCGTACGTCTTGGTTGAAAAGTCGGGGAACGGGCGGAAATCGCAAAGGATAATCGTAAGCCCGAGCTTAACTGCGTTTTTTTTAAGTATGGACTTGTCCACGGCTCGAAATATGCGAGGGCGGAAACAGGTTTTTCCTAGCACATTTGTATGCGACCGCGTTTATTAGAACGCGTATATTAGAAATTGAATTGTGTATGAATCGTGGGTCTCTGAGACGGGAGTAGTCGTGCATAATCGCGTGAACTACAGCTTCGTGGAGTCTTTCGAACCATATCCAGGTATACGATTTAATATTTTTGGGCGCGACAATATGAACTGCCGAGGATGGCACGTAATTTTATTTCGAGCTACGATTTTATGGCAAACGTTGATGATGTCCGTATGTTTCACAGTTCGTGCGCATCCTGTCTTGAAAGTCCTTGTAGCTTACTCATGCTTCGAAGCCCCAGCGGCGGAATTAGAGATACATAAGAAGCTTTTTATTTGCTTTTCTATATTTTCGGCACCATATATTCTCCGTTCCAAAAAACATTCATTAGCTTTGCATCTCGTATATTGTCACGCTCGTACAACGTCTTACGCTTATTTATATTTAACGTAACATGCCTACATGTAAAACATCATATAAACATATGCATAAACTTATGTGCATGTCAGCACGTCAACCCACGGCATTAAATATTCTGAAATTGTATATCTGCACAATATTGAATATGAAAGCTACTACGCAAGTCGTTTGAACTTCTTCGGTAAAGTAGTAGTGCTTATATCATGTATTGACAAGCCATTCAAACTGGCTATTACTTTAAAGACAGAAAGAGAAAAGGACAAACAGAGAGAGAGAGAGAGAAGTCGCGTCGCTGGTCTACAAAGTACACCTAGCATATTTAGTAAAGGATAAAACAGATATGTTACCGGTACAAGCTTTGAAAAACAATTAACCTCCAATCTTATTTATATTCGCATATTCAGCAATAAAAAATTATGAAAACAAATATACAAAAAGCAATTGAAATGTCAAATTCTTACAATAATACATATTACAATAAAGCATATAATAATAAAGAATTTCAACAAAACCTTAAATATCGCAAGAAATATAATAAATTAAAAAAGTTAATCAAGAACACAGTTGTTGTATGTAGATTAATATCAGAGTTTAAATAATTATCAATTAAATAATTTTCATTTATTTGTTTTTAATATTTAGGTAAATGCAGCCCTATGTGATCAAGTTGCACAAATGCAAGAAAATTTAGTCATTGTCAAGGATGAGAGACTTATGCTTTTAAGAAAACTCTGTCAATTACAAGGAGAAATAGATCCAGCAACGTTTTTATCAAAATCTCAAATGGGAACTACTAGCTCATCAATACAGAACACTGATGTACTTACTCCAAAGAAAAATATTAAGAAACGAAATAGTATTGAAACACCTGGTAGATATTATTTGTTGTTTTTACAGTTTATTAAAAATCTTAATGAATGCATAAATATATTTTCTTAGATAATAAAGCTAAACCAAAAAGGTGTAATAAAACTGCTCGTAAAGTAGTCCAACTAATACCCTTAGATATTCATGGAAGACCCATTTTTCCAATATCATTGGGTGACCTAACAGTCTATTCTCTTGGCGATGTAGTTTCAGATAGAGTTGCTTATCATACAGAAGATCTAATATATCCTGTTGGATATTGTAGTACTAGAGTCTATGCTAGTCTTAAAGATGCTCGAATGAAAAGTTTGTACACATGTAAGATTTTAGATGGAGGGATAAAGCCACGGTAAATTATTTTATAAATTGTTTATATATACATTATTTATAATAAATAGTAGACTTGAAGATAGCACATGTAATAGAATATTTTAGTATGATATAAATATTTAATTTAAAGTAAAATTATTTTAATTTTATCTTTACTAGTTTTGAAATTGTCTCCGATACTGAACTCGACCAACCATTGAGTGGTTCGAGTCCAGATGAATGTCATTCACATCTATTAACAGCTATATCTTCTAGTTTAAATTCAATCACACCAAAAGGTGCAGATTTTTTTGGAATATCTCACCCAACAATACAAAATCTTATACAGAGTTCACCTGGAACCCGTAAACTTTCTGTTTATAAACCCCAAAAATTTGAGGTATTTTATAAATTTTATTTAATCTTCATCTGGAAAGATATGTTATTTAAATATTTGAACATTTGAGTGACTATTATTTAATCAACCCATAAGATATTTATATAACTATATAATGCAAAATATTTAATTTAATTAAATTAATGTTCTTGTAAATAGAAATTTTTTTTGAGAATATAAAGTATTATCTTCTTTAAATTATTTTTTATTATATCATATTTTATCATTTTATTTACATATAATTTTTTAGATTAGTAAACATTCAATAGACAGAGATAGTCCGATCAGAGAAGAAGAAAATGATCCTGGTTTAGGTTTTTCAGCATTGCACAGACATTATGCTCTTCCTTCTTCATATGCAATTAAACAAGAACCATCAAGTCATAAATTTCTGAATTTTAAAGAGCTTCTTTCGTAATTAAATATATAATAAAATGTTTTACCAATTTAGGAAAATAAGTATATATTTAAATTATATTATGTAAGTTATGGATGAAATAAAGATATTTAATTTTTGTACATAATCCATAGTATATAAAACATTTATTATCTTTCATAATATTTACAATTCATCAGTACCAAATTATTTAAGGGTTTGTATTATAATATGCATTCTCATGAAGTTTATAAATAATTATAACATGTGTTAAATCAAAATATAAATGTTATTTCATTAAAAATTTATCTACAGCCATTTTTTATGAACTAATTATAAATTTTCTATCACATTTTCAAGTGCTTTTACTTCACTGTTATGTATTCTCACATAAAAAAGTAAGGCATGAGAAATAAATCGCCATTTCTTCCCATATTTAGCCATTAATTACGTTTTTTCATTTGCAAATTCGTTAAAACAAAAACCATAATTTCTATTCTTGCAAATAAAAATAAAAGTTGAAAATCAATACAACAAAATAAAACATATAACAAAAATTTTTTAACAAAATTATTTTATGATATATTTACGATTCTACATTTTTAGTACTTTTATAAATAAGTATACATACTTAAAACAATTAAATTCTATTTTTATATTACGAATATCTTCATTTTTTTTTTGCAATATTATTAAAAGAAAAGATTAAAAAAAAAATTAAGATCATAACTGTAAATGACTAATAAAAATAAACATTTATTGACTAGTTGAATAGACATGAGGCAACATTTGCTTTAACTGCAGGCAAGATGAAATTTAAAAATTAAAATTTATGACAAGTTTATATAAAACTTTTAATGAAAATAAAAAATATATAATCACACCAATGACCCTATAAAATTGAAGCTGTTATAATATAATTTCTAATATACATCTCCAATATATTTTAACGCTATTAGATGTGCTAAAAAAATCAAACATTTACCTATAATTGTATGGAAAATTATGTTTATATTGCACTTTGTAATGCTAGTTATCAAGCATAGACAAATCCGTTATATAAGCTATATTAGAAATTTCTATTACATATTAACACTGCCATCGAGTATATAATATGGACGAAATATTATTTAGCTTCATCAATTAAGTCTACAGCATCTTATATTTATTATGTATAAAAAGCAATGCTTGTATAAAAAAAATTTTGATAATTTTCTGTATTAACCAATTAAATATTTTTATCGTCGACATTTTTGTGCAATAAGTTAGCAATTGTTTTTTGTCACCGTCTTTTTGCAGGACCGATTGTTTTATTGAATAAAGTATTAGCTATAGCAACCACTGGTGAAAACAGCTTCAATGGACAATCACTGCAATTATGTACATAATATTTAGTACAAGAAAACTACCATTTAGAATATAATTTATAGAATTTATAGAATATATTTAGAATATAAAGTTTTTAAAATTATGTTATACCAAACATCCGTAACAGGTTCAGCTTCATTTCCACTGACAATAAACAGTGGAAAAAGAATGGAGAATACACAACCACTAAAAATAATAATATAATGTATTTGTCAATATAAAATAAGTATATCAAAATTGAATAAGTTAAAAAATATCGATTAAATATTAAAACAAATCTATAACAATCTTTCATTTTGAAAATAACTAAATAAATCAAGCTTGAAAATTGTTACCATTGCTTGTACATTTTATTATTCTCTATTATATAAAATGAAATATAAAAAACGAAATTAAAAGTTTAAAATCACACAAAAGTTTAAAGTAAATTAAATTTATTTTAATTTATATTATACTATAAGTTTTGTAAATAAATCCATTAATAGTTAATTATTCATTATAAATTATTATTAAAACCCTACCTTATAACATATGAGTTTGCTAACTGTGTTGATACTGCAAGGGGTAAACCAAATCCAACAAAATAAGGCCAATTACTTTCAATAAATGTGAGACGTCTATGTAATTCCCAACCCATATTGAACCATTTATATTCAAAGGCATACAGGGCATAAAGAAGGCACATATGAACAAACGCAAGAACATCACCAATTGGTGGTAATGGCATTTTAGATACTAAAACTCCTTGCCCTAAAAATAAAGCTTGTACCAGTACACTAAATAACATATCAGCAATAAGTTTACTGACACTAGATAGTAGCATAGGCCTTCCTTGTCTATATCTGTATGCACTATCTGCTATATCCTATAAAAAAAATTTTAAATATAATATTCTTCCTAAGATTATATTGTATATTTTTTTTTATCTAGCTTATAAAATAATATCCTCTTTAAAAATGTTTACAATAATTAATTATTTAAATCAAAAATAAATTTAATATGCTGGCAAATTATCTATTTGTCTATTAAAATAAACATTTAAATAAACGTTGAGTGCTTACTTGAAACCACAAGCTATTGACTATTCGGCTGAGTAAAAAAAGTGGAAGTACCCATATCGTGCTGAAAGTAATAGTTAAGAATGGTTTTGTCCATGACCAAACAGTCATTCCCATTCCTGGTGATTGTCCAAATATTATACTCAACATGTATTTTAAAGATGGCAATAGTCCATATTCAAAAATAATTATGCTGGTCCAGCAAACACCACCATTTAAAGCACAGCATTGTATTGTTCTTTTTAAAACTTTTGATTCTCTGAAAGAACTTTGATCATTATTGTAAGGAGGAAGAGAATAGAAATAGAGAAAAAGAAAAAAAAATTCTTAGAAGATAAAATATAGAGGTAAGCTCTGTACAAATAAGAACACTTATGTAATAGAAGCTCAAGTTAAAAAAAGATTTTTCAGAACTAAAGACATGTGATAGTAGATAAATAATGGTTAATAAAGGAAGTCATCAGCTTACCTATGATATTTTGGATACTTAGGGAGACAATGTCCAGCCTGGCTCTCTCTTCTTCGAGGATCAGTCTTGAGAGGTGACCTTTTCATCTTTTCGTTGATCTGCTTGTCCATCGAGAATAATACAACTGCCCCCCTAAGACTGTCAATGAATCCTCGCCACATGGCAACGATGATTCCCTGCAAGAGCATTAGATGAAAATTGGTGACAGTATGCAGGGGCCATGAAGGCTTTTGGTAATTTACAATATACAGGTGCTATAATCTGTCAATTGGCCAGCTGCCAAACAGTATGAGAAGGTGCCCAAATCCTGGACAGATTTTGGCCAACCTAGCCAACTTCCAGAAATATAAAGATCGTAGTTGGATTGGATGGGTGGGTGGGGCCAACCATTTATATTGAAAATAAAGCACTGGGTTGAACTTACCATGACATTCATCCTCGTGCTCGGCTCGGGCCTCTTGATCAGCCGAGTCTAAAAATGCATGCTAATGTCTAAAAGTCCGGTGTCCCGCGTAGCCTCGGATCATTGGCTATACAACGACGGCAACAGCGCCGAATGCGCATCTTTGACGGGGTAAACCCCGAATCCTAGATAAAGAGCACTATTTAACACCTTAAATCGCGACCATCGAATGAGGAAGGCAACCCTCGTCTGTGAGCGAAGCCATAAATTCAATCCGAGTGGGAAACGAATGGGAAAGAGCAACTCAGCCAGTCATCATCTCTCGTGCTTTGTCCCACGATGACCGAGTGCTTGTCTAATACCCTCTCCCCACTTCGATCTACCTGTGCTTACGCATCTGGCCTGCCCCTGGAGAACCAGAAAGAGAAGTTTTAACCTTGAAAAGGCGCGGCGACGCTGAGACAATGTGGTTCTCGCATTACATTAAATATTAATCCGTTTATCCGACCGCGCGCCAATTATATATCCGTTGTTGGACTTACAAATTAGAAGAGGTCATGGCAATAGCTGCATCCAGCTTCTTCCTTACAAAAATTCGAATTATTAGACCACTGTACGAAAGGAATCTTAAGTCGAGCAGTTTTAAAGCTTCGACGGCTTCGCGCTTCTGCCGTTTGTCCTCTGGGACGAAATCACTGAGAAACGCCTGCGAACTTCCTTTCTTTCCTTTCCTTCCCTTTAATATTAGAAGTGAATTTAGTTTATCGAGACCTTGAAATATCAATTAGTTTTGCTAAAATGAGCGCTTTGATTTTTTAAATGACTTGCATACTACGCTATTATCACGTGCATGTGCTTACCATCAAGATGACTCGATTCTTCGCAATCCCCTAGGCATTTTAATACACTGACGGGTGAATAACCTTTAATAAAATTATCTCTCTGACAAGTTTCTACGCGACTCGGATTCGTACGCAATTCAATGAAAATACAACATTGTTCCTCGCTTAAACAATATATTGCTTGTTGATTATAAATGACTAGGGCACATTTACTTTCACAGCTAATGTATCTTCTATTCGTTCTTTTTCTGCTTTTGATGTTTTTATATGGCATTTACGATAGAGATCCCTAGGATTGCACATAATAAGGTATTCATTTAAAATTGCTTTCAAAATAACCGTTAAATCGATTTTTTATAATTGCCTAATAATTGTCTATTCACAAGCGCTGATCCATAACAATCACACCTTCATTCATCTGATTCTATGACATTCCAATGATGTAATTTATATTTAATATGATTTTAACGACATATATTTCAGATTTGTAACGTTATATTTAGACATAAATAACATCAGGCTAAATGAAATAATACGCGTACATAATAAATAGTACATAATAAATAATAAAATCACACAATATATGAAATGCATAAATTTTTATTTAAAAAAAACATATTAAAAAAAATTATTATAACATTTTCTTTTGTTTTATATTAATTATAAAAACGAAATTTAATAAATAACAAACATTTAATATTAATTATTTTCTCAAAAGCAATTAATATAATTCATCATTATTATATTTAGTTCTAAAAATTTCTGTAACTTATAATTATAGCCAATCTTTATACAGAGTAAACTATTTTATTTAATAAATCTAAAAAACGTTAATAAGGAATGCGATATTTATTGCTGAAACATTATTAAATGAGTGCGACCATCTGCTGAGATATCTTGAGTACCGAAGTGAGAAAGTAAAATTAATTTTCAAGAATTCTACTCTCTCATCTTCATTTTTCTTCCATTCGTAAACACGTTAATAAGTATTTAAAAGGCGCCACAAAAAACGTAAAAAAGGCGTCGAGTTCATCATACAAATTTAAAATGAAAACATAGGATTTTAAAATATAAGATTGACAACATCAAATTTCAATATATGCAATTATATATTATATATTATAATATACATATACTTGATAACGCAATTTTATAAAAGAAAACTGAAAAGTTTTGCCAATTAATTGATCCAAGCAATGATAAAATTCAGTAGAACATCGATAAATTTCCTTCTTTGACATTTAAGAGCAGAACATTGTCTTATTTTATGCTAGGAGTAACAATTTAGCATCAGCTTACTTTTCTCTTGTCTAATATTTAAATGCTAATAATATTTTAACTACACTGATAATATTTTTATGAACTGAACAAAATATCTATCGAGTTTCGAGAGATTTGACAAATATCGGTAATAGAATCTTTTATTTAATCAAAATTTTATTACATCAAAAAAATATAAGAAAAATAATTTTATACCAATAATAAATTTGTCTATTTAGCCTTAATATAGCTGCAGATTTGTTAAAGCACTAAATAATTACAAAAAATTACATTATATTTCATCCATTATATAATATTGTATTATTAATAAATTATTAAATTCAATCTAAAATATTAATTAATCGATTTAAATCAACGTTCATTAATAGCATTAAATGTATCTCTTGAAGTTCCCTGAACTTCCTCATAAATCGAGTACTAAAAAAATAGACGATCTCTATCGTTTGTCAGGTATTATAATTTTATTTTCGTTATCCCTATTTGCTATTTGGACGTTATGCAGCCGGTGTCTACGTAGGGTAAAGCCAGAAATAAATACCACGAAGCCGCCGGTCATTAGTGTGTGAGTATCGCCACGACCTTTATTCATATCTTTAACGATGAAAGAATCAAAACCACCCAAGGACCAATTAAACGGCTTACTACGCATTCATCGTCGGCGTCCTGGCATTGGCAAACCGAAGGATAGCCTTGGACTTTCGTGCATTTTACAAGGTGATAATTATTGCCTCATATTTCTTGAATTAAATTTGTCGTTATTATTTTGAAGCGTTTATTATTATTATTGTCATCGTTATTGTTGTCGTCTTTGTTGTTGTCGTCGTCGTTGTTGTTGTCGTGGTCGTTGTTGCCGTTGTTATTATGAATGTATAAAAAAAAATGCTTGGCCACTGAAAACTACAATTTATTTTTAAAAATTTATATTTTATAAGTTCGTATTAACGAAAAGTACTCAATTTATATATTATATATAAGTAATATTGTTTTCGCTACTAAAAACTGTATAAGCGTTATTGTATTAACTTTTAAAACAATTAAAAAGATTGAATTCTAATTTAAAAATAAATTTCTAATCGATAAATACATTTTTCATACAAATATTAGTAATATTAACGAATTTTTTTAGAGAATGACTCGCAAACAGATAATTACTGTCGAAAAAAAAAAATTATTATACCACAAGACAATATTGGTATTGCGTGTTTACCTACTAATGAAATTAATAATTCGCGTAATACTCCACCGAAAGTCTCAGAATCAGACGATACAAAAACCATAAAAATAGATGCCAGTCAAGTATATATCGATTAAAATATATGTTGAGAAAAAATTATAACTTCAAATTTAATTAAAAAAGTTTAATTAAATTTTAATAATTCATAAATTTTTAATAATTAACGGGTTGAATTTAGTGAATAAATATAAAAAAGAATTATACATTAAAAATGCAATTTCATAATTTTTTCTCAATTTATTTATTTATAATGCCAGTATAAATTTAATTTTATAATGAGAATTTTATTTTCAGGAAAATAAAATAGAAACAGGTAAAGAATAAACAGTTTCAATTACTGTTTAAAATATCTTTGTATTTAAATCTTTAATTTAGATGAATATTTAACACGATTGCGTGGTGGTGCTGACTGGACCTCTATATTGACTTCTAAATTCAGTAATTTAAATTGTAAATAAAATTTCATTAATTTATACTATTTATTAATTATTTATTATTATTCCCTGCTTATAAAAGTGTATCTCATATGTCGTAGCTAATATAAAAAAACATAAACGTCCCATCGTAGGAAAGAACGAATTATATAATACGGTTAGTAATGATTATTAAATAAAGTGATTTTTTAATAAGATTAACAACATTCGTTTTTATTATTAATAAATTTAAATACAGAAGAGTGATATTGGTATCAGCAATATACGTCGACCAAATGGTGATAAATCGAAACCACGAAAGCCAATTTTACCAAAGGATAATATTGGATTGTGCTGCAGACTCTTACGTAAGATTTACAATTACGATTTATTTTAAAGTCGTAAAAATAATTTAAAATCTCCATTTAAATTTCCAGAGAAGCCAAATGTAAAAACAAATGCAATGACGGATAAGGTAAAAAAGAAAGAGTTCTGTAGTTTTTTTAAATTTTAATTCAGTTATTATAACCTTTATTTATTTGTCTATATTGAAAATGCAATAAATATAAATTGTAAAACTAAGCTATGATCATTTTTTTTATTCAGAAAATTAATAAAAATATAGAAATTCAAAGTATACAGCAAACACAATCTGTTCCGAATTTAAAAGGAAAGCAATGTAATTTTACCGAATCTAAAACGATGCAAAAAATAAATATTAAAGTAAGAGCCTTTCTTTATGTAAATACTAATTTTATTTTATAATGACAATATCAAAAACCATAAAATTTTGAATATAGCATAGAGAATAATATGTTTATTATTTTGTTATAAAAACTATTATTAAAGAAACTAAAAATTTTTAATCATATTTAGCTTATTTTCTAATACGAAAAACTTAATAGATATTTCAATAAATAACTTTAAAATAAACTATATTTTTTCAGGATACGAAAGCAGAGATTTGGAAGTGAGCACATTTATTTATTAATAATTATAATTTCAGAAAATTCATTCCTTTTTTTAGAAGAATATTAAAATTATTTTTGAAATAATTATTACAGTATCCACTTTATTTAAAAGCCTTATAATTCCAGTATTTAATAGTAATGTGTAATTTATATATTTATTATATTTTCTTTTACGTTAATAAAATGTTTTTACATTTTAACAATGTTATTTGAAAGAAAGCAATTTAGTCAAACCAAAAAAGGGATCAGGTAACCCTTTTACTATTCCAGTGCCCTCAATTATAACGTAAGGATTTAGCATTGACTCTCCAAAATAAATTTGTATCTGATATTCTCCACCAGGAGCTATGCGAAATGGACAATGATCATTTGCATCAATAACATAATCAATCAATTTCCAATTTCCCTAAAATAAACAAAAATTACATTGAAATTATTCCGATTTTATTTACTATTTACTTTCAAATATTTTATATACATATAGAGATACTAACTGGCATTAGTGGACAATGTCTAGTATTTTTTTCATAAGGGTGAAATTTGTTGAGTACAGGTTTTAAAAGCTTATGATTATTAAATGCACCACAAAATGTAAGAATAAGTCCTCTTACAATTGGTACATTGTTGTAACTCATATTTATCATGACCTGCATATAGATGGGGTTATTAAAAATAAGAAACAATCTACGAAAAGGTAATGATAATTAATAAATAGTACTTTGAGATTCGAATCAATTTTTTTTAAAATTGGAAAAGTCATTGTAATTCCAGTTGAATCAAGATCTAATTCTCTTAATGAATATTTAATGTATCCAATGTATTCATTCGGCACTTGAGAAATATGAAAATCAGTTATTTTTACTCTCTCACCTGTCTAAATATATTATAAATGTAAATTATTACAAAAATTTAATAATTATTTATTTAAAAATATTAATATTTTTATATTTTCACAACATAAACGTTAGTGAATTAACGTGAAAAAATTTTATTGTGATTCCTCTAAATAAAATGAGTAGAATAAAATCTTTAAATTTTTTAATAATAGAATATAATCAATTACTGAAAAAAAAATTTTAATTTTTACTAGATAATACAATTAATAATTAATTCCGTAAATATTGTTAAGAATATAGTATATTAATAATTATAATATTCTATATATGAATAATTTAATGAAAAATTTAAAGAAATTGTATCTATAGAAAAATTTATAGAACTCTTGAAACAAAAATGATTTTTCTAAATTTAGTTATGAATTTAAAAATACAAAATTAATCTTATAATATATAATAAAAAATAATAAATAATAATAAGAAAAAATTTATTTTTTATAGTTTAGCCAAAGTATAAGTTATTATTAAAAAATTATTTTTTCATACGTTATTTAAAAATCTATATATTTGGATGTGTATTTAAAATCTGTTACGTACTTTTATCTTACTAGTTAATAGAATATACATTGAAGTTGATTAAGATTTTTTACATTTTATCATTAAATATATAATAAAATTTTTCTGTTAACAGAAACTATAAAATAAAAACTTACAACTTCAATTATTGTAATTTCTAAAACATAGAACAAAAGAATTTTGACAAACATTGGAACCATCATATCGAATTCAGGATTTCACTTTTTGAAGGTACTAACGTCATTGAGCTTGAACACTCCAGTTTTATACGCTAATGGTATCAATGTTAGCGTATCAAATTCAAAAAGAATTTTACGGTTGACCAGAATAATTGCATAGCGTATAGCTTATTGCATTCGATTTACTGTGATTACTATAATACAGACATGAGTAGAAGTATAACCTTAAGAAATAATTTAATAAATAGCGAAAAAGAACGACAAAATATACAGTTAAATAAATAATAAATTAGATAGTAAAATAATGAAGAAAATCTGTTATGTAGAATGAAAAAGAAGGTTAGCATGATAGTATAATTAAAAATGTAAATATTATCTTATATTTATTGTCACTCGGTACTCAATTTTCTACTTATTTAAAATTACTATTTACATTTTAAATAATAAAACTCTGTATTTACGATCTATGATAAATATTATCGTAACACGTCTATATAAACATTATTCATGTTTATTACTTTTCTAAGTTTTTAAATTTAGTTTAGAATACGAATGTTTTAAAAAATTCAAATCTTCTAAATATTCTGTACAAAAATTATAATAAATTCGATTAATTAATGAATAATAATAATTATTAAATTAATTAAATAATTATTTAAATTCAAATCTATAACAATTTTATGTCTTAAATATAAAAAAGAATTATAAGTTAATTAAAACGATGAAATAAATAGTTCATAGCTGGACTTCAGTGTAACTAAATTACTAATTAATCAAATTTATATTTGTTCATAGTGTATTTATATATGAAATAAACAGACAAATTAGTATAAAATATTAAATAATATTTTATTTAATATTTATTTAATATTTAGAATAGTTAATGTCACTAAAACATTGATTGATGATATTTATTATTTATTGTACATTTTCATATTATCAGATACATTTATTATATCTATATATGTATATAATTATAAAATACTTAATGCGCTATAATTAAATGTGTTGACTAATTTTTCTCTAAAGAAATTATTTTAAGAAATATAATTTTAATCGTCATTGAATTCATAACAGGATCATCTTAATCTCCGTTTATTTTACATATAAATAAAATATGAGAAAGTACTATCACACAATAATCGTTATTATAATTGTGTATCTTGAAAATTTTAACAATGGCTTCCGATTACTGTATCTTAATTTAATTGCACTTATCAATTAGAATGGTCCATGACAGATGGAATAATCATAGAATACGAAACTTATCTTAAACAATCAAAGGATCATCTCATTCATACTTACTACGAAGCCTTACATTTTCCTTTTTTATGGACCATTCCCAATTTTGATATCACTTTTTGAACATTTTTATTTGATCGCTGCATGTTATTTAATTTGTATCATTTTATTTTTGTACAATCTGCTGGATTCGCTTGATGTTCAAAATGTTTGAAGAACAGTATTAATAAATGCTTTAATTAAAATAAAACAAAAAAAAATAAGCTTAAATTAATAAATAAACTTGAATTAATAATTTAAGTCCGTTCCGTAGTATAGATGCGTTTAAAATATTTCGCTTTAAAATCAATTTAAACTAAATGTATTTTGTAATCAATGTTATAGGATTATTTTAATAACGATTTACTATATAAGATCCATTTTATTAGATGTTTTTAAAAGAACTGGTTTTAATTATTTTAGTAATTTGTATTCTATATTACCTCTACAAATAAAAGTCTTAAATGTCATGTTACAAATTTTACAGAATCTATACGATTAGTTAGAAAAAAAAAATTTCGAAGCCATCCCGATTAACCATAAATGTAAGCCTGTTAGAATACCAAGTATTATTTTTAATGTATAAGTTAGTTGTAGTTTGTAATATTTAAAATAACATAAGTTTTTCACGTAACGTTCAATATGATGAATAAAAATTATTAGCCAATCGTACTTTACATTAAAAATTAATTCAATAATCATTTATAAAAAATTTGATTTTTCTGTTACGCTAGTAGACATTTTCACAGATTACATAAAATTAGTATAGAGAACAACAACAAAAACTATTAATTAACACATGCAGCTATTAAAATGTTGGGCTACGTAGGAGCGAATAACTTCGTATTTCAATTTTGTATCAATATTCAGTGTCAGTCAATATCTATGGTGGGAAAAAGTAGACATAAATTGTATGTATCATATGGTTATCATAATTGTTTCAAAAAATTAGTATAGTTACACGTTGAGATGCTGTAGCCAAAGTTGATTACGGTTAGCTAATATCTATGGTATTTATATGAAAATCAACAAATCATTTGATGCATTATATATATTTTAAAGAAAGTATAGAACAATTCCAGAAATTGTCAGCACGTCTTAGAATATAAACATTTTTAGCACCTTACTTTTGAATACACTATACTATGAAATAATAAAGACGTTATCGTATTAAGATTATACTATATTTAATAACTAGGATGTCAAGCCGACCTGAAGCGTCGGGACGAAGTGGAGTATCAAGCTAACTTGGAACGTGGAGCAAATCGCCTCGAAAACAGCACATTGACAATCATACAGGGAGAGTCGGCGATATTTATAACAATTATTATTTAATTACATAGTATCATTTAGAATGCGATGAAAATATGTATTTTATTTTTAGACATTTATTTAATGTAGAAAATAACCACATTGCTTGCTATTAAATGATAATTTTATGAATTATCAATATTGCTAAGAAATGAATAAAAAGTAATAAAATGGTAATAGTATATATTATTGTAGAATTATCTAAAATTATCTATAAAGAAATAAACTGTAAAGAAATAAGCCGAACTTCTGATAGTATTTTACAAGATGTTTAATAAAAAATATTATTATTTTTGAAGATAATTTTTTTTAAATATTTCGATTCAACGGTTACTATAAATTTTAACGTTTGGTTGCCTAGACTATACAAACTTTATATTATTTTCTATTAAAATTAGAGTATATAGTGAGGTAAGTTTCTTCTAAATAAATTATATTTATTCATAAAATAATGTATGCATGAATAAATAAAATACTTTATAAGAACATTTTTAAATACATTGAAAATAAAATTTTATTATTGACGGGTGTAATTATGGTTAGAAAATCTTAAAAATTAGATGATAATAGACAGGACGATAAATATATTTAAAATCTTTATAACTATATTTATATATGAATTATATGTATAGTTGATGTGTAAAAAAAATAATATTCGTTACGTATAAGATTTATTATTTATTATATCCGCTTTTAATTATGTGCGACTATATGACGCGTGGAGTTTGTTTTTTATATATTTAAGTACTCGAGTTGAAAATCAAAATAATGGTACTCAAGAATGTTTTATAATTAATTATTTAATTTAAAGATTAAACATATTTTGTAATTTAAAAAAGTTATTACTAATAAATAGTTAAAAATTTATTTATCATGATAATGATTTTTAAAAAATTCTATAGTACTGTATGATTGCAATAGTATTACTCTCATAAAAATCAATGATGGAAATCGATTTTAATTAACGATTAATATTAATTGAAACATGAACTATTATTTGACTGATTATTTTATAAATAAGTAATGGAAGTTCCTTCTTAAAATTATCCATATGTTATAATTTCCATTCTTTTATTATTATTTTATTGGGAAATAAATAAAATTAAATTATTCAGATTTGCAGATAAATTCAATATAATTTATTTAAAATCTTTTATATATATATATATATATATGCTAATTAACTTTAAAAGTATTCGAGTATTTTAAACGGCATTGAAAATTTATTGAAAATGAAAATGTATTTCATTTTTAACAATTGCATGAAGACTTTCTTCATAGTACAAAATATAAACAATTAGTCTTACAGTCTTAGTTTACGTTTTTATTTTTTAAGTATATAATGAAACCCATGTTATTTATATATACAAAGAAATTCTTTATTGTAAATAATATAAAAATCACACAACAATTATTTACAAATTTTACTCTCTTATTGGAATAAATTTTGATGTTGCACTTACCAAACAAATAATGCAAAAATAAATTATTTCTAAAGCTATTATGATATAGCCTAAAGTAATTAAATAAAATGCAAATAAATACAATGTTCTATTACAATATTTACCAAGAGTTGGATCATAATTTGGTTCATATACTTTATAAACTGAAACAGAACCTAAAAATGTGAACAAATTAGATATTTAAAAAATTAGCTAATTATATTTTAATTACAATTATATTTTTTACCCAAAATAAACCATCCTATTCTACAGGTATTCATTATTGTATTATTGTAAATTTGTATCTTTGTACATAAAAAAAATAATTTATTAAATACTTCAAATCCACCACCTACTAATAAATAAAAAGGTATAAATTCTTCTTCGGGACAATCATGAAAGTAAAGTGCTGCAACAATTATCATACATGCTGGAACTGCGAATATAATAATTGTATATCCAACTATAAGTAAAAGAATATAAAAGTTAACTATAGAATACATAAACAAAAGAATATATATTTATTTGAGATACTAACTGGTTCCTAAAAGTAGAATTGAAATATTGTACAATAAATCAGATATACGTTTTTGTTTTTCATGTGCTTCTCTTATTTGACCAAATAATGAATCGTAAGAAGGAGGTGGAGCTGTTATGTTATATTGATAAGAGAAAAAATTACAATTATTTTAATTATAGAATATGATAACATTGAACGTACCATCGGGATTCACTGCCTCCTCAAAAGATGGCGGTGCATCACTGTAAATAATTTCTGGTATTGTTTGCTGAGTAGACTCCATTAAACATTCACTTTTGAATCTTCGTTTAAAATATTTTCATAATCTTAAACTAAGATCTGCTCCATCTATGCAAAGAATAGAATTTCATAAATTTATATTATTTGTTTACAATTTTTTAAGTATTTTTGCATTATCATTCATTATTTTTTTAAATAATTGGAAATTCTAAATTTGATTAAATGTTTTATATATAAATGAAATTTACATTAACTTTACTGATGAATTTCAAATCAAGTGACAAATAAAAGTTTTAACAAACTATATGACCTGTAATGATTATTTTTTGTAAGACTAATTTTTATAAAAATATAACGCGCATTGAAATTACAGAATTCATTAATAGGCGATTGCTTCTTATAAAATTTATATTTATTTCAAAATAAATTATATATATATAAACAAAAAAGGTTGTTATAGCGAATTTTAACTTATCAGTTACAAATTATTTAAATATTAATTAATTGACATTCATTTTTTAAATGTTGAATACTTTTATATTAAATATAATACTCTATAATACTTACTTTAAAAAGCCACTTATTCTGACAATTAACTCTCTATTAAACTTTCAGTCTTCGACTGTAATAACGCCTGTTTTAAATAAAATTAGTTAAAAAAGACACTGACAGAAAATATTAATATTTGGTCGTAACACTAAATTATATGATTATTCTTTCACATTTCTTTTGGCAATGACAATATCCTGCATTATTATCCTTTTTTTTGTAAATTTAAAATAAAATAGTGTATGGTCCAAAAATAAGACATTGGCTGCAAGCCGTTCAATAATACTAAATCTTTTCTGACGACGCTGCTACTTGCAAGCACAAATAAATTTGCGAATCGAATAAGCAAGATTTTGCGCAGTTAAGTTTTACCGCTGCTAAATTGCTTTCAAAATAAAGCGGGACTTTTCAAAATAAGTTAGCCCATCAGCAAAATGATTATTTAACTGAAGACATATTATAATTATTGATTACATAATCTATGTAAAAAAAAACCATTACATTCTTTTTTTTTTAAATTTTAATCGACAACGAAATTTTATATAGTTTAATTTTATTAAAGAAGTATTTATTACATTGTATATCATTAATAGCGTTTATTGTATTTATTTTATATTAGTATTTGCTATAAAAAAAATGAAAAAAAAATATATTTTCTTAAAATTATTATTATTTTAACCTTATGTGCATACTCTTATATATCCAATTAAATACAATAATTATTAAGGTTAACTACTAAATAGTACAATTACTTGTATTATTAACACAATTACTAAATAATACAATATACACGATACGTTTTATAAATATTTAAATTACTGTTAAAATCAAATTAACTTAAAAAATTTGAAACTTATTGACTTTAAAAATAATAATAAGATAATTGATGAATTCGACAGATGAAAAATAATTTTTTAAGTACGTAAGGCTTGTAATGAGAAGCTGAATATAAAAAACTACGTATTTAGTTCCTTATTTATAGCCTTCCAGAGTTATAATTAAACGAAAAGAGCTGATTTTTTATTTGAAACCTTCATAAAACTTCTAAAAAATATTACAGCTGAAAGGAAATAAATAATATAAATAGTATTACAAGAACAACTTTTATGATATCAAATTTATTTAAACGATTTTTCTCCATATGTAATTATTTTCTTCTACCCACGAATATTCAAATTATGAAAGACTAATGTAATCACTTCTTATCATAAACACTTCTTATAAACAAATAAATTTGTTCAACAAGTAATAATTATATAAAAATCGTTACTTTTCTTAAATACCATCTTCAATCATTCAAGATATATATAAATGGATACTCTCTTATATTATAACTAAATAAAATTCATGTAAACTACTTATTCTTAAATAGAATTATTATTTACATTTATTTGTTTCTTATAATTTATAAAACTTTCATTCTATTAAGAATATTTCTTCAATCCTTTTCATCTTAAATAATTATAAAAGTCTATATCATTCTAATATATACGTATTAATTTAATTAATAAATTAATTTTTTATATTATGTACTAAAATACGATATTTATTATAAAAATATAAACTTTTACACATAAATAATATTGATAGTAATATCTGAATATTAAACTACTTAAATATTTTATGGACTTTTAATTGTGCGAACAATTGAAATTACAAAAAACTTGATAAGCGCTTATTAAATTCATTTACTACATAGAACGATGGAGTACTACTGTATGTTGGAAATCGTGTTAGTGTGTTTAATTTGTATAATAATTTATATATGAAATAATATAAAATTGTCATCTTTAGGTAGGTCTAGGATCTAATATTAATAAAATGTAGTAAAATCAATGAAAAATGATTTTGCAAATATAGAAAAAGAAAGATTTTTTTAAATTTTTCTTCCGATGTAATCTTTATCATTTTATGTAAATATAAAATTCATTTTCAATAAAAACCTTCGATAAAAAGAAAACTTTTCCTTTTTTCATTCTATTGCACTGAGCAGTGGAGTTGTTACATCACCTCCCTAATTCGGTACATATTAAATATGTGAATTACAATGAAGTTACTAAGGCCTATGAATTCTTCCTTGTTCCATTATCATACTTTTACAACAACAAAAAAATAAAAAAAAAAAAAATTCTTTATACATTTATGCTTTTATTCAATCTGGTTTATTTACTATAACCCATCAATTACAATTATTTTATCGGATGCTCAGAGGCTTGACAATTGTGTTTCTTAACTCCAAACTTCAGTGCAGTAGTTTCGCAGTATAAAAGTTAGCTGGATTTGTCTATCAGAATTTATTTAATTTTTATTTTATTTAATTTTAATTGTATTTAAATTTATGTGTTCCATACTTATTTGACACTTAAAAGAGCTTGTTTTACAATGACTTCATAAATAAAATCTTTTATTTTAATCCTGAATTTATTAGGCACGTTACTTGTGTTCCATAATATACTCAGAACTTTTAGCCACATCTTTTTATTTAAATTATAATTTTTATATAATTTTTTTTATATAATAATAATAATAATAAACATTTAATAGATTCTTCGCTTATATTTTATTAAATATAGCCTATTACTTTAAAAATATAATAAAACAATTGTCATACAATGATAAGCAAGAAATATTCAATTTCAATTATAAAATAAAACGTTTCTAAAATATTTCTGATATTCATCGCCTCAAAATATGAATAAAATAAAATAAATTGTTTTAATTATGAAAGGATTAACATTAAATTACGCATTATTATTTAAGCAAAAGAAAAGCAGTTTAAATATTTTATTCAGATACAAATATTCATATTCTTTAAATAGATGATTTTATATAGCACTAAAGATATTTCATGCATTAGATAATTATTTTTTAAACTAGCGGATGTTGGTTAAATATAATTTCAACGTATTCCAAACATGATATATCAATTTAAGTCGTAGGCTACTCTCCTACTTGACCCTTTAGAAACATATTGAGTTACTCTTAAAGCGTTGCGTCGATCTCATTAGCAATCTCCTCGCCTGCAGCCGCCTCTATTACACTCTCTTCGTTCGAATGCTGCGTCTTTGAATCATCGATTATCTTTACATATTCTTTCGCGCCACAAGTCGTATCCTCGCAGTCGCAGCAATCGCATACCGAGCTGTCGGAATCCTGTGAAAGCTATTACATCGTTTTGTTATTCCAGCAGCTTCTACATAAATATTGAAAAGAGTGTTGATGCTTCTTAAATGAAAAATTCAATAAGTTTATTATTTTAATTTCCCTTATTTGTCGAATTGTAAATAAAAAATATTGAAACTCATTTCTTATCCAAGTAAATAAGAAATTTCATAATTAAAAAAATTCCATAAAATATTAGAAAAAAACTCTTTTGTACATTGAATATGCAAATAAATGTCTTTTAATTTCAAGATCAACGCTTCAGTAGATAAATTCAAAAGAAGATTTAAATTTAAAGAAATTTAACATTTTTGTTTTCATTTTTATTCATATATTAAGAATAAATAGTGAACAATTATTCACCATATTCTAAACAAATTTGTTATTATAAGAAAACATTATTTCTGCTTTTAATCAATTGTAAAATAAATTTCAAATCAGTAATAACAATTATTCATTGAGTAACATATTGAATAATAATAATAATAATAACAATAATACTAATACTAATAATAATAATAATATATTTATATCAAGTTAAAATTCGTAATTTTATTAAATAATTTTTTATTTAATCCATGTTACGACAAATACATCACCGGTAAATAGAAAAACCCTATTTATAAAGGATTCTGCTGAAAATACATATTCTACTTTCTATCAGTTTTCGTAACAAGAATCTAAAACGAGAATAAGATTAATTCCTACAAATGCAAAACACCTACATTTTATCGTCAGCGCGACTATTTGACGTTAAATATGAATTAAATCAAGTATCTCCAATTGAAAAAATTCCTATTTAGTAAAGAGAAAGAGAGAAAGAAAGAGATTTCCCATCTCATAATTCCTTCCGATTATTGCTTTTAAAATTTTTCATTACATATAACTTTATTTGAATATTATATCTTGTTCAAGTATATCTTGCTAAATATCGTCCATGCTAAATGTAACTTTTACAAAATTTCAATATCAGAACATAAAATATACGTATAATTATAAAATTACATAGAATTACATAGTAAAAATCATGTAGTGGATAATTATTTATTGAAATTATATAATTAAGTCGTTAATTGTGACAATAATATTATTTTTTATATCCTTTAAATAATCCACTTATAATTAACAATGAATTTATTGCATTACTATGTTGTATATTATGTACGGAAAGAATATTTGATATTAACCACTTTTACAGACTATATTTTACATAAGTATTAAATAACAACAACAACAACAACAACAACAACAACAACAACAACAATAATAATAATAATAATAATAATAATAATAATAATGTATGAAATCATATTATATATAAAAATTCGTATATTTTATACTTGGTAGTTAATTATAAGGGAAATTATATATATGATATAAAATTTAAAAGAAACATATTTTAGCAAAAACTGACTATCAGTGAACGCGAGTTTATTGTTCAATCGCGAAACTACGCGAAAGCTCAGAACAAAATGTGCGAACGATAAAAACAAAATTAAGGATTATGCATTAGCATTGCGGGGACACCCGCTTAGTAAGAGCCTATGAGGCTATGCATCCTGAAATAACTAGAATGACTTCAAGAATAAAGAAACGTATCTGTGAGGTTTTTCTTTCCGCAAAACCCGCTATTCGAAGGCGTTCTTTACTATGTGGAAAAGAAATAATGGCGGTACATTGATTTGCTCGCCATCAGCTTCGAAAGTAAAAATAAAATAAAATAAAGTCTTAGAATAATTATAAATAAAAAGTTCAAAACTATAAAAGTGAAATAAATTTCCTTTTAAATTGTTTTATCAAGCAAAGACAAGCAAACTCTGCATCTAAATTCGCATAAACTGAAAACGATAAATTAAAAATTTGTTTTTTTGATACAAAAAAAATTTGATTGTTCTAGAGAATCATTTTAAGTATAAAGAGCCCTAAAGAAATAAAAAAATAATGAAAGTCGTTCTTATAATATAAGAAATAAAAGGTGGCGAGGAAACCCTCGAATAGCATATAAAAGAAGAGGGGAAAGAAAATCTGATCAGATTCATTATTTTTTGATATCCGAGCAAATATCGCTCGATTTCATTAATAAAATTATTTAAAAAATTTCAACAATAAAGTCGAATATTAATTTTCATCAAAAAAATACCTCATAAAAATTCATTGGATTTATACATGAACAGCGACTGATAACTGAATTTCATGTAATTAAGATATTATACTTCATTATAATGCACGATATTTGCAAGATATTTTCTCATACTTGATAATTCATTATAAATTAAAAATTCACGAAATTATTCAATATAGTTACTTGTATAAAATCGAATGTTTAATCTGTAATTACTTTATGACTTAGATTTGGTTTTATTAATTTCAAAAATCAGTATAAATAAAATAAAATCAAAATCTGCTCTTTTTTAAGGTCCGTATGTGTTATAACTTAAGAAATGAATGAATTTAATTTGATTAAATAAAGACTATATCTAGATAACTAATATAACTAGAAATATAATTAATATTTAATATATTAATATTTAAGTACTTTCTAGATAACAATGAGCCTGAATTAGTAGAAAAAGAATAAAAAATCACCGTTACACGGGTAATTTCTCATTACGCAAAAAATTAATTATTCTTTACCCATAGAATATAAAGGTTTTGGGAACACTTTCAGAGCAATGACAATCATAGGATAAAAAGTACGTAGAAATTTGAGAATGCCGACCGTATTTTGGAGTGCCAGGGGTTCGGGTGGTAGCAAATCCGTATTGTAAGTTGTCACACATCCTGCTCTCCATACCGTCACGAAACCTTTCCTCAATGGTGCCGGGTTTTCGACCGCGAGCTTCCGTCCCTCCATCGCGTCGGTTTCATTCTCAGTCTGAATTGCGTCCTGGAACTCGACCTCCTTTTCGAGGCTTCCATCTACGGACTTGTAAAATATTTATGATTGATTTAGGTTGGTCAACACTTAACACATTTTTTTCTTCTATTTTCTTTATCATTTATAGTTCTGTACGTTCTCACTCAATGCTTGACAATTAAAATTTAAAGTCATCCAAAGGCATAGAATTCGTGTATACGTATTAAAAGTTTTATCCTTAAATTTACTTAAATAAAAAAGATTCATCTTTTCTTTTTACTGGAAAAACTTCTGCTTTATGCGTCTTGTTCTCGGTACGCGTGATGCTTTTGGATTCCCATCAAAACCAACCTTTAGGGTTGAAAACCTGAGACCTTAATTGCCTTTTTACTAATATCGAAGGAAAAGTATTATTCCTTCGGGTTACTCTCATTTAAACTCTGGAAAGGATCGCACAAACATCCTCACTCTGTGACTAGAATATCACGCGAGTCATACTAGGGGAAGATAGACGCGTTTGAGGCATCCAAGCTTCAGGCGGGGGGTCTACCTCGTCCTTAAACAACTCAAGTTATTTGCTATTAAGACCAACCATGAAAACACATCGGCCATTGTCATTAAGTATAAATATTTTTACTATTATAATTATTATGTTTTCATTTCATGAATTTGACAATTTACTAACACATATAGAATTATCCAAATGAAAACGAAGCTTTATTGATAATTTATTTCAAATTTAACATAATCTCTAATTAATGCACTAAATTATTAATGTACGAATTTTTTTTAATACCGACATGTAAGAAAATATTTGAATCATTTGAATTACAAAGATTACACCAGATTAAGAATACTTGAAATAATATAATTATAGGAAATGTTTAATTATCCTCACTGATCTCTATATATTTAATTGACTAAACTTAATGTGATCAAATGCTTTTTTTTTTTTTAAGACAGATCAAAATTCTATTATTCAGTGAAATTTGAAAATTATTGAGCTCAAGAAAACTATTGTTAATGAATAATGGGACGCATCTTACCTCTGAAGATTCGTCGTTACGATAATTAGGATCATCGATAAGTGTATAGTAGCCATGTTGCATACATCCGTTCTCGAAAATGTAACAACCTCGTCCTAAAGGCTATAAAATCATTAATTAATCATATGAAAGCTCTGGTTTTTATTTTATGGTACAGTAGTAATTCGTAAAATGTATTCTCCGTTTTGAAATTTATTTATCAGCAATTGTGTAGAAGATTTACCGGATATCCATTTTTATGAATTTAGAATGATTTAAAATATTACTCTGTGTAATTATGAAATTTAATTATTATAAAAATATATATTTGAATTTCTTAAATACTTTACGCAAATATAATGATAAATCTAAGTACTAATTTTGAAAGACTTATGATATAAACTTTAATTTGATAATTGGAAATACATTTATTTGCAATTGAATGTGATTATTATAGAAACATATTGAATTTTAATAGTGACTGCTAAGAATGGAAAATATTGAATATCAATGATAAACTTTGAAAATATATTTCAAAAATCATGTTTTCATTTTTTCAAGCGATAATTGTAATACAGTACATTTAAACTTTTATAAAATATAATTGAAACGAAGATTATTTTATTATTTGCTTAACTTTTTTTCAGTTACAGATCTTGATTAATTATCAAAATTCAAGCACTTATATTAAAATATAAATAAAATAAAAAAGTGGATAAATTTTTATTTAATCTTTATATCATTAAAATCTTGATGGTGTTACTCGTGTGGCAAACGTTTTCAGAAAATACAATTTTCCCGGCAGACCTGCACAGCGAATAAAAATATAACAATGTAAATAACCGCACTTGACGTAAATAGTTCCTATTATTGTATTCCATCCTTTTCCACCCCCCCCTCTCTATCACGAATACCGTTAGGGAATAAGCAGACCCAGTGGCCTTACATCTCACATCGGACCACTGCGTGGGAGGCAACCTTCACCTCCGAGATCGAGACTTTATAGGCTATCGAGAATTTGAGGCAGTTCGACAACGGATGCCTTTGAGACACAATAAAAGCTTTAGTAACAACAGTTTTCTACTCGTTTCCTAATTATCACCCACTCCTTAACTCTCGTCCAATACCGACCAGCCTATCAATATATACGCATCAACCCCCAATCTATCAAAACTAATGAACGTGATTATATATCTTCATCAATTCTCAAAAATTATTTATATTATTTACGTATATCAGATTTTTCAAAAGTTTTTTAAATCGATTAAGAATAATTGTACTTCCCTTTTCATAAAACAGAAATATTTTATAATTATTATACATCAAAATTAATTTTATTCTGCTTTGAATTTCAACTTTAAGATTTTAAGTTAATTATTTATTATTTCTAATGAAACAAAATATTTATAATTAATGCAGATTGCATATTTTCTTATTAATTATTAAAAATATAAATTTTAATACGTTTACCAATAGTATTATAATTCATAGGATATCTATTTAATTTAATATACAGAATTATTTTTAAAAATTTATAAAATCTATTATTTGTTAATAGTTAATTGGGAGATTCTTTATGTCACGAACTTACCATTATGATATTTTTTTTATATTCAACTTTTTAAGACTAGTGTACCGTACGTATTATCACATATTACATATTACATATTATTCTAATTATATTTATAAGTATGATGTATTGTAACTTGCAAATAATAAATACGGAATTATTTTAAATATTTTCTGAAAGTTTGTAATTAAATTAAAAGCAATGCAGCTTCAATATATGTGAAAAAATTATTAAAATATTAATATTTTGAAAATAAATCTTTGCATTATTCATTAAAAAAAAAAAATTATCTCGTATAAAATAAAGTATTGTATGTATTAAATATATTTTTAATAACTTTCTATTCGAAACAAATGAATATGAAAATGGTTTTCAAGTTATCCAAGGCTAAGATGTAACGAAAGGCGAAGAGTTTATGCAGTAACTTTTAACCATCAATTTGAAAACTCAAGTATTAGGGAACGAATTACGTGAATGAATAGTCAGACAACAATAGCATAACAGTACAAGTTAATTCGAAAAAAGACATGTTAACTCTTGGGAGGATCGATCGCTCATCTCGTGATATTTGTATTTAATTAACCGCTAACCAGATTTACGTCCCAGTAACCGTGAAAACGGTGTCTGGAGTGTATTAGCTGTCCAGGTCCGTGCATTCGGTCGCGAATCCAAGTGCCAAAGAATCTGCTCCCGGACTGACGATACATATAGGTGCCAAGTCCGTGTCGGAAGCCATACCTCCAATCGCCTTCGTATATGTCCCCGTTACGATAGTAGTAAATACCGAATCCGGACTTGAGATCGTGTCTCCACTCGCCTGCAAGCTCAAGTTATTCTGTAACAGTAGCTACCAATCATATACCCGACACGCGACACCCGACACCCGATACCCGACAATTTCTCTATTTCATTTATATCACCTGCTATCGAAACGACAATGATGTTTCCTCTATGCTGCATCGGTTCTACAATCCTTACACCTCATTTAATAATTTAATAAATTTTCATTTAATTAAAAGTAACTACAAAAGGTAAAAGAGCATAATAACAGCTGAGCATTAATATTATTATGCTATTTGCATTAAGTAAAAATAAAGCATATGAAATTTAAAGTTCAATGTATGTTAGAAAGATAATAATCGCTTACATATATCATATTAAATTAAGATGAATTGAAATTTTCAATACCTTCTAGAACACATTAGAAAATCTAATAAATAAGGTATGTTAATAAAAAAGAATTTTAAATTGCTGTTGATTAGAAATTTATAAAATATTCCGGAAGTTCAGGTGAATTAATAACACCAATAACAAAGGAGCTTCCGGCTATTCAATAAATATATTTTTCGGATATTTAAGAAAAAAGGACCTTCATAGCGGGTTCCATCCGGGTAGAGAAAACTTCCTTGGCCGTGTTTCTGACCCCGCCGCCAATTGCCCTCATATCTAGCCCCGACCTTAAATACATAGGTGCCTTGTCCGTAACGCAGACCTTTTCGATACTCTCCGACGTATATGTCACCGTTTGGGAGGACCGCCTTGCCGCGTCCATGTCGATCGCCAAGCTTATTCCTGTCACCCTCGTAACGCTACAGAACAAGTGTGAGTATTCGATTACAGAGTTATCGATAATAAATAAGGCGATTCGACGATATTCATTAGCATGAATCCTCAGTTTATAATGTATATTGTACATTATAGCCTTTTACCGCAGCCAATGATACACCGACTTTTCCGCTCACTTTGTTCAAAATTCTTATCATTTCATCATTTATTGTATTCATATTAATTTAAAATGTTCTTTTTATAAGATGTTATACAGTTCGTAACCATATTATTTATCTTATCTAGCAGAATATGCATAATGAAAAATAAATAAAAATAAATTATACAATTAAAAACATATGACTAATCCAATCCGGCGTCCTTTTCAATATTAATACGACCATTTTTAACGTCTAATATTATTCTCTTTAAAACTTTTGTTTTTTTATTTAATAAGCTCTATTCCAATAAATTACTTTTGTGATGGAAAAATATTTTCAAGTATGTCAAAATCAAGTAGAATTCGAATTCAGCCAAAAATGTATGTAATCGTTGCCGTATTAAAAAACATATTTCGAATAATATTTACTTTATTAAACAAAAAATATTTTAAATCTAAATAACAGCTTTCCTTATTTTATTCTCAATCATATTTTAAATATGCATCATGAGAATAAATATTACTTAAATATGAGAATAAATAATATATATTATCAATATGATAAAAGGTTTTTATAATACATACACCGATGGTTTTAATGTTTAATGTTTATTTAACATTTGGGCAGATAAATAAAAACAAATAATTTTACGTAAAAATTGATATTATTTTTATTAAATAAGCTATACATTTCTTATAATTGACTGAAGGTAATAACAATAATAACATGTTTAAAGCTGTCCTTATGTTTAAAAAATAATTTAAACTTAAATATTTTTTAATTATTAATTTTTTATAAATTTTATTTTATTGGCAGATATTTTAACAAAATTCTTTAATAATATATTTTTCAAAATTACTTCCAAGTATTTTTGGAGCTTATGTTTTTTATGGACAGTAAAGTTAAACAGCTACGAGCAATGGCTAAACATATCTCACACAACTAATTTAAAATGTTTTATAAATGTTTTATAAAATACTTATAGCATTAATAATAATAAATATAAAAATATATTTCGAATATATATTTTTTGCTTAAAAATGTCGAAACGATAATTTCCTATGAATTTCTTTTATTTTAATAATATATTTATTATTCGTGAATATCAGAAAAGCATACCTCGTACGCGTACGTATCATTCAATTTAACCTCAATTTTCTACTTATTTTAATTTTGGTTAAAATTTTAAGGAAATAATACGATTTCGAAATATAATATTGAAACTCACCCCTATAAGATTTTCATCCTCCTCTTCTTCAAATTCTCCTTCATTATAAGAGTCATCCTCGCTCATTTTTCCGTAAAAATAACGTGATAATTAATTTTTATCTCAATATAATAAAAACTTAGGTTTTTAGGAGTTTAAGAAGATTTGACAGACAATTGTATAAGCAGAATTCAAATTTTCATATGTATATAGGCGCGAATGCATACGCACACAATCATAATCATACAAATACATTATAACTATTTATATAAGTATATTTAAATGTTAGAAATACAAATTCATGGTTTAATTAATGTTAAATAAGAAAAATAAATAAAATTTTAAAATTATCAACTAGTATTATTTTTTTAGTTGTTGTTGATGTTGTCGTTGTTGTTGATATTAAATACATTTTTAAATTGACATTAATTATGTAATGATATTTTACAAAATAAGTTTATTTAATAAACAACATACAAATAATAAAAAAAGCTACTTTATTTATTATATATTTTTATTTATTACAAAAGTTTTTGTTTCTGTAATTTTATTTTTAAATTCATTATTTTGAATTAATACGCTTTCCAATAATTTTGAAATAATAAATTCACTGAATTAAATATCGAATTTCAATCATAAAAATGACGTTATTAAAATATTTTAATTCTATAAGTCACAGTAAATTCTTTTTATTAATAATATTTTTAATGGATTTAGGATTTCTTATTGTAGTTTGTTCTTAAGTGAATCTTTTCCTAACCTAATTTTCGAACAAAGATCTCAAAAACATTTTCTCCATAATAATAAAAACGGTCAACTTCCTTCCCAAATAAATTTGAGACATACATAATAAATAAGCTTTAAGTAAAATTTATCGATATTCACTTAATAAATCTTCTTAATATTAATTTTATTTTCGTGTAATGTCATATGATTTAATGTGCAATTTTTTTTTTTTTAAATAAATATTTTTTTTTAACCTAAGCAGTTTTTCAATATATGTGTAATTGTTCACTAACGAAATTACAGAATTTTATATTAGAGAAACTAGATTTAAATATAAGGATTTGTTGATGTAATTAAACAGTATTTTGTACAACTTAATACATTATATAAAAAGTTTCAATAGCCTGCAATAATGTAGACGTCGATATTCAATTTACTTACTTTTATTGAGTACACGATGATTGATTTAAAATCCATCATGATTTGCCCAACTATGTACATAGACATTATCGTCATGATGGTCTCTTGGCTTTTTCTGTAACATATAACCCTGCACAGAATAATCTAATTTCACACGATTTCCGCACATAATAATTCTGTAATTTAACTCACTCTATATAACATCTTTAAAGAGTTATTAACAAAATATCTTGTTAATCTTGTTGCACAATTTTACTTGCTTTTCGCAGAAATATGAATGCAAAAGCCTAAAACATGAAAATTTCTCACGTTAACGTAGTTCATAAGGACTGAACCTTGTCAATGGCACTCGTAAGCTTGCAAACTTCATTTTTTAAAGTATTTCTTTGAGGAAGATAATATTACAATAATTCTTGTAATGGGAACAATGATTTGATTATTAAAAATATCTTACATCAGTGGTCGCATTTCAGGAAAATAATATATGTCTTTATACGGTTTATATTAATATTATTATAATTAGATTATCAGTAAGGAGAATAGTTTGTACAATTTATTTTTTATAAATGACGTATTCATTTTATAAAATTAAATTATTTTATTAACTTAACTCTATCTTCCAGTTAATAGACCAATTAATGCCTGCTTTTCTTTTTCTTTCTTTCGCACGGAGTCTAAATTACGCTGCTTCCAGCTACTTTTACGTAACTTAATTGGACGAGAACCAACGTACCTCCCTAAAACAAGAAAGCATTTTTTGGATTATATTCGACGTTTCGGTTGTATTATATTACAAAAATATTATTCTTCACATTTTTTATATACAGTATTTTAATAATAGTGTCCTTTATTACGTATAATTACGTAGATGCATAATATATTTAAATTAATCATTGGAAATATTAAACTCAAATAAAATATGAAAAAAGAAAAAATAGCTTCGATAATAAAATATGGTTCAAAATTAAATATTAAAAATTACCTATGTAGACTGTATTATGACACTGTCCGCAGATCTACATTACGGCTATAACCTCAATAACCACGAAACAAGAAATCATACTGCACTCTCACGTCTAAAGCTCTAAGGCATATTACATTCTTTCTCATCCTCGTGAAGGTATTAGCAAAAATAACGATAAATGAACTGAGTAGTTGTCTTCGTTTTGCTCGATTGGATCATGTTGGCACTTACTCTTGCTTAAATTCTCCTCCCTTTATTTACCCTTTTGCCCTTTAACCCCCCCCCTTTCTAGATTATCGGTCAATTATTAGCATTAACAGAAATTCCCTAAAAAATCACTTCACCGAAATAGCAACAACATTACAATCTAACATTATACCTCTCATTTAAAAATGATATTTTGTAACTGTAACCAGAATTTGTTGTAATATAGAATTTCATAATCATTTATCATAATTAAAATTTATTATAATTTGTCATAAATATCATAGAAATGAAGAATTTCTTTCAAATTTTCAAAGACACTTAAATTTTAATAACTTTCAATTATTTCAGCCTTGAATGAATCGAATAAAAAAAAAATTTATTTTCATAACTATCCGTTTTTTTTTTTTATTAAATTTACAATTAATAATTTACAATAATTTACAATTATTAAATTATATTTTAAATTATAATAATCCGTAATTTAATTATGAATATGATATAATTTTAAGAAATATAATTATGAGTTACCAATAATATAATTATAAATATACATTAAGTATTTAAATTTTGTATATTTAAGAATAAGTAAATTTAAAACTTCATTAAAAACTGTATAAATAAAACTATGAACCCAAAAGTATCCTTAAGTTTCTAAAAAAATACTAGTATCGATGTGAATTTGAAATATTCAATTGGAAAAATGATATTTTATTGTTAGATTTGACCAAAAATTGGTACTTTAAGAGTTCATAAACTTTATAGAGGTAAATACAACTGAACCTATTTGTAAGTATTGGTAGCGTATCAACAATGATTTAGTAGAAAAGAATCACTAATGTTATTAAATATATTATTAATAACTACGATTTAAGTTAAACAAGACATACCCCCTCGCACTACTGATTCGTGGGAGCCAATGCTAACTGATATTATTCTTTGTTCTGTTAGATGCAATACAATTTAGTATTGGATAACGGCAAAGAACGCAGTACATAGCTCTAATTACAGCTAAAAAATAGTAGATATAATTAGAACCTTTTTTATTACATTGAACAGATTTAAATTGTATTTTATAATAAAATAGGATATCTTATACACACGTATTCTATATTTTTGCATTACATTTTATTGCCAAAGAAATATATACGCAAATACTATTATTATAATCTCTCTTTTAAAAAATGGCTTATTTTCATTTTATATATATTGATAAGTACATAAATTAAAATTAAACATTTTATCAAGATATATTTTAAGCTACTAGTAAGTAATGATAATTAATAATATAGTATCAAAAAATATACGCAATTCATTGGTAAATTATTACTATTTAAACTTATAAACTTATAAAATAAAAGCTTTAACATAAAAAAAGATATTTTAATAATTTAATAATAAAAGAAATTTAAAAAAAAAATTTAATACGATATTAATAATTCATAATATTTTAAAACTAAAATAATTTACAATTATTATTAAAAATAGATATTTATTAATGATATTAAGAGCTGACTTATTTATTAGTTTAATATTATTTTTAGTAACATTATAATCAAAATGTATATATTGACTAACATATTAATCAATAAGCACTTCAATTTTATTATAATTTGATAGTGTTTTACACGTACGTAAACAATATAAGCGAAAATATATATTTTTATTTAAACTTATAATAGTAATATTTTTTATATAAATTAATTAGTATTCAAATTATTTTTTAAAAAAATTTTAGAAACAAAATTTTTCCGTAGTAAATGAATAGAATCATTCTAACAATATAACCTAATTTTATATTATCTTTTAATGAAAGCACCACATGTTTATTGGTAGAAAAGTTTTTTATTTTAGTAAAATTTAGTTTAACTATAACTATTATTATTACAAATTGGTTTAATTTTATTTTAGATTTTATTTTATGTAACATACGAAATTCTATACATTATTTTTATTAAATGATGAAAATCATCAATATGTTTTACATAATATTATAGATATTATTTTTAATAATGATATTAAATGTGTGTATTTCGATACTTTTAAAATATATGCATCAAGGAAAATGATCAAAATCAAATGACTATTATAAAAAAGTAGACTGTGTACAATATATATTGTGCTCTTAAAAGTTTTTAAAACTGAATTTTAAGCATTTCAATAATATACACATCGAAAATTATATATTAATAATAAACGTACATATTGGCTAAATAAATAACATACGGTGTTCTGGTATCAGATTATATGCTTTATCACATTTGCTTTAATACTTTAACTATCCGTTCTTTGTATAATCTATGATAAATAATAATTGATTTTCACTAAAAATTGACCAAGTTTGTAATCATCATTTAAATTGAAATAAAATAATTGTACAATTTATATAAAGAAATTAATAAGGTAAAGAAACTGTATCATTCTGAATACTTAAATACTTAAATAACAATATATTAATTTATTTATTAAAATTACTTCAAATTTACAAATTTTGATACTTAGGTATTTAAATTCTATTCAGTTATATATTTTCTTATATATTAAATCCTTAAATATTACCCTTTATTAATGAAATTAATTTTCTTTTAAATCAATTTTTACATTAATTGATAAGAAATTTATAATATTTCAAAACATTATATGAAATTTAAAAGCTAAATTTTTACTTTTTTGGAAAAGCGATAATAGCAAATGCAAAATTAAAATAATTTATACTTGATGTTAATAGAATAACATCTGCTTTAAACATAAAAGGGCAATATTAAATATTTTAAAATATGAGCTCCTTGAAATAATTTTAAAAATCTTTGAATTTTCTTAACATCTATATTCATTAATTTATAATTTGAGTATAATTCAAATTTTTTTTAATATACTGTATTACGATTCTATATTTCATACTTTATATTAATTTCTAATGAAGTTTTATAATATCGAAAGTGAATTGCTATCAAGCTTACTTATGATACTATGTAGTGAGTTCTATGGTATTATTTTATTAAGAAATTATATTACATTTTCAAATTAAATTTACTTGTACTTGTATTTACTTGTAATATGTTGTACATTATCTTAATTCACTCATTTGCGTTAAACTACACTAATAATATTATTTATGCAAGTAATTCAGAAACGATATAGAAAATAATCAATTCGTGCAGTTATGAGTTTTGGAGTATTTATTTATCTTCCTTCTAGTTGGTATATAACTTTAGCGTATAACTAATTTTATCAGTAAAACGCATTCAAAATAAAATATTGTAGAATATTTACTTTTAAAAGAAGATTATTTGTTCGTCTTTATAGAAAACCAATTAATACTAGTTCAATAGTCTTCTACTATTCACATAAGCAATGCAAACTATTATAAAACATCATCTATTTAAAAGAAAACAAAACCATTTATTAATAATAGGTATATATAAGTAACAATTTAAATAAATTTTTTTATGAATGCTTCTTGTAAAACTAAATTTAAAATAAAATTAAACATAAATTTTTTTATTAAAGAATGGATAATGAACTAATATATAATGAATTGAAACAAAAAATTTACTATATTTATATACTATATTTACTATATATTTACTATATATAGTAGTTTGTAACATGAGAAAATGTAATGTTAACGTTGACGAAGGCTGTGACCAATGAGCTAGTAATATTAAACGACAATCCAAACGTATTAACCTTTGCTCTTGCAAAGCGCAGAGATGAAAGAATAATTCCTTCATACTAGAGGCTTTTGTCTAGTGACAAAAACACTGGTGTAGTACATATACGTATATGTGCGTAGAGCGAATCAGAAGTGTAAGTTTGGTCAAGGGGTGCAGCTGGGTACCGAGGCTCAACCTCTGAGTATTTCATTGGGCGCCTCGGAAACTCGCGCTCACCTCACATATCCGTTCAATATTTCATCATTTTCGCAACGCACGAAGTATCAACCACTCATAATCCCTTACTTTCTTCCTTCCTATATCGCCAACGAGCTCTGAAATACGAATGACTCGTTGCTTCGCGTTCAGTGAAGTTTACTGGCTCAAGCTATTCCAACGTATCTGATAATGAGAAACATCGGGGCCACGACACTAGGACATGGACTCCGTTAATTTTACGTACGAAAGTCAACTAAATTTTTATATACGGCATGTGAACAAACAGATCGATGATTTGATGAATTGATGAATTTTATGAAGATTTGATGGATTTTAGACGTGAGTGAAAGCGTTATCAAATTTTTGAATACTTTAAATGATTGAATGTTGATGAAAATATAAGCCGAAACGTTCTTCTGGACTGTTGTGTTTCGTTATTGTGTTAATCTTATAAAATTAAATCAAATAATGGTTACGATAACATTTACTAGAACGCATACTAATGCGTACATGTATTATTATTACTATTAAAGAATTTTGGATTTCTTCGTTACAGTGCATTTTTAAATAATAAACTATGTGAGGTCAATTTATACGTATTATGTTGTATAATAATCCAATGCTTCAAAAATACTGTACGACAATCATTTATTAAATATCATGTTTAAATCCACTAAGATTAGTAATACAATACTTTAATTAGTTGGAAACATTGTATTCATTTTTTAAATATTATATTTTACTTTAACAACCGTAGAGAGTACTCAACCGTTTTCTAGAACTACTTGTGTTACACTGATCCCTGTTCACACAATTAACTGTTCTCATTAATTACTTAAACCATCTACTTTATTACAATAAATATATTTATATTTTCAATAAAAAATTCCTTCTTTTTTATAAATTGTAGGCTACTATTTTTATCAAATATGTAAATATATGTATATATATGTAAATATATGTAAATATATTATAACTTTTTTCGATATCTACCTTCTGATAATTTTATATCTTCTTATCCACATCTTTACATAAAATAATCATTGAAGTAATCTTTTTTTAGTTAAATGATCTTATATTAAAAGGTCTTATTACCACATATTAATTCAGAACTACTTGTAGTTTAACTTATTATAAAAATCAGAATCAAACTCTTAAATTTGCTCATTTTTGTTGTTGTTAATTTTATCATAAAAACTTAAATACTTTACGTTATTGGAGTTTCGTATCGCCTGTATTAAAGATATATTATTCTATGATTGCGAGGAGTAACTAGGATAGCTATTAGTCCAAGTTGATTATTGAAGCCATCGATGACAGAAAAGCAGATAAAGGGTAGTGTAAACAGAAAGGAGTGTATATTTTAAGTAAACGTTTATTTATTCTACCTACGCTTTCAACCTACATTAAGGAATATTTGTATCATCACAACTATTTAATTTAATTAAATTTTTTTGAAAAAAAATTCCATAAATTTTATTTATATCTATTTCAGTCATTACATGCACAATCTACAAAACATTGTAAATATGAAGATTTATTAAATAATAATAATAACATATCAATACTTTAGCGGGAAAAACGTATTAAATGAAAATTAATATGCAATGTGAATTAACTTAAACTTCTAATTAAACATTAACAATTAAAGAATCATATAAATTACTTATATACAATTATTTTATATTATTAACCATTTAAATTGTTTTAAATTGTAATTGAATAATTAATATTATATATACTTTAAAAAGATAATTATTTTTACTCAGATTAATGAATTAAACCTCTTAATCAAGCATTTTTTCATTTTTCGGATACATATGATAATAATAAAGTATAAAATTAAAAGTATATATATATATATATATATATATATTTTTTTTTTAAATTGTACATAAAACTTTTTGTAATTCAATTATTGTACGTAATTGATACTCAGTATTGTATACGCACGCATTCATTCATTCTTTCCTTTATTCCTTCATTCTTTATTCATTCATTCATCCGTTCTTGGCCTTTCCTAGTTTTTTTTGCCCGCTAACTTTTTCCTGTTAGTTTACCGTAACTCTATTTGAGCTTTTTATATACTGTATTGGACACCTTCATACCGGGAAGATGCTATAATCAAATGTGTAATTAATTCTGGTTTAAAAAATAAAACAAATTAATTAAGTACATTATATGAAAATATATAATGTATCTAAAATAAATAATTATAATATAAAAATGTATTCTTTAATTAAAGAAGTTCGTAATTAGTAGAAATATAATTATTTTATTTATATAAAATTCTTATAAGCAATAATAATATTTATTTTACTATTTATATTAATCAAGAACAATTAGATCGATAAAATATGTAATACACGTGTAGGCAATTAACTATTTTTCTTATAACTTTTAATTAAACAGATTGTAATAAAATTTCATATAATACTAAATTGCGTAAAATATTCATGAAGCAAACATAAGATTTTTTTTCATTCAGTTTCTACTTTGATGATGAAATTAAAACATTATTTTACTTCCTTTTATAAACATCATTTTGTTGCCTATTTTCCCCGTACATACATTTTTGCGACCTACAACTTTTTCTTATTAACTGTATTAAAACCATAATACAAAAAACAATTAAAAATATTAAAAAATTACAAAACTAACATAATGAACGATCGTTATTAATAAAAAGGTGAACTTCTCTTATTTTTTGAAATTTTAGATAATACAAAAATTTATTAAACTTTCATAATATACATTTTACGTTAAAACATTATTTTAAAATATATACAAATAAAAAGTATTACTTTAATTAATATAATTTTTATCTAAATCGACTAAACGGTACTATTAAATCAATACCTGATTATTTTATTGATTAAAAAAAAATTAACATATAAACCATTATTTTCATGATTTTTATCTTTTAAAAATTGATAATAATTTTAAAAAACTATAACGATAAATAAACGATAAATAAATAAAATAAATAAAAATAAAAGAAATAAATTTTAATTACACGAATGAACTTAGTATTAATAAATTTGAAAACATTTATTAAGAACAATCTCTCAGAATTTACATTTATTCTAAATACTCAATAACTAACAGCATAAATATTAATTTTAATAAGTCGTAAATTAAAAATAAATCTGTTCCATAAAAGTCATATGAACAACATATTGTACTTTTAGCATATCTAATAAAATACTTTAAATTGGTGGAGATTATGACAAAAACATACTTATAATTAAATGTATCTTATGAAATCTATGATGCTTATTTTAATTCTTTCATTAATATTATTAAATCTTTTATGTTTTAACTCATATATGCGCGTTTTTTTATAAACGAAAACATTAAAAAATAATTTAATGTTTTGATATAGTTAATGTATAAGAAATGTAAATTCCATGATAAGTCATTCATGGGCTTGCGGTATCTAGCGATAATGGAGCACTCTTAAAGCAACTACTCTTTACACCAATATAAAACAAATTAATGAATATTTATAAGAATGAGAATGATTCAAATGATTCAAATCGACAAGAAATATTCAAAAGTTGAGTTTTGGGAAGTTATTTTGTGTAGAGCCAAGCCTCTACATTATGAAAAAGATAAATTTTTACCGAGTTTTTCAATAAGTTTAAAATCTTCTTTCTAAAGTCATGTAAAGTAACGTGCAAATAAAATGAACGGAGGTAGAGGGTCAGAAAGTAAAGTTTCGTAATTGTAATAAAATGAGGAAAATGGGATCTGAAGTAAAAAAATCGGTGACAACAGATGAGAGGCACAAGTGTAATAATGGCGAGGAAAGCAGATGCGCGCATAATTATTACTGCCAATCAAGTGGATAGGTAAGAAAAATTGTGTTGTAGATAATGATATCGCGCTCACTTTCATCGATCCCCTGTTTATGTTAGGTGACTCATAACTACGCTAATGTAAAGCAATATAAGTAATGACGTGAAACGATTCGAAGCGAAGCTTTCCAAAAAGCCGTTGGATTTCAAAGTGTCCGAAGTCTGAAGTAACGGACCGAGTACGAAGTGGGCATCGGTGTACCAACGGGGATCGATCGTCGATGGCGCTGCAGCTTGTTGCGACGGAGTGTCGAGGAAATGAAAGGTAGAGGGAGAAAGGATCCGGGGGGAAAGGTTTCCAAAGGGGCGTGATGGCAGCGGCAGCGGTAGCGGTAGCGGTGGTGACGACTGTGGTGACGACGGTGGCGGCATGCACGGAAAGGGGATCCTCGACCGAGAGCCGGGACGCACTTCGTCGTTGGCGGCCCGACTCGGAAGTCGGCCCCGAGACTGGAGCCACTGCTCGACGTCCGCGTACCGGGCACGGGACACTCATCAACGAACGACCGAGCGCGAATTTCCCTCGGGTAGCCGAAATAGGTAAGTTAACCTTACCCTCTTGCTGACCGATCTTCTCAAACATCACCCATCCCCACCTAAACAATCATGATCTATCTCGTCCATTAAAATACGATTTTTTTACCGACAACTTGCTCATTCACAACTGAAGCTAATCCATATCTTCTTTTCACCAACTACCGAATACCACCCTTGTAAGTCGCTCAGTCCAAGTCACTAATCAACAGATGTTCCCACGAGCCACTTTGATAAACAAGACTCCTGTGATTACTTTTAATTATTTTACTGCTTTCTGGAACTTAGGCGCTGCCACTTCTTTATCAACCTTTACGGAATATTATAAAAATAAAAAAAATTTTCTATAATTTTGTAGCTGTCATTGTACAATTGTAAAAGTTAAATCACAAAAAGTTATTTTTTTTTTAGCAATGTTACCTATTCAAAGTAGATATTTAATATTGACATTGTACGTTAATTATATTAATTAAGTATCTAGTAATAAGATACAATTTACAAGTAAGAGTATTGGTAGTCACACTTTCTAAATTTATTACACTAAAAACCAAATGATATTTACCAGACTTTAACATATTAATACGTGAGTTTGCAAAAATATCTGAAATGAAAAATATAAACTCAAATATTATATAAATAATTTGCAGTAATAATTGAATATATAATAAAATTTTCATTCATATTAATACACATTTTACCGAATGACAATCAACTGGTTCAAATAATGAAATAATTAGTATAAAAAAAACAATAATAAAAATATTTCGATAGAACTATAATTTAAATTGATTTGTTATTAATAATTTAGATGCATGGTACATCTAATAAAAATATGCAATTTTTTCAAAAAAAAATTTTTTATGGAATTCAGTTTCTTTTACTTAATCAAATTAATTACTAACGTACAAAATATTTGATTACAAGTTCAATTTCTCAGAATAAAATGTTATTTAAGCTGTAAATTTAATCTTTTTTATTTTTATATTTAAATGTATACGGATTTTATTTTCAAATTAAATTTCAAACTCTCCTCGTAACTATATTGATTAGAAAAGGCATATAGTTAGTATATGATGTTGATTGACATAAAATAATTTAATGAGATTGTTTCCAAACTATGAGAAAATAAAATAAGACATCATTAAAGAAAGAACTAAAAGTTTCATTTTTTCTTGATACTTGGTGAATCATAAAATGTAATTACAGATGGAAATAAAACGCATTTTAATAAGTTTTTTTCGTATATTACAATGCATAACTAAATTTATTCGACATAGATTTAATTTTTATAACATTGTGTTTCGAAATTAATAAAAAGGAATAAAGCTTGGTTATAACAATTTCTATTATTACATACATATTGATTTTATTATATCAAATAAAATTAAACTATTACATTCTGTTAATTCAATAATGGATTTTTTAAATAAATTTTTTTATTTTAAACGCAGAATTTAAATTTATTTCATAATTAAATAAAAGAAAAGAAAATAATATGCGTATAATATGCATCTTGACATTTTCTTAATAGCATTAGTTTTATAACTGGTATGAAAAGTAAATAAAATATGCTTAGAAATATGCTTTTTTCATGCAATAAGAATTTACTTAAATACAGAAATAGAATAAAATATTTACAATTATCTTATTGGGAGCATTAAATATTTAATACTGAATATAATTGTTAAGTGTAGGCATGCGAATAACATCTACAGCAATAGAAGGAAAAATAGAAGAAAAAAGTTAAATCTGAAAAACGTATGACCTATACACTTATAGCATTTATTGTGCACAACCACAACAACAATGTAAACAGTAAAGGTAAAAAAAAATAGTCGAAATTAAAGATTTTACAAGAAATGCAAAGTCGGTATATAAATACCCGAGAAAATAATTCTGGGAAATTTGAGGTCTTTAAAACGCGACGCGTGACACCAATCTCACATATATGCTAATATTCCAAACCAAACGCCCTTTCTTAAATACTCAATCCGATGCTTGAATAAAGCACTTACTAGCACGTGAAAATCCATGCATGTAAAAATAATGAAAACTTATCGAGGTAAAATCAGGCAGACTGATAAATATGAACTGGTAGCTCTGATGTGGAGAATCAGTCTCGTTTGTTTTAAGTATACATCCAGAACCAAATGTACGTATTATCTATAAATCAATAAAGGCTTAATTACAACAAATAATTAATTGTTTTTGGTAAGCCTTTATATTTTAATCCTCAATGAGTGACTCAAATTAATTCCAAGGAGGTACGATTCTTAATAGGATATCTATGTAATGCTAATTGTGGCAGGTGTGAATCCGATTAATCGCATCCCTTCGTTATCAAGCACGTGCACAACTTTAGGGCACACGTGTTTGCCTATCTTTTTGCGACTAAGAATGATACTAGACTGGCCTACTTGTCACATCATATTTACTGCTTGCTTACCTAGTTCTCCAAATTTCGGCAGAAAATTAAGCATCACATTACGGTAACAGACACAAATGGAAAAGCCGATCGGATCCACACACCACTTTCGACAAACTTCATTACCATTTCTCTAAAAATGTTAAAGACGCTAAATAATTCTAATTAAATAATTAAGTTACGTATTAGATAAGTCTTTATTTCATATAATCATTTCTAGTTATCTAAATTTCCAATACAGTATTATTAAAAAAATTAAGACATAAGATATAAACAATAATCCGTTAAATCTTTAAACAGACAGTCCATCATAAACATTTTAACTTTACTATATTATTTTCATTTTTATTCAACGAATTTATCAAAAGTTAAATACGTATTTATTTATATATACAAATATAAACAAATAATAAATAAGTACAAATTTAATAAATCTTATTAAAAATAAAAAATAATTATAATAATATAAAAATTAAATACAAATGAAAAATAAAAAAATATGTTTCATTTATTTCATAGTTAAATATTTTTGTAAATTTTGTAAATTTATATAAAATTGGTCATTTATCACTTTTATTCAAAAATAACTTTTTAATAAAAAATTTATAAATTTGTAAAAAGTTATATACTTTCATAAACACGAAACCTTTGCATTTAACCATGCAATTAATATGGACAATTCAACAATTAAGTTTAATAAGTCTTTTTAATATTTTATTTTAATTTATTTTAATTAAAATAAATTAAAATTATTTATTTTAATATATTTATAAATATAAAATAGCATTTAAAATTATGACAACTAAATATTTTATATTCAATGCTGTATTTGGTTTCTTTAATTTAAAAAATGTATATAATATAAGTAACTATTTTCATATATATATATATATATATATATATATAAGCATCGATTCAGTAAATTTAAATACACTTTTTGCAATAGTAATAAAATAAATATAGGAATAACCATTTTACAAGTAATTAAAAAAATTAATTCAAACTTGATGTATTATAAAATTTTTCTAGAAACAAATATTTTTATAATCGGATTAAGGTTCCGATATTGTTGATTATATCAAATAGTTTAATGTTTATAAGTATGCGTGGGAGCACACACGTTTATAGTACATTCTTCAATTAAATTTAAAAGCCATTTCAGTAAGCAATTAAATAAGTAATTATTTATGTACTTAATTTTTCAAAGAAAATTGAAATATTACTTTTATACGTTTGAAAAATGTTATATTTTTATTTGACTAAAATGTTAAAATAAGAAAATAAAATTTTCTGATGTGAACTAACTATTCTGTAAAAACTTATACATTAGTATATGTTTGAAACTAAGTATTTTTATATTTAATGAAAATATATAATTACTTTAGTTTTCATTTGACAATGCAAATCAAAATGTCAATGTCCATCAGAGGATATCTCTAATCATCAGTATTCGTGTTACTTTTTTACAATATCAATATAGGATATTCATTTGTTTAATAAATCTACTAATACAAATTTTCAATATTCAAATCATAATTAAAAATTACATTTTTAAACATACATTCCATAAAAAATAAACTAATATAATACTGTTGAAGCGACGTAGAAAATAAAAAAATGAATAGATAAGTACAGCAGAGTGGAAATATTATATGATCGTCTACTTAGTAATCAATATTCCAGAAATATCTTAAAACAAATAATATGTATTCAATTTATTTTTACACAAAATAAAAGTAACAATAAAATATAATAAATAATATGCGTCCATATATTCAGGTGCCAATGATTAACTGTCGTATAATAACTATTATTGCTATTACTGCTATCGTTATTCTTTATATTATTATTAATATTATAGGTATAATAAAAATAATAATATAAATAACAACAACAACAGTAACAATAATTTTATTTTTACATATGATAATAAGTAATATTCAAAATAATAATTATCATAATTCATTTGCATCAGCCGATTGAGAAAAATCAATGGTACTGTTAGAATTTATCGCCTTCATAAGTTACTGTTGTCATCTATATAATACTAAGATAAGCAAAATGTTTTTTAAAAATGAAAATAAGAATTTATAATATAAGAATTTATAAAATGAAATTTCTAATTTATTTTTTTCAAAATATTCATCTAATTCTGCAATTAAAATAATATGGATATATTTAATTAATGGTCATTTATAATAAAGTGAATTTAAGCTATGTAAAAAATAATTTACTGTTTTACATTAATAAATATAAATTATTACAAAAATTTATCTAACAGTGTGCTACGTTGAAAAAAGAAAAATAGATTATATGAGATTTATCTTTATCATCTAATTTCAGATATAATCGATCAAATCATATTTGCTTTCAAGTGACATTCATCTTTTATTATTTTAAATTTCTTAACGGCGCATATATATTCGACATTAAATTGTAAATTATTTAAACTATTGTCAAATTTTTCGAATTGGAAAGTTTTGTTTATTCTACTAGGTAAGATACTCCATTATGTAGTTTATATTATATGGTTTATGTCTTATACCCTAGTTTTTAGTTCAATGTATAAACATAATATTATTAGGATTGAAATGAAATTTTAATTCACAATATAACTCATTCTATATATGTTAGTAATATTTTAATATCATATTCATTTAAATTCATTTGATATAAAATTTAACTAGTACGATTTGAAATATAACAATATACGGAAAAATTTGAATTTATTATCCCGTAGTTCAAAATGTCAGTTTAGTGTTGTAAACTTAATTCTACTGATTATTTTCCTCGAGTTTCTATCTTGCTGACATTAATTATAAATATAATAAAGTATTGATTGATACTATATTGGCATTCAATCTAATGACATTTTTTATATAAATATTATGGAATAAAATCCAATGGAATAAAAAATCAGCCATATTAATTACAATTCAATATTTAATATTTTAATTTTTTTTTATATTTAATGTATTATACAGTTAGGTAACTTGATATTATTGATCTTTTTAGAAATTATAATATTATTCGCTTATTTTTTAATTGGAACCTTCATATTTACTATAAAATTAAAACAATTTTTTAAATTTATTAATATTTTTAATAATTAATTAATATGAAAGTTTGTATATATATATCTTATTCTGAATACAATCCACTGACTCGTCCTTTCTTGAAAATTTGTTTAAATTTCCAAAAGTATATAAATTAGACTTCTCTTTTCAAACTTTTTGCTAATATATATAAATGTATGAATTACAAACAATATACGATTTAAATGATTTGAATAGAGTTTCATAAATACAGTAACTCTGCATTATTTAAAACAATAAAATTCACATTAGTAAAGTAGAGAAATAAATATAAGAACGAAATTTTTATTTGAAATGGAATTAAATTAAATTGAAATTCATGGATTATAGAAAAAAAAAATTTAGAAAAATTTGTCAATCCTCAATATTTTAATTGATGCATTATTGACCTGCAATTAATTATTAAAATAATAAATTTTATTATTTAAACTAATTTATCGATAAAAGAAAATTGAAATTTTATTTGAAAATAAATGAATATTATAAAATAAAGTAGTATTTGTTATTGGCATCAGATAGAAAATTTTTTTATGTTAAAGAGACATAGAATTAGTCATAAAAAAATCTTTTGTTTAGTAATATTATTATAAGAGAAACTATTTAGTAATAGTAATTATTTTTTCATTAGTTATTTATTCGGCATACTGGTTTACATTGGCTATTTATAAAAATAGCGTTTTACTATATCAAGAATGGGTTGAGCAGAGAGGGGTTTAAACGAAGTGGCGGATAAGAGGCGAGTTAATTAATATTGTGAAAGGGAAGTAGTCTCAGAAATAGAAAGCTTATTTGGGGAAGAAAAAAAAATAAGACTTGTCAATTTAGAAGTAAATTTGAAATAAACATTTCCTTAACCCATCGCATGTATATCGATATGAACAGGTTAAAAAATATTTTTCCTATCCAAGTACTAGCTCTAGTTTACGAGAAGTTCTCGTCATCATCAGACAGTATCACAATAGAACCGGGTTAGAATGTACCGAAGATCAGAGAATGAGATGAATGAGCTTAGAGGAGTAATGATTCTGATAATCCTCCTGATCGGCTCTCTCGCCACCGACTGTCACTCGGCTCCGCTAGTCAATCAACGACTCACTTGGCGAGAACAGGAGGGTGACCCCACGATTTTCACCTCATCGTGCGACCCCATCACCGGGCGCTGCCTCGAATGGCTGCCAATTGTTGACTCCCACCTTCACGACTACATCGTTCAACCGGACTTGGATTATAACAGGTGAGATCCACATACTTTCTATATTTGCTAATCTCTTAAATTTTGTATATTCTATAGTCAAACTATAAGATACGTCCCGATGGTTAAAATTTCTCTCGGATTCCAATATTTATTGCGTCGTACATATATTAATATTGATATTGATGTCGATAAAATATTTATTTAAATAATTAATTTTGAAAAACATTAATTAAGTTGTTATAATTAATACCGATTTCAATCAAATTATTGAATGTTACAATGACAAGCAAAAGTTAAGACATTTAACTCACACTATTCCATATTTTTAATAAATTTAATAAAAATTATTGACAATTTAAATACGATAAATAATTAAGTTATCGTTATAAATTATAAAAATGATATTAATGGTATTACTCATGGCATATTTAACTACGTAGTAAAATTGTTTGGTATAATAATTAATGTATTTTAATTTTAAAAATAAGTAACACTCATAAGCTTAAAGCATTTTTATATTTAATTATTTATTTTTTCTTAATACTTTTAGAGCTGAAGATTGACGCAGAAATTCAATTTTTTTAAAACCTTAATAAAAATAATTTACGATAATATTACATTTTCAATTTAATACGAATACACAAGTACAAAACATGTATGTGAAATGAATTTTGTACAAAATATATAAAATATATAAACTATATTATATATAAGTGTTGCATAAATTGATTGATGCAATAAAAAAATTCATATGAATTAACATGAAATTTTAATACGAATTGTAGAACGAGTATTTGTAAAGGAGTATTTATAAATTATATATTATTGTTGTTAACTAGGAACACTTCTATTTTAATCTTTAAGAATTAAGCTTTAAATTAAAGTAAATAAAATATAAACGGTTTTAATAAAAGATATGAAACTTATAAAAAAACTTTTAAAAAAGTTTCTCTTAAAAACAAAACATTACTATTCTACTCTACTTAAAAAATACTTTATTTTCCAAATAAAATAAAAATTTAAGATGTTAATACCTGCAATGATTTAAACAAATTTAAATTATTTAAATTTATAATGAAACTCAATATTTTTTTGCAGATTTAACTATTAACCAATATCAACGTGACGTTCAATAATTTTCGATTTACATGTGTTTCAAATATAAATTAATATAATGCGTGTCAAATGATTTTTAATAAAATAATTTAAAAAATTAAGTCTATTCCAATTACTTTCAATATTTTAATTATTTTTATTTTAATTTAAAAAAATTGCTAAACTGAAATAAATCACTAGATATGTACTACCTATATATGTACATATATTTAAATGATTATATTTCCAAAGAATGCTTAAAAACCTGATTGAGTTAATTTTAACACATGAATATATGTTTAAAAAAATTTAATTTATATTGTTTATTAATTAAATTGCTATGAAAAACTATTTATATTATTAATAGATATTATTTCTAATTTGTAATTTAATAGTAATATTATTGATAATGACATTAATAAGAAAACAAACAATGATCAAAAATAGAAAATAAAAGAACATATAGGCTCGAAGCATAAAAATATATGTCATATTTATTAAAAGCGGACAGTATATAGCTTATATAATCAATTTCAATAAATATCCATTCCTTTCCAATAATAATTATTAAGTTTAAATATAAATACATTAACGATATTAACGAATCTACTACACACATATATATATATATATATATACAATTCATGCACATAGTAGATTATTTGGAAAAAAAAACAAATTCACTTTACAATAATCTTTTAAATCTAGAGAATGGTTCATAAAATAATTAAGATTGGAGATGAATCATTTACTAATAAACGTTTAGTGATATATAAGAGATATTAATTTGAAAAAACATATATATAATCATTCATGATATCGTGTATATATATGATTATAATAAAATATTTGTATAGTTTGTAAAAGAACTTAATTTGAGATTGTATTAAAAGCTTTATAGCTAAAGATTGCTCATTAATACTTATATATTATCGCTCTTCGTAATAAAACAGCAGCTGGGTACCAAAACTCAGTATAAAAAGTAGGACAATAAACTATATTTGGTAATACTGAAAACGGTATGGATTTATAGGGTACAGCTGATCCAGACGCGAAACGTCGACAGAGTCTCGGAACCCTGGAAAGATCCGAGCCCCGATGACAGTAACATCGGTAGCTTTGGCCCACAGTTAGTTGGGACTCGACTCACCAAGAAAGACGTATTTATGTCACGGGGCTGGGGAGCCGGTGGCATGCCGTTCTCGGTCCTCTACATGAGCCCTCGAGCTAATCATCCAACACCCTTAGGTAGCTTTTAAATCATTTCGAATAAGCTTCTAAATCATCCCTTTTGCTTAGTTTCCTTATTTAATTCTAAATATATCCGCAATTTTTACGTTTACATATATCTTATATATAATGGTTGATCAGCATCCTAATATCATAAATCTGTTAAAATCTATTTCTTTATTTTTCACTAAATGATAAAGACAATAATAAATTGGAAAATAATTTTCAAAGTATTAGCAGTTTATTCAATAGTTCTTTTATAATAAAATTGATTGCCTTAATTTTTTTTAAAAAATTTAATACTTGATATAAGATCCATATCAATGATCCATAAGATTGATATTATGGATTAATTGAAGAAATTTTAAGTAAACGACGACGTCAATAAACTAAATAATTTTGTTCAATACAATAATTATGAATTTACGCAAACATTGTCGTAATTGAACAATTTTATTATTTCATGTTAAATTATTAATGTATACTTATAATTGTTTATAAAAACTCTAAATCATTATACATAATGATAATCGAGCTCTGTTTAATATTCCTAAAAAACGAATGGTAAAATTTTTGTTTATATTGGTGTAGCCCAAGTTGAGTCCGCAAAAATAGTGGAGCCAGTGAGAAAAACCAGCGAGCTACCGAACCCCCGGGTCAATCAACCGAGTAACCGGGTGGCCCTGAGAAATGGAGGCTCCGGTCCACTGCGACGACACTACTCCATCATACCTCAGCTCTTCATATCCTATGGTTGGGGACCGTCGGGAAAATAAAACCAGGATCGGAGCGATAACGATAAACGCGTCTATAGAAATGACAAGCCGTAGTGCAGTTCAACAAGCAACGATCCCGTATTTTTCCATCATATATTTTTTGAAGACTAATAATTACCTGACCTTATTCTTTTACAGTACAACGGAAGAAATTAAATCATTTATCTGAAATTCACACGTTTCATTATAAATGAACAGCTCGAAACCTCAGTATAGAAAATGGGAATTTCCTTAAGAATAGAAATTATCTTCATTTTCCTAATAATATTTTTGAATTTTGAACGTGCATTTGAAATATCACATTATAATAAAATATCGGCTGTATTTCTCAGACACGCAGTAATGCGACAAAATAATTATAGTTAACTAAATCTATCGATGTATAATAATTATATTAAACGGCTTGGTTAATTAAAACGTTTTATATATTTACAGTGAAATCTAAGACCAATCAATATTTATATTTTATCGATATAATAGTTATAAAATTTTATTGTAACCAATTTAAAACCAGATTGATTAAACCTCGTATAATTACCTTGTATAAATTCTATATAATTGATTATGAACCCAATTATTTGCAAACACTATAATCATTTTTTGAATGCATTTGCTAAATTTTAATTAATCAAGCCAAACAAATTAAACTACAAAAAGACTATTATTGTATGGTAATTGATGTACGGTAATATATAGTAAGCTTAGTTGAAATACATCATTGACTGACGTTTTACTTATCGGTTTTGTCACAAATAATAATAATATGCAATTTGCATCGAACATATAGAATCCTATATCTTAATATATTAATAAAATTAATTTAACGCTAAATTTTATACGCGATATTATTCCTAAAAATGAGTAATTTAGAATTTTTTATAATAGTATATTATTAATTTGAAAAATAATAAATCAATGTTAAAAATGTTATCTATTTTAAATAAAATATTAGGAAGATGAATTTATTTTAAAATTGGGAGATTGGAATATTGATTTATATTATATTTAACAGATAATAAAAGCTAATTTTGCTCTGTGTATTTAAACAAATTATAAACAATCCATTAATATATTAAATCATTTACTAAAATACATTTTACAATTTAAATACTGTAATTACTTATTCTATTAAAAATTGAATAAAATATGTAAGTTTCATTTGCTACTTTCTATTATCCATTCGGATTTCAAAACTTATATTGGAATTAATTTAAATTAAAATTTATTAGAAAATTAACTTAACTCCAAAAGCGTAAAATTACATATTTTAAAAACGAACCACCATACGTGATAAAAATGCTAAAAAAATCGTTAATCATGTAACTTTTATAATTGAAACAAAAATAAAAACTGTACTAAACTTTTTTAAAACAACTTTTTTGACCTATAACTAATAAAAAAATTTGTATTAATGTGCAAATTTATTATTTAATTAAATAACAATTATTCAAGCTTCAAGTGAATATAAATAAATTCTTATAATTATTTTTAATAATTATTAATAATAAAATATTTAATATATCTTATTGTTTCATATTCATAAATTTTATTCATAAATTTTACATAACTTGAATAAGGTCTAGAAAAGTAAATTAACTTATTGTATTAAAATAGAAGATTAAAATATCTTATTACTACTTTCGTACTACCTCATATTGTTAATCTTAAAAAGCAAAGCTAATTTAATTTTTGGCTTAATTATTTTAATTAAGAATACTCTTAATTAGCAGACAAGTCTGTACCATATTTTTTACTGTTTCATTATATATTTAAGAAACATTAATGAAAAATATATGTCACCGTTAAAGAGGATGAATTATTGAAGTTAATGTTCAACTAATCATTGTTCGCATATTTTGCAAATTACATCAAAATAAATTAAAATTTATTTAGAAATTAAATATTATAATTATATTGTCAAATTACCGTTCATTTCCTTCATCGCCTTAATAAAGTCCTGAGGATCTTTAAATGATACGAAACCGAAACCCTTGGTTTTGTTTGTTCGCTTGTCCCGGACGACTTTCGCTTTCTGGAAACTAGGATACTTGCCAAATACACGAACAAGCATCTCATCTGTGACATCATTTCCCAAATCACCACAGAATATTCTAAAATCGTCTATTTAAAAAAAAAGAAAAAATAAATTAATCAACGAACTTTATCATTAATACAACTGTATGCTGTACTAATTGTTTTATGATTTTTAACTTTCTTTAATGCTTGTATTATTTTCTACAATAAAAAAAATCAAGTAATTATCGTATATTTTTAAAATAAAAAACTGATCAATATTTATAAATATATTAAAAACTTATTCTTAGTTATAATTAAATTTTTTATTTAGTTTTTTTACTATACATTTTAATTACATTTTTTCCTAGTCTACTGAAACAAGTATTTTGTTTATACAAAAAACATATTTTCAAATTATATTGTGTTTTTAATAAAATATTAATTAAAGTAACTTTATAATATTTTTTTTAACTTAAAAATTGTATTTCTATTATAGTTTTTTTTAAATTATGACAAATAGTAGTAAATCGTAATATATTTATTTTCCACGAGATACACTGATATATCAATTATATTAAATAAAAATTATTAGTAGGGCCATTTGTTAGCAAAGTCTTAGATAATAGTACTTAAATAAAATATTGGTTTAAAAATATATAATTAATAATTATTACTGATATTTAACATATTTTTACTTTTTATTTAATTATAATATTATTACAACTATTACTAACCATCATCCCATTCCAACAATGAAGGATCTTCCCAAGTTTGGCCACCTGCCATTCTAATTATTTTTTTGTTTTTCTTCCCTTTGCCCTTTGGATGTGATTCTTCAGCACTAGCATTTGCCATAATTGAACTAGCCTTCCCTTGGCTGATTGCTAATTCTGCTGCTGTACTTACACCTTTCACTTTTGGTTTCTTTTTTGAATCATCTTCTGGTATTTTGGTGTTAATAATTTGTTCAATTATTTCAGGATGAATCAAAGGAGGTGCAGGCGTTGTTTCATAATTTTTTGGAGTAGCAGTTAGTATTGGATCTACAATATTTGAAATATAAGGAGTAGTTATCTGTGCTGGAGAAGAATAAGTTGTTATAGGAACTGAACCTGTAAAATACAGTTTATTAATACTTGCTTGATAAATATTTATTATTTTAAAAATGTCATAACACAAATAATAAATAAAACTAAATATTACAAAATAATTAATAAATAAATCAAATAAACAAATATGAATAATATACAACATACTTTGCCGGACAACTTGTGCTGGAATCATCAATGGTGTTGGCGGCGGAGGAGGTGGTGGTGGTGGAGGAAAACTTATAATTGGTGGAAAAGCTAATGATGCTGCTGCTGCAGCTACAACAGGTGATGGTATTTCATGTTGTTCTAATTGTCGAGCTACTTGATTATATGTATTGGCTCCAATTACTGTTCTTGTTATTGGGGTTATCATTTGACTGCTAATTTCTGCTTCGAACCTGTAATAAAATAGTGAATATTCTTTTAAAACATTGTTTTAGAAATATCAATTTATAATGTAACGATATACTTTCAAATATTATATTTCTTAAAATAATTTTATTTATATATTATATAAGGTTATGTTCTTACCGACTCATCTCATCTTCCATTTGTCGAAGTTTCATATTATCGTCCATTGTGATAAATATTTTGAACTTCGTTTACAATTTTTATAATTTTTAGAGTAAAAAGTTAATTGTTTATTCAAATAAGCTTAAAAAGTATAACCTCTTGTCTCTTTATCTATATCAATTTTAATCACCAATCAATATTAAAGTCGATTCTTATGGCCTTAAAAATACTAAATTTTAGTTCTAATTGATAGATTAATAATAAATACATTAGTTACCTGTCAAAAAAAAAATTACTGAACAATGAATATTAATTATTATCGAAACTGAACTTAGTTCTCATGTATTCCAAAGTTTCTTCATTATTGCGTTTGCAAACAGTGCTGTAACGCTTATCTGAATATCGCTGATTAGCGTCCTTGAATCATTGTAGCCAACATTTTAAAAAATATGTTGTATTATAAATGTATACAATTTTTTTCAATTTATAATATTATATCTGAACAATAAATTTGTTTACAAATTATTACTGGTAGTTAGTTCAAAAGAAATTGTAGATTTATCATATAAGTTAATAATAATTTAAACAAAAATTAATATTTTATAATCAGGGTGTCAAATCTAAAAACAAATATTCTAAAATCTCATAATTCGCTTCAAATATCACGTCAGCTGATAAGTAGACGTGTTTGGTGTAGTGCTTAATACTATGGAACAATCATTATTTATTTTGTCGATTTTCATAGTTTTAAGTTTATTTTTTAATCCTATATTGGCTGAAAGTGATGAAGATACAAATACTGATCTTTATGTTATTGAAGGGAAAGTTTTTTCATGGGAAAATGTAGGTACCACACCTTGGAAATTAATGACTCATGTTATGGCTAATGGAGGAGAACATTATGGATTTTTAAGGTAAATTTTAAATTAGTTTTTATTTTATTATGAACTCCATACATATATTATATGAAATTATAATTTGATAAAATATTTTTGAAATAGAAAAATTTACATAAATATATTGATGAAATCTGTATTTTTACTTGAAAATATGTATGGCCTATTAATTATCAAATATATTATAAATGAATATAAGTTATTTACTTTAAAAAAAATCTTAATAATATTGTAAGCATCTGTTTGCAATTTAATTACTTAACATGTATCTAGTATTACTTAACATATATCTTAACATATAACGCATATAATTTTAACCATTGTGAATATGAATATGAATTATTAAAATATATAAAAACCTTAAATTAAAATTTTGTATTACACTTTACCTATTATAATTTAAATTAACTTTTAAAATAAATATCATTTGTAGGGAAGATGGAACGTTTACTATATCAAATGTGCCTTTTGGATCTTATATAATAGAAGTAGTTAATCCAAATTATGCTTATGAACCAGTTAGAGTTGAAATCAATTCTAAGGGGAAGTTCAGAGCAAGAAAAGTCAATCTAATACAAACATCTCAAGTTATTCCAGTGCCATATCCATTGAAATTGAGACCACTTACACCATTTAGATATTTCCAAATGAGAGAACAATGGCGGGCAACAGATTTTCTTTTTAATCCTATGGTAGGAATTGAGAAAATAAATTTTTTTAAATGTAATGTATTAATTATTTTATTGCTTAGGTTTTCATGATGATCCTACCACTATTATTTGTTATAATTTTACCTAAAATTATGAATGATCCTGAAACAAAAAAGGTATATTTAAGAAAATATTGTAGCATTTATTATAAATAAACAAATATGTAAAATATTACTTATTTCTAAAATAATAATATTACAGGAGATTGAGCAGCTCAATAATCTGACCAGTTACAATATGCCAGAAATGTCTGAAGTCATAACATCATTTTTCTCAAGTAGTGAGAAACAAAAAACGAAAGCTGTAAAGACATTGAAGAAAAGACAATAAAATTTTCTTCTTTCTTTAGTTTTATAATGTAATTCATATCTTTAATCAGATCACAGTTTTAAATCTTTTAATATTAATATTAAATAATTTCTTATATAATTCTATAATTTCTTTCTTACTATAAATTAAAATAATAAAAAATAATATATGTTATTTGTAAATATTTTCTATATTCAATAATATATGTAAATATAGAAAAACTATATCATTATCTATTATATACATTATTTATTTTATTATTGATTTTTCATAAACTAGATATTGTACAAAATCACTTATGTATATTTGTTTGTAGCATTGAAAAATCATAGTTATTATTTTCTCTTATTTAATGCAATAAAGTATCTGTTATCTGACAATCATTTGAATTTATTTTAACAATATCTTCGAGTATTTATGTTTATGCTAAAACATAAATATTCAATATATATGACCTAATTATATATTCTTATTAAAAAATAATCTCTTTTCAAGAAACCGAAAGTATGAAAATAAATTTTAATTTAAAATTTTTAATATATTTTTATATTAAAATATAAAAATAGAATTATTAAAAAGTATAGGAAAACAGAATTTTAAAAATTTACATTTATATGGAAAGCTTTGACTAAGTTTTGTTTTACCTTACAAATGATGTTCAAGGAGGTTGTTTTTCAAATAATTCATTATATTGTTTATTGCTTTTAATTTTTTAAAAAATATACATTTATAATTTCAATATATTTACGAATGTGAATAAATCTTAGATAATAGCACGTCAAAATATAGTGTGAAGACGAAACGGGAAAAATTAATATCCAATGAAAAAATAAGCTACGACTCATGATGATAATTTATGATATGTTCGTATTAATCCAAATAATAAATCGCAACAGCCGTCAATTGTATGAAGGTACAAAGATTATCCATGTATTATTTAGGGACGGCATACTTCTTACTGATTCAAGTTTATATATATGAAATATAAGGAAAAGAGAAAGAATGGTAAAAGACAAAAAGGCAGGAAGCCGAGCGATTTGCGTCCTACAAACTCATAATTATTAAAATTTGAATTAATTTAAAAAGTGGGTACCACCGGCGATGCGAGTTGCACAATTAGGCAATCGTCAACGTGGTCGGAAAACTCACCGAGATAGAGTCAATAACAGCCGAGAGGACCACCTATTGAGTTCTTGGAGACGTCTCGGGTACCGTGTGCCTGGATATCAAAGCAAAGTATAGACTATCAATAGGCGATAATCGGTATATCAGCTTTGGAAGTTCCAAGCAGGCGCCTCGCCACGTTTCTCGATGTGACCATAACATATTCCTCTTGATCTTTTGCTTGTAAATCGACGATTTTGGCTTACAAAATAAGCCAATATTATTTAGCGTCTGCTTTTGGCTGTATCGAAAACTGACAAGCATTGATTATTCTTCGGAAAAATAACGCTTTTCGCTTCAATTTTCAAAAATTTTACAATAGGCTATAAGAAGATTTCGACAATACAGATGAATATAATATCTTCGTTTAAGCTATTATGAACCGTCGGCAGTCTTCAGGTTAAAAGACGAAAATGTTAATTATTAATTACACAAATAGACTGACTTGTTTTTAAGATGAACGATTAAGAAATTACAATTAATTGGATTCGACACTTACTGATTTTACTCTAAATACGTACCATTCATCTGCTTGGTTAAGCTCGTATTTATGAAATTAATAAAGACCATGTTAGTCAAAAACGGCTAAGTTCCTCTGCATTATAATATTTATATCATAGATAATAATTTTAAAAGTTTCGTAATTAATAAAAAAAACTTTAATTTTTAATATACTTAAGATATTGAAAGTAAAGGGCCTATACGTGCGCATTAGACTAAATTTAAAAATCTAAGAAAATTGCTTTACGATGCGTTGATTTGAGAGAGTATATTCAAGTTATAGCGAATACGCACAATTACTGACACACAATTACTCATTTTTTGATCATTTTTTCCAATGGGCTTAGTCACCGACTCACTTGTCATTTAGACCTGCTATCGAGAAGAGAAATTAAGTGAAATTAAGGATCGTCGAATTTTCAGTCCACGTCGCTGAGCCCTCCCTGAAGTTGGATAACATCATTCAAGGCTTGATAGAAGATCATCTAATACACCTTCCGAGTGTTTACTGTCAGTCGGTGTTCAGAGTTAACCGAAAAAAGCTACATGCACCTGAGATCACCGAATTCGGTGAAGGATCCTCCGACGTATCACTGCCCGACTAATGGATGAGGAGTCTGTCGAGTCTTACATTATTTTATCGCCGACTGTGGAACGCGTGTGTGTTGCCTGAGAATCCATGGATTTAATATTTATGGTGCTTCTCAGATCGTCCGCGATGTTCCGCTTACTTCATAACTTTACGATTTTTACCTTAGAGCTCCGTGATATTCGATACTCTCTTCCCATCCCATATATCTCTCCATATTCTCCTACTTGCTTCATACCATATAGGCTACTTTTCTATCATTTTTACCTCTCATTACACCATCTCAATCAGCTATGAATTTAGCTACATATATAGGCTCGTATGTTAGAGAATGTTATGCAACTTATATTTCTCATAGTTTTCTTATATTACTTCCTTAATTATACGCAATTAGAAAAATATAACTACAATTTTACTTGAAAAATTTTAATATTTTATCCTTATCGGTATTATTATATTTATTTATTGTGTGATGTATAATTTTTTATAAAATTACAAACTGTATATGATAAACGATAGATATTCTACGATGATACTTAATTTTAAATTCATTCAAATTTTAAAAACGACTTTATGTATATCATAATATGCACAGTGTGAATAAACATAAAATTAGGAAAATCATTTATATAATCATAAAAAAATTATTAATAAGGTTTTTAAGTCGATAAAGTTGTCGATATTTCTCGTAACAGAGCTTGGGCTGACCGTTGTCAAGTTCCTTTGCTACATATGATTCAGCAGTTAAGGATCCGAGGATCTTTGCAACAGTCCTTCGACCACTTCCGAGAATCGGATGAACACACCTCGAACTCTTTCACCCAAGATAATGTGAATCTTTTTATTTTTAATGTCGTCATTTAGTATATTATATCGGTTATCGGCCGCTTCGAGCTGCAATCCTTTTGTTCGGGACTAAAATCCCTTAACGCCTTAAATGCACAATTAATGTATAACGGATTCAGATACGCGAAACAAAGGGGTGAATTAGCATAGGGGAGGCCATCGAGAGAAATGCAAGATAGTCTTATAGACACCGCCAGCATGTATAAGCGAATTGATTTTAAAAGTAAGCAAAAGGCTGATACCTGAACGTAGAGCATACTAGTCCAATATCGTGTGCAATTAACTTGCATCGTTAAATCAGTTGTAATTGTGCCCACGAGTGTAAAGGGTGTACAGTTTGTGTAACATAAGCCCTAATGTCTATAACTACAGCGCCGACTCCTCGCGACCACGTGGCTGTGGTGTAGATAAGTCGCGCTCAACTTCCGTCAGCGGTGGGGTAACATCCTCACACCCGTTCCACACGCTCAAAGTAGTTTCAGTTAGAGAGCTCTCTTTTATGCGTCTTCTACGTGTTAGTGCATCTCCAGAATTGGGGAGGGGAGGAAGATTTTTTTACGTCCGCGCGATGAGTAATAAATAAATTGTTTGTTAATTCGATAACGCAATTGTACAATTTCCAACCAATTACAACCCTTCTTTCCCCTCTGCCGAACTCATTATCTTTTTCAGATAATAATCATAATAATTTTATTAAAAGCAAGTATTCAATTTTTACATGTTTAATTAATAAAAGTACAAATTTTTATCAAGTTTATTCTTCCATAGTTTAACCGAAATTGCTAGCCTATAAGCTTGACAATTATATTTAAAAATTTATTGCTAATAAGCAATACTATAAAAAGTTTTATTTATATTCCAAGGAAATAGACTATTAATTAAGCTAAATTTTTTATATTTATGATTCAAGTATACTGTTATTAGTAATTTTGTATTAAAAATCAATTGCCACTACAAAAAAAATACTAATTCCATATATTTTACGTTACCATTCAAAAAATAAAACTAAAATAAATTTCTTTCATTTATAAAATAAAGAATAGCACTTATCACATATATTACAAAAATATTTGCTATTTTCTTTAATTATATATAAAGTATGATTTAAAATAGTAATTTTTTTAAAGAAAATTTTTTTTGGTATATAAACTGAACTAAGCTTTCTTAAAGATGTATATGTAGGAATCATTGTTGCATAATCGAACAGTTTTTGTATTTAATCTAGCCAATTCTGCATAAACAACGAATAAATAATTATAAATATAAAAAAAATTAAGATTGTGAATCAATGTTATTTTACATCTTTGTTGCACATTCTATTATGATCTGAGGCTGTTTAGTACAAAATATTTTGAAGGCTTCTCACTTATTAAAATTAAAATATAGCTAATTGTAAACAATATAATTTTATGAAATAAATTTAAAATTATGCCAATGCAAAATTATATAATACAATCAGTGCATCTTTTATTTAATGACATACAAAAGCATACAGTTATTTGAAAAAATTTGTTAATTTTAGTCATTAAATACTTTTGTTCTGATTAAGACTTTATTATATCTAAATAAGTACAAAAATAACGACAATATATGAAGTACTGAAAAATACATGTAAAACCAATAAAATTGAGAATCTAGAATCTAGAGCTTTTAAATATAATTTCATGTAAGTGATCTTAAGATAAATAGGAAATAAATAGCAATAGAAAATAAAATTCATTATTGAAATTGAGCTTCCATTATGTTTCCCGAGTTTCATCTACCTGCTGTATTTCTTAAAAACCTTGGTAGATGTGCGATGCAATGGTAGGGGACGAAGACTTCGCTTCTAAGGAACTCTTCAAGAAATTAACTGGCAAGACCAGACGAAAGGCGCCGACAGAGCCGACGATTCAGCACGTACAGCGCTCCGGGAAACATAACTAACGGTCGATCTTTTTGATGTCAAGGATATTTTCGATTCATGTATTCACCGTTACGTTGTTACCACGATGAGTGCTAAGGATATAAATTTGCTTTTTTGGTAAAACAGAAATTGCGGATACATAAATTTTTTCGAACGAAATTTTTTTGATGCCCTATAATTATATGTATTCTCAATGAGTTTTGCCCAGAATGTTTATGTAACTTTGAGGTTAGAATCACTTCGATGCAGTCAGTTTTTCGCTATACCTTATGTAAATGAAAAATCTACACTTGTGGTAGAGTCGATGATTTGATATGGACGAGAATAGTTACCACCGAGAGTTAAGCTCGATCCTTAAGACCAATTGTATGGAAGTCGAAACCTATAGCACCGGGGAATCAATTTCACGAAGAAAACATTGAATTAACAATGCTTCCTCTCGCCAGCTGAACTCACAAGGTCCCTGACTTTATATTTCAGGTACAAATACAGCCGAACACCCTCGTATGGTAATCCATGAATGGATGTAAGTTTTATTGAATAAAACGGGGCCGTAGACACGTGGTCGGATCGCGCGTGGAAAATGAATCATCGCGAACGACAGATTCTTATGTCGACGATTGTCTACTGTCCAGTTGTAGTTTGAGTTGGAACGCACAGATGAGCTGTAGAGCGATGATACGAGCTACGAGCTTTCGGAGAAGCACCGTCGCAACCCGTCACTGTACAGATCGGCACCTCATTTGTTATTTGAACTGCCCTCGAGTTATCAAATTTTCATCGAGTTTTGGCATCCTTGCAACTATTACTTGTTATTCGTGTGTATATCTTATTTTCTTATATTGAGTCTTTAAAGTTATTTACTTCATTAGCATCATTTTTAATATCTGCGACGAAATAATCATTAACATTATAAGTTTATGGTATTACGATTATGTTTGTTATTATTACTGTATTATTACTATATGTTATTATTAGTAGTAGTAGTGCAATAGAGCAAGAAAGATAAAAAAAAACTAAATTCCAAATCAGATTTTAACCAAATTTTAACCAAGATCTTAAAAAAGTTTGGGAAATTAAAAATGTTTTTTAGTATTTATTATCTTGACAAGCTATTACTATTTAATTATTTTTGTATCATTATCCAGAGTCTTTATACCTCTTTTGATAAATTATTCAGATTGCTTTTACATTAATTATATACTTGTATATATCTAACATCTCTATAGTGATATATACCATTTTGTAATAGTTATGAAAACTAATTCTCAAAACATTTATAATTTAACAGTGTTAAATATTTCCTACAAGTTTTCTTTTTAAAACAAAAAATACGATTTCACCAGTCACATTATTTTTATTTTATTGATACAGAAACGCTAAATCTTATTCATTTGAAAGCTTTATGGCGATCATATGCATGGTAAATAAAGCATTTTAACATTGTTAGTTAATTTAAAAAAAATTAATTCTTTCAAATGCAAATGTAAATATTATGTGTTTTTATTTGACTCATGTTTTGAAAATTTTTTTACTTAAATATAAATTAAAAGAAAAGATAAAATATAGAAATAAATATTTAGTTATATTTTACTATTAATAATTGAAACACGATAAGAATTGCTTCAAAAACATAACAGTTCAATTACATCAATTTTGGTATTTAATTTTAATTTATGTTTTATAAAAACTGTTTAATAAAAATTCAAAATAAATATAAAAAAAATAAAAACTATCAAACAACAATTATTTGTAAATAAATTATAAAAAAGGTTTGAGTCGTCATCTGAATTGCCAAAATCTCTATTAAACTATCTATCCCTTTTTAACTAGTTTTTTACAAGCAGCTCAAACGAAGAGATGAATTTACAATTAATCGCTGAGTAAGTTGTAAGGTAATACTTCAGATTAACGATCAAAATGTACTGTCCGTTAACCAAGGAACAATAGGTAAGCTCGATCCGATAAGTATTGGTTAATCTTTTTAATGATAGTCGAGAAAATGCTTGACCTAGATGAACTATTTCCGCCACGATTTAATACCTTAGTGAGGATTGCGGACGAGACCAAAATACCCACGAACGGGTCTCCGAACTGCGTCTCTGTCGACAACAAGTCCGGTTTAGTAGAAATCGGAAGTAGATCTTGTGACGGAAACGAAGGATCAAAGGATGAAGATGACATTGATCGCCAGAAACCAGTTATGGTACCATCAGGTAAGATTTCCTCATGCATTTATGAACCTATTCTCGCTTCAATAATCTTGATATCACGTAGATTCATCAACAATCAATGTATTTCTTATGCCAAAAATCGCTGAACAAAGAGTACAGACCTTGCCAGTTTTGTGATGTGGGTAGGCATTCTAGAGAATAGTATTTTAGCTCGTGTAAGAATAAATTTATTAATCAATTTATTTATTAATATCAATATCAATTTATTAATCATGTTTCTTCCGAAAAGCTAAGATAATATGTACGAGTGACCTCAATTCTATTATGTATACACTTTTCGTCAATTACTTTTATTTAGTGTATCAGTGTACTTGATTTGTTGAAAAAATGGAAAATAGCTTTATTCAACCTGTTTAAGTAATCGGTTTATAACATATTCTTGTAGATAAAAATTAGAAGATCTGAATAAATAATTAACAGCATTTATTATAGTTAACTTTTCTGTTAAATTTTCATTAATAAATGATAGATTGTAAATGTTTATATAATTTTAAAAATTCAATAGTTCATTAAATAGTTCATTTTGAAACACTTTATCTTAGTAAAAATTCATAAATATATGAATATTATTTCTTAGAAAACAGTTTTATTAGACTAACAAGGTATTCTCATTATCAAACTATATCTATAACAGTAAAAAGATTTATTTAATTATTTTATAAAGTAATGATTGAATAATTTGATTTTCACTGTTGATGATATTCCTTAAATTTATTTCAATCATTTAATATATGAAAAATATTAACCAATATTAATTATTCCAAATATCTAATCTCAGTAAATTAATTATTTATACCAGTCTACGAAAGCATTCATACAACCATGGTAAACTATTTTTAGAATACAACTAATGCTATCTTATAAAGTAAATATTTTAATTTCCTTACTTAAAAAATATATACACACAGCTCTTTCAATACTAACGGAAAATAATTAACTTTTATAAATATTTATAAAGTTTTATTCAACTTAAAAAGTTAGTGATAAAATATTTAATATTTTAAAAATTTCTTTTTAGTATTTCTTAAAAAAGGTATTAAAAAAAAAAGATCTTTAATGATCTACAAAATATTTATCTAATTTTGTAAAATAAAACGTGCAAGAAACATTTTATAATTTTAAAATATAAAGTATGCTCATTGTTATTTTTTCAAAAATAAATTTATAATAATTAAACTAAATATTTTTATTAGTAATAATTTTTAAGCCTCAATCGTATATCCACTACTTAAGTAAAAATTTACAGTATTTAACATCAATGAAAAATAATTATCTAACACTTCGTTATAAAGATTATAAAATAATAATAATTAATGTAGATATAAGAACTCATAGTATAATATTGTACGTAACCGCTTAAAAGAACGTTTTAAATTTAAAATTTCAAGTTCTAGATATGTACGGACTTTACTTACCCACAAATATTTTATCTATTAAAATAATTTCTTAATTATTAAAACATTTTTTACATAAAAAAATAATACTTAATTTATATATATTAATAATATTTATTAATAGATAACATTAATTTATCATTAATTTACCATTAATTTTTTTGCATTAAGCACACACATATGCAGGCAATTCTTAATTCATATTAACAATAAAAATAATTTTAATAATACGAGCATGATGTAATAAATATTAATAACTACTTATTTTGTAGTTTCTTTATTAATAAATTAATCTTTATTAATATTATTCAATAGTATAATCTACGTTCTATATTTTTGCATATAAGTCAACGTAAATTATACAGTGGAAACGAAATATAAACCTTATATTAACAGTGTTTCGACCATACAAGATAATTTAATAAAACAGTTTTTTATCCTTTTTAAAAAATTCATTTTTACGGCTTATTTTGTTACACAAAGCAGAGGGAAAAAATATATTTCAATATTTAACGATTATCTTTATGTAGCGACTCAATCAATTCTCGTAACGGAAATAAAATTAGCCAATACTAAATAAAAATATTTCTTCAATCGGTCATACAATTTAGTATAATGAATTAAGAAAAATTGAGTTAAAAAACGTCACTTTCAGACGTATGAATCATTTTGAAAACATCCGATCTGTGTTAATATATAAACAGTTCAAACATTGTAAGAGTATAAAATCATAAAATATTAAAATGATTAAATTAATTAATATCATTAAAACAATTTTGGAATAATTTATTCAGAAAAGCCTGATTATGGCTGTTAGTACAAATTCTTAAGAAAATAGCGCTTTCAAGTAATGCATTTTTAAAAAATATAATTTCTTCTTTATCGACATATATTAACAGTACATAGTAATATAAATACTTTTAGATACATTAAGAATATAAATTTGAAATGAAGTACTTTGAAATGTGCTTACATTATTTTATTAGTTTAAAATAATTCTAATTCACGTATCAATTTTTAAAATCAAATTTGAATTAATATATAAAATCTTTTTAATAAACAAAAATTTTAATGTAATAGAGAAAGTATTTAGAGAATCCTGCTAGAACTATTGTTGTTTGCATTGGAATTTCTAGTAAGGAGAAAGGTATTAAGAATACAGGGAGCACCGATACATTACACATGATTACTTAAAATTATTAATTTTTAGCATATATTCATCACCACTAACAATCTGCCAAATTTTTTTACACTAACAATATACTATCATAAATATATATGTTCTCTGAAATTATTATGAATTCCTTCACTTTTACTAAATAGTTTCTATATCGAGTTATTTCAACGTAATCGTGAAGATGCAAAATAATCTCATACAAAATGCTTAAGCCGATTAACAATTCTTGCTGCAAAAATCGGATCATACAGGGAAAACTTATTAGCGAATTATTATGAATGAAAGACAGAAATTCGCATGCAGATTTTGTGATATTGGTATAATATTGAACATAGACATCTGTTGGAAAACTGGAAGCTCAGATTCGGGTATAAGAAGGGAACTCGTATACAGCTTTTAAAGTAGACTCCGCCATTGAATACTGCGCAGATCCTTTCGAGTGGAATACAAGTCATGTCTCTTCTTGGCTCTCGTGGTGCGCGAAGATGTTTTCTTTGGAGCCGATCCCGCATCTCATTGCTCTGGCCACAAGCACTGGTAGAGAAATGCTGCGCTGGACTTTGGCACAATGGCAGGAGCGGGCTCCAGGCTACGGGCACGTCCTTGCCAGGCACCTGGGTTACCTCCGATTCCAGGCGAGCGGCGTCAGCACCGAGGCTCTTATTCAAGAAGAAAAATATACCAGTAAGTTCTTCAGTAATTCTTATAATCCTGTTTTATTTCCCAATATCTTTTTCCCCCTCCTCTTTTTCCCTCACTCTTTTTACCACGTCTCAACATTGCAGATATTATATTTTTCTTTAGCTTAAATGCATGTTTAAGCATTTCTGGTATTATTTAAACCTGTCATTGACAAAGATTCGCAAGTGAATCGAGAAGATAAAACTTTTTATCAGCAGTTACGTCGAAAATTGGATTTTTCCGACTACTACTACATTTCGATTAATTTTTTATTTCAAATTTTAACGAGACGTTATTTTGTATCATGACTATGCATAATTTAGGTTCTATTTAATATCATGATTACGTATATTGGATCTATCGTAGACAAATTTTATTATTCAGAAATTATAAGTTCTCTTAAGGTTTAAATGTATTTTTTACAAGGTATAATAAAACAGTATATTATTCTATAAAGATATATTTTTTGCTAACATTTTTTTAGTAACAAAAGATTTTTATTAAATCTCGAAAAGAGTCTCTTTACGAGTATACAACATTGTTCGTTAATAAGTATTCTATTTAAATTTGTAAAAAGTATAAGTAAATTGAATACAAACCTTTGTTACCTTACAAGAATGCAGTAGATCTAAAAAATTTTATAAGTTCAGCCTTCTTCTTTCAATAGAAATATATCTTTTTTATTGAATGTGATATTAACACTAACATTCATAACTACAGTACTAGAATAAATTTTATATATTATTATATTTTATATTTTATATTTTATATATATAAACTTTTATTTATATATTATTTATAAAAACTGTTTCTTTCATAATATAGTTGATAAAAAATAAAATATAATTTGTTTTAAAAAATAAAAAATTTAGTACTCTTTGATTAAATTAATTTTATTTTAATAAACTCCAAATGTATACAGTACTTAGCATTTATTATAAAAAATTAATTTAACTTTCTATAATTATCTTACTAAAATTATGTAAAAAATAATTTTAATGCAAAATTTATTGTTTTTTTAATTTATTTATTGTTTATCGTTTTGTTGAAAAACGATTTTCGATTAAAAGACATTCGCTACAACCAGGAAATGTAAATTCCATGAATTCAAAATTTATAGCGTTGATCGACTATATTTTTTATATATAGATTATACATAGATATTATATATAGATATTGATTTACGTATTATAAAAATTTCAATTGACCACTGACCTTTTATAAGCTTGTCTCATTTTAAGTTTTAAACTTTATTACAAAATTATGTTCAAATAAAGATTACTTTTTACTTATGCGCAATATAAAAATCAATGACTATTAAATTTTTGGTACTTGAAAACATTTTATGTAAAGTAAAAAATGGACTATATTTTTATTATCGGATTATTTATATTTAATACTTATCATTAAAAGACTATAAAAAATATTATTCTAAATTTTAATGTAGTAAATTTTTTTTTATATTCTCTCATTTGTATAATAAAAAATTTTTTTTAAATTATATTAACCGTTTACATTATATACATGTACTAAAAGAATTACTCAAAGTGTTAAAAGGAAAAATTATTGATATCTTATATTATGATTAAAATAAATTTCAAATCAATTATATTGCCCAAAAAATGTATTACAATAAAAATGTTATAATTTGATATAAAAGATATTGGATGGTTTTATATTATTTACATAAAATTGTATAAAGCTATAATAGTGAGTATATAAATTAAATATATAATTTATTTTATGTATAACTATTTATTATACAAAAAAAATGTTATGTAAACGTAAATACAAAGTGGTAAATAGTCATTGATAAGCTTATTAATTTCATGATTTATAAATGATTAAAAAAAAAATCAAAGTAATTTATATCATAGTAAATAAAAATGTAGATACTATTCTTGATCTTACTATTACGTAAAAGTAAGTAACTTTTATTTTATAAAAGTACATATTTTATTGTGCTTAATGATAAAAAAAGTTAGGGAATATAATTATGAGGAAAGTGTAAATGCTCTACCAAATATTTTCTTGGTTAATGTTTGAAGAATTAATAACGTACCTTGTATTAGATGGATTAATGCATTTGATTTATGGTTTAGAATGGCATTTGAGTTGTAAAAAGTTCACACGCTTAAAGTAGTCTAATAACCGGACTCAATAATTTTACTGTCGGTTATCAGAACGGATAAATCCCTGCGGCTGGCATAAGCGATGCGTCCAAAGCCAAGAAAAATTGTCCAAGACCCAACGGAATGATACGATAATGCGCTTTCCAGTCCGTTATAATTAGGGCTTAGAAAACCGACGCGATTGGCCATTAATGCAACAGGCGAGGCGTAGTTAATTTGCCGGCAGAATTCAACAGGCAGTCATCTACCTGGGCAAGCTTCTCAAGCCAAGCTTGCAAAACTTTTAACGCACCTGCAAGCCCTTCACTATATCCGAACCTATAAATATTCATTCCTCGGCTTATAACTTCTCACAGGGGCTCGTGATGGAAGGAATTGCCCCTCGTTCAGGTAATGCGCCACGCGTCGTCCAGCGCCTTCGTTCCTAGTTGACTAACGAAAAGGGGTGGATTGTGAAGAATGATCGTATCCTGGATGAGGGCTGGACCTCCTTCTCAAAGGTTTTAAGGGCTCGCACGCACGTGAGCTGCTGGCTACTCACCGATCACCATTATCGATAAGCCCGCACCCACTTGTCCGGCGAATATCTGTCCGATAATGGCTATGCTGCCGATAGATCTCGGAGGGAGATTAATTTAGAGTCTTAAGTCTTGGCTATTGCCATTTCTATTCAATCCCCCCTCCTCTGCCACTTCATCATGTCGTCCTATTTACCGTTGAACCATGCCACTCGACACAAGCATACAATCATTTATTTTATTTCCATCGATATATACACTCCTCTTCTCTTCCCATTTTACGATATTATTTCTACAAAACTTGTATTTCTTGTCTAATCCAGCACCATCGAAGTCACCCATTTATAGTAGACGAATGTCTATTATCTTTTAATTTTTTTTTTATTTCACTATTTTTTTACTTTGGCTTTTACTTTATAATTAATAATAATTCGCTTATTTTACTTTACTGCATTCTCATATTTTATATTTTACAAGAAAATATCAATAATGTTACAAACATTTTTGGCGTAGATTTTCAATACAAACATTTTACTTTAAATAGAAAGATGTAGCCTTTTAGAGGATAAGCCATTTAATTGATACAATTTAATAAATGAGTAACTTTAAATTTTATGAAATAAAAGATAAATATTATTTTATTTTATACGCAAAATATCGATAGAATTCTAATGTGAGTATTCAGCCTTAAAATTTTTACTAATTTAATTAAATAACAAATTATTTCTGAAATATCCATTTATTTTTATATAAATATAATTCAATTGTAAACTATTGTTAATTAAGAAAAACAATATTTTTATAAATTTATAAATATAAATAAATCATTAGAAGGTTTTTAAAAAAATTCAGAGGTATTCAGTATTGTTATAGTTTGAATCCTGAATAAAAGAATAATCCAAGTCTTTTTCTCTAATACATCGCAGGATTTTTCATTGAGCTATTAGAATTTCAAATTTATTGCCTTTCATAATATGAATACATGGTACTTCGATTTTTTCCCCTTACTTTTTTGTTTTATTTTAATAAAATATCTAAAAATCTAATCGAATATAAATATAATACCTAAAAAAATTACGTTAATAAGATAAAAAAATCATATAGAAAAATATCTTCTTCAAAAGAAGTTGTACATTACGTAGTTCAAAATATCGAATCAGTTTGAAAAAGTTGGAACGTATTAGTAATAAATGTTGGTTATAAATCTTCTTTGATTTTATCATAATTATCAGCTAATATTGCGTTACATTGTAAAATAATATTATAAAATTATATATTCATGCGTAGAAGACATGCACATTTACAAAATACATTTATTTTGCCGAAGAAAATTAGTTATTATATCTAAATAATACAGACATAATGTTGAAATACAGCTGAAAGAGCACCGATTACAAAGCTACGCGAAACGCATAAGACTTAGTTAAATAAAACTGGTATTCTCGGACACAGTTCTATAGAAAAAATACTTGTACGGCTTAAGTAGTTTTTCAGGCCTAAAAAGTGCAATTTCCCACACTGCAGGTCAAGTTAGGTGCACCCAAGATAGAATTAATTGGGGTCTTACTTCGCGAAAAGGGTCTGCCCTTTACAAACCTTTAAAAGGTCTAGTCCTTACTGCGGGCCTGTATTTCCAGAAAATCTGGAGTGCCGGATATCGGTTCAAGAAGGTGCGGATGTCTGAGGGCTTGCGAATAAAACCATGCGAAAAATGCCTGCCCGGCAAGAAACGACAATTTCTTCAATTGTCGAATTATTTGTCGAACGTGTATAATTTTTATTATTTGCAATTGTCCTTTTTTGTAGACACCTGAATTCTCGTAATTCCAGTTGTAGTCGAAGCCCAACTAGATTTTCTTCTTTTACATTCTTAGCATATGCATGGCCATCTCAATATTCATATTGAATTCACATTTTTGAAATAAATACTCGTGGATACACAATCGGCATTTAAAAGATAAAAGCGATTGTTTCTGAAATAGTTATATTTATAGATGATATGAGAATGCGAACATTACGATTTAAAGCTTTGTAAAGAAAGTAAATACGTCGTAAAAATCATTAAAAATTCATGAGTACTCATACAAGTAAGAAGCGATGATAAGTCGAACTTGAAAGATAATTAATTGACGGATGAGAAGAAAGATGAGGAGAATGGTGAGATGAATGTTGGCTGGTCCATTCACGAAAAACCTAATTCAATTACGATATCGGTAATAAGGCATATAATAATTGGATGTCACCGGCTCGGAACCTCGTGAAAAAAAAGGAGGCGTGCAAGGCCAGAATACGAGGTCAGAAAGGCGCGAGTAAAAAGGGCGACAAGGGCGCGGGAGGTCGTTCGCTTGGCAACTTAAGCCCCGTAAAGATATATGGCGGTTTGAATAAGAGCGTATGCCTGGGCTTGGATAGTCACCTCAGCCCTCAACCTTCCTGCCCTGTAGCTAGCAGCCACCTCTGGTTGAGTAGCGATCCCCACTTTCTATCTCCTTTCATTCATCGACGCCTACCTCCTAGTCGACCGTCCGTTCGTTCGTTCGTTCGTTCGTTCGTTCGTCCATTCGTCCGTTCGTTCGTCCATTTATTAAGCGATCAGCGTTATCGCGGAACACGAATAGAGTTCTCATGAATAACGCATCGAGAGACTCGCCCTTGTTGCCGCTCGCGAACCAAATCCTTCGCGCTGCGGGGTGCTTATATATTGTTTTCCTGATGAGGCAGCGCACCCTCTTGTCACCCGAGTCACTACGTCGGGCTTCGCGAACGAGTTTCGAATAGCACCAATGAGGCTATTCCAAAGACTCCTTACTAAGCACTGCTGCATTCTTCAGCCCAATTCTTTTAGCCGAAGCTTGCCCAAAGCTTCACATCTCTTTAGGATTGCACCTACATTCATTACGTTTATTTATCTAATGCAATCGCTCGGCGTTTCTAAACTAATTCTACCTAATTAGTGACAAATGCTCCATTGTGGATATTATGTTCCTGCAAAATTTAACGAAACTAGTCAAAAATTTATTATAAATACTCATATTTTCTGTTTCGCTTTATTACATAATACTTTAATACCTGACTTCTTAAAATTAATAACGTCATATAACTTAAAAAATTTATGTAATTTTTATTTTTAAATTATTGTATGTCACTAAGATGACTATTTAGTAATATACAATAGTATTTTAGTATATTACAGATAACAAAATACTCATAAGCGATGGAATTAGAATTGTATTATAATATAGGCTAAATAATTTTTTTTATATAATAATTTTTACAAACATTTAATTATATTATATTTTTTTTACTAAATAAATTAGTTGTAAATTAAAAATTTTTAAGTACAATAATACGCTACTTAATCTTAACTTAAAAGTTGAGAGATAAATCACTATAAAAATTTCTGTTTTATATCTTATAGAGTGAACTTTATATAAAAATGCGGAGAGAAGTTATAATACAAATGTACTTGTCGATAACCAACTAATTAAAAAATAATAAAAATAATAAACAATTTCTAAATAGACTGAAGAATGGAAGATGCAAAGGGTTCGATTAATAGAAAAAAATCGTTCACGGTAAATAATAAATAAATAGCTACTGAGAAAATGAAGTTGTAGGGGGATAGGATGGGAAGGACGGTTGCAATCGTTTAATCTTTAAGAGTCTTTAAAATTCGAAAGCCGCTATATAAAAGCAATCGAGAGAGAGAGAGAGAGAGAGAGAGAGAGAGAGAGAGAGAGAGAGAAAGAGAGAGAAAGAGAGAGGGAGAGAGAGAGAGAGAGGGAAAGCAAGTCTTTGACGAGGGATTCAAGAATAGGATGCGGAGTGGGTAAGCATGGCGGCAGTCAGCGCGGCGAGTGCGTATATGAGTGGGGAGGAGGGTTGAGAAACATTTCACGAGGATCGACGATAAGGTTTGAAATCAACCGGGGGTACAGGTCGCTCAGTTACGTTCCGTCCACCAACAGATATAAAACGTGTCACACCTCTTAAACTCGTGCGTGCGCAAACTCCAACTCAATAAATGTCCATAGCCGTCATTATCTTAGCAACATCTACCGCGTTTTTTAATTTCATGATTTCTCTTTAAAAATATCACTTATATTTTCCCAACCGTGATAGCATTTAACGTCTTCCTACCTTATCTAACTTTTTACCTTCTGTCTTTTTTTTCTATTTAGTGCGCGATATAATATATATATATATATATATATATATATATATTTATATATATCTACAATTTTTATATTGTCTTTACTTACTAAATAATAGAAGTAATTGAATACTGCCAATGTAATGCTGGCGTTAAATTAAATTATTAATACAAATTGCATTAATGTACCACGTGTATACGCATTTTTTCTTATGCCGCCTCGATAATAATAATAATAATAATAATAATAATAATAATAATAATAATAATAATAATAATAATAATAATAATAACAATAACAATAATAATAATAATAATAATAATAATAACAATAATAATAATATTCTCAATTAAATATACAGCGTTATTAGAAGATCTTAATAATTATTTTTCTAATTTCAGTCATTAATATTATCATTTAAAGTATTCTAGTTATTCATTATAAATAAGCGTTGAAACAAAAATAACATTCCGTAACAAAATTAAGAAAGAATTGAATAAAAATTAAAATAATCTTAGTGCCAAGTTCATTAATATGCACCACGTAATCTCGACATTCGCCTTTCCACAAAAGGAAGGTCGAGTCCTTCCAAGTCTCAAGTGATGTGGAGAATTCAGACCCATCCATTGCATTTTCAACACGAAAGGCGACTGCATCCAACGGCAGCAGCTATTCTTTATAATGGTAGCATGTTTATTACACATTAATTATATTAAATTAAAGAATACTATATTTAACTTACGTTTCAATTAATGCGCATTACTTTTATAACAATTAAAAAACAAATTATTATAAAACTTCAAACAAAAAATATTCAAACTAAAAAACTTTTTCTGATCCAAATTATATTTTATTTAGATAACTACAATTAATTTTATTTCATAATCATTTATTTTATAAATCTCACGTTTATAAAATGAATTTTATTAATAATTGTCTTATTTATAACACAAATATATGTATAATATATATAAATAGTTTAAATAAATTATTTCTATAAAATATATTTGAATTGTGTAATGTAAAAGAAATATATGTATGTAAAACAAACATATTTTTCAAAATAGAAACTGCTTTATATTTAGTGAATAGTATGTTTAAATAATCAAAGATGATTAAGTCTTAAATGCGTATAATAAAATAAAGAGAAATATAATATCCGGTGTACGTATGATAAAATTCAGTTATAATATTATCTAGTATATTATAGAACATTAAAAATATGCTGTATATTTATAAAACAAATATTTTAAACATTTAATACTTCATATCAATATTAATTATTTATAATTGTTATAATCGCTAAAGTAAATTAACATTAAGTAAATTATAATACCATTTAAGTTTTATATATTCTATCATATATATTCTATCATATAGTTTCATATATATTAACTTGAGACTTAAACAAATTCATAATATTTCTTTTGATATTTATTGAATAATTAGAAATATAAAGTGAAACATACATCTAAATTATAATTACTTTCAATACTTTTAATTGTATTAAATATATTTAATAATAATCTATTATTATGAGTAATACAACATGAGTTTTACTATTAAAATTTAAATTCATTATAATAGTCATTAATTTTTATTACGTAATTAAGATAATAATACATGATCTATTAAAATCATTGTGATCAGTTTTGTAAAAGAAATCTAATCTTGTTCATATAAAAAGAAAACAATTTTCATATAAATCTCGGAAACGAAAATATTTGTTTAAATGAAGATGAGTAATAAAATTTTAAAATTGTTTTTATGTAATAGAAAACCATTATATTCTTATGAATATTTTTAAACTAGAGTTTGAGTCGACTATTTGATTAAAGGTACATATTAAGCTAAGAAAAAGAAGAAAAAATAGTCTGAAAAAATGGCTTGATTTTCAACGTTGTGTAACGCTAAGATTTTAATATATAAAACTTTTTGATAATAAATATTTTTCTCTTTTTATCATTAACTTTTTCCACACATTTATTAATTCGAAAACTAATAACGTTCTTTGTTTGAGTTATTAGTTATTTCTAAGTTTATTACAATGACAATCCTACGCCTTGTGCATATCCCTTATAAAAGCTAGGCTTTTTCTTTATCTGTCCGACTAATTTTATCCGCGTAATACAATTTTATTGACTCCCTATTCTCTATTAATTATGAAATTAATATTTCATTGACAGCGCAAGACAAGTGCAATTAATATTTATAATTTTATTTAAATACTTCTTAGAAATAATTCCATCCATCACTGTCTTATTCGAAATAACTTTAAAATTGCTGTACACCCACTTAATTAAATAATTACATTTAACAAATAGTCAAAAAAACTTTTTATAAGACATATTTTTTTTTTATTCTTTATGGAAATCATTATTTCTTATATATTACTATTAAAATTTTATATTGCCGTTGTATTTTATTTTATATTGTTGTTATTGTATATATAAAATTGAAAAGTGAGCAAGATTATACTATATTATAAATGCAAATTGTGATTTACGTAATATCTAACTTTATTCATATAAAAAAAGTTTCTTATACGATGATATCAATTTTCTTGCATCCAAATGTTCAACTGCTGTGTATTTGAAAATATTTCCTTTAGATCTGTATCCGAATGGTCAGCAAGCGGCAACATTGCATTTAAATTGTCGTTACAAGCAACAGAAGAATCGAGATGAGTTGAATATTTAAAATGCCCCCCTTCATTGATAGATTATGGTTTACGATTTACGAATACACAGGGATTTTACTATAAAAATGAAAATTTTTTACAATAAATTTTCTTATAGTTTATTCATAATTGTTTCACCAATTACATAAAAAATGTTTACACAACTATTAAGATTATATTTCATATTATATTTATAATATTTATAATATTTTAAAATTCAATATTATTTACATTAAAATTATCTTCATAAGTATTTCATTATATATTTTGCAAGTTCCTTAAATACTGTCAAAAAGTTTTATTTTCAAATTATACAAACCATTTTATCATTATCCATTTGTTATTAGCTTTATTATTATTATCATCATTAGCATCATCATGAAAATTAATGTAATAATATTATTACATATTTATATTATTATTATTATTATTATTATTATTATTATTATTATTATTATTATTATTATTTATAAGCCATATGCATCGGCGGTAGTTATTTGTGAAAACAATAATATGTTTTTATTAAATGGTAATAATTTATTAGATCATGGTCATTAGCTATAAAATGTAAAACGGATATTAGCTTCAGAAAAAGACGAATTGAATGATTGTGAAAACTTGCGGAGAAACGTAGTTGAGAGCGTGAGACTCACTGATTGAGCCTATAAGTAAGGAAAAACTAAATGATATTTACTAGTGGCTGGAATAGTCACTACTTGAAAAGTAATAATTGTCATCCGGTTATCAGCCAAATCTTTGCTTCGGAGTTTAAGTTTTCGGTAATTCGTACCGCGAGTAGCACTGAATGACGTAAGGCCAGAAGTTTTGAGAAAATGCAGATCGCGTGGAGATAGGGAATCGAGCTTTTACTACGCTTACGGACTCGCATACAACGAAACAACCACAAGTGACAGGACACGTATCCCCCTCTTTTGACTTTTAGAGAGGTTCGGCCTCCTACAGCGCACGTGTTCACTGATTGGCGCGGCGGGCAGCGTCAGCGGCGGTACGCCGGGAGCTCCACTCGGGGGCGGCCAAGTTCAGCTGTGGCAGTTCCTTCTAGAGCTACTAGCCGATTCGTCCAATGCTACGTGCATCGCGTGGGAGGGCGCCAACGGGGAATTCAAGCTTACAGATCCGGACGAGGTGGCGCGTAGATGGGGTGAGAGGAAGTCCAAGCCTAATATGAACTATGACAAGCTCTCGCGTGCTCTCAGGTAAGCGCCTCTCTGATCCCTTTTATCACCCTACTCAGCAGGTATCAGTTCACTTTGGACCCCAACTCCTTATCCAACACGTTCTTAGCTTGACGAATAGAATAGTTAAAATTTGCGCTATTTATACTCGACCATCGAACCACTCGATTATTTAAATATTTCTCTTTACCTTAGCACATAAGATTTCTTACAGACTTCTCATTTTTGACATTCACTACCCATTCAATACTTTTCATTTGTAAAAATTATTAATGTAAAGTTTCTGTTATATTTATCTACAAATGTTTTTTTAATTGTATTTTAAAGACTGTCATAATGTATCGATTTAAATAAAAATAAATTATACAATCCACGAATGTTTATAATAATATAATAAACTTAATTATAAGATTAATTAATTATTACAAGCGGTAGTGCGTCTACAATAATTATTGATAATATTTTAGAATCGTGAATAATAATACACAATAATATGAACTTACACTTTTGTCAACGTAGATATCGATGTCGGAGAAAGTAACCTAATATTAAATGCAACGATGTATAATATTTATTTGATTTTTTTGTTAATAATCAAATCTAATTTTAAATTGCTTACTAATAATAAATAATCTAAATGTAATAATAGCATGTTTTGATACTATTATTGTGACTGAACAAAATGATCATAATAATGTATTGCCAAGAGCGTATTAATTAAAAAAAAAATTTATTTTTTTTTTATGAAAAGGTTTTATGGAATAAATTACATTATTTATTATATGTTAAACGTTAAAATTGAATATTGATCCGCGTTATTACTAATACTGAAACCTTATTAACAATATAAATAAGTTTTTGATCATATGATATTGATGTATAAATAAATAGTAATATTATTGAATTGAAATATAAATACTAATTTCATCAAGCTTATAAAGTATGTATAAATTTAACATATATAAATTGTATATTTGAAATTATTGTTCACGTATATTATCATTAAAAAGGTTCTTGTGAACAAAATTGAAATTTTATAAATATAAATTATTATATTAGATGAACTAAGACGAGCGAATTCATTAAAAGTTAATAATTATATGTAATTAAAATAACGTGTTTGCATTTGCGATCGAGACTGCTAATTGTGCTCGTAATAAATCTAGTCTCGGAACGATAATGAAGATGGAGCGAAATTAATTTGTATCGATAGTATTTTAATTAACATGCTTTGCAGGTACTATTACGATAAAAATATCATGACGAAGGTTCACGGTAAGCGCTACGCCTACAAGTTTGACTTCCATGGACTGATGATGGCGAGCCAAGCGCAGGCCGGATTCAGTTCCGAAGTTGGACCTGTCGGATATCGAAGCCATCCTTTCCCTCCCCCTCATCAACACTTTTATGGAATAGCCTCATCGACATCAGTGCATCAGCACCAGGTGACGACGCATCAACCAGCCGCAGGTCCACCCCACTATTGTTGGCCTTGAATCGCCTCTGCTCCTCGCATCCGTATATTGAGTTAACTACGAGGGTGAATTGTTACTTTTATCTGGCTAGAAACGAAACGATATATCTTACCTGCGCATTGGTTAGAACTTTATTTTTTTATTCAGGAATGGCTGATAAACTATTTCATGTATCTGTGATGAACGACTTTCATTATTATTTCGTCTTGATAGGCGTTTGCATTTCGAGCTATAATCTCTTTTCCTTAAAATTTATTTAAAGAATAAAGTTTTTGTTTTGTACATAATATCCAATACTTTTATATTATGTCCACTTTTATTTATATCCACATATTACTAACGGAACTATTTAACAAACACTTAAATATTTTTATGAGAATTATTTTTCGATAATTTTACATATCGATATTTCATTTGATAAAATTATAAATGAAATCATTAGAATTTAAGCCATAAAAACTTTCATTCTTTAATACATTATCATATATTTATTATAATTTTTATAATAATATTTGATATTTTGAAAAAAATCTAAGATTTATTATTTTAATTCCAGTATTATCGTAATAATAAATCATTAATACATATACAGATTTATGCAGTTAAAAATTATTTTGCGGTTATAAGCAAACTATAGTAAATAAAATGTTTAAAACTGTTAATTAATCATGATAAAGTTTGAATTTTAAATTTTATCTTTATAAATATTTTTTATTACAAAAATTAACAATTAGAGTTACTTTTCTACAGTTCGGCTGGTTTTGAATTTTTATAAATTCATTATCCATTTCGTAGTATATATTATTTTCATAATAGATTTTAAATAAAATTACTAATAAATTAAAAACAAGAATTAATATTTTATTTTAAAAGAATTATACATATATATATATAATAAAATTAGTATAGTATTTTGTCATTAATTAGTAACTATATTTTGTTTATTTAAGTAAATTTAAGCAAGCATATAAATTATATATATAAATATTATTTCAAATATATTTCAACATTAATGTATAATTATGAGATCTTTAGGAAAATTAAAAAATTAAGGATTTAAAAAAAAATTATTTTTAATGTCCATCCTTTAACTTACAACTATATTTATATAATCATATATACTAAATATATATAATAGTATCCACTGAATAAATTTTTATAAGTTTGTTACAAAATAAACTAAATATTTACATTTTAATTCTACATATCTTTGAATATAGGATAAAGAGTAAATATTTTGAAAACTTATTTGATATGGAAGGAATGTAAACATAAATGTGAATATATATTGATATTTTTAATAAGAACCAAATATTATCTTTTAATTATCTTTTATTTAACCCACGGTATTCATTATTGATATAATATTAAAAATAAAAATATGTACTCAAATTAAAGTAATTTGGACTTAATTACGCCGTTTGTATATAATATAATATTATGAATATCATGGAAATAATTAAAATAAATATAAATATAAATTTATTCTTGAATTCTCACACATTTATACATACATATGGACACAGTTGCTGTTCATTATAAAATGTATATTATACGCGAAACAATGTTATGATTATATAACACAATTATAATACTTTTATTACATTTATGTGAAAATTATTTAATATAAATTATTGTTTAATTGTTTGCGATATATAAATATAATAAATGTCAAGTCTATTTTATAAAGATTATAAACATTTTGTAATTTCTAATTGATAAAATACTATATATTTTTTATCGTAAATATTAATAATTAAAAATATTAACGCATTAAATTGAATTTTATTTTAGTGAAATTTAATACTTTCAAAATTTAATATTTCCGATGTACAATATTGTTCTTATTAAATTTGATTTTCATATTAGAGTGAATAAATTATTTAAATAATTCTTATAGCATAAAGATTTTTACGTATTGTACGATTCAACGTATGATAATACCTATTGTAATTAAAAAAAATTGTAATACAGTTAATTAAAATTAAAAATCTTACTGTTTGTATTTATAATATCGAATATTGATTTCAATTTAAAATTTTACTTTAAAAAATCGATATTGAATATAAAAAAAATAATTCAATCGTAAAATAAATATAGTTACAAATTTAATTATTAATTATAGTATTTTCCATTAAATATACATTTATAAACAATTTTAAAATTACGTTTAAATAAAAATATCTTTAATATAATATTAATAAAATACTCAAGTAAATAAAAATATATTGAAGTATATAATAGTTATAAGACAAGCGAAAATTTGTGTTATATGTAGATATTATTGTATAAATGAGCATTTCAAACTATACTTAAAATATTGCGAACAATAAATGTAAGATATTTGTATTTTTACAAAATAAAAATAAATATAAAAGAAGTTTTGGAACATTTAGTAACATTTAGTAGTACATTTGCAGATAAAGCTTAGTGAAGGTAATGGAATTTATATAAAAATTATCGAGCACGGTCATAATTTAATAGTATTAAAATTAAAATACTAACATATTTCAATACCTAATATAATACTAAAATTCTTTCGCCTAATTATTAAATTATACAATAGTTATATTTACCTGAAATATGAAATATGTTTCTCTATTTGTGTTTATACAGAGAAAGCAAAAAATGTATATAAAATAAAAATAAAATTATTATTATTTGTTGAATTTCTAATCTCAAAATAGAAATTTAATTATTCAAAAAAATGTATTTACAAATTAATAATAAAGATATATTTAATATATTCCTATATTTGACAATAATTGTAAATTGTGCTTAATATTTTTATATAATAACATTTAATTAATTGTAAATAATATATAATATGATTATTATAAATCTATATATAATACGAAATATTTGAAACTTTGAAATATTTGAATAAAATGATTTAAGCTTCATACTCTTTTTCAAGTATCAATTCATGATCATAAGAATGAAGAGGAGTGAACAATTAAATATAGTAAGTAATTTACGTAAATTAATAATTGTACCTAAAAAATAAAATATTTATAAAAGTAGTTAAATATTTTTTTATAATGTTTTTGTCTTCTTTAATTTTCATAATTGAAATTCAAATGATTACTAAGTTTATCTTATATATAAGTTTTATAAATATTAATCTATAATTTCATTCATTTAAATTCGATATTGATTCTAAGACTTGTTCAATTATTCTCATTATTAAAATGAACCTATGTTTTTTACATTTTTATTACACGTGATTTATTATATAGTATTATAATAAAAGTTTAATCAAAATTTGTATTTTTCAAGTTTAAATAAATATTATTATGAATCTTAAAATAGCATATTAAGCTGCTGTGAATTTAACCATGTTATTAAAAATCACTGGTTTATTATAATATTATTCATTTACGTAATTAATTTGCAATTCATTTGTAACAGTTTTATTATTATTTTTATAGTCTATGATGTTTATAATTTTGAATACGATTTATTGGAACTGAAATAAAATTGGAACAATCAAATTAACTGAAATTGTATAATTAGGCCTACATTTAAAAAAAATATAAATTTGTTCTTTTTTTGAATATTAAAAATTTTAAATTATAGAAAAAAGTTATATTGATCAACAAAAGTACTAATTCTTTTGTTTTATAAAGAAAAATTATTGACTATTTTATTTGTGACAAAATGATCAATTTTAAAAGAATTCATAGATGGCGCGGTCAGTCGGGCTAACTTCTGCATTATCAATATACATTATAGTGTATGCCAAGTAAACCGAAGACAGCGCCATTTGTTTTTCGGGTTGAGTAAAGGTAAAAGACACATGTCGTGCATTGTGTGTTCGAATATCGAATATTCACAATGGCATCTTTGTAATAATTATATATAAAATATTCAAAATTCATATATGGATATTTAAAATTTAATATTATTCATTTATTTTTAGTTGTAAAAGCTTCTGACAAACATGTCTGACGTGGAAATGTAAGTACTATGTAACAACTGTTTTCTCGGTACAAATATTTATTAAAATATTGATATAATATTAATTTTATTGCTTTATGTATTTTATTATATGCTTGAAAAATTAATTTTTACTTAAATTAGTCTTTGAATTTATTAAAATGTATATAGTCTGATGTTTGGTATTGCTATAAGCTGTGTTGAAAAATTTAAATTTGTAAATGTTCCGGTATTAAATTATCTTTTTCATTTATTTATAGAGACGATGTTCCTTCTGCAGTCGTAGCAGGTGGACAAATGGATATACATACAGCACTTCAAGATGTTTTAAAAAATGCTACAATTCATGATGGAGTTGTACATGGTCTTCATGAAGCAGCCAAAGTTCTTGATAAGTAAGTTTTTTACATCTGAAAAATATTAATATTTAACATTAATTTAAGATTTAAATGATGATAACTGGGCTCCCTCTTCTTAGATGAACCCAAATTTTAAATAAATGCTGCTATAAGCCTTTCTGATTCTATTATGTTAATACATTTAATATATTACTTATTAGGTTTATCTATTTTAATGAAATATTTTGTAATACAGGAGACAAGCAATGCTCTGCATTTTAGCAGAAAACTGTGACGAACCTATGTACAAAAAACTTGTTCAAGCTCTCTGTAACGAACATCAGATTCCCTTAATTAAAGTGGATAATAATAAGAAATTAGGAGAATGGGCTGGACTTTGTAAAATTGATAGTACAGGCAAGGCTAGAAAAGTTGTTGGATGTTCGTGTGTAGTAATTAAGGTAAAATATAATACTTACTATGTTATAAAATCTAATGTGTAATTTGCTTAATATTAAATAATTAAATAAAGATTAGAAAGTATTTTATGAGCATATCACAAAGATTAAAAATAAGCCAATTTGATTGTTTCAAATGATTATAATATGCTCAGGAAGAGTTGATAATATTTAAGTATTCCAAAAAATACAATCTTGGAGACAAGCCTAGCTGATAATTTAAAATTATATAAAAATTATTTGATCCAATGAAATTTAAACATACTAATTATAATTATTTTTTATTTCAGGATTTTGGAGAAGAAACTCCAGCTAAAGATGTTCTCATAGAGTATTTGAAACAAAGTTCTGTACACTAGGTATCTTTTAATAAAATTTATTGAAAATAAACTACATAGTATTTAATTTATTTTATATTTAAAAAATTAATGCTTACAATATTATAGTAATATAAATATTTTATTCAGTACATTCACTAGGTTTTTCTTTGGATGTTACTATGCTTTTACAAATTTTTTGATGATTTGTCCAATCTTTTACTTGGCATTCTCTATTAAAAATTTTGTACGTTTTTATTATAAATATGTAATATAAGAACATATTTAAATTTTACACATGACTAATTTACCTTCCGCAATACCAGGCTTCTTTACATTTAGAACATCGTTGTTTTGCAACTTTCTTACATTGAAAACATTTTTTACTGTCTAGTATATCAAGCTTATCAAAATCGTAAGCGTCACTTAATATTTGTGCCATACATTGAATATTTTCTATATCTTTAGCAAATAAAGTTTTTGATTGATGTTCTGCTAATCTCCTCCATTTTTTATTATATTTTTCTTTAATTGAATTACTTATCTAAAATTTTATAATACTTAGTAAATTTTTTAACAATTAGTACGTGATTTGCTTTTTCTAAATATTACTATATTTAACCTCTGGAATAATTTCAATATTTATTGGTCCTTGAGATTTTGGAGTTTCTGAAGTTATAGTTAAATAACTTAGCCATCTACGAAGTTCTATCAAAGGAGCCATTTGATCAAGAACATGTTCTTGCATAAATTTCTGTAACTATAATAGGTTCATTACAAAGACGGTAATTAAATTATTTGCAGAAGTTATAAAATTTAATCTAAACCTTTAATAATTGTGATACACGAACTTCTGTAATATTATAATATGGTGCACATTTTGGATTTAACAAGAGTTCTCTAAGACCAAACCATACTTGACCTTCAAAATTGCAAATTTTATCTAAATTTTCTGCATCATTCATTACCCATTTTCCATTATAAACCATAATTTCGCCTATAAAAAACTTTATACTTTAATATTTCATTAAATTATTACTAAATGTACTTTCTACCTTTGTCATTTAATTTTTTCCATGGCTGCATTTCTATTAATTGAGCAAATAAGTAAGGTACATCATTTGTGCTTAGCATTCGGGAAAGTGCACAAAGAGGCAAATGATCTGCAAATTCAGCTAAATATCGTAAAACAGAGATGCATCTCATTCCAATATCAAATTCTATTTGCGATTTCTTATCCATCAAATCTTCAAGACATGTACTTAAAGTAGAAATTTATTAATACCCTTTAAATAAAAATAACAATTGTTATTAACTTACTTTGTATTAATTGTCGTTTCTTTATTATTTGAATATAGAAGCATTGTAACATAATTCACAGAATAATCTATCAAATCAATAATTGTATCATCTATAGTTTCAGCGCTATCAGAGTAATACATAACATTCTCAAGTAAAGAAACAGATACTACTTCATGGTAAAAAACACTAAATAGAAGAAATGTGTTTGTTGGTTCTCCACATAATTCAAGTAATAATGGAAAAACTTTTTTTTTCCATACCATTATTTGAATTGCTTCATAAATTAAAATAGGAATCTAAAATTAATGTTTTACTAGAACAAATTATTTAAAAATTTTTAAACTGTATCAAAGATTGTTATAAACCTTTTTAAATGTAATAAACCACTCTTTAACACTTTCATCTCGTAAAGTACTGATTTCAAATACACTTTGTTGGTTTAGAAGCAGTAATTTTTTATGATATTCAAACCATCTACTAAGAAAAGTATTTTTAAATAATAGTATTTTTTAAATATTATTTTAGTACAAAAAAATGTTTACTGACCCTTTTGTCCCAACATTTTCAAGGTCTGTAGCCTGTAAATTTTCTACAAAAGCTTCAATTTCCCAAGATGTTAAGATATGTCCTGCACTTTCTGTCATATTTAATTAAATTACAGTGAATGTAGTTAAAAGTAAAGGTTACGATGTATCCTCCATTTGTAAACAAATTTTATGACTTAACAACGACGCGCAAATTAAAAGGGAAAGAAACAAGGTTATCATCAATGAGATGATAGTTATATATATATATTGTTTTCAATTTTTATTAGTTCAATAAGGCACTTTGTGTCTTTTAATGTTTATGAATGTATATTACAAAAAATTATAAGTTATTTGGATTAATAATAAAATAACAGTTGTCATACATGAGATGATTCGTCTCCATTATCTGATGCCACAGTTTCACGGTGCTCATATGCCCAAAAACATTGAAATTCAATTAATATACTAACCATAGTTTCACCTTTACCACTGAAATTAAATAAATTTAGGCAAATAAGTTTAGATAATTTAAAAAAGTTACTTAAATTTAACCTGTTAAATAAGCAAAAATATATTTACCAAGATAAAAGATCTTTCAATGTAATTTTATAAGGATCAGCAGGTTTTACCATATCAAATATTTCATCTTTAACATCTTCAAAACTTACAGGTTCTTGATCAAGTATAGTCATTTCGTCCTGAATTGCCTATAAATTATTAATTTTATTTAAGAATTTTTCTTTCTTTAGTTTTATTAATATATTAAACATATAAAAATGGTTAAATATTAGTTAAATTTATTACTTCACTCTGACGTTAAATATTGAACTCTCTTACCCTAAAAAAATAATTAAGACAAAATATATCTATGTATCCTCGATTATTGATATCTAAAATTTTGAATAAGTAATGTAAGCTCTGAGGTTCGTGACGATTATCTAATGCAAGGACGAAATCAAGATATGTTTTGTAATCCATTTCTCCTTCGTAAGTCAAGCATTCTTGAAAAACTCTTTTAAGGAAAACTCCAGTTAATGAACCAGTTCCATAACTATTAAATAAGGATTTCAAAGACAATATAAATAGATAATATAATTATAATTTATTAATATATTTAATTTTATAAGCTATCAAATGTTACCCAGATAATTCTTCTTTATTAAGCATGCCATTGTGATCTTTATCAAGATGTAAATATTGACCATAAACTTTAAGCGCAGAGGGTGCTGAAAACCAGTTCGCTTGTTGATGATCTTTTGGATAATCTTCATCTCGTAATTCTAAAAGATCTTCTAAGAAACTACATGCTAAAATATCTTGTATCCTAACTCTTCCTGTTCTAAGTGGATCTAGAAAGAACAGAAATTTTCTAACTGCTGTACAAACATAAAATGAATGAAATGACTTTTCTAATCCTTCAAGTTGGGGAAGTGATGGAATTAATTCCAAAATATATTGTTCTAAATCCTATAAAATGTAATTTTCATTAACAATTTCAAACTAAATTAAATCTTAAAATAAAATTTTATTAAATACTAATGTTATATTTTACATAATGAATTTACAAAGAAATCTTGTCTTTTTACATCTACTTTTTTGTTCACATTTAATACTTACTGCTTCACGAAGATATCCTTGTCCTGTAACATCATATAGTGACAGTCCTATTCGAGTTTGTTGTAACCATACCTTCCTCATGACATAGTTAAAAAATGATAAAATATTAATTCTTCCATGTGGGTCACCCTGTTGTAATTTAGCAAAAACAACAGCAGAAAAATATAAATTATATTTTGGACCTGCTAATTTGCCAACTATTTTAAAATCTTCATAGTTAATTAATTGCTCATCTCCTGACATAGGACTGTAATGTTTTTCTAATAATGCCCATAATGCTTTTAATTCATTATTATCCAATAATTGACTAGATCTTCTTTTTAAAAATAAAGCTCTTGTTTCTTCTCTAAGTTTTTGTGGCAAAATTTCATTTTCTTTAGGAATCTAAAAACCAAATATAGTTTGTACAAAATAAATTCATTTAAAAGAGATTTTAAATTTAAAATATAAATTTATAATCATTAAAATATAACATTATTATAAACTTTACCTTGAAATAAAATTTTGGTATTAATTTATATGTTGCATCTGTATCTATTAAATCAGGACCTTTCCATTTTTTATAAACGTTTCGAAAATGTTGATCCTCTTGTTTTTCATTTTCATTTTCATCTACAATATTGTCATGGGAAACTGTAGAAAACATTTAGAACACAAAATGATAGGATTCAAAAAATAAAAATCCAGAATTACTTTATTAAAAAACTTACGTTTTTTAGAAGCATTATAGTTCCGAAGGAGAGAAGCCAATTCCATTTTAAAAACAAGTTATTTTGCAGGTTAGAGAAGTATAAACGATTCCAAATAATGAAACATTTGACGAAATTTTATGTATTACTACTAAAAAATATTATTAAATAATGATACTCAAGAATACGTGCAATTAATTTTATAACAATACTTTTATTAAAAAATGTGAGATTACATTTACATTATGAATCAAAATTCATTTTACACTATTGATGTATACACCTCGTACAAAATGGACAATCAAGAAAATGCTTATTTAAGTCAGTATAGCGAAAAACAGCGAAACGTATTAATTATAAATGGAAATTGAATTACACAATAATATCTATATGTATAAAATATAAAAAATATAAGATATAAATATGTAATAATATTATTACATTAATTTTCATGATGATGCTAATGATGATAATAATAATAAAGCTAATAACAAATGGATAATGATAAAATGGTTTGTATAATTTGAAAATAAAACTTTTTGACAGTATTTAAGGAACTTGCAAAATATATAATGAAATACTTATGAAGATAATTTTAATGTAAATAATATTGAATTTTAAAATATTATAAATATTATAAATATAATATGAAATATAATCTTAATAGTTGTGTAAACATTTTTTATGTAATTGGTGAAACAATTATGAATAAACTATAAGAAAATTTATTGTAAAAAATTTTCATTTTTATAGTAAAATCCCTGTGTATTCGTAAATCGTAAACCATAATCTATCAATGAAGGGGGGCATTTTAAATATTCAACTCATCTCGATTCTTCTGTTGCTTGTAACGACAATTTAAATGCAATGTTGCCGCTTGCTGACCATTCGGATACAGATCTAAAGGAAATATTTTCAAATACACAGCAGTTGAACATTTGGATGCAAGAAAATTGATATCATCGTATAAGAAACTTTTTTTATATGAATAAAGTTAGATATTACGTAAATCACAATTTGCATTTATAATATAGTATAATCTTGCTCACTTTTCAATTTTATATATACAATAACAACAATATAAAATAAAATACAACGGCAATATAAAATTTTAATAGTAATATATAAGAAATAATGATTTCCATAAAGAATAAAAAAAAAATATGTCTTATAAAAAGTTTTTTTGACTATTTGTTAAATGTAATTATTTAATTAAGTGGGTGTACAGCAATTTTAAAGTTATTTCGAATAAGACAGTGATGGACGGAATTATTTCTAAGAAGTATTTAAATAAAATTATAAATATTAATTGCACTTGTCTTGCGCTGTCAATGAAATATTAATTTCATAATTAATAGAGAATAGGGAGTCAATAAAATTGTATTACGCGGATAAAATTAGTCGGACAGATAAAGAAAAAGCCTAGCTTTTATAAGGGATATGCACAAGGCGTAGGATTGTCATTGGAATAATTGAAATGCAGGCTTCGATGAAAAGAATAATAAAAAATAAATAAATAAATAAATAAAAGAATCATGCTCGGTTGTGTATACAGTAGTAAATCGTATTTACAAGCTGATGAGTTGAATGAGGGGCGGGGGGATGAGATGAAATTGTTAAAATTTAAAAATTCCCGCCCAATCCAGACCAAAGTCCGAATCGCGTAACCGTGAGAAACGCGGCCGTCGCTGTTGGTTTTGAGAAAACTGCCGAACCGGCAACGTCGCACACGACCCCTGCATCCGCTATTCCCCTGCAGTTGTCGAGACTTTTCAGTGGTTGTAGGCGCGCAAGACGATACCATTGTTTTTAAACTTTCCCCCACGCGTGCTCATACCTTTCGGAGTTTCAAAAAGAGGATAAATCCTCGAGGTTAATGCAGATCGTATGAATTTTTAGGGAGAATAATGATAGGCGAGGCTCCTGATTAAGAGATCTCGTGAATTAAAAGCATCCAGGGAGTTTTAGGGAGTGACGGTCTCGAGCGCCAGTATTTTGAAATTAACGGCCAAAAGCCGTGCCGAGTCGTAACGCAGAACCAGACGCGTTAAGGATTCGCGCCGGGGCAGCTGCTGCGGATATACGGTATCGAACCCTTGTAAGGGTGCCAGGAGCTGTCGCGAGTTAAGGATTCTTGGTGAGCGTCGAGGGAGGTGTCGCTGAGGGATATTGGAGCACACGCGAAGCCAAGGAGACTAAAATAATGGACCCTTTTACGCAGGTAAGGCCTTCCGATTGTTTTATTGCGCCCCACGTTCAGGGGGCTATCGCAAGGACTTCGTTTACCAACGGCGGAGGCGTGTGCATGGGAGCGTACCTGCCCTAAATCCGATTAAATGTTCAGGGTCGAGATTTTAGGTAGACTAGTATTCGTTCGTAATCCTCTCATCGTTCACTCATTACCGTATCCAGGTATCAGATCTCCTTCCTTTTTGCCCTCCTCTCAGTAAACTTTTCTCTCGCCTTTACGATTGACGTGACTATTTTCACAAATCTATTTTTTTCTTTTTATATGTCTTGCTATGCCTCTCGTTAAAGTAACGTCACCCACAACTGCAGCCAAAATTTAGCCTTTTATTTTGAAAATAAATTTTTCTTAATGTTAAGAATTAATATTATAACGGCATTACACAATTTTTCATTTCACTGAATTAACAACCCTTTAAATTAACCGTACATAAGCTTTCCATGAATTACAATAAAGTATTATATTAAAGTAACATAATATTTTAATAACATATAGCGTTCCGTGCGAATGAATTAAGCGTTATTATAAATTTTTTATATCTATATTTAAACAAGAGGTGGAAGTGCTTAAATTTTCTTAAAGATATATTAAGATTTATGTTTATAGATCTGTTACAGTTTCTCAAACTTACGTTAAAACCAATAAACTATAATTTTATTATTTTCACAAGTAATACTGAAATTCTTAAAAATAAGACAAATAATTGTACAAAAATATTAAGGAAGTCACTAAGTGCGTGATTCTCAAATAACTATTATTTTTAAAATATTATATAATTAAAAGTAGATTAAGAAGAAAGTGTTATAAAAAAAGTTTTTAAATTTTAATGGAAATGTTTGAGTGGAAAATATTTCAATGGGAATAAGTGAATGGAAACAATCACTACAATATCTCCCCACTCAAATTCGAGCCCCCTTTAATAGCATGATGAGTGAATAACAAACAGCTCATCTGCACGTTTCTTATTATCGTATTGATCTTATATAAGATATTTAAGTGTGTAGATTCGGAATTTAACAATTTTATTATTTGATAATTGCAATTACGATATAAAATATATCTATACGAGTAATTACTAATTGTTCACAATAATTTATTTTTTATTTTTGTCTATTAAATATATAGTTTATTTATAATAGCCCTATTCATTTAAATGTGCATTTAAATTATTAAATTATTATTATTTTATTATTAATTAGTTATACATAAAAGTGCACTGGAAATTACTTTTTCGTTTTCAAAACACATGATGTTCACATGTAATAAGGTTAAGCGAGTTGACACAAGAAGTGCCAAACAAAAATTATTCTTTATATGTCAGTATGTGTAGTTGTCGATTCTATTAGACAATAGAGTTTCTATATAAAACTAGTGCAACGTTATACATAAATCATTTTGCTATAATTATATATCCGATTGTAATGCACTAGAGAAAATATTTAGTATCATGATTATTGCGACCATTAACCCGATATTCATTACTTTTTAGCTTTATTCAACTGGATGTATTATATTATATATATATATATTATTATATTAGCAACTTATCAGTGTTTGACTCGCTGCTTATTATTTGTATTCAATATAAATTGACATTAGATTTTATGCTGTTTTCGTAAATCTAATTAAATTAATAATGCATAATTTAAACAACAGTTGTATATAATTTATAAAAAAATGTAAATATTGACTTTAAAAAAAAAATTAGATTGTATTTTTCAGATCATTATAAGATTTAGTCCTTAACAACTAATATTACAAACTAATTCATTACATATTTTAAAATCATGTATTTTTTAATTTAGTAAATTTAATAGATTTTTATTAATATAAAGAGACAATGATTTTCATTTTTATTTAGGTATAATATATATTTTTATTTTATAAGAAAATGATTAAATTGAACAATTTTTTAATGATACAAGCAACAAAAGACCCTTTCCGATTTATTATACCAAATAGTTTTATATAATAAAAGTCAAATGAAAATCAAAATATTTAAAATAAAGCCAAATATACACATACTGTTTAATCCGTTTCGAAAATAAAACGAAAAATATCTTAACTTATTTTGTATATATAGAATAAATGGTGAAACCTTCTTTAATTACGCACTTATTTTATTCACAAATAATTTTCCCATTTAAATTTAATTTATAAATTCCCATTTTTTTAAGTCAGTATTTTGTTAATTATATTATAAGGCAGTAAAGTAGTTTTGAATTATAAGAATTTTCAAAGTAATTAAAAGATGTTCATTGGTAACATTCTTTTGATTGTTCTTAAATATCCTAATTGGTCATCCGTTAGTACAGTAATTTATATTTAAAATTTCTTAAATATTAAGCTGAATATAATAATTTGTTTAAAATAAAATTGAGGAATATTGATGAAAATCTTTAAAAAGGTTTTATAATTAATTTTTGTTATTGGTTATTTAATTTTCTTTAATGTTAATAAATTTATGACAATTTATTTATAATTTAATTTATATAAATATTTATAAAAATCATTTTATCTTATGTTTCGAAAGCTATTTTGTAATAAGAAACTTTCTAAGTAATTACCTTTAATCAGAAAGTTTTTATCAAAAACATATAAATTAATCCGAAAATAAAATTTATACTTTGATTCTTAAATATTATGTTTAAAAAAATTAACGAACATTTTTAAGCTTATCTATTTCATTTTACTTTTTGTTTACTTTAATTACTTCTGCTTGTGAATTAGCTTTGTTACAATAAAATAGTTAGAATATCATTAAATAGTTTTATGACTTATAAGATTTATAGATTCCCATAAAACATTGCTAAACTAGAGCATACATAAATTTAGAAAATATTTTAAAATCATTTTAGCGCATGCTGGAACGTGCAAGAGCGAGAAGAGAAAAATTGGACACACAATTGTCGAATGCTGGTCACGATGTTGCAAAAAATCGTAGTCCATTGTGTGACGCTAATGATATTTTAGCGCAAGTGCCAGGTATTTATATTAAAAATCATCTTTTCATTATTTACGATCTTATTCAGATCATAGAAGATTTATATTATTTTTTTGTATACACTCTTTCTCGAAAAATGCTAATAAGTTAAAATTTTTTGGATTTTATAATGCTAAGATTTGAATTAGATAAATATTATTTATAATTAGAAAAATACTTGAGTTTTGATGGCACGTGCATGAAATTAGTAAATTTTAAATAAAAATTTGATTATATTTATGAAACGGTACAATGGTGAAAAAATTAATTAAAGTAAAGAAATTATTTTATAATAAATAAGGAATTATGATCTCCCATTTAATTAAAATGGATTATGATATAAAAAATAGTACTACATATCGAAAGCACGATCTTTGCACTGTGAAAGGATCAATATATATTTATAAGCTGAAAGTATTATAAAAGGACTAAATAGTTGTTTCTGAAATACGAAACAAATGCTAAGTAAATATTTTCCTCTTGCTATGAATAATTGAAATGAAGTATACATAATTTTTACTACGATAGTTTACTATATTATGCAAAGGAAACTTATTTTGTTAACGTTTATATTTCGAAGGATACTTTCAAAAGCATATTCATGGATTGTAAAATACTGTCGATTATAAAAAGCTTATTGAGTTCCCTATTTTTTGATCGGATCAAGTGATCGTATGCGAATTGACGCTCGTCCCAACCTCGGCGAGATTCAATTTATATACGTAGAATCATTTTTCTTGTAGCTAGGAGTTTATTTACTCCAATTAAAACGTGTATTTAAGCAATTAAACTATTAAATTAAATTAAATTAAAGTAAACAATTAAATTTTAAATAGCAGTATAAAAGAGTTTTGTGGTCACTTTACCGCATAAAAAATTAAACAATTCCAAGATAATAAGTATAAGTAAAGTAGGAGAGAGAAGATGAGTTTTATATTTATATCTCCACATGGAAGATAATAGATAGTAGATAAACGCTTTATATGCGAGGGAGAGAAAATATAAAACTGTTGGATACTATCGGATAAGAGAAAAATGAGAATAAAATATACTATTGTTTGCGAGTGCAAGAATTCAATAAATTAAGATAAATAAATAGTTCGTTGCATTTGAAACTTGCATTTTAAGTGTGAAATTACGATTGTCCCCTGCGCAGTGTTAAATAAATCAGTATTTATTTGTCCGTTGATAGAGACATTTAGAGAAAGAAAATAGCAAACAAATATATGTAATTAGTAAAGTTTCTCTTGTCACAGGCTTCGCATAATGTACAAATACACGCAAATGTAAACATTGCTAGAGCGAGATTTAATAACGAAAGAAATATAAAAATAAGCAAAGATGATGATAATGGTAATGATAATGATAAAGAGGAGGAAGAGGACACGAGAGAAGGGTAGAAAAATCATGATGAATCGGCGTCTGTTGGTTCGTTGGGTCGTACAGCATAGCAAATCTGCTCAGTTAATCTGCCAGTGAGCTGAAAGCGGAACAGCAAATGCAACGATGGACAAAGAAAGCGATCATTCTGGGCTAGAAGCCCGTTGGCGGTTTGCTTATGTCATTGACATTAAAGTGAACTAGGAAGGCTCTCGAGAACTCATACTATTAAGACAATACGCAGTCATTTTCATGGAAAAAGCGGAAGAGGCTACCGGTCCTATTGGTTTTGTGCTATTGGTTAGGAGAAGCCAACTCCTAACTAATTTGTCGAGGACAATTGCTTGAAAACGAAGGCTTTCGATGCTTATCTTCCATAAAAATCTGTACACTTGCATGACTTCTTATTCTTCTTTCCTTTCTTTTTTATTTTATTTTTTACAGAAATGCTGATGCCACGAAATTAACAAAAATTTAGTCCTATGTCGTATTGATATTTAAGTTACTACTTCTTAATTTTATCATTGCGATCGTAAACTTAAATATACAAATAAAAAAAGGACGAGTTTTTAAAATATTAATTGTTATTAATATTAAGTGATTACAGATTCCATATTGAAGAAATCCCCAGGAAATACACTAGTAATGTCTCAGATTCCCAAAACTACGAAAAACTTTTCTGCCTTTAAAAATACAGAATACAATGAAAAAGTTAATAAGAAGCTAGACAAAGAGAACGGTGAGATCGAAACCAGAAACGTCCGATCAAAACTTGAAAGATTGGGCAAATTATACTCTGGTAAGTCAATGAATAAACTTGGTTCGAGTTCGCAGTAAGTTGTATTTGATAATCCTGCTCACGAATGTCCTGCATAAGTGTGCTTGAAAGCAAATGTTACGCGTTTGTGAATGTGTGTTCTACAGTAATGCGGATAATCGCCAGTGTAGCCTAGAACTGGTTTTAGCCTACGTGCGACGGCGCGAATGTATGTGTGTGTCTTACCTAGTGAAGAAATAGCAGAAAAGTGAAAGGTCATTCGCCACTCAGGCCCTTTGTTTACAAATCGATCGGTTTTATAGATTATGAGCTATCTTCAATTTAACCGCGAAACTAGAATATAATACATTCAAATAACAATATTTATATTTATGTTGCTTAGTAAAATCGATAGAATTATTATTATTAAATATAGTTTCGCGAACATGTGTTTACTTAACAGTTTTTAATTTTGTTGAATACTTCATTCATGCGTATTAATAAAAAATTAGTACAAAGTAATCCATTTATCACAAGTTAAAGATATATATGACATTCGTATACAAAATCATATATTTGTTAGATTTTTAAATGATAAATCATGCAAATTTTATTTTATACAATTGTATTTTATTATTTCGAAGTTTTAATAAATTATAAACAAATTATAATTAATTGAAAATATTATTATTTAAAAAATATTTCAAATTCTGTCTGATTTAAATCCTCTTACTATCTAATCAATCACTGTCATCTTGCGATGATGTTTAAATAAAATGTTTTGAAATTTATTTAGATGATAATAGAGACTTAAGTTCTCCTATTCATAGAACAGAAGGAAACTTTGCAATAGAAGATAGCAAAGAACCAAAATCTGCTAAACCTTGTGCAAGATTAAATAGATTGGCAGCTCTTGCTTCTGAAATCAATAATTGGGAAGATGATTTATCTCATCCAACATTAGTAAGTATTAATATTACTTTTATATAAAAAAATAACAATTTTAATGTAAGATGATATGTGTGAATAAAATTTGTGTATTTATATTTCTTGTAGACAAAGTCAATTGTTACTAAAGCCGAAAGGGTTCAGGCTAAACTTAATGAACAAGTGAAGAATGGCTTAGAACCGCAGCCTAGCACAAGTGGAATAAGTAAAATCAATAATAAAAATATAAATGGAAGTCCACTGAAGCCTATGAGATGGGAAAGGTCTAATTCAGAATCTCAGGTGAGTAACGTTTAGTTAATAAAAATGAATTTGCTTATTGATTGTTTACTTAGTTATGCAAATTATTGTAGGAAAGAATGGCAGTGGATAACAAAAGTACTTCATCGAGTCCTACAACATCATCTAGGAGCAATGAAAGCAGCCATCATTCGAAGACTCCCGAAAAGTCCATTAAGAATAGCGCTAGTGGTGCCAGTTCACCTGCTGTTAGTAGTGCGCGAATAAATTCGAAATTCGGTTATAATTGTTCCCCTAAAACTTCTCTCATACAGTCACCAGGTTCGGTTCTAAGTAAAGCGTCCATGTTCGAGTCGAAAGGTTCAGCAACGAAGATCAAAGATCCTGCTGAGATGACATTATCGGAAAGGAAGGCGCTCTTCGAGAGAAATAAAGGCGAAGCTCTGATACCGAAAGCTCCGCTTACCATGTCCGTACCTACGAAGATGTTACAGGAAAAAGAAAAACAATTTTCTAGTAATAATACAGGTACATTAATCAATGTTTCATATTTATTAATATGATTATTTAAAAATGTTAAAAAGTTTTTATATTGATTCATAAATATTGAAGTTATACATATAACAATAAGGATTTCATTTCCATTAATTAAAACATATTGAAATTAAGTTTAAAGTTGATAAATTACAAATACATTATTGATTGGTTTATTAATGAAAATATATACTTTGAAAATTATAAATAAATTGAAATGATTGTCAGATATAAAATACTTAATAATTATTATAATTGTAATGCATATCGTCTTGAATTATAGTATAGATTGTTTTATCTAGAAACAAAATATCAACTGTTCAGATTAAAATTGAAAAATAATTATATGAAAGTAAGCATAATTAAACTCTGAATATAATTAAATATGAAAAATATGTAATATTTAACAAAAAGTATATCTATTTTTCATGTTAATAAGAGTTTCTTTGTATAATAAAGCAGAGAGCGGGAAGGCAGTGGAAGCTCACCGCTTAGTTGTCGAACAAACTGGCTGTAATCAGGAATTGCAGAATAAAATATTTCAAAATCTTCAAGCGGAACGACAACGAGAGCTGGAAATGCTACGGTCTCGATTTAATCGTAACCGCGATATTGTGAAAATGGCTGTAAATTCGGGTTTACGAACTAGTGAGAGCAGCGAAGGCAAGCCTAATTCTCCTAAGAATTCGCCGATATGTCCAGTAAAGCCCACACCCGCTCCTGTAAATATATATATATATATATATATTTTTATTTGGCATATTTTTGCTTTTAATTTTTTTTCAATGAGGCAGTGATTTTTATTCTTACTTTTTGTTTTTGCCTTAACTAGGAGCAAACTCCGCCACCTCCACCACCTATGCCAACATCTCAGATTAGCCATAATAGCAGCTCCTTGATAAAGGAGAAAAATTCATTAGTTAAAAGACAAGGTACTTAATTTTATAGTTATACATTAAAACATATTATTTCGCTAATATTTTTTAGAGTTTAATATATAATTATATAACGGATATTTTCGGTAACGTCAACTAGGCGCCTTCAGAGATATCATTTAACAATATTCAAATTAATGCGTGTTTCTCGATTTTTTTCTCTTTATTCGGTTTAATTTAAAGATTAATATATTAATTGATTTTAATAATTTTTCAATTAAAGCAAAACTTGCCGATAAAAAGCGTGTAAAGGTGTCACCACCAAAATCAGGATATTTTTATCCAGATATTAGTCGCGTGGATTCTAGTTCCACGGAAACTGAAACAGAATTCACTCCCGGTAGTACTGAAGCTGAAACTGCAACGTTAGATGAGCGCACTGATACTGAAACTGAAACTGAAGCGGAATATTTTGTTCAAGTAAACATATCGATAATTAAACATTTATTGATAAAATGTATTTTATATCGTATTTAATCAGATTAATTATTTTTAGAGAAAGTGCCATGATCAAGAAAGCAGTGAAGATACAGATGATATAGAAAACACGAGCCTTGGACGTAGTATATTGCAATTTGTAAATCAACAAAGTGTTTTTAACAAAAAGGTATGACAATTAACCTGATTATATAGAAAATGGCGGATTATATAAAAAAAAATTTTCTCTTTAATGTAAAAAATATATAAGTACTCAAGGTCTTATTAGATACCTCAAATTATATATAAAGATTTGAATTGCTTTCGACTTATATAAGAATTAAATTTTTATTTTTTAATTTATAATATTTTCAAATTAATAATTTTAACTGTGGCCTTTAAGAAATAGTATTAAAATATGTATTTTTTTTAATAATGAATACGTAAGTATGACTTATGGAAATGTATTTTTAAATGAGAAATAATAAATTTTGTTTTAATCTATAAAAATATATTCATTAAAGTAATATTGTATTAATATTGTAGAGATCGATGGATCCTGATCCAGATAGTACAACTTCCGATATTTCGGTACTTGATGAAATGGATGAATACCTTGATGAATGTTTAGCTCTTCAAGAATCTGGCATAGAGGGTCCAACTCCAGCGAAACTTAACAGAGGTGGTAAAAGCCCTTCTGCCGCATCTCACAGTTTTAAATATAAGCAAGGGTAAACGTTTTTATAATTATTTGAATCTAATTTATAATCTATATTAATTTTTTTTTAAATTTAACATTAACACTATTTAGAAGTCCATACCGATCGCCAATTAAGATTGTTTCTCCAACAACATCACCAAGATCGAATGATCTATATATTACAGAAGGCAATAACTCCATGCCTTTAATGCATACTGTCAGTCTCTATAGGAAACAGCAATCACAAGTATATTTATAGCGATATATATATATATATATATATATATATATATATTATTTAATTTATAAGTATATTTATACAATATTTTAATTAATTTTAGACACCTAAATCATCGACACGTGTGATTTCTCGCACTCCTACAAAAACTGAATCTTTATCATTCGATTCATCTGAAAATAAAGAGGCTATTCTTATTCAAAAAAAAGTTAAACAATTGCTTGATGATGTACAAAAACAACAAACAATTATTGGCCAAGCTAGTCAAGCCTTGAATTTGTGCAATTCCACCATTGAATTTAGTGGTTCACGAGAACAAGTTGAAGGCGAACGACTGTTACTTCTTGCTTGTATGTGATGCTTTTAATATTATCATTTAAGTCATTATATAAATATATATGCCAGAATATTATTATAACTGTTATACTTCAATATATTTAAGACATTTTTTAATAATTTACGTGATTAAAATAAAATAATTAATAGTTTTGATTATAATTAGATCGAAATTATTTTTAAAAATTAGTTTGAAATTTCTTAGCTCATCGTAGGCAAGCTGCGTTGAATGAAGTTCAGCGATTAAAAGTCGAAGGGTCATTAAAACCTGTAACTCCAGGAGCTCCAGAAGTACAAGAAACGGGATCTCTCACTATTTCTGCGATTACTTTACCATTAAAAAAAGACTTTTTCCGTCAGACAGAGCCTGGTATGTAAAATTATATAAAATTAATATAAATACAGACACATATATCTCATTTATCTTCTATAAATTATGTTTCTAATTAAATTTATGCATAAATTTTCAGAATTATGTTTCCATTTTGTTTGTCTGGTTCGTCACTTGGACACAGTTATTGCAACTCCAGTTGTGCAAGCTGACCCGGGTGATTCGTGCATACGTTTTCCTTCTACATTAAAGCTAATAAATTTGTACAGTGATTTTAAAGTGAGCATTGAGGTGTATTTTCTACAAACTCGAGCGGAAATTCTTCCGCATGAAATAAAATATCACATTCATAACAATGGAAGTGGGTGCAATAATTCTGTCTCTAATGTCAAAAAGGTATCAAGTGAAAAATACTATTTTATTGATTAACAACGATCGTTATAATATTTTTTATATCTTAGAGTGGAGCTAAAACACCAAAAAAATACCTGAAACAAGAAACTAAACTAATAATGCCAAATATTCATAGTCCTGCTGGCCCATCAGCTGTTCGAACGACATCTTTTTCACTTTCTGGCTACGTAGTATTTAGTTTAAAAGAAGTCCGCAGAGAACAGTTTACATTAAATAAGGCAATTATTTAATTATTTTATCAGCGAATCTTTTTTTTTTTTATTATAAGATTTAATTTTTAATATTCTGATAATTATTGTAATAGGTTCCTCTTACGTCTGCTTTAGAAGGACATTTACAGATGCTTGTGTCCTGCGAACTAACAGTTTCAGTGGTTCATAATGGATTTTTAACTATGTTTGAAGATATTTCAGGTTTTGGTGCATGGCATCGAAGATGGTGTTTGTTAAAAGGTGCTACTTTATCATATTGGAAATATCCTGATGATGAGCGCAATAAAACTCCGATTGGAAGTTTGGATTTACAAAGTAATAATTTTTTTATAAATATATTATAAATTGTTAAATAACATTATAGTAAATCAATAAATTTAAATTTAATTACAGGTGTCACAACAACATACATAAATTTGGTTTCTCGTGATATTTGTGCAAGACCACATACGTTTTTACTAGAGACCTCTAGACCAGCTCAATCTGAAGATTCAGATAGTCTTGTTATGATTAGAAATGGTTCAGCAACGACAGTAAGGTAAGATCAGTACTTTTTGTATTTTAATCTGTACCATAAAAAAGTTAACTCTGCAACGTAATAATTAACATATACTTATTCTTGTAGACATCTTTTATCTGCTGATACGAAAGAAGAGAGATTAGAATGGTGTTCAAAATTGAATAAAACCCTACATTTAATTCGTGCCTGGGAAGGCACATCAACATAATTTCCTCTAAAGTAATATATAAATAAATATATATATATATGTATATATATATATATATATATATATATATACAATAAAATTTATTCTTTAAGATGATTGTGTTTACAAAAAAATCAAACCAGGTCGATCTGGTACCAAAATTGAATTATGCATTTTAGATTTTAATTGGATTTTACGAATACTCTGTTCTATAGTATATTAGAATTTTAAACGTATCAGGTTTTGTCCTCAACTGTAGAACTATATAAACTAATTAAATTGCGGTTATTCTTGTTGGATACATATTGTAGGGTTTCTGTTGTTATAAAATAAATGAGTGTTATTTAATTGTATAATGGGTAAATAGTTATTTTATTACAGTATGTATATAATTTATACTAAAAATATCAAAATTAGAAATTCCTTTATTTATTTCCTATATTATTTAATCTATTATTATTATTATTATTTTAATTTATTATTATTTTATTCTATTATTTAAACAATAATCGAACTTTCTAAAGTATTCATATTATTTTTTGTCTTAAATATGATAATAATACAAATTTATAATGAAAAAATAACTAAAAAAAGATATAAAATATTGGATTAATAATATTTGTATAATATACGGTAAATATGCTGAATAAAAATTATTTTAAAAAAATTATACAAAACTTAAATTAAAATTGTTCTTAATAACAAAAAACATATTATTCATTATTAAGTTACTTTCTATATTCCGTTTTTATATTACTTTCACTTGATTAAAAAGATTTTTTTAAAGAATGTATGTACAATATTCAAATAATATTGATACTTTTTAAGATGCATTTTGTTATAAGCGAATATAAAAATTATAAATATTAACAATTGAAAAATTTCTTTCATAATACTTTAATAGATAAATAATATTTAAAATTAAACTTTACGTAAAATTTTATAATATTAAAAATATATATTTTTAAAGTAACTATTCCTTAGTTACGAGTAACTAAACTGTATATGACTTATTACAGTGATACCATGATGAAAATAAATATTAATATTATTTTTTGACAACTGAAAAAGAAAAAAAATGGATGAAAAGAGCCATGCAGAGATGAAAATAGAGCGAAATTTATTGGTTTTTTTAAATGTAAATGAAGCGGAAAATGTATATCGATCTCTCAATAATACTTTTTTATACTTAAAAGCTTTTAATACTGCTATGTTTTATTTGAATACAATTTTATTTAAATTTTATATTTTAGTGTTAAAACCTTATTCTTCTATTTTATATAAATTCTTCAGCAATGAATAACCGCAATAAAAACAAAGTTTTATATAATTCCTTTTATAAATTACTATTTTTAATATCTAATTATATCCAAGTACCAAATTAATTGGTATTTTATTATGAAAGTAATACTACTCTTATTCAATATAATAATACGTAGATTTATATATCAACTGAGTATCATGTTTTGGAAAATAAACTACGATATTCTCTTCTGCGACACTTGCGTGCAATAGAAGCGAGTGAAAGAACACATCAATGCGTTTCAAGATTTGAAAAACATTTTTATTAAATTCATTTTGATATGAATTCTAATCTAAAAAGAAACATATACTTAAGCCGTTATAAGTAGATTTTTTAAATTCATGAACAAATTTTACTGAATTTTAAAATGAAATTTTAAAGTTTTAATTATTATATGATAATTTTTATTTGTTATTTTATATATACGTATATATGAAATTCTGAAAAATTATAAAAAATTATCGAAATAAACAAACATTAACAGTAAAAAAGTAATATTAATCTTAATTTTAACTTAAATTTTGTTTTGATAAAGCTTCTAAAATTTAATTTAATATTGAAAATGAAAAGGTTTTAATATTTATAAGGAACAGGCTCTTTATGCAAAATAGTAGAAATTTTTGTATTGCTTTCGCTTTATTTATTGGAAAACTGAAGATAGAAAGTATCTTTATAATAAGCCATTCGGTTCATTTGTATTTGAAGATTTATTTAAGCATTCTACTTAAATATTGTAGTTATATATTGTATGCAATCTTAAAATGCATAAAAAATACAAAAAAAAATATATATATATATATATATATATATATATATATATTGTATTATAGATTGAAAACAAATTTTTGATAAAATTATTTTTTTTTAATGAATTTATTTTTACTTTTATATATAAAAGTAACTTATTTTCTAGGTAGTTAAGGCTTGCATTTATTTTTTTATTGCGACTATATGAACTAATTAAAAATACATGTATATATAAATACACAGGCATAGAGTATGCACGGAATTTTGATACGTATATGTGAACTAAATGTAATTTATGTAATAAAAATGGTTATAAAAAATTAAAATAATATTCTTTGTTTAAAAACAAATCCTATTTATCCAGTTTAATAATTTTTTATAATATGTAATTTATAATTTAATAATTATAATTATAATGACTATAATTTAATAAAAAAAGTCAAATTATTATGTACGAATGTATAAGCAAATATTTTTAGAAATTCCTTACTATTATTCTTCATTATTAAAGTAGAACATTATTTTTTAATCTACATAAAATTTTGAAGTAATTTTGTCGAATTCTCAAATTTCTACTGATTAGAAGTATATTGGTTTCGATGTTTAAGTGAGTAATCATGAAAAGAAACAAACATGCACTAATATTATAAATATTGTTCATAAATTATTCAATTAATTCTTATGTATAGAATTATAGTAATACTGAAGTTAATTATAATCTGGAAGTTGAAGGTATAGTTTTACGAATGAAATACGTAATTTTTTTTTTACTTGCACTTTTAAAGTATAAAAATTATAATCGCACAAGTTTATTAATGGAAAACTTTTACTTTGACATGTTAATAAATAATAAAATTTATGAATTTAAATAGTTTAAGGGATTATTATAAAATTACGTAGCCACGGAAAATGTAATCTATTAAAGTTCATTAGTTGATTCCTTACTTTTTCGCTTCACTTTAATTTAACAATTAATAATAATAATAATAATAATAATAATAATTTTATTAGATAAATCATTTAATATGAGTTAAACAATATTTCCTTTTTGAACAAGCAAATAGAAAATGAAATTTAGTATCTACATTTGAGAGAGACAGAAGACAAGCTATTAATTATTTAGATTTTGTTATTGTTATTTTCTTTTTTACTTTGCTGCAAACAATGAATTATCATTCGCGTCTTTTAATAAGATATTTTTTCTTTTCTTCGCCAAAGATTTAATTTCTTTAATTTAATTTCTTCGCCTCATTCGTGGATTGCTTATGCTCTTAATATTTTTGTTACTAATACTAATTGGTACGCGTCCTTTTTATTCTAGCCCAGTTTCTAGTTGTTGGATGTTCATCAGTAGTCAACGTGAGCTTGTGCAAAAATTATATTTATTATGGGAAGTACGTAATATCATTTATATTAATGTGATAATGATAAATATTGCTCAGTATTTGATAAATTAATTTTATAACTCATTGCTTAATAAATGATGATACAATATCTTACACCAATTTCATGGTGTTGAGAGCAATTAAATATCAGAAACTTTTAAGTAATAAATAATTAATAATGTTACTCATGAGAATTAATTGACATTATTTTATTTTGTAGAGATAACAAAGAATATTTCAGGTATTTATACTATAGGACAATGTTGAAAGAATGACGATAAAAATTAGTAAATGTATAGGCATAAATAAAGGAGAACATAAACTTGAATGAAAACTTTGAACTGAAGTTATTGTAAATAACTATTTATTTTATATATTATTATGGTACATAAATGATATACATAAAAATAGTATATTTGCACAGCTATCTTAATAGCTGTATGGCATTGTAAATACAAGATTATAAATGTACTTGAAATGTATATGAAATACAAATGACAAGTCATAACAATGTAAAACATCTTTCATTTGATAATTTTCTAAAAGACTATAAACGTGTTTCTTCCGTATAATTATCGCTTTGAATTACATTTGTTAGTAAAATTAAAGTCGTCACAAACACTGTCGAGTGTAAGATTGTTTGGATGAGTAAGGAAAAGTTATATTTCGTATGCAAGAAAGCTTGTGGATTAAGGAAGAAAGATTTCGTATATTTTGGTAAAATTCCTCCACGAGGATAAGAGATGAATGAAAAACTTGACATTAAAGAGATAGATGAGCACAAGGATAAGACATAAATGGCATTAAGTTTTGTCGAAAGGGAAGAGACTCCGAAGCTCGGGGGGAATTCACCCGTAAATGTTTGATCTGTAGTTTTTTTTATGCTACGAATTACGAGGTGAATTGACGGAGTTAACAGACGGCGGACTGTATGTTAAAGTATAACCGTCGGTCTAAGCCATAGAGCGTATTAAGCAGCTAAAGACCTAGAGGAGCGTGATTGTCGGATGGAAGCCGTCTTTGTCCGCCTTGTAGTCGACTCTGAAGGTCTTGCCGTCGGGGGTCTGGTACTGAAAGCTCCCGATGACCTCGAGGGCCTCATCCTCTGTCCCGGGGTTGGTTAAGACCGCGGTCTCTTCCTTCTTGTGTCCGTCGCTCTGCTCGTAGCTGTAATGGTAGCCATCGACCCCGATGTTGTTGCTCTCTTCTTGATTCGTTAGTGTTATGCTCCCGTATTCGGTGGGATTACCGAGTTGAGGTGCAGCCATCAAAGCCACGACCATCATGTACAATACAATTACCTGTCAATAGATCACTCATTAAATTTATCAACCTTCTCCCTCGTACATTATGCGCTGTTACATCTATTCCACTCCGTTCGTTATACCCTATTTATTAATTAATTTTATTGCTTCTCAGATCTTACTTAACGTATTCATTTAATTATAACTAGCTGTTAAAAATGGAAAAGTTTCCTAAAGGTGCATTTCTCAATTCTGATGTTCTTCAAAAGGCTCATGTAACGCAAAAAGTATTATTGGTGTTCTAATGAATACGCATTTTTCATCGCTTATGACATTATATCGCTGCGACTCCCAAGAACTCAGAAAACTTTGATGCTTATATTGGGCAATATATTAATTGAAAAAAGTACTCGTTATTCTATAAGTTGAAAAGTATTTGAAATTTCAGTTAATACCGAAATTGAGCCTTAAATCATTTGGAACGAAAAGAAAAAGAAGTAAAAACGGCGACCCGTCAGGAGAGTTGACGAAAGGCATTGGAACAGAGGTTCCCTCGGGAGCCTCGGAGTTATTTCACTGATGACTTTTATCTATGTATTAAATGGAAGATGCATCTCTTTGTGCTATGAATGGTAAAGTTGAACTTTCTCCGCACCGCCTACATAACACTTGATAATTTTACGTAACGAATGATCGAACGAGCCGTAGTCCGAGCCTGGAGATTCTTTAGCCGTTCTCGGTTCACCGAGTCACGAGGTCGCAACCGAGAACCAATCGACCTTTAACCATCTGATGCGCCTTACCGATCTCTTCTTCCACCGCCTATCCTTTCTAAGGCTGTTAAAAACGCGATTCAAAATTCGTCCACGATCGATAATAACCTCCAGATCCTCTCCATCACCTCTCTTCCATTTAAGCTCGCCACCGTCATACTGCTCTACGTGATCATCGTCATACCTGACTGGGGATGGCAATGCCCTCCTCCGACTATACATACATGCCCCTTTTTATTTATTATTTATTTGTTACACAAACACAGTTACACGCGGAAATGTTCTTTCCTATTTTGTCGAAAGCAGTACTTGACAAATGATTGTAAAAAAGAATTCCACATAATGACCACGATATTCCTCTGCAACTATAATTATTCCCTATAATGTATTATTAATATAAAATTAATATAAACTTATTATTATATTAAATTCGAAGTTTCAATACTTAAACTACTTTAATTAATTCGAATGAACATAATTAACAGGACATACAAGCACAAATAATTATAATTATTATAACCTTATTAGTAAATTATTAACTCAACCCAAATAAGATGCACCTTATTCACTGTTAATAATAATATCTTAAGCTATTGACACGCATTCATTTTCAAATTATTTTTTCCTACAGAGCCTTAATATCATATTACCATATCTAGTGAAATTCAGTTAAAAAATATAAAATTAATCATTTATTCATAGAACAATATTTGTATGTATGATAAAATATATTATTAATTGCTTTTCCCTTTAATTTTAATTTGATTAATTAATTTACACATAGTAATATCTGGAAAAATTTATTTTTTAAGTGGTTTTTAAAATTGATGTTCATTGTTAAGTCAATTATATTTAAGGTTATTATCAAATTTAAGTTTCATACTTTTGTAAAGATGCAAGTTTTCTTTTTATTAATAATGAATTAAATTATATATTGTAAATGCGGATGTAAATAATTGAAAGTTGTTTATGCATAATGCATGTTATTAATTTATAAACAATACTGAATCGTAACATTTGTATGATTCAAAAAAATTAAACTCTTATACATTTTTTAATAATTATTATTCAAGAAATTAGAAGATTTACTTCATTTTTCCCACACTAACCATAACACACGCGTTTATTAACACACACGCGTAAAAACGAATACATAATCTAATCAAATCAATAAATTATGGTAATGAATAATATTTCATAACAAAAATTAGTATTAATGTATACATGATTTTGGCATAGGTTCTTAAGTCGCGATAAGAAAGATTTTGCCTTTAATTAAATAGACGTATATTTATTAGATTCGAAATACTCTTTGTGTATTTGATAAGGGTAAATAGAAAAACTTTTAACGTTGATAATAAAATTAAATGGTAGTACAGGGAATATTGTATTGGTACAGTTATTTTCATTTTACTTCGTTTTATTATTATTGTTGTCGTTGTCGTTGTCGTCGTTGCTGTTGCTGTTATTGTGCTTGTTTTAGTTGTCGTCGTTGTTATTATTAGTATTATTAGTATTATTTATTTATTTATTTATCGTAGTATTGATATTATAAAGATTATAATAAATTTGAAGAAAGCCGATAATTAGAAACGTATTATTTTAAGAGTTAAGAATTTGATAAATAGTGCAAAAGCGAGAATGAGCGAAAAGAGTTATTATTATTGCAGGTACGTGTTGATGGTTTTGTTAAAGAAAACGATTAATAGGCAATTAAAGAAATTTTGTTTAAGTTTCTAGGGGTCCGAGCGACAGTAGTAACAGATAGTGAAAAGATCAAGCCGAATTCCAAAAAATCGGGCGAAAAGCTTCTCTCACGCTCTCATTCGAGATGCAAAGAAGCGAATGCGGAAGCTGAAAAGGAGAGGCTGCTTGAAGGCCTCGTTCGCAGGAAGAAGCACGTGCGCGCACACGCGAAATCGCCGGGACTCGTAAAAGTCACCCACCGTCTTCATTGTCGATGCCGGTCGAAAGCTGCCGAGAAGAATGGCCCGTTACTTCTAATGCACGCGATACACCGATGCTCGAGGAGGCGCACTTGGCTTTATATAGTTGGTGAATCCCGGTAGAGGTTCCCCACCACGGCACGGGGCCAACCGCTGTAGTTCGCGTCCTCGACGTCGTGACCACGGAGGACTCGGCCGCTCCCGGACGTACCTGGAGGAGCCCACATGCTCGACCTGGGTACTGCGCTGCGCAGTAGCCGTGTCCTAGCAACTTCGTCCTGGCTACGATTTTCACCGGGTCAACTCCTTGTTTGCACCGAATGCATACCCGACCCAAATTATCGCACCGTTCGCGTTCGATTGCTTCGGTTGGTCTTTGAATGTATTCTCTCCTCCCTGAACCGATGCTCCTCTTCATCATTCTCTACTTCTTCATTCACTTCGTCGCTCTTTTTTCCTCTTTTATTCTCATGCCTTGATAATCAATATAAAACGTAAACCTTGATAAAACATAAACCTTAAGTTTTTCTATTTACCATCGTAAGCTCTCACCTATTTCTTAATTATCTGTTTGTCAATTCAAAATTTCAAATTTTTATCCTCTTTTTAATAAATTCCGTAAAAACAGTTCGATAGATTAGATGATTTTTCTTTACGCATTTGTATATTCGTGTAACTTTAAGTTTATTATGTTTGATTAAATGATAGGATTATATTATTATCATTATTCGTATTATTCATTAATAAACGTGACAAGTAGAAATTTATATTCATACTATTTTTATTAATATTTTGTTTTTTCTATTTTCTATAAAGTTTTACAGATTTTATCTACTTTATATATAAATGTTACGTATGTTTGCATTAATATACACACTGCTTAAGATAAATTAAATAGAATTAAATAGATTTTTTTATTTTAATTACTTCAAAGACGGAGTTGCGAAGAAATTTTCTTATCGTCGTTTTAATTGTAAGAAATATCTCATTTTAGATAAAAAAATCTAGTAATTGACGCGTATGGTCCCAGTATTTGATGGTTATCACCAATTGATCACGTATGTCATTAAGAGATAAAAATTATGCGTAAATATAGTTTATTTGAAAATTCAGTATTTGATCTATATTTGCCGAATTAATACATTAATTTTACGTCTTCTATTTTTATTTTTTATTAATTGAACTTAATAATTATCGAAGCAAGTGGTTGTGATGATCATTCATTTGGATGAGAAAAATATTCTACAATGTTCAATTACACAACAAGCAATGCGATATGCAGTAAAGCCAGATGTCGACCACTCTTTGTTATCGTACTGATTCAGAGGAGCAACCAATGTAATTATTTATTTTATTTTCAATTTGCAATTAATCTTCAAACGACTTATTATATAAGTAGCTTGATATATATATCTAATACTTTTTATAAAAGACCTTTCTTATATGAATTCATAAATTACTCTTAACAGTTTATCTTAATTTTATTTTTATAAATTTCTGTCTTATATTCTAAATAAATTAAAATGAATCGTTATTAAATTTAAGAATTTAAAAAAATTAATTACTTTTTATTCATACTGAATATATTAAAAATATATATTCTCATTTTTATTGATTTTACGATATGTTGTTTAAAAAATAATCACGTATTAATTGTATTGGCATTAGATAATTATTATGAATTTTTTTTATTAAAACAATAAGAATATTTTGACGATTTCAAAAGTTAAAATTTTATTATGTGAAATTTTTTTACATTTAAGAATTTTATTGTTAATGACTGTAAGAAATTTATTTTCGATGTTTTATAATAAAATATTTGCTATAAATGATAAACTCTTGCATCATATAAATAACTACCTTTTAAATACATTGTTTACATTTAAAATTAGTACAAGATATAAACACTTTTAACTATTAAATCAATTTATTGTGATTTAAGATAATTATTTAATTATCTACATTAATAATTCTATTCGTTTCAAATAAACATTCAATTTTAACATCTATTAATTGTAAAACAATTACTTTGTTTATGAAAAAGTAAATCCTGAAGTACATCACGATAAAGCATAATTCGTTTTTTATTTATAAGGTAATTAATTACATATTTACTTTAATAATTTATTGTTTATGAAAAAAAAATAAATATAGAAATTTCAAACTTTCATGCATTATAGAATAGAAGTAATTTCTTTAAAAAGATATGTTATTTAATAAAAATTTCGATATTTATAAATTATTAATATTTCGAAAATATAAATTAATTTCGTGAATAAATATATATATATATAAATTTTAGCTGTAAGCAATGTTAATTAATCTTTGAACAAAGAGTTATAATCTATATAAAACTTTGATTATTTAAAAAAAAAATGTTTAAGAGTTCTTTGTCTTCTCTTAATAATTCTAACTGATTACAATAGGTTGAAAATAATAAATGATATAGTTTAAATAATAAATTTAAAGGTAGCAATATATTTAACAAAAAATAAAATCTAAGGTGTGTAAATAATTTAAAATTTCTTAATCAGTTATTTTGGCTTTTAATTAAAACACTGATTGTTATTAATATACAAAGATTGTTTAAAAAATATCCATAAATTATATTTTAATATGTCATAAAAGAGGTAAAGTGATACAAACATTTGTTGTAGATAAATTTATTAATTATATGCATAAGTGTATTTAATTAAAGAATGTCATGACTAATACTTTCAAGATATTTTGAGTTGCATCAGCTTTTTAATTAACCACTGACTACATATCTTTAAATCATAGAAATTGATCTATTAATATTTACGATTATTTAAATATTACTTCCATTTAGAAGGAAAATAATGTAAAACTGCCGAAAGATATATACGTCAGGCAATAAAAAAATTATGCGTTTCATCATCAAGTAAAAATGTAGATTTTATAAGTGGTGCTTTATTAAAATATTTAATAATTTATGAATAAAATATAATATTTATGAAAGAATATTTAATTTTTTGTTTCACTAATTAAATACACAATGTAATTATTAAACTTATGTAATTATTTAAATTTTAAATAAAATAAAAACAAATAAATGAAATATAATGAACGGATTAATTTTTATAGGATTCACTTTGTTACGTGAAAAGCTTTATAAAGAAAATATAATAATTATTATGGTCCATTTATTTACAATGTTTATATTTACAATATTTATAATGTAAATCAGATTTACAAATAAAAATTCTTATATCTTGAATACTGGGATACATTAATATTAAAATATTAATATATAATAAAAATGTCAATGACAGAATTGGAATCAATTTTGAAGATAGAATTCGATTAACGCGGCACCTTATATCTGTTTATATATTATATATATAGACAACCAATGAAAATCTAATAAACGTATATTTCTATTGAATATTACATACAATTTACGATGTAGATGATGAAATATCCTACGTAAGTAATAAAATGTCTCAAAATGTCACAATATTTTAAATTTACTATTTTTATGGCATGTGCTACTGTGAATTTTATGATCACTTTCGTTATGAACATATTTCGTATAAAACAAGTTGAAAAATAAGCATTTTACCGCCTTACATAGAATTTTTTTTACGTTTTAATATAAAAAAAAGCCATTTATATTTAAAAAATAACTAATACTCGTAAATTCTTATTGCCAATCGAAGAAATTATATATATAATATCTACTGCCAAATGGTAGCACAGTATTAAGAAAAGTTTCAAATGATTCGGATTTGCACGCATTGTCCCTACCAATTTTATAAAATATATACATTGTTTTATCCTTGTAAAAAAGTAATACTGTAAATGTCTAGCATCAATATTTATTTTTTACAGTATGTTATATGCAATGAACGTTTCGAAATAACAATCGTAATTGTGGGTTTATAATAAAAATATTTTAACATTAAAGTTGAAAATAAAGAAAGATTTGATATAATAACAATAAAAAAAGTAAGAATAGGAGGATATTGACGAGATTATGGTGAAAAAACTGCTAATGCTGATTACAAATCTATCGCCTAAAAACTAACTTCATGAAGTTATCAAGTAACATGTTATATCCGTCGATAGTATGTAAATTGAGTCTTGCGCGCGAAAACAACCGCATTCTTCTGCACAGAATACATTGCAATTTAAGTCGGCAAGGAGTCAGAGCGCTGAAAAGATCTCTGTCGATGTAGCTGCATCGTTAAATACATTCAATCGCTCAACATTCTGTGGAGTTCTCCGATCATTTAATAGAATACGAGAAGGACTTGTAAGACATGCGCACGCACGCACGCAATACACGTTTCGAAGTATTGAATAAATCAGAGAAGGTGGATCCGCGAATATATTTATTTCGAAATCTAATTACCTCGAATATAAAATTTCATGGGAAACCATGCCACAATCGCGTCATTAAAAAATTATGTCTCTTCTCTGTTGGCTTACATTTTCAGTTCTTGGTAAAGTTATGTGTTTTGAATCTATTTTTTCTTTTATAGATATATAACTTTATCATATTATTAATTATTAGCAGTAATTTTAAGCATTATGCAATGGATGAATTGTCTTTCTTACATCGAGCTTAAAAAAAACTACTTTTCACTACCAATTAACAAGTACTTAAAGCGAACATTAAAAGAACATTTACTTCAATAATTTTCACCCATAACTAATAGCAATATTAATTACATTATCACAATAAGGATTTTATTTAATCTGTAAAACATATAAGTTTTATTATTGATTATTTTCTATAAGAAAATTAATTTGTACATATTTTCAGTATTTTTGGTTGAAAATTATATTTATATTATAACTTATTCTCACGTTATGCATAAAATATTTGTAAAATAAGTTTAGTAAAATTTGTTTTTTTCTTATAAGAATATTTAAAATTTAATTATAAAAAAGATAAATTATTTTCATATAATAATAAATATTTGCAATAATTTGTATTTGGAATTATAATTATCAATAAAATCGCTTAATATTTTATTAGATACGGAATACTATTATTTATCTTTATAATTTTCTATTTGAAGCCGCTGAAACACATTTATTTTCTCTAACTATCGAAAATGTAATTTACAATTTTAACATTCAAATTTTCTTTCAAGCAATAATACAGATCATAGAAATTATTATAAGAGCTAAATGAATAAAGTGTATATCAAGTGTTTATATGAAGTAATCTTTAGTAAGTATTTGCGTTTATCAAACGTAATTAAATTTTGCTTAATTCTAGTTAAAATCTATTTTTTAATGAGATTCTGCATATATGTCTAATTTTGATGTAAATGATATCTGTAATAGATAATAATTTAATTTAATTTAATTTAATTTAATTTAATTTAATTTAATTTAATTTAATTTAATTTAATTTAATTTAATTTAATTTAATTTAATTTAATTTAATTTAATTTAATTTAATTTAATTTAATTTAATTTAATTTAATTTAATTTAATTTAATTTAATTTAATTTAATTTAATTTAATTTAATTTAATTTAATTTAATTTAATTTAATTTAATTTAATTTAATTTAATTTAATTTAATTTAATTTAATTTAATTTAATTTAATTTAATTTAATTTAATTTAATTTAATTTAATTTAATTTAATTTAATTTAATTTAATTTAATTTAATTTAATTTAATTTAATGTAATATGAACTGCCTTTATCTTTTAGTTTTTTATGATTCATACAAGTTATTACATAATTAATTACCCAATTGTTTCACTTGTATTCGCATCTCTGTGATGTAAATGTTGTATCTTTGATCCACAATTAAGAACTTATGTTTTAGACATTATATTGTAGAAAATAAATATATAAAATTTCGGTACGAATGCTATATGAACATTAATATTTTCATTAAAATTCTTATCATTTTTTCATGAAATTCTAGTCATTTTTAAAAATATGACAGTACGGCGAGATTGACATAGCGGTAGCATAGTACGTTTTGACTCCGGCATATGTTTTCGACACATAAAGTATAAACAGGAAAGAGATTTACGCTTAAATTATACAAATGATAATAGGATTAATGATTTTTATGTATCTCTTGAGAATAAATATCAAATCTATTATCTATAAGCTAAAGCTCTTAGAAGCACTGAATGAAACTTGTTTTGGAATATTGAATAAATTAATGTAATTTTTAATGTAATTTATTAATAATATTTGAAAGGAGAATTTTTTATTATAGGCGAAATTTTTCTGTAATTTTGTAAATACTTTAAGTATTAAATAAACAGCTAAAATTCTTTGGTAGGACGACTATTGAATCCCGAAGCTTTGATTTTCCGTTTGCAAAATCTAAATATGCTAATATGTGTCTAAGAGTTCGTCGTGTGGAATGACTAAGAAAATGCTCAGGTTTACGCTTCCAACTAAAAAACAAGTTTCGATGCTGCAGCTTTCTCGTCTCTGCCATTTCTAGCTCTCTTTCAAGGTCAATGCAAAGCCGAGCGGATAGTAAACCTCATCGAAACAGCGTCGGTATTGCAACTCTCGCAATTTCTGACAAATCGTAAAATGCCCGTCCTTTGGATATTATGAAATCAACTTTTCTCGTGGAGAAAATTTTCCGGATATGGTGCAATCAGTTAAGTATTGGTGACTTTGAGACTATTGAGAATGCGCTAGGAGCGATGACCTGTAATTTGAGCCCCTGTTTCTCTCTCTCTCTCTCTCTCTCTCTCTCTCTCTCTCTCCCTTCCTCCTTCCCTCAAGTCTCTTTTAATTATTATAATTAATTCTGAATATCAACTGAAAGTATAAGTATACTCTTTTGCCTTTATCTATTTATTTTTTCTTTTAATCTTTTAATTATTTTCTTTTTTAATTTCATTTTTGTACTTTTTAATCTAATATTTTTATTGTAATAGTAAATTAATCGTGAGAAATGCTTGATAAAAATACATTTCGGGAATGTTTTCATATAATTTAACGTAATCCCGTATAATTTTGTAAAGCATTATTATATATTATATTTTATATTATCACTAATTTATCTTTTATAAGTATTTTTTATTATTTTATGTAAAGATTATAATATTTACATTTTCGTAACCGATTATTAAATATATATATTCTATACAACTAATCGATTATGTTTATTTTTTATTATATTACACTTGTTTTTTATTCATGATTGTTTGCAGCGAGCATTAAGAAATTGTTTACTAATATGAACAAAAAGAAATTGATGGCTAAATATAATTTTTAAATGCTTGTTTGTCAGAAAATTTTTTTTCTTTACAACAAGAATTCAATACGTAATAAATATTTGTGATTTTATCGTTGATACAAAAGAAAATTTTGCATTTCACTGGCACATATTTAAATTAGTTAAAATTATATGTAAGAAAAAAATTTTTTTAATTATCATTTAACACTTGCATTATGTAAGTTAATTTGTTAAATTTACTTATTAAATATTTTAATAAAAATATTGAAATAAATAGAAATATAGGTATAATGCAAATTATTTGCGTTTAATATAATTTATATTTAATTTTTTATATTTATGATATTTATATTAGAGAAAAATATTTTTAAAATTCACTTATAAAAGGGAATTATTGTAAAATGATACATGTCGATAGTTACTATCGGAACTGTTTCGATCTTTATTTTACAAATGAAGATATCAAAATATAATCATGACTCTTATACGAACGTAGAAATAAAATTATGTATGTATAAATCGAATGAATTGCTTCGCGATGAAGACATTAAAATTACATCGTTTAAGTGAAATAAAATTCTGTGTAAAATTATTTAAAAGTCCTGAAGATTATGTGTTACTTAGTGCAAACGATCACTTACTCTCGTGCAGATAAATATCAAAAATAAATATTTTTGATTATAATGCGTTAATTATATTCGATAACTATGTTTTTTAACAAGATGACAAGGCTTTTTTATTTACATACCTAGTTTCTTTGTACTGCATGGTTTGAAAATTTATATAAAAGAATAATAGAATAAAGGAATAAAGATATAGGGATAGACGGGAACGTAAGTCGTCCAGTTGTCAGAGGATACCGCGTATTCCTTACGAATATTGATCTATTTTTTTATTAAGACTTTAATGTCCTGGTAAAGATGCGCCGAGTCATGGAGACTAGTGCAATTCTTCACAAGTCCGGACTCCGCAAAGATCATAAGCTTTGTTAGGGAAATCTGACCTCATCCAACCACACTTCACGCTTATCAGAACAAATTTACTTAAAATATTTGTATTACGAACTCGTCCTAAAAACACGAGAAACAGAATTATTCTATAAAAATTAACTTCGATTGATTGAAAGAGGGCAAATATTGAATAAAATTATGTTTTATGTTATAAGGATGCGCCAAGACAAGAGATAATGAAAAAAGAGATGAAAAATAAGCGTATAATGTATGCAAAAAAAAATGTAAGATTTCGCCTCACAAGGATGTGTACTTGGCAAGAACAGCAGGAGAGGATTCGTATTTCCTGGTAGATATATATAAAAAAAAAAAAAGAGTTTGAACCGCTCGCGGCCAAGGATTTTTATGCCGGTGAGTTCGAGATTCGAGTCGATCGGTGCGTAATAAAATCGAGCAATAAAAGGAGTGACCGTCAGATGGACGAGAAACCCTTAATCCGGTGAGGCGCATCGGAAAATCCAAAATTCAGGATAAAAAACGGGGGGGGGGGACAGGCACCCGCACCAACCAGAGTCTTCGAACGTCTACAGAGAGAAAAACTCTCAAAAATTATCACTCAATGAAAATTTATGGGAAAACATCTGAAGGGTGAGAAAAACTGTAAATATTAAGCCATTACTTAGAAAAAGGGATAGGATAGTTCCCGTAGCATTAGGAGGTGAAATTCTCCGAAACCTATGGTTAATGCGCAGCTCGACGCTAAGCCGAAAAATTAATACGTATTTAATAAAATAATTATATTGTGAAATTGATTTTGAAATATTTTATAATTTGTAATATCAGTTGAAAAACATTTGTAATATGTTGTAAACAATTATTAACAATTGTTAACATTTGTAAAAGACGAACAAAAGTACGACCAAAAACATAACCGACAATGCTATTTAACCCAAAGCCTTCCCTAAAGACGATAACAATTTGTGTTTAAATTTCATGTGTGTTGGGACTTAATTGAACATTCATTGTACATCTATTATTGACTTCGCTCAAATGCTTATAATATACTTTTGCATTTCATTTAATAAGGCATTTTATCGTTAATTGATAATTGAAGAATTTTAATCTATGGGTTACGGATAAACGAATTCATTTACAATAATCAATAAATCCAAAAAGCTTAATTTTATTCTAAAAATTAATAGAAAAAAATCATTTATGATAAAATACATTTATCGTTATAATTGCAGGTAAATAATTCATTCTATAAAATCGATCGGTATTTACATTCAAATTTATTAAGTTACTTACCTCGAAAATTTACCATTTAGAGAATCTGTAGCCACTGATATTTTAAAAATATAAAATATTTTAATATGATTTAATCTTTTTAGTATTTTCGTACACGTAGTTCATTAGAAACCATTCATTTCATTTGTCAGTCTTGAAAAATTATTTTGTTTCAATTTTTAAATATAAACGTATTTATCTATTTCCTTTATTTCGTAACTATAAATAATTTAAAAGAATTTGCCTTCAATTAATTACGTATCCTAAACATTTTGAAAATAAGTAATTTTACATAAGTAAATGATGGTTAATAGCTTAATAAAAAGATATCCATCCAAATACAAAAGATCCATCAATATTTCAACACATATTGTTTATTTGTTATATATATTCATCGCCTTCAATATAAGTATAACTACTATAAAATTGCACAAATGATACTTGAATATGCAGTCGCTCATGACAGTAGCAGATTTTTCTCATAATCATATAACATGATATAACTTTATGTAAATATATTATAAAAATATGCGATTAAGGAAGGTTTACATAATACGAAATATAGTAATGAGATTTCGTTAAGTCGTATTTAGTTCTTACGTTATTTATACTCTTATATTATAAAAGTTTATCTATTTGTGTTATATTACAATATAACATATTATTGTAATTAAAATTACTGTTCATAAATACTGTGTCGGCACTTCAATCAAATATTATAATTGCCTTTAATGATGTACTATTACATTAAATATGTATGATTTGTATTTTAACTAAGGTATTTTAAATAAGTCTTCAAACAAAAAATTTGTTTAAAAATCTAAAAGTTAAACACTGGTGTATATAAAATTCAGTAGTAATTAATTAGAATAACAGGTAATATAATTTATATACATGTATACATGTACATTAATATAAACACTTGTGTTGAAAGTAACGAAAGTAATTTGTATTTTAATGATTGTTTTCAAAATCTGAATCGTATATCTGTTAATCTATATATCGGGTCAAATAATTTATATATTCAAAATTTCATTTACTTTAGAAGTTTCATTTTATCTAAAGTTTCTTCGTGCATTTATATTATAAAATAAATATCAAAAGAAATTATATTAAAGACTTTATAATTTGTTTACTTTAATTCATACTATTATTATTTAATAATTTTTTAATCAAAATTTTATAGAACGCGTAGTTCAATGATACTTTTATAACGCTTTAGAGAAAATATTACACAATCTCGGGAAAACTAGCAAGAAATATTTTTTGTAACAATTTCATTTTCATTATAGTTTCATGAAATAATAATAATTCATTCCATAGATGTATTTGTCTATCAACAGTGGAATGTTAGTAACGATAGTCAGGCAGCAAATACGCGGTTACCTATCTGTTCGAGACCATCGTCATCGCTCTTTGTCTGCGTTGTAAATAATATTAGTTTTAGATTATAGAGTAGTAAAATTCTTAGCGGCGAGTAACCCGAGGGTTCACTATATACAATGGAGTCTTTCTTTAAGCCGCCCGAGAGGGGCGGTCAAGTGATAATTAGATAATATAAGGCGCGCAGTTGGTAGTTTTTCTCTAGCTTTAGAAGAGCTAACGTGGTTTTTCATTGGAGTGATCGAGCCCTTAATAATCCGTATGATAAAACGGTGTGAATTGAGGCTGAAGTGAAGTCCAGTGAGTGGAGGTACGGGACCGTCTGTACCTGATCCCGGATCAGACTGCGACCGAAAGGAACCGATTGGGTCTGTATGGGACTGTGTTACCTGGCCAGCCCCTTCCTTGGACGTACTGAGTCTGACGATCAATGCTAACTGGGGCATTCCTACTTGGTTATCCATGTCTGACGGGAATTGTCTCAGCTGGTCAACCATCTCCTTGGACTGCCAGGGCCGACGGTCAGGTCTGATTGGGCCGGTCCTTACCCTTTCGACAATCCTTCTCGTCGCGAATCTCATAAGTATACTAGTAAGCCAGCGGTAGACTAAGCATTAATTTAGTAAGCGTAAGCGCCTGGCCAGTAGCGCAAACTAGTTCGATATCTGCTTTTTCCTCCTTCTTTAGAGAAGGAGGTTTTTTTATGCTCTATTTAGGTGTAAATTAAATAAATAATATTCGTTCTGTTCAAACCAAGGTGTCATTTATTAGCGGCAACTTTATTCCCCACCTATTCCTGAACCTGTAGATAAATTTAAATTTACGGCCTCAACACTATCGGTAGCCTGTTTTTAATTTTTATCCGTAATAAGTCATGTAATATTTTGAATTAAATGTGATTTTATATCTTTATTAATAATTTAAAATTACTGTTAAGACCTAGTCTTAACGGCAACGTAGCGACGGAATATAATTTAACTGTAAATTTATCGCAACGGTCATTAGAGCGAATTGTGCTGGCTGCGACAAAGCCATCAACGTTACATATTATAAAGTTCTTGTAATTTTTTATATACAACGGTTTTAGAAGGAATTTTCGGAAGAGCCAAGCGCGCATCGACGCCTGAGAATTCACGTGTTTTTTGGCAAAAGCGAAGACGGACGGGAGCGCGTGATTTCTTTTTTCCAAAAATATTAATATCCCGGGCCAATAAGAAACGTGGATTAAAAAGCTATCCCTACTTAGGGACAAAAAATTGTTTATAAATAGAGCGAATTCGTGAGGGATAGCCACTACTAGTCTTGCTCTTGCATAGTTTACAATGGGGTAATCGTCACTCGTACTCCATATAATTATAACTTAATTATTGTAAAATAAAGCCACTTATTAAAAAAAAAAAAGAATTAAGTGTAAAGTTCATTTTCTCTTAGCGTGGTGGCACATCCTTAAAATCTTATATATATCCTACGGTATATGTAAATGACAAATAAATGCACAACTCGTTATGTCGACGAGTTTAAGGCACCTGGTCGTGTTAGAAGCCACGTGCTCGTACAATTATAATCTAATAATTGAAACGTTTTTTATATGATTAAATGTAGCTTTTCTAAAATATTTGTAATAGTCTTTCCGGAAGATCGGGGAAAAGGTGGTTGAACGTTGTTGTTTTTGCTATCAGACACAATACAAATGTAGTTAGTTTATTAAATACAACATGAGTTCAACAATTAGATATTTTGACAAAGTCTTCATGATGAATTTACACGGTAAACCAGTTTTATTTCTAGCACAAATCAATTAAAGTTATGTAATTGTAAATGTAATATTCGATTAGTTCGTCAAGCACAAAAGTAGTTTCACATTTCAGTATCTCTACGGTATTTATAATAAAGGTTATAATCACGGGATTTCCTTATGACGCGTATCTCTTGATGATATTTACTACACTTAAATTATTTGAAATTAACTTCGACAAAATAATATTAAACTATGCGCTCGTGCTCAGATGCAGTTCTTGCAAAATAACCGAAGTCGCGCTACAGACTTTTCTTTTTTATTTTAAGGCTTTTCCCTTCCTTTGATACCTCTTCTCTTCTTTTATAATTGAGTCAAATTCTAGAGAACAGAGGGGAGTCTCGAGGATTATTGGGGTTTACATACACTATCGAAAACTTCTGTCGGTTCAGGTCTGTTCGTTTTCTTCTTCGTCTTTCTCGTTCGATGAATTTCTACCGCGCACTCCTTTTCTACCATTCCTTGTCCTTCTTCCCCCATTGCGTATCGCCGGCGAAAAGATTTTCTCCATAAAATTCCTCCTCTTCGTATTTACCGAAACTCCTTTTGTTTTGAAGATCTCTCATCTGAATCGATCATGGAAATCAAGATGATCGATATGCCGCGAGCTAAGTTTGTTTTTCCCCTCAGCGAGGGGAAAAACCTCAGGTGCAAAATGTTCGAGCATATTTCGTCCATTCATTTTCACTGTTTTTTCTGCTATAAATAATTATGGCTCTTATGGCCTTCGCCTGGAAGGCGATCCCACGCGGCAAGTCCATACACTTTTTTTTCTATTGCAACATCTTTTTTAACACTTTTTTCTTTTCTACAATCATTTAATGATATTATTATTATTTACAGTAGTAGGAATAATAACAATAGCGTCGACGGAGGTGACAAAAACAATGAAGAAGGCAAGGGCAATAATAATAAGCATTTATGTTGGTATAAAAACCATAATATCAAGACTGATATAATATATTAGCGCCGGTCCATTAAAATACTATATATTCTAACAAATATATATATATATATATATATATATATATAAGCGTGTTGAACAAAAGGTCACAAATAAAATGTTAGATAAATCGCTTTTTAATATTGCGAGCGGAACTCTTGGAATACAAGACACGATTATATTACTGATCTATATTAGTTTAAAAATCTTGTTAGAACCAGAATATCACTTAAATAATACAGTTTAATTACTATTTATAATCTTTACAACGGGATCTTTGAATTTAACAATTAGATATTGGGAATCTTTCTGGGGCTCATTTCAAAGCTATATACTAGTTCGTAACAATATTGTTTTACATATGTATATACTGAAGAATAAAAATTATTCATAAATAAATTAATAAAAAATGAGTATTGAATTCAACCATAATTAGATTTATAAACAAATTATTGTATCTTCATTTTATTCAAGTTTTTTTAGCTCTGATGTAATAATACAGTATTAGATATTCGTTTCATAATATAATTGTTCCCGACGGCCAGGGTAATACTCGGAAACTGAGAAAAAACGAAGACGAATGATACTACGAGTTGATACTACAATGAATGATACTACAAATGAGTGATACTACAATAAATGATAATACGAGTTGACATTACAATAAATGATACTACGAGTTGATAATATAATGAATGATACTACGAGTTGATACTACAATAAATGATACTACGAGTTGATAATACAATGAATGATACTACGAGTTGATACTAGAATATATGATTCTACGAGTTGATACTACAATATATGTTAGAACGAGTTGATATTACGATGAATGGTACTACGAGGTGATACTACAATGAATTACAAACAAAAGATACTACAAAGCAACGACACACGGACGATACGATGCGCTAAGGGACAAATGATAATCGGGCGGCGGGGAGGATGCATGAGAAGAAGGATAAGAGGGGACAGACACGGCGGTCACCTAGCAGGCGAAGGAGGGAGGGAAAGTCATCCAGTACACCTGGATAGTGAAGTAGGGATTGGGAAAAACAAAAGGCTATCGGGGGGAGGACAAAAAGGCGGCCAGAGGGCCAGGGGAGGTAGACCGTGACTTGATCGCAAGAGAGGCGAGAAAACAGTCGCAAAATTATTGTTAAAAGAAAAAAAGAACGCGATTGAGAGCACGAAGAGAAATCAGCTACGCAACAAGGTACGCGAAACGAGACAAACGTAAAACGTAACGCGAATCGAACCAAACCCGACCGTAGCAACGCGAGCTCACGCCGCCAATATCTGCTGTGGACTACTCGTAACTCTCTATTCACCCTACATCGCGTGCCGCGAGTGACCGAGGGTGAAGAGACTACCACGAGGGATTTGCAAGCCAAGAACAGGACGAGCCGCGGATACGTGGTATCACGCATCAGAGGGTGAAGTAGCCGCGACATAAACGAGAACACTAAACCCAAGACAGGCTGCAACCTGACGAGTACGAGCACTAGGAGTCGACGCTTGCGAGACACCGGCAACACCATCATCTATCCTACAGGGACGTGCCGAGCAGAGGGACCCAAAGGTCCAGAGGGGGCACCGGCGCAAGCACGGAGCGCAACACCAGAACATTTACGACGACGACGCGTAGCCGAACCTCAAGCCGGGGCCATATTGGAAGTTGCGACGGCACTGTCGTTCGCACAGCTTTCCGCTGACCGCAACACCAGAACACCGACGCCAGGACGTGGAGCCGAAACTCAAGCCGGGGCCATATCGAAAGCGACGTCGGCGCCGTTGTTCGCACAACGTTCAGTTGACCGACTAAGGTGCAAACAATCCGGCTGCAACCGAGGCGACGAGAAGAGACTCCAGCCGTGGATGCAGCTGTTTAAATAAAAAAAAAAAGTTTAAAGTGACTATCTCCCTCTCACTTCTCGCATCTCAAACTTACTCTATTCGCTCCTAATAACGCAAATAGTAATAATATAATGATAAAAATCTCTTTTTTTAATAAAAGTTTTTGTTTTAATAATTAAAAGAAATAGTTTTTAAAAAAGAATTCTAAATAATTAGTTATTTATTATCTACCAATTATTCTTAGGTTGGAATAAATTTTATAATTTAATTTATTAAATTTTTTTACGTCTCTTGGTTTACATAAATATTTGTACATCTGGATATATTTATGTGCTCGTAAATTAATTTAATGAAACATCAACAAAATTAAGTAAATAATACATTGTAAATATATACGTTAATAATTTAATAAGTTTTATATGCATATGTTCTATGATCAAAAATATACTTTTTTTTTGATACTTTAATTTAATAATATTTTTATGTTTAATATATGGATTAAATATTTATTATTAATAGTGGATTGAAATTTAGTAATAATTAGAAATACAGTATGGTGGTTGTATTGTTATTTTATAATTGCAAACATCAATTTGGCTCATTTATTCGAATTCTTAAAAACGAGTTCTTAAAATAATATGAATATGTTATTCATGCAGTTGTAATGAAAAATATAATATTAGACAATTACTCTTGCTATGTATAAAATGTATGTATACGTTGTCCGTGTTTGTGTATAAGAAAAAACAGTTTTATTATACATTATATGAAGTATAATTAAGATATGTTATATAAATATGTGTTAATAAAAGCATTGTTAACCTATCAAATATTGTTATGCAATTATTTTCATAAAATTGTAAAGTTATTTTTCAGATAGATTACTCGATTAAGAAAATAATAAGAATTAATGAAACTTAGGACATAAAAATTGAATATATCAGCTTACGCAATGTGGTTTTTTTATTAAAAAAAAAATAAATAAAAATAGAAAACAACGATTTATAAATAAAAAGTATTTTTAATTCAAGAGTAGCGAATGAGTAATTAATTATCCTTCGAGCAAATAATTTCTCTATTGGTTACGCATTTTCATAAGATCATAAAAATTGTTTACGAAGCCACTCCATAAGGACATGTACATTCGGTAGCGAGTATTTAAGTGCACAATACAACATGGATTTGTATATGTAGAGAGGAGGAGGTTAAAGAAGAGCACTGAATGTGGCTGTCGGTGAGGAGAGGGGGAAGGTCGCGCTCCGGTTTTAAAAGCTCGGTTAGCGATATTCTCTTCGCATTCACTGTTAGAAAGTTGTCGACAAAAGATGAATAAATGTGATAGAGACTTATTGTAAATAGGTCTCCGTAACCGACGAGAGAGAGAGAGAGAGAGAGAGAGAGAGAGAGAGAGAGAGAGGGAGAGAGACAGGTAGACTTGAAGAATGCGGGACTCTTGACACAGGGAAGATGCGCCTCTCGCTACTAATGTCGTAATCGGTCATTTCCAACCTCTCCGTTCCGACCTCTCCTTTAACTATTCAAGTATGCGTTACTTACTTTATTATTGCGAGGATATATATTTCTAATGATCAATATATTTATATTCCACTACTCTCCTATCCATCTGTCAATTTGTTACATAAAGTATTATTAAATTTTTCATTACTATATTAAATTACTAAAATCGACTCGCAATGATTTCGTCATTATATGGCTGTGCATAAATATATGTAAGCCAAATAATTGACTTTATGACAAAATATATTGTAGCTTTCTTTTAATAAATATCATTTTTATATTAATAATTTATTAAAAAGTGATCGGTCGAACAAGTTTAGTTGGATCTCATAATTATTATTATTCACTTATGTAAATCTTTTATATATATATAATTTTTTAATATTTTAATTATAAAATAATTTACGTACATCATAAATATATATTTATTTAAATATTCTAGAGAGTTCTAAAATTACAATAATTCAATATAATTATCTTGCTAAAGATCTAATCATCCATGCTAGTATTTATTTTAATACTCATGTTTTTTCTTCTTTTTTTTACGATGGCGTAATTTTCGTTCGAAAGAGTATTTTCTAGAAAATAAAAGTAAATAATTCAAAGATAATATTTCATTATCGATATAATTGAAAAATTTGTCATTTTATGACTTGCGTAATAGATATAAGTGAATATAAAAAAAAATAAAAAAAAAATAAAAAAACAATAACGTGTAAGTATAAATAATATTCTAATCAGATAAATATAATGATTAATTAGGTATTCATTAGATGATAAATTCTGGTTAGGAATCTATAATTAAAAATGGTCAAGTTAGATGTCAAATAAATCAGTTTTAATCTACGAATTCAATAAATTGCATTAACCCATAATGAGTTTAATAATAAACGCGAAAAAGGCGATCGCCGAAACCAAGAAATTGAAATTGAAATTGAAATTGATCACAGCAGCCCCCGAATAATGGACCGGATCGTGGCATAGAGATTGTTTTCAGGAATCTAACGATCCCTCTAACGTAACCGCAATGCAACAAACCCTCAATTACAGGTCATGATTAGACGCTCGCATCTTTTCTCGGTGCATGTTCTTATTTTCCGGCCTATTACAGTACTTTCCGCATCCTTCAATTTAATCGTTAAGAGCTAATCGGACTTACCGCTGTATACTTACACTTCCGTCAGTCACGTTATGAAGCCACTATTAAATAATATCAAATAATGCACATAATATTCTTTATTGTAATCATTATGTACGAATTGACAACGTACCGTTCATACGTTTTTTCCTTTCGATACATTATCTTTAATCAATGCATTAGCCTTTAATTTGTATACACATAGAACTGCATGATTATTTCAGATTTACAATCAATCTATTTATCAGATGCTTCATCATGATTAATCACAATTGATTTTCTATCATTTTAATTAACCTAATTTAAATAATAATTATAAGTTTTTTTTCGATTCGTGCCAATGTTGGACCAAATGTAATAACATACAATTATTGTCTTTGTCCAATGAATTCTTTAAAATTACTATCCTTTTGAAAAATTATATATAAAATACTAATTAGATATAATTTTACTTAAAAGAGTGTTCAAAATAAAAAAAATAAACTCACCTTTTTATAAAAACTTAAAAGACTTAAAAAAGCTTTATTGAAAGGAATCGATCCTTCTTACACTCTGATTTAAAGGGAGTATATTTGTTCCTGAGGCAAGAGCAGCTGAATATTATTATTAAAAATTAACTTGGAGATAAATATATATATATAAATGTATATCTGAGATCGAGTACGGCGATGCCCTCAGCAAATAAGTCGCGTTGCGGTCAATAGGAGTCAATGAGATGTGCAGACAGTCTCCAAGCGTACATCATCTGTCCTGTCAGTGCGAGAGTACGCGGCTGCATGGCCGGTAGGGAAAAGAGACGATGTAGCCTCGATATGATGCTTTCACACTCTTTTGAAAGGGCGAAACAGAGACGCGGCCCCATATTTTTATACGAGTGAGTTGAGAAAGTGCCATTACAAGTTCATTTCTGGCTAATACGTTGCGTTGCTCTTCTTTTCGACGTTGCACCTCGATTTTGCCCTCGAAAGGGCCTTTCGAAAGAATGTAAGCAGTTAAATAAATTACCTTTTCAAAGTCTTAGGTCGCTTATATAAATCATGCAATTAACAAATATTTTGTGACTTTAAGAGAGAAGTTTAAGAATTATATTAAATGGACTAAAAGAGCCAAGTTTGTAAAGCCATGAAACATGTGCGTCTATTGGTAAGATTTTTGGATATTTAACAGACTTTAAATCTCTCGGTACAATAGGTTTATATGTTATTCGTTATAGAAGAGTTTTTATATCGAGGAAGAACTGATGACTAGTATACAAACTGCGATTGCAAATTTATGTTTTTCACAGATAAAATTATGGCTCCCAAAAGCATTATTAACCTTTAATCGAATATTTAATAAAACTTAATATTTTAATAAAATATCCTTCCATCTGTGGTCCAAAACAAACATACGAACCAAGGATTCATTCCTTATACATTTCCGAGCTAATGAAGATAAAAACCGTAAAAAAATTTAAATTAATATATATTGTATAAATAATATTGTATTCGCAATATATAAATGACATGTATATATTGAAATTCTGAATTTATAAATACGAAAACAATGAAACTGATTCGATATCTCTAAATTTGGATTTCTCTAAATAAGCATCAACTTTTAAATTAAAAGTAATAGCTTATGTAAGCTAAGGAATGAAGTATAATACCTATAGAATTATTATTATTATTATTATTATTATTATTATTATTATTATTATTATTATTATTATTATTATTATTATTATTATTATTATTATTATTATTATTATCATTATTATTATTCATTACTGAATTATTTAAATAATAAATTGATTTATCGTAAAGAGCTAATAAATTTAAAAATAGACTATAATAATACAGGCCAATTTGTAAATTATTTTAGATTCTCATAAACATATAATTATTTCCAAGCCTGGCCAATATTTTATTTTCGTTTGCTAACATAATGTGTATGACCAAGTAATAGACATATATTTTAATCGCTACACGAGTAATAATTTATTCTTTATAGAAAACTCTTGCCACGCGTGAAACTCTGATTTGTACCGGGCCTCTAAAGACTTTTTAAGAAAATACCGTCATTATTATGCACGAAAAAAAATCAAATATATTTAGCAGGCAAAGATGCGATTCTAATTATTATATGGGAGACATAATAATTATGTAAAGCGAAGGATAAAACAGATATCGTGTCATTAGTGTATTACTCAATATATGTCGACGGAGCTTGGGAAAGGAGAAACGGACGAAAAAAATAAAACTAAGAAGAGACAAGTGCCCTTGTGAAATTTCATGAATAGCGCGACAGAGAAAGTTCTAACCGGACTTAACTTGAAAAGTTAACTCATTGCGGATTATCTCGTCATCATTTTTTTTCTGACCGGGTAAGCAATCCAGAAGATGATTTGCCCAAGTCTTCGGTAACAATTAGCGTCTCGGCCCCTCGCCTCATCATCCGAGCAACAAACTAATACTAGCGCCTCGTCTCATTGAGTATCGCGACGTTCCTGTACATGGTCCGCATAACGAGTTCTACCACTCGAGTTGCAGTTCATATCAGAGGTTACGTTTACCTATAAAGTAGCTGTAGCGTAGCTCCTCGAGTGGCGCATCTCCAGATCAACCAAGTGAAAGTCAAGCTGTAAAATAATACAGAAATATCTGCATGGATCTCAAAATCATGAATATTGAACATAAATTTATAATAGATTTCATAGTTCATATTGCATTTTGTCCCTTTTACCTATATTCGGATATATATTACATTTTTATGTAAGATATAAAATTTTTTTATTATATTTAATTACATTCGAGTAGAATATCACCTTCTATTTAAATACTTTATTGAACTTTTTACTATAGAAAAGGGCATCGTCGTTTGTATTAAATTTACATTAAAATATTATTCGTTTTAGATCCATAGATATTGGAGAATATTTTTATTTTAGAGTATACGCGAATAGTAAAGATTAATTTATATTAAATATATTTGCTTTATTTGACTGAAAAATACAAAAGCGATGAAATAAAGAAAAATGTTATAACATCCAACAGTTACTTTTAAAACAGCTTTCATATCCTTGTCTACACGAAAATTTAAATAATCTGACTTAGAGATAATTACTCTATGATATGCAAAATTACTGCACCAGCATTTAAACATCCTCTGATACGTTATAGAGTATATATATGTACCTGACTTTGTCCCAACTGTATAATCTATCGATGGTGTTAAATGTACACAATGTATATTGTTTCTATAGAACGAAACTTTAGGAAATTCTCATACTTCGTTATTCAAATTCGGAACATAAATTAAAACTTATTGACCTAAACACAAAAAGTTCGATTATTAGACTTTTCTAAATAAGAAATCTAAATTATTTCTTTTATCTTGTATTGCAAAGTAGATGAATTAATAAGATATTAAGTTACAGCACAAATTAATTCCAGTTTTTCATTGAGATTGAAAAATCTCGATCTTTGCTCAATCTTTTGCTTATCTGGATAAATTAATAAGAAGGATTAAGTAAGAAGAATAAGCATTAAGAAGGATGGCTGTTAGATAAAAATTCAGTTGAATATACACGATTATTCATATAAAAATTATACCAATGAATGTCTTCAAGATTTATAGTTATTACAGGAGTAAAGATCAAAAATCATCTCTCGAGTGAGTTAGTAAATGTAACAATGGCTACATATGGTTTCTCTATATGGTTTATATATATATATATAAATAACCATATTAAATATAGAACTTCCAAAAATAATTATAAAAGAGGATAATGAAAAAGTCGTAAAGAAAATTAATCGAAACTGATATTGTCACGAAGTTTCAAGGCTAATGGTATTAATAACGAAGCTAAATGGCATTCTCTTGAGCGCATTTATTTCCTTTTAATTAATATTCTTATAAACCGGCGGAGGAAAGTGTCATAAAGCACGAGCGATTTGGGAAATATCCTTTACCGGCGTTATCGGAATTAGCGATTGATAGATCAGCGCTTGACAGCCGATATAGTCAACAGGGGTTAATCGATTGCCTTGCATCTTTAGTCAAAAGTGCATTATAGCAGATCTCGTTTCTCTTTATATTTTTAATGCCACAAATGAATACGTTGAAAAAGCTTTAAAAATAATAAAGTTATTCATCTTACCTAAGTTTCGTATTAATGCCGAGCTCTTAATTTTTAATTATCGATCAAAAACAATAATTAAGAAATTGGAGAATAAGCAATTGAAATTAAAATTAAATATTACTTGAAATTAAGTGTGAGCGTTAGCCGGGATCGATGATGTAGATCTACACTAGAGCTCCGACTCAGAGCAATCGGTCGCGCGTCTTAATTAGCATCCGACTAATAGCGGCCTTTTAAAAGTTCCGCCTCGAGCCGGACCAACTGGTCGACCTAACCCGTCTGCTCATCTAGACGCAGATGAGCCACCAGTCTCCAAACCATTGCGTAAACTCCCATTTTTCTGTTACCGATCCTTTATATTTGCTCCACGAAATGCCTACGACGGGTTCGTCTGCCTCTCGCTGCCCGTAAATGCTCAGGTCTCGAATAAAGGCCCAAGACGGACTTCTTTTCCGGTCTATAGGATTATCTAGACTTTTTTCTATAGTCTTTTGTTTACTTTTACAGACTTTTAACGACGCGAAAAACTTAATATTCAAGACCATCTTACCTTCATTTGATCTTCAAATTTTAGCTACTTTTATAGCTTATATAATCTGTTCATCTCTAATTTCCAGTAGAGATCACAGAAATTCTCAACGATGTGTAGCCACGAAGCTCCCCAATCGATACTACTCATGAATATCTTATACGATCAAAGCAATTTCTGTACAGATACCAGATGCCTCATTTAAGATTAACTGTAAGCATTAATATTTATTAAAGCCTTGAATGATATCAATTCAAAATCTTATAATTTAGTGGCCAATCTATAGACTACGATAAAACGCTATTTATTTATTTATTTTTTTTTTCGAAAAAAGTGATTTACTCCTTATCTCTAATTTATTCCACATTCTTAAAGCTTCTATTCCCTTTCAAATATATATATATATATACATATATTTGAATTATCTATAAGTATAATGTTCAAAAAGTTTATTGTAACAACATCAATGGTATAATAAACTTTTTTAATAACTATTTTAATATCTTCTTTGTTAAAAAACTTTTATTTAAAATTTAAAGCATTAATTTAGACGTTTAAGTAGCATTTCAGCTTAGATACTTGTTTACGGCAAAACCTGTAAGACGCTATTCCACCACTTACATATGTGACGTAATGCAAATATCTTTTCATTTAATTGTACGTAGGATTTCTCATTTCCTAGATTATATTATTAATTTCGTATATTTGTGGTTGTTTTAACATTATTTTTTTGATATATAAGAAATTAAAAATTTCTGTGGACCTATTTGAATTATTTTACTTTATATGAAAAATACATTATATTTCATATTCCATTATTCCTGATACATATATTTAGTTTATAATTGGCTAATAAATAAATGTTATCGTAAATTACTGAAGAAATATATGTATATTTGTTGTAGAAATAAATTAAACTTACATTATATATAGGACTAAATTATTAGAAATGTTTGAAATATTTCCCTTTTCAGTAAGAAATTTAATCACAATTTATGTTTATAACCTATTAAAAAAACACACGCTTTACAATAATGAAGTATACATATCGAGTACTATGTTCATACAATATATGCTATACAAATTAATTAAAAATAATCGAGACAGATATGCTTGATATTACCATTTGTAACAACAGATTCAAAATATTTCTTCACTTTCTTTTTAGAAAATTAAAAATTTTTAAATTTATAACGTAAATTTATAAATAGGATCGTATAGTAAAAAAGGTTATAATAAAAAAATCAATCCATTGTATTGATTTTAATACTTACTATATTTTACTTTATAATTAAAGTTAATTAACCGGTATTTTGAAATTAGTTATTAACTTCATTTTTAGTTTTTAAAGTTTTTATTTTTAATGTATATTAATGGAACTTTAATAATAATCGTAGTTTATTTTCCAGACCTTATAGAAAGTTATAGATAAGAAAGTAATATTAATAAAGATGAGTACCAGTGATTAAATATATATATGGAAAGGAAAAGTGATAGACGTAAAATTATTAAAGATATTCTACAACAATAAAACTAATGCATCAATCTATGTACGAACATATATAGACGCATATTTTTAATACATATCTATGAAGATATATAATAATAATAAGAAGAAAAACAGTTAATTCTTATGAAGATTATACAAAGCAAGTTTTTATAATTATATAGTTTTAGAGACAATATTATTTGCGTTCAGTAAATAACATAATTTATTATTATAATGATATAATTCAACCACACTCAATGACATCAACTTAGCTTATAAATACCTGACTTACGTCACATTATGATTTCGATAAGGATACATACATGTATTGGAATGTTAAAATAGTTGCGCGTAAGAACAATTTAAATATCATTTAAGACATTTTATTCGTATATATGTGGCATAGGTCAAATAAAAAGTTTATAATAAAATACTATAAATTTTCTATTTTAAATTTTTAATATACTATTTTTTTAATATACTTCGTATTAAATAAAATATAAAAACGTCAAGATTTTTATTTTGAAATAATAGTTTCCGATAAGGTGGGAGTCAATGGAAAAATAGAGACTCTGGAATTCCGAAAATTTTATAAACATTTGGCTGTTGGTAGCCAGCATATAAAAAATGCTTCGTTTGTTGTCAAATACAGAGTGAGAGCGAGAGCGAGAGTGAGAGAGAGAGAGAGAGAGAGAGAGAGAGAGAGAGAGAGAGAGAGAGAAGTGACATTGTCCTGGCTACTTCGTACAGAGCTCAAGCGTGCAAGAGGTTAGGGTCCGAGACCTCTCTGACTATTCTAATAAATGAAATATTCTGTCGCTTTCACTCTCTCGTACGATTACATACGAATCCCGAAATCTATCTTAATGAGACTTCGTGTCATAAATATTAATCTGGAAATACTAGGAAAATTTTGTAAATTTCTTAATCCTTCAAGTCCTTCAATTCTCTAATTTAATGGTCTTCCATAAAATATTGTATGACATAACTATGAATAAGCTTTAGGCCTATTCAAGTTGTTTCCCAAACAGTGTGTGCTTTCTTGAAAATAGAAGTAATCTTAATTGCAATTTATCCTTCACGAATGGAATTAAAGATCTTGAATTCAATTGGATTATTCAGTAATAGCTTAAATGGATGCTAATCGATCCGAGATACGTAGAATTTTAAAAAATTCGTAAATATAATCATTAAATAATCTCCATTATATGATCTAATAATATTAATTCACTTTTGTAATTTTCTTGATTTATTATCTTTTTCATTTTATACGTATGACATTATCGTATAGAAATAATATTAAAAATATAACCAAGCCCCCTCCTTTATCTAACCCTGTTCATAGTTATTTAAATATAATAATGATAAAAATTAATAACAATAACTTAATTAAGAAGAAATAATAACGTTAGAGTAAAAAATTTATTTTGGCAATATTTTTAAAATAAAATTCTTATATCTAAAAATAATGTATTATTTTTTAATGTTTATGTGCTTTTCAATTGTTTTTATGTATATAAATTACTGCAAATAAATACAGAATCATTTCGCAAAAAATAGGTTTAACTAGATTTTTGTATTATATACATATTACTTAATAAAATTCTTATGTACATAAACGCTTTCATTTTAAGAAAATTTCCATGTACATTTATAAATAATAGAGTAACAAATATCTCTTAATAAGTAAACTATAAAATGTTTTACTTTATCTTCATAAAGCTATAAGTATTGAGATTTCTTAATTCGTTTTAAATGAATTAAGATATTTTAATATTATATTATAATTTATATGAATTAAATTACTTATGTTACATTATTTAGTTAATAAGTATTCAACATTTTAAATGAATAAATATTTTGTAGCTAATAGAAATCATCACATTATTATAGGAATTTTTTTGAATGGTATTAATTAGCATAAAGTTCGATTGTTTATACGAATTAACCTTATATGAAAACGTTATCAGTATTCAGTTTTAAATTTTATATAACTTTATGAATAAACAGGTTTTGGCTACCTATCTATATCATAATTTCATAGAAATTAATTATAATAATAAAAAAAGCATATATACTTGGTCCATTTTGAAATTATTTGATTTCATATATCTCGAATTTTATAAATTTAATAAATTCTATTAATTGTTGTATTATTCATCTTGTCGTATTTGAGCCGCACATATGGATTTTCTTATATTTATAAACTTAATTTTTATAAACTACAGTGTTTAGTGCGGCTCAGTTTATATTAATGAAATATTATGAATAATTATGGAATATCAGAAAGACAATTTATGGTAAGTTAGAGATCATATTATATCTTCATCTGACTTTCCTATACAACATTCGTACATTGAATAAAACTACTTAATATTCTTGCACAATAAAAAAGCTTATATTAATGAATATCTAAATTGATTTTATGCGTAGAGCTTTAAACTAATCAAAGCTATAAAAAGAAGTTTTTATTCATTGTGTAATATTATTTATGTTCAATAAAAGTACATTTGTTTGAATAAAATAACATTTTTGATTTTCTGATAGAACAGAGAATATATTTTAAAGTCTGAATCCGTTGATTATAAGGAATGCTGAATTTATTTTTCATGTAAATGTCATTATAAATTGTGTGATTTTTAAAATAATTAAGGTATATAATTTATAACAAAGGAAATGCCAAGAGCTCATTTTTTACATTAATGATCAATCTTTTAATGGCAGCGCGACAATTATTATACTCTAAGTAATTAGTAACAATTATTTATACACAAGATGGTGATGAATAAAACGAAAACTTTTATTCGACAACTTATACGAACGATATTAATAAATTGGTAAAAAGCTCATTACCTTTTTTCATATTATTTAGATGAAACGTTAGGTTGCGCGCTTCTGGTTATTGGCGGAGAATAGGTATAAAAGACCCAGAAATCCACGTGACAAATTAGTCACGAGAATGAAAAAACATTCATTTAATATGAAGATAGTAAGTGAAGAGTTTCAAGAGATAAATGATTATCAGAAGTATTACAGAACCTAGTCGATTAATTTATTAATTTAACAACAGCCAATAATTAGTTCAATACCGCAAATGCAGTCGTGATTGTCATTTCGTCATAAAAAAAATGCACGGATTAAAAAAAAATAAAAAAATTTGATTATTAAAATTTGCCACTACTTTGGATACCAGGGATTACGCTAGTTATTACCAGCGGATGAATAAACAGATCCTGATTATTATAAATTATCGATCAAATCTCAAAATCACACGTATTATACCATCAAAGCTGCCTTAGTACTTACTGATACCTTGGCCGTAAGAAATAATCCGTAAGCCAAATATTTGGAGACGAAATGAACAATTAAAAGTAAATATAGCAAATAAATCGATGATCGTGGATTACAATTGAGCCTCGCTCGAAAATACTGTTATAGCCTTTTTAAAGTACAGAGCGAAAAATCGAAAGACAAATATAAACAATTGCCGCATTTCTTGATCAGATTGTCTGCTAGTTACCTGGAATTAAATATTTCTCCCCCTTTTCACGATTCGTCCACGTGACGCTTACTCTTCTTTATTTTATGCCCTAGCTTACTGAATCACCCATGCCTACTCTGGTGACCCGTCCCCCTCAACTTGTATCACCCTTACTTCACCGACCTGCGTTCGCTCGCTCCACTTCCAATCCAAAGATCAAACGTGCCCACCGATTTACTTCTGTTGCGCAAATATTGCACAGCTGAGAAATTGCCTTTGTAGTTGCATCCGTGGCTTTATTCCTTATTTGTTTTAACGGATTATGGTCCTTTTATATGACTATTTACATTATCTATATAATATCCAAGTCGTGCGATTATTATATAAATAACCGTTAAAAAAAAATGAAAAAACCTTTGATTCACTTGTTTATTCAGTAGTTATTTTCTAAAAAAAATCTTGAGGTTTTTTAAATTCAAATGAAGGACCAAAAAGTTTATCGGCCTATAAAATTAATTTAAATAATCGGAAACGTCATTTCGGGACTTGAATATTGGATGGTTCGGTAAAACCTTTAAACCGAGTAATTTGTTATACCCATAAAGAACATATATCGCATTTATCGTAAATTTAATTAGAAGCTGGATCCTGTAGTAAGTACAATTGTTTGGATTTGGATTCTGACTAATTGTATATATTAATTCAAGCATTACAGATGTCGCTTTTACTTGTTTTTATTGCGACTGTAAACAATAACCTCAAGCGAGCGTCCTTTGATACCTAAGTGCATTATTTGCTAAATGAATTTGCACTCTCGGTTCTCACTCTGGCATTATATTTAAAAGGATATAAAAGAAAAAAGTGACCGAGGTGAAATCTTCAGTGGAATATGCATATTAATTGTACGATGAGCGAATGGATGCTCCAACACGCAACACTGTATTAAATTCCACCATAAAAGATTAATTCTACATGTGTCCTTATCTCATTCTCTCTCTCTCTCACTCTCCGTCATACGCGTACATATACGTACTGATTGGTAATGTCAAGTAGAGGTTGTGCAAAGTCGACTGGAACACTTGGGGTCATTGCATGGACGGTTTGTCCATGCGGAATAAACGAGAGCCGGTCGTTTATTGGATGATCTATCTCGAACGCAGTCGATCGAAGGATATGGGTTCAACTATAGAGAGTGAAATTAAGTCCCCGACGAAGAGAATCGTTAACTCAGTAAGCCTTCAGGGCGAGATTCCACCCCAGAAATATGCGACCTTTTACCGGCCCGTGGAGTGAGAGGATCGCGAGTCGCTGACGTACAGGTTCGGAAAGGAAAGTTTTTCGTCCTTTGAAGATCGCTTGCGAACTATAGGTTGAATCAGAAGAAGAAGGGATGGATGACAAGTTGCACATACGACGTGGTAATGGATGTTCGAGACGAAAGAGCTTATTATTCCGTAAAACGCTGTCGCGCATTCCTTGGCGCGCGTCGGCAATCAAACAGCAGCAACGGTATTCGTCAGCTCTCATTAGGTTTCGTTAAGACGCAATTCTCCGTTAGATTTTCAGTTTATCGTTCCGATCTTATCATTCTACTGAACGTATATTTATCTTAAATCTCTTAGGATCATCATTTATCATTGCGTATGACCCAACGCGCTATCTTAATTACGGTTGACTTATTTCTCAATATCTTATATATATATATATATATATATATATATATAAGTCCTTCAGAAGCTAAATTTTATATTACCACATTTATTATTATTTGTAATAGCATTTATTGTAATTTTATTGTAAACAGCTTTATTCTGTTATAATCACCTGTTTTATGACCAATCTATCATCATAATTGTTTTAGTTAATTTAGTTCGCCATGGAGTATGTAATGCCAACTTCTCCTTATCTCAACGAAAATATATAAGCTTAATATATATAAGACTGTTTCACTGATGCTTCAGACTTACTTAACAGCTCAGTGCAATCAGACATTTTTATTATTATTATAAAATAGTTGAATAAACTCCAGTTTCCTTCTTCTCTATATGACACTATTTTTATGTTCATGATATTTATTTATATAATCAAAAACATATACATTTACAAATATTATTATACTTAAAATAAACTACATGAAATATGCATTATCCTTATCGAATTTTCTATAAATTCGGTTGTTAATATACATATATTGACATCCTTTGCTTCTCATATTTTTCGACCTTATTTTTATTCTATTCGTGAAATTCACACCCGAGACATGTCTTTAAGTTAGCATAATTATTATAACTTTTCTGCTTATTATTGCATCTACAAAGAATTTATAATAAGTATTTATAATAATATAAGAATAATGCGAAAACAATGATTTCTACAATAAAATGTTACGTCTTAATAAAATTTTAATTTCAGGTATTAATTATGATTTTAACTATGACTTCCGCCATCTGTAAACTATTCTTCAAACCATCTCGATTTCAGAAATTAAAGAGAAATTTCTCTCGACCCGGCTTCCGCGGAGAGATTGTCGTGGTGAATTAAACTCTTTCGAGCAACATCGGTCTCGGCACTTACAACTTTGTTTATCATCTCAGTGACGGATCGACACGGGAGGAATCCGCTCAGGTCGAAACTCGAGGCGTTGAAGATGCTGTGCTCCGGGTGCAAGGCTCTTTTAGTTGGGTCAACCCTGAAGATGGACAGGTTTACACCGTCACATACATTGCTGACGAGAACGGATTCCAACCTCAGGGCGCACATTTTCCGAGAGTTTAAATTTAACAATATTTATATAAAACGTAGCCGCTTCAAAAACTTCACTTATTCTGTGAATATGTGAATATATTCTGCGTTCATTCATTCTACTAACTGCATCAGTCAAACTATTCACTACACAAAAAGATACTTTTCATTGCATATGAAAATTTAGTTATCCATATATTAAATACGTATACGTTATAATAATTTCTTGTCAATATCTATATAATATAATATAATATAATATAATATGTTTGTATTAAACTAAATTTCAATAAACTAAATCAATAAACATATGTCCAAAGTATATTATATTCGATTGAATTTTTCGATAATTAAAGTAATTTTTAAAAGTAAAGTAAAGTAATATATTTTTAATTTGAGAAATAAAAAAACGTGGTTAGATAAATAACATTTTCTTTTGTATAAAATGTGATAATATAATTTTATCATTTTATATTTTATTTTTAAAAATTAATTTAATTCATCAACTTTAAAATATAATATTCAGAAATTTAAAAAAGAAGGTAAAATGCTTATTACCTTTATTAAAGTCCTTAGAAATAAATAAGAATTCTATTACTAAACATTGAAAATCATTATTTTATTATAAAATAGTTGTTAATATTTTGAAAATTTTCTTGCTTTTCATTTAAAAAAGATACATATTTTCTATTTTTATATTTAAATATTTCTTGTGCATCAAATTGGAAATTTATGTAAACTTACTATGATATTAAAGTTTTATTTCCTCAAGTTTTTTTATGAATAAAGTTAACTATTTATAAGAATATATTAAATTCTAATCTATATTGTTTGATTACTTTATATCTTTGATAAATTTTTATATATTATTAATAATAAAGTTTTTTTTTATATATTGTTAAACAAGTATATAATTTTTTTATATTACTATTAATAAAGGAATACCACTGATTTCAATATTTATATAGTCTATTATTTAAAATACAATGATGATATAATATTTATTTTGTTACAATATTACTTTCTGTGCAATAAATATATTTTCATATGTATAATAATTTTTATTGAATTTATTTATTTTAATTGAAAATTAAACTCTATATTAATAATAATTTGTTTCATAAAAAAAAATTAGATTATTATGAGTTGCAAGTAAAAAAAATTTTTGCTAAATATTTTAAGATTTTTTAAATTGTAATTCCCTTTCATTTCAAACTCGTATTCGATAAATTTTACAATAATATTAATTTCTAAATATACAAAACATTGATATAACTAGTCTTATTACTATCTTATATAAAAAGTCTATTTATCGATAGATAGATTAAATAATTATTCATGATTAATTTATTAGAAAAAATAATTGACTAATTTGTTAAAATACATCTTCAATGAATTATTGCCTTAATTACATATACTTTTTCATATGATTTTACCTTACATAAAGACGTTAAAAATATTTAATAAAAATGAGGAAAATTTCATAGAATACAAATGGACAAGAATTTAGAAAATCTTTACTTATGTATTATTTTTCAATCGTACAAATCTATCTTCCGTATTAGTAATTTTTATGAAAATATAATAAAAGTTTTTATTTTTATAATAAATAATATTTCACAAAATAAACACGGATAAGTTTAATAAATTGAAATGGTCATTAAGAATATTGATATAGTTATTCATCTGGACTCACATTCAAAGCTTTTACATTCGTAGATAACATAATTTAATAATGTTTCGACTTATTCTATACCAGTGTTCGTCTACATCATAAAAACCTATTATATAATAAAATTTTATTATATCTAATTGACATTTATATAATTTTGTCGCATTTTTGCGTTTCAAATAGTTTTTTGTAAGCTTTGCAATCAAAAAATCCGAAAATTCAATGTTCACATGAAAAATGGACAAGTTATATTACCAATGCAATCGGATATATTAATTCTCATGTAATCATAGGTAAACGTAAATGTTATGTAAAAATTGTATAATTAAATGTTTTTCGCGTTTACACAGTGTTTTATTTCTAGTAGCCAATACTTGATTGTCAAATATCATACGATACATTGTTTCCAGAGGAGTGGAACTTGTACATTGAATAAGTAACTTTCTATTACTTTTTTAATTTCCTCGAAATCATTTAACCATTTTTAGAATTCAGTTGTAATTGTTCAATAAAATGTTTTTACAATATTATTCTAAATTTGAAATATTCTCTCAGTTGTAAATTCAAAACAAATCGAATATTTTTAAAAAATTATGAAATCGTCTACTGCTAAAATATCTATTAAGAATTTTTTAACACGTAAGACAGTTGATGTTGCACTTATGTAAGCTACTTGTTTTTAACGAAAAATGCATCATAGTATAAATTATGGTTATGTTAATTTGAATGTTAATTTTTAATTAGCATAAGAAATATTTGTTTTCTAATACATATTCTAAATAGCATATAATTTTCAAAATAAATTAGCTAGTTATAAAAAACAAGTTATTGTTTTTTTTTTATTAAATATATGATTTTTAACATATAAGAAGTTTCGCTTTTTCGAATTTTCTTTATTAAGTAAGCTCCTAATTTATTTATATAACTAATTAAGTAATGCCCGTATCAAAGAATGATTAGCATAGAGACATCATTTGACGACTTTATTGATTCATTAATATCAAAATAGTATTATAGCAAAAGATCTATGAAATAGTATTATCAATCTATTATTATCTCATCCGATGTTTCCTTGATCGCTTTATTTCCTCTCGCGCCCATCGCACGAGGCTCAAGTTCATAAACACAAGAACTAGTGGGAACGTGGGGACAGCGATGAGCGATTAATAACTCCGAACAAGAGAAAGCTAATAATTAGGTTTTAGAAGGCGGACCGAGCATCGCCGTCTCGATCGTCACTCCTTACACCAGCAATCAAAGGACTCAAAAGGATTTCTTTGGTGCGTTCCCGAGAACCAAATTTTTCTTCGTTCTCGGGACAGTTGTTGATTCTTTAGGTCCAAAAATTACTTCATAGAATGCTTCAGCTTTTACGGTGCGTTACAAAAGAGTTTCGGCGCGGTCAATAGTTCTCCATTATCCTATGTACACACAACAGTGTGTACAATACATGCGAATAAACATTATTATATTTAAGACGAAAGTGACACGTCATTTTCTTTAAATAACTCTATTTAAGCAATTTTGTCCTTTATGAATTAAAATTATGTTCAACGTACATTATTGTTTAACAATATACTCTAGCCATACGTCTTTCATATTTATGAGTAAATAAATCATTTGTAATATCAATTTCTAACCGACTTCTCAAGGTTCGAGATTTTAAAAAATACTAACCGTGCAAGCCTTCTTTAATTGATAAAAACTTCCAATTGTTATTATTGACGAGATATCGAATTATAATCGAATACGAGAATCTATTCCTCATTTAAAAATATTTCATTTTCGGTATTTACTTCAGATATACAAAGTCAAAACTTTTTTTATATAGATTGAAGTTAATATCCCAATACTTTCGACCATATGGAGCTGTAAATATTTATCTTATTTTATTTCTATGACAATGTCATTTGTATATTATTCTCATAACGAAGCGTTTTTTAGGAGAATATATATATTTATCAAAAAACCTTGAAAATCTAAATTATGATTATATCTTTATAATTAATCTACTTTTATTGTGAATATTATAACCACTACTAGACTATAAATTATAATAGAAGTTGTATTGATGATTTTCGGAGGTTTACAGTAAACTTATGTTGAGCTATCACAATACTTCAGCTATGATTTTTCAAATCAAAATGCTTTAAAGGCATACATTTTTAAAGTAACGCGTCATCGACCAGTTTTTAATTCATAGTTTTATATTTTATATTACATTTCATATGGCTATATATTTAGTGATATTTTTAAATGGCATAAATCCCTAAACGTTTACATTAAAATTGAAATAACTGAAAAGAAACCGAATATAATTATTACCTAATACTTTAAATATTTTTTATTGCACATATATACTATTCCAAAGTAAAAAATTTAATGAAAAGAATATATTTCTTTAGTTTAACTAAATTTAGAATATCTCGATGGCCATTTATAAATATAATAGTTTATTCAATAAAACACTAAAAATAATTTTCTAATTCTACCATAAATAATAGAATGATGCAGAGCTTCACGTAATTAAAATTCTTTCTGATGTTATCATACATCAATCAAGATTTCTCGTAGATAAAATATTTTATTTTACGTAATACTCATTTATATTTATATAACGTAATGTTGTAAATCATACATTTTTCTAATAAAACCTGTAGTATTAGCATACATATTTTTAATTTCAGATATATATACATATAAATAAATGAAATTTTAATCGATAGTAGATCATTATTTAAATCGAAAATAATTTATAGTATTTTAATTTATATGATAAAAAGCGTATTTAAAATTAATATGATTATTTAATGCGTTATCAATTAAGAACAAGTTGAAATTTAAATTCATATTGAAAAGAAAATATTATTGTATCACAATACTATAATAATAATATACAACATAAATTTAATGTGCTGCTTCTTAACTTTCTCTTTTAGTTTTTCATATTACTAGTTATTAAATAATATTTGAAATAAATCATAATATTTTAATAATAACAATAATAATAATATTAATAATAACAATAGCAATAAGAATAAAAAAAAGAAAAGTTATAATAATAATAATAATAAGAAGAAGAAGAAAATTAAAGTGATTATTAAAAAAGAAATTATTTCATTGAAAATTAATTAAATTAAGCCCATTATGCTTAAATTAATCATAAGTAATCACGCTACTAAATGAAACGGTTTAAATATATACTTGTAATCGTGGTGAAAATAAACCTTTCGTTATAAAAATTGTCACAGAATATAAGCATTCATTCAATATTAATAAGGTACAATCCAGCTCCGAGAACGTAAACATTTTTTTTCACTAATTTTTTTCTTCAGATAAAATAATCTATTTTTTTTTTAGAGAAGTATTAGTTTTCCTCATTAGAAAAGGCAATAAATTAATTCTGAATTCTTTCTTTTATCGGTTTCTAATTATAAAGTTTAATTTTATTAGAAATCTCATATACGTAAATTCAACATTCACTTCATATTTTTTTATCTAATTCTATTTTTTTTTTGTTTATATTGTTTACTTATTTTAACTTTCACGAATAGTTTTATATTATAAGTTGAAATGTAATTAATAATGATTTCGTATATTTCATTTTATATTTCAACAAAGCTGTATTATATTAAATAAAATACAATTTTTAAATGAAAATCATTAAAATCTTAAAATTATATTAATATTAATAGATAGATGAAAATATATCCAGGAAATAGATAAACAAAATGAATATTATGATTTTTAATATTAAAATTTATTAACTCCTTTAATAAGGAATGCTTATTATAAATATTTTTTTTTTTTTTATTATTATTATTGAAACAATTTAAAAAAAATATTTAATAAATATGTCTATGCAATTGCATTTTATTAATTTTTTAAAAAATTGGTTATATTAATTGATTGGATAAGTCCATAAAAAAATGATTGAATATAATTTAATATAATGTTAATTGTTGATTATATAAAAAAGCGTTTTTTGAAAATTTGATTTACATGAAATTCTTTATAAACATTAATTGATGTAGTAGTAAATGTAAGATAAAAAGTATTTGCAAATATAATTTATGTTTCATTATTCGATAATAATATCTTTAAATGCATAATTTTTCGTTTTTAATTAATTCAAAACAACTTTGATACTAGTTACTAACCTACTGTACATAATGGAATAAATAAATTAAAGAATTAAAGGAGTTGAAGTTTAGCATATACTCTGTCATGTTTAGAAAATTCCTTTTGTAATTCTAAATCATTAGGAAAGTTTTTGAAAAGAACGTTTTATTTAAACTACAAGTCTTTAATTATTTCCAACCGGTAGGTTTTGTCATTAATGAAAATAGTTTGTTCTACCACGTCCAATAAAATGGAAAAAACAATATGGAAAAAAAAAAGGAAATACCCAAAGTCATTCATTATGCACTATACAACTACAAGTCTGTTTCAATTTACAATTTGATTACAATTTCTGGCTTTTAAAAAATTGGTGTTTACTCATCCACGTTTAAATTACTTTCTTTGAATTTTCAAAATATCCTGAAACGAATTTCTTATGTTGTCAATGTTTATTCTACAAATTTATATATAAATCTACAATGGTTATAAAAACAATATTACTTTATTGCTCTTGCTCATTTTTACGTAAAGAAATTATGTATAAGCATCTGATGAATTCGGTTATAGAGTTAGTAAACAAATATTTTTCACCTATATCAAACACATTGTCACCATATTAATTAAATTAAAGGCATTCTAGTATTAAAAAAACCTTTTGTTTAATTATTACATTTAGATGTTGTAAAATAGTTTAATATATTAATTTCTTTATTTAATATATCATTTCTTTATAAAGAAATTGAACAATTTTACGTTGATAAATTCACGTTAAAATGTTGCAAATTGGGAAGCGTGTAATAAAAAGAAAGTGGGACGTATGGATGAGCAATTTTAATTCTAGGTCATGGATTTTTATAATATTTTAGAAAATGTTTTTAGATATGAAAAGGTGAAAGTAAGTCTTATCGTATGAACGAATGATCTTTTGTTTCCTAAATAAATTATGTTTATTTAGATTAAAACATTCGTGTTTGAGAAAAATCAGATCAGTTTATTATGAAACGAGTATAGTTGCATGTAGAAATTAATAAAAATATATACCACTTGAAATTTGATGGTCATTGAATAAATATTTATTAACACAGCAACGGATGTGCGCATGTGGGTTAAGTAGAATAATAAAAATGGGATGGGTATCGGATAACTTTTTGATGGTATAATGAGATCGAACATACTATAGAATAGAATGTAAGTGAAGAAGAAAAAACGATATAAAGCAAGGTATATACAAATTTTATATAATTATGAGGTTAAAGATAAATCAAGAATTAGCATAAACATGAATTAAATGAAATCGAAACCCGGAAGTTTCGCTTATGAACTGATATGCATAGAAATAACTCTAAAAAAAACTTAAATATTTCAGTATGTACCAAACGAATGGTGGGCCCATTCGTTTAAACATAATTAATGTTTTCGTTGCCCAGAGAGCATCAGCGGAGTTGTATCCTGTGGCCACGTCCTTGGCGCCGTTTAACGATCATCTCGAACTACTCAACAAGGTCGCTAGTGAAAATGAAAGTCAGCCAACCGCAGTTATACGAGGAAGACGAGCAAAGCCACAAGAGGCTTTTACTCTTCGCTCGACCTTTTTTCCTGAATACGTCGAAATCTCAATGGTCTACCTAGGTCTTTATACATTTCCATCGTTCCTAATGCGTGTCACGCACCTACGCGCGTATTAAGATTTTATTCTTTTCTGAGCTGAAAATAAATGTAAGCGGTGCAAATACCAATCGTTTCGGTGTAATACCTTGAATATTCAAAGCGCTCACTGACACATAGCCGCCGTCGATACTTGAGCGCCAGACTCATTACTGATTAATATACATTCGCTTGATATGATCACCGAGTGACACTCGATATCAATGCATAAGAGGTACTTTCGCCTCATCGTTTCTAAAATCTTCTATAAATTGCTCTATACATTACTCTATACGTATTACATATTCTTTTTAATATTAACATCTTCAATGTAATATTTATGTACGTCCTGTTAAATTCGTTCACTTCTTTGCATATTCAGAAACTCAATCGTTTACATACTAAAATAAGCTTACGCATATTCTCAATCCCAATGATAAATGCCAAGAGCTTTAAAAATATTTGATAAGTATAAATCGGATAATTACAAATTACGATAAAAAATACAATTTTGTAATGTTAAGAAAAATATATTAGCTGATAGATGGAATTGGCGGGATTGTAGTTTTCAAAAAAATTTGGAAGCCAAGCAAAATACCATTTAAGACTGATAAAATTATCTGCTATTCTTCAACCCAGGCCCTCCGTTTCAATCCATCCCCCCCCCTTCGTTCATTTCTATGATCAAATCATTTTATAAATTAGAGAGGTAGGGACGATTTTTGAATGCTTTGCATTAAAAACGGTGGCAATCGTAAACCAAACGATTGTAACAAGTTGATGGTGTCATTAGTAATGCATCAGCAGTAGCATGATTTCGATAATAATATCAGAGCTACGACATTTGCTATCGTAATAGATATGCGCCTTTCTACATTATCCGACCGATAAGATTTTTAAATTCCACTTGTCGATGGCTTAAGTACTATCTACCTTTTACTAAAAGAATGTTTTCGGGACTGTTTGATATGGGAAAAATTTAGGGACGACCTCATAGGCACATTCATCGTGGTTTTTACGCCGATCCTTTACGACTCTGAACAACAAATGACTTGGTAAAACTATACATTATTATATATTAACATAAATATGCACAAATATATAAATTTTCGGTATCTTTGACTCGTTACATCCTTCTCTTCAATTATTTGAGTATGTAAATTTTCTTATATGGAACAAGATTTGAATCGATGATTATATCAAAGGTCATCCAAAATTCCATAGATGATTCAATTTTATAAATCAAAATATTCATCGTTAACAATTGCCTTTCAATTTAAAAAGCCTTTAATTTATTTATTTCCTTATAATACCATTGCAGGATGCACCATTATTTATATTAACAAATATTCAAATAAATCTCTTCAAATTCTATTACCTTTAATGATTCAATACTTCCAAAAGCATGGTTAATTTTTTAATTTTATATTTGTTCATACAGATACCTACTTTTTAGCTATCTTATAAATTCCGTTATTAATTATTTAATCGGCCATTAGGTTAAACTAGTCATTAAAAATCATTTACTTAAAACTGAATCGTATTTACAACAAATAGAATTTTAATTGGTTTGGCAAAAACTTGTATTATTAATATACCTCAAACACAATCTACTCGATCTTTAAATTAAATTTAAAAATAAGTATTGTGCGTAAATATTTGTCTATATTCTCTGAGATCGTCTTGGAAATGTGTTGAAAGCATGAGAGAAAACTCAAATAATAGTTTTTTCTAATTAGTCGTTAATGACAATTCATTTTTATAATTATTATGTCCATTAAATTTAAAAGAATGTAAAATTCCAATAACAGATATTAATTATTATAATATATTAATAAATCTCAATTTTATACGGAATTATATTTCACTTTATCTGGAGATATACCTTACTCTAGTAAAAATTATAATTTTGCAATATTATAAAATCAATATAAAGATTATTTTTATTTGTTAATAATATAACAATTATTTTACTTATTGCATCGTTTAAAAATTTATTTTTCTTATTTGTAATAAATAATATGATTGATTCATCCATTTTAATTGTATTTTATAAAAATTAATTCAAATAATAATAATTTATATATTTTTCAAATGGAAAATATTACAAATACTCAATATAATAATATCAATTTACATATAAACAAATAAAAAATATAGAGTATCACCTGTTTTTTATTATAATTTTTCTATTGCTATCTATACAAATTTTATCTTTGCTATTTAATTTTGTATTTCCTAAAAAATTAGAAATCTATATTCATGTTTTTTCTTAAATAAATAATATTAAGCAACTCGTTGGTTAATAGGACATAAATAATTTATTTTTTTAAAAATAACTTCCCTGTTTTGATTTAAGTAAGCAAATGACCACATTTTAAATTTCCACATTTTAAAATTCACTTTTAGCATTCATTGAAATCAGGTCAGAATAACTTTAAGGCAACATTATTTTTGTATACTGCTGTTACAACTATTATTTAACATATATAAATCCAATGAATTCAGGAATTTAGTATATTACTCAGTTTCCTCATTTTACCAGAAAATTTACAGACATCTTCGAAATCCTTATTATACAAATAATAAAGACGTTGACTCTGCTCACATTAACCAGCACTTTCATAATTAAAATTTCTTTCGGTAAATTTGAACAATATATATTAGCGCTTGCGCAATTCTCTTTGAAAAGAAAAATTATTCGTACTGACGTAGCGTAAATAAAGAAATGAGAAAGAGTTACCTCAACTTTGGATATAACAATAAAACAATCGATTATGCCCGTGGACGGGGGATAAAATATTGTCGTCATTCAACGGGCCCCAAATTCATGTGTTTTCCGAAATGACTGTTTGATCACCGCAAATTTCTAGCTGATCAATACCTGACTTCTCTTTATTTCTTTTTCAACATTTTGCCGAATGTCATCTCTCCTTCCCTCCCTCTCTCTATCTCTTTCTCTTAATACACACTCGCGCTCGCGTGCACACATTATGCAAGTGAATGTGTAGCCTTCGAGCTATAAGCCTGACTTTCCAGCGACGACTTCACTGGCCTGTCGAGGTCCACTCACTCTCTCTCTCTCTCTCTCTCTCTCTCTCTCTCTCTCTCTCTCTCTCTCTTTCTCTCTCTCTCTATGCGTGTGCATGTGTGCGTGTATGTATGCATCTTTCTCCTTTCTGTCAGCGCAAAAGTTGTCACACAACCACGAGGCGAGATGCGCTCACGCAAGCAATAATTTCAATTTAGCGTCTTCATTTTTCGTCTGCTTTCGTTAAGATGCCTAGGTATAAAGTAAAAATCAGAGAAGCAAGCAAATCGTCATTTCGAACCAGGACCTATTGGAATCTTGTGATATTTTCCCGTTCGTAGCCACATCAACTGACCAGAAAATTTCGTTTACGATTATCAACATTCGATTTACTGTAAACTATTTATTCTAAATTTTAAGTCTAAATGGAGATTTTGTGATTAAAATCCCCAATAACCCGAGGAAATAATTTTGCTTTACTTTGTACGTACGCTTATTAGTTTGTCTTCCATTTGGAGTTCACGTTACGTTAAACGTGAAAAATCGTGATTGAAAAATTGCTTATACCATAAATAGATAACGTGGGTGCAAATATCCCAATTAGCGTTGCAAATATCTAATAAATAACGTCGCGCAACTAATGATTGTGTGTGACCTTGTATCATAAATATTTCTTTTAATAATCTTGTCTGAGAATAATTTTTTTTTTTTGTATAATACACAATTATGTCATTATCTCGAGTACGCTTTCAAGATAAAAATACATAATACCGTAATGAACACATACGCGTTTGGACGCATAGATTCGCGTAACCATAACACCTAACCCTTTCGAATTATTAACGGTGAAAAAAAAAATGCAGAAATCAAGCTATATTGAAAAAACCAGAACTGGAGAAAAAAACGCTTGAAATATGTAAGAGTGGTTAGATTACGTATAACGTGTGTGTGTGTGTGCGTGTGTATGAATGCGCAATACAAAGCAAGAGGCAAAGTCTAGATAAAAGTTATAAGATTAAAAAAAGAAAAAAATTAATACTCCAGAATTCGAATATTACGTCAAGAGAAAATGCATCGAATCTTAAGTGCTTATAGATCAAAACATTATTACAACATATACAACTTTTTCGAGACGATGAGTAGAAAATCTTTTACGAAGTTCAATTTCAACTGACGATCACTTAAGAGGAAAACCAATTTTTACTTATGATCACATTTTACTAATTTTATATATACATATATTTACATATCTATAGTGATGAAATTTAAAATCTTTAGAATTTTTAATTAAAATTAAACCATTATTCTGCTCATTTAAAATCTACTGAACATTTTTATTCTTATTTTCAAAAGGTCATTTTTTATAAAACAGCTTTTCATTTCTAATTTATTTATTTATAAAAAACAAGAAGCAAAGCTTAAACTTTTGAAACTCAAACGAAATAGCAACGATCTCGAATGGCTCAGCTTATTTAATAGCTTATTTTGTTTGAAAAAAAATTTATTCACAATATAAGTAAGTCTATTAGATATATTTGTATTCCATAAGATCGAAACAAACATGTATTATTATTAATAAATGGATTATTTGAAAATATTTTGAATATTTCAGATCATATCTTAATTATTGTTAACAAGAATTTCAAAAATATAAAATAATACCATATAAATATTTCGTAAGCAAATTTCAAAGACTAAAAATCTTTAATATATTGAAAATTAAAAATATACCATAAAATATTAATAAAAAATGAGTTTCTATCATCTCCGAATGATGTATACTTTTATTTTTTAATTTATTTGTAATGCTATATTTTCCTGAGAAAATATACCAATTCATATGCTTTTGAATGTAAATTTAATAAAATAATATAAAAAACTAATTATCATTTAGTAGAGAATTATAACCTTTACAAATCAAATTTTGTCAAATAATAATCAATTTTCCTGCAAGGAAAATTATAGATAATCTAACAATAAACATTTCGTTGAAGATTTGATATGTTATTACTTAATAATCGAAACGTCAGTATTATTCAATTTATAATCTACGTAATCCTAGTTATATAATATTAATATATTTATATATTAATATATAAATTTAGTTATTTTAAAATTATTAAGATATTAATTGTAAGATAAACGATTATAAATAAAATTTTATTTTGATTTTAAATGTATCATTATTATATATTTATATGTATTTGTTTCAAAAACTATATTATAGATACATACACATTTCTTCAAGAGCAATAGATTACTTTTTCGTTTGGTTAGAAAATAATTCTGATTATCTCTTTTTATCCAAGTAGATTTACAGTTAATAAAATATACGAGTTATGCTATTTTTACTTGAACTATATTTATTTATAATTTTAATATTTATGATAATACATATATAAGTCTGAAATAAAAATTCTAAAATTCATAAAACATCAAATAATAAATATTTAATATGTATTCGTTAATCTTTTATAATTCAATAATTTTAAATTCATATTTTTAAAAATTAAATCGTTTATTACTTAATATGAATTAATAGATTTTAAAAAATATATAATTTAAAATACATGTTATCAAGAAAGCATAATTTTTGGTAATATTCCGAAAATTTTCGGAATTCCGGAGTTTTTTATATCTATATATATATATATATATATATATATATCTAGTTTTATCTATATTTTTCGTAAATTTTTCATATTATAATGAAATGATTAATAAAATTAGGCACTATCTAGTATGACGTTATGTACAAGCATCTAAAGAGCTATTTCATTTATGTTACGAGTAAAATGAAAATTATTTAACAAATTTTTAATGATCGAAAATCCACGTTAATTATAAATAGGTTAAATAAATATGTTAAATATAAGTAGAAAAAAGTACATTTATATAATAATATTATATAAATAATATTAAACATTTAAAACGTATGTAATAATTAATATAATTTTCATAAAAAAATTGAAGATTTTTTTTGATATTTACATTAGTAAGTATATATAATCATATAATAATTATATTAATAAATTATAAAATATACTATAAGAATATCATACATGTATACTTAAATGTAATCTATATATGGGTTCGTTTTGTTTTGTACATTAGCTTCAAGCAAAAAACTATGAAAGAGTTAGATTAATTTGATTTAATAATAAAAATGTATTTATTAATATATAATTAAGACCATGTAATGAATTAAATTCACCGATGGAGAAACATTGAATGATTATTGATACTTAAGTAACAAGAAACAATTAATTATATGTTTATCATGAAATAATTTTATATTTCTGGAATTTCAATATTATGAATTTTAATAAAAGCAATAACTTTATAAATTATATTTACCACAGATCCCAAAAATAAATGGTTTTCATTGAGGTAGTATAGTTAGTTCAAGTATAATAATTAAGATTTTAATATGAATGCTTAAAGATTGTAAAATTACGTATAAAATTTTTTCATTCTACTATTGGAAATTATAAATATTAATATTAATTATAATAATATTCATTATTGGTAATGTATTTCTTATTTAAATAACAGTGGAGAATAACACTATGAAGGAAAATAATAATTCTTTGAACAAAATGTGTTTGTTTTAAAAAAAATTTTATAATTATATTCATACAAATAAATTAATTTATTTACACATTAATAATTTGAAGATATCAGCAGTATTATAAATGAATAGCAAATGAATAATCTCGCCAGAGAATAGTGGCATTTTTGTAAAGCCGAGAGCCTTACTCCTTATAGGGTAAATTAGGCTCCAAGTTCCGGGCCCTAAATAGAATCCAGGAGGATAATAAAAAAAAATTAAAACTCCTTTGCGTTTCCGTTCCTTGTTAACGTCCCTCCAATTGGATTGTGAGGGAGCACGGGTTCGTCATTCGGAGATGTACCGGCCCGGAGCCGCGACAAGGTCATACGTAACGTGGGCGCGCGTGCGTTTGGGTGGCCGCAGCATCGCGGATGGCTCAAAAATGGTGAGAGCGTTGGGACTTTTTCGGCGGTAGGAGGTCCTCACTATAAAATAAGCCGGTCTTCGTCCAAAGACATTCAGTTCTCGTGATCACCACTTGTTCGGATCGAATCTCCTCTTCGCACATCCGATTCTCCAAAATAAATATGAAGTCGGTACGTAGATTTATAACTACGTAGTGCTGAGCGCCTCTCTCTCTCTCTCTCTCTCTCTCTCTCTCTCTCTATATATATATATATATATATATATATATATATATATTTCTAGTTCTGTTATTAATATCAGCTTGACTTTCTCTTACAATATGACTCATCTTGCTAAATTGTATCACTGTCCACCTCTCATGCATACTTAATACACTGTATTTGTTCGATATATTCTGCTTTCTATTTTTCATTTTTTACTAGATCCTTTCGCTTGACACCGACGCGTCAACAATAAGTGTTCGTTCAGTGTTGCTTAATAGTGCTTCCAAAACAATCTAAGATTGTCTTTAGATTTATCTCAAATCTTGCATTCTTAATATAAATTATTTTCTTGCAAAGTAAGCATGATCGACAACGTTCAATTTACGATATAGTTTGGTAAATGCGTACTTTGATATCATTTCTAAGGGTTCGAATGTTTTAAAAACTAAATTTCGTAATTCAAATATTTAAGTACTCAACTATCTTATCTCATCCATGTGAATACTGTAAATGCGAAAGATCATTCCTTTAAATAGTACACTAATGTGAGAAGATATCCAAGCATAAATCTTAATCGTAGCCTTAACGCGACAAGTCTTTTGTTAGAAAAGACTTTGATAGAGAGTGTATGTATAAGTGCTCTGATATGTAATACATAATTGCAGTTCGCAGTTTTCTTGGCCGTTGTTGCCATTGCCCTTGCCGCTCCTCAACGTAGATCAGCAAACCAACCAGAAGTCGTTCTGGTGAAAGAAACCCCATCCGACAATATTGGTCTCGATGGCTACAAGTTCGCTTATGAACTCAGTGATGGATCGACACGGGAGGAATCCGCTCAGGTCGAAACTCGAGGCGTTGAAGATGCTGTACTTCGAGTACGAGGATCTTACAGTTGGGTCAACCCCGAAGATGGACAGGTTTACACCGTCACATACATCGCTGACGAGAACGGATTCCAACCTCAAGGAGCTCACTTACCTGTAGCTTAACTTCAACATCTTAATTATTAGTTCCTATATCGTTATTTTTAATAAAACATAAACTTTTTACCAAAGAAACTAGGGTATGTTGTTTCTATTTATACCCTTTACAACTATGAGTCTTTTGTAACCACTCAGAACTTTCAAATACGAAATTTAATATGTAACAATAAACTTAATTAAATTTATTAGTTAGAAAATAATTTTGTACTTAATTTAATATAATTAAATTTTTAATCATATATATAATAAACATTCAATTCGTTTCAATTTTCTAAAATCTCTTTAGTAGAGAACAGTACAATTTTATTGTATTCAAAATTATTTAAGAGAGCGTTAAGATTAAAAATATATAAATTATGATTAAAACTTTTAGTTGTGATAAAAGCTTGGGAAGAAATTAAAAAAAGCAATAATTAGATATTATTATTATATTAAAACCTAGGCTATTAAAGTAAAGTAAAAATGCTTGAATTTCTATAATGGTTGGCATTCGTAATGGAAGAGTTATATAAGAAAATTATATTCTGTCTGGCATAGTATCATTAGTTTCTTTTCTCTAGTACATAATTTATTACTTCATTTTAATTTTTTATTTACTTTTTAAATTCTTAAATAGAAATATATTTTAAAATCTAATACATAAAAATGGTATCATTAATTGATAATTGTAATTATAAGAATTTAATACAGTAGACTTCTTATTTTTAATTTTAAATAAAATGTAATTTATATCATAAAAACTCAATTATATACATTTTTAGCTAAATATTAATCTTAATAATGACCAAATTATTAAAATCAAATATTACTTTACTAATTTGAAAAAACTTAAAAGAATTATTTTAAAAGCATAACAAAGTTTATGTATAAACAAAGGCTATAAAATAAATTAATGAATAGAAAAATACTTTTATTTAAAATTTTTAATATTTAATGATAAATATTACACTAACTACACTTAAAAAATCAATTTAAAAAAATTGACAGAATTATATTTTCAAAAAATTAACCAACAATTTCAAAAATAATATGTGATAAGTTAATATGTAAGTCAAACAAATTTATGTATTTAATTGTATAATATGAAATAACTAAAAGAAATAAACTATTTTTTTAATGTACCTAATAAAAAAAAAATTATATCCACTAATGTAAAAGAATAAAAACTAAACAATAATTTTCTGAGCAACTTTTTTCGATATTTTAATAACAATATTAATATTTTGGAAAAAAACGCATAAAATATAATTATCATTTAAATAAGTAATAGAGTTAATAAGAAATTTGAAAATATATTTTTAAGGGATAGTCAAAATTAATTATTTTCTTTCCCACCACGCATATTTTAAGGTACTGATAATTTACGTATTACTTGTTTCATACCACCCTCATATTATTAAAAGAATTTGAAACTGAATATTATATTACGTAATATAATTTATCAGATAGAATGAATTAATGACTTTTAACATACTTTATAATACCAGATAATAAATTGAGCAAAAAAACGAACTGATATTTTATAAAAAGAAAATAGTTAATTTCAGATATACTATATTTCAAATAATATTAATAACAATAATATTATTTATATTACAGACTAATTTGAAACTTCCACAAGATAGCAAAAATGATACTATAAATAATACAGTAAACGGAAATGATTAATTAATAAAATTACATATATTTGTTTATTAGAAAAATATTTTCACTCATCAATTCATAAATTTTAGTACCTAAAATATAATATACGTGTATCATTTAATAAAATTTCAAGAAACAAATATTGAAAAAAAAATCTATTGTTAAAACGTTAAAAAACTTTGGTTTTAATCTGAAAATATTGAAAAAATTATTTATATGTTTACTTTAAAAATCGTTTTAACATGATCATCATAAATTGGATTTTTTATTATTTTTATAATTTGTAAAGTATAATTAAAGTCTTTACATAATAAACCTTTATAATTTTAAACCTTGTTCGCTAATTTTATACAATTAAAATTTTTCACTACAATTAAAATTAATTTGAATATACTATTTTAAAATAATTTTAAATTGTTTTAAAAATTAAGTTTATATTTTTGTTAATGAATATTTATATTTATATTTGTTCTAAAAGCAGCAGATTAATTAAAAATTTATAGAACTACATAAAATTAAAATTAATATTTCAAATATCTCATTATCGAGCATTCAATTAGATATTAATTTATTTATGTAATTCATATGAAATAAGCATGTGACCATTTATAATATATGTACAGTGCTTAATACAACCAAATACTATATTTGACTTTTGGAAGCAAATAAGTATTTATTGCAGTATTTATAAGAGATATTTTTGAAAATTTATATCTGGGTTACACAAATAATTTTTATAAATATTACTATCTTTAAATATTGTAATATCATGCAGTGAATTCTGAAATCCGACATCTTTTTATTTATTGAATAGACGTTTATTGACCATTATATTATGAATGTAAATATCGATCTGCATATTGCGAATATAATAAGGTATATTTAAATTTATTATACACAAATTCAACACTTAAAAAATAACTATAAATAAAAATATAAAAAAATATAAAAAATATTTAATATGTAAACATAAATAGTGTTTCTTCATAATATTCCCTGTATTAAAATAAAAAAGAGATTTGTAATATTTTTTTTTATATCGTGATCATAATAGCCACTCATATATTTATGTTTTATTTTTTGATAATTCGTTTATAAGAACATTAAAAGATATGAATAAACGTTAAAAAATTCTTCTATTGTAAATACTTTATAAACAAGTTTTATAATAATTTGTTTAGTTATATCTATTTTTTTAATTAAATTTTTAATTTAATTAGTTTAGTTAATCTAATTTAATTAATTAATAGATTTTATTTATTTTTATATAGCAAGGAGGAATTTATAATAAAATTTAAAAACTATGAAAATATGATTTTCTTCATATAAACAAATTATTATATATCTGTTCGTCATTTGTGGAAAAATTGTAACGATTTGATGTTAATATTTTGTATTATATTAATATTAAATATTGGAATTGCATTTGCAAAGAATTAATGAGATAAGCTATTATAAATTACAATAGATATTATTAAAATCGATATTGTTGTACTGTTGTACTGTTAGTAGCTATAATCAGTGTTGACTTATCAGAATTAAAATACTATAATTATCCTTAATGATAAGACAATAAAAATTTGATTACTCATTAAAAGTAAAACTTGTAAAGGACCATGTTGCTTCGGTTTAACTGACAGCGGTTTCTGACTAATAAAAGAATCTTATTGATTTTAAAGCTTATGTCGTCGAATATATAATTAAGAAGTCGATAATCCGCATAAACACGAGCATAATATATGTGAAAATTAAAGAATTTTCGTGTTTAAGTATGTGTGCATCGGTTTAAGCTTGCATTTCGATTAATAATATAATACGAAATGATTGCAATTGCAGTTAACATAATAATCAGCACCGTAGACATAGCTCGAAAATCTTATGCAACTGTAATTATGATATACTGATTTAGCTATTAGTAAGACGGAGTAACGAAAAAAAATATCGAGCGACGTAGGAGGCGGAGGAAGATTACGCGCATTCGCGGATAGTCATCTAGTACGGCAATGGTGCAGCGAAGGTCAATAAAACATAGAGGATAAACCGAGGTGAAGATGAACCAAAAGTTAACGACGAAAGTAGTGAACGGCTAGGGAAAAGTGTCGTGTGCGCCTCGCGACGTTAAACCAATAGGCAGGACGGCTTTTTTCCCTCGAGGATAGCCTCTGGTTCCGAGCAGTCCGAGTATAAAATAAGCCCGACTTACATTCGTGGCATTCAGTTAGCAACTATCATCCCACGATTCAGAACATCTCGTCTGTAAACGCCAACCGATAAACATGAAGACGGTACGTAAGTCCTTGAAGCTGATTTGCGGATTTAATAATCAAACTTTATTCATCGATACTCACTGGAGCAACGATGAGTTCTTGGCATTCCTCTAGGAATCATTACTGACAATACATAAATACAACAATACCAATTGTTTCCGCAATCGGTTGTTCATTAGCTTTTCATTAGCTTTCATTAGCCTGTAAATCATTAGATAGCGTCATTACACATCGTATATAAAATAAGTCAAACCACTGCTAGATCATTCTGATACTTTACCTCTCGTAACTTAATTAGCTCTCTGAAATTTGTAAGAATCAATTACCTTTATTTTACGTATTTTAATTCTATATAAGAAGCAATTATATTTTCCCTTAATTACACTATTAATTTATATTGAATTAATAATTGTAATTACAGCCTCAATGCCTTGAAAAGTTTTAAATGCATTTTAAGAAACTTGGCGCATTACTTTAAGACTAATTTTGCTTATTAAAAAATTCTAAACAATTTAGTCTTGTAATTATCTAAAAAATCAAGTAATCACAATTGTAACTGTAGTTCGCAGTTTTCTTGGCCGTTGTTGCCATTGCCCTTGCCGCTCCTCAACGTAGATCAGCAAACCAACCAGAAGTCGTTCTGGTGAAAGAAACCCCATCCGACAATATTGGTCTCGATGGCTACAAGTTCGCTTATGAACTCAGTGATGGATCGACACGGGAGGAATCCGCTCAGGTCGAAACTCGAGGCGTTGAAGATGCTGTGCTCCGGGTGCAAGGCTCTTTTAGTTGGGTCAACCCTGAAGATGGACAGGTTTACACCGTCACATACATCGCTGACGAGAACGGATTCCAACCTCAGGGCGCACATTTGCCTAAAGCACCATAAATTTAAATACTCATTTATTTAATAAAGTTTTTATTACAAAACTATAGTAGTTTTCTTAAGTTTTAACCTTTCTTTATATTACATATTATTACAATGAGTAAATACTGGAAAATACTGACCGTTATAAACTATTGTATAGCTTACCGTATAAATGAATCGTCGAAGAATAAATTAATGCTTAAATTTAAAATTTATTCGTCGTTATATGTTCAACTTTGCAATTCAAATAAAAAAAATTACAATATTTTTAAAGGAGAATTATGAGAACGTTAAGTTTAAAAATTTTCAAGGGTTTTCAAACTTTCAAATCTTTAAATTTTCTATTATGGATGAAAAGTTAATTAAATCTTAACAAGACAAATAAGATTGCTTTCATATTTTTATTAATTAAATAATAAACTAACATTCATCGCGCCAAGCCAAATATAAATCTATTATAAATTTTATTTTTGTTCTTAGTAAAAAATAATTTTTTCTTCAAATGTAGTATCAAATTCAAAAGCATTGAAATTGAAATGAAAATTATCATAATAACATTTTTTTGTTTATAATCATAAGATAGTGAAGATAGTTTTCTGATTTTTTAAAATAGTTAGTTATTTATTTTTATTTAATTTAAAAAAATGTGAATCTATAAAAAGGTTATATTTAATAAATAAATTGTTCTTTGAAGTGTAATATCATATAACTAGTATGATTAAATATACGATTAATTAAATATTAGAAACATCTTTGTTGTAATGCACAGTGAATACTCATAATTTATTGTTTACAATATCTACAGTAGTAGCAAGTATTGTTTATATAAATAATAAAACACTTATTAAAATTATATATTTTAATATATTAATTTTTACCGCAAGGAAAACATCAAAATTGAATTCATTTTTCCAGAAATAATCAATTATGGATTATGTAAAGCAATTATAGCAAAATGATGATTAAGTACATATTTAAATTATTAAATCACATATTTAATATGATTAAGCAAGTCTTTCAGCTATAATATAAACTTTAAAATCCATAATATTTTTATTAAATATAAGAGTATTTATTAAATAATATGGGTTATAGCATTATATGTTTTGCATTGTAGTGTGGAAAGTTTGAGCCAGAAGCGAGATTTTGTTCGGGAAACAATTTTGAAAAACTTAACAAAACTATAAAAAAACTAGAATATTATAATAAATATTATTTTAAAAATATTAGTATAAATTATAATTTGTTACAATAATTAATGAATAATTAATTCACATGAGGGTAAGGATAACAATTATAATTAAGAATGCACTTAAGGTGCCTAAAAAAGGGATTTTTCTTACAACGAAATTTTTTACAACAGGATATCCGGACGATAAGAAGAAAGTTAGTCCGGATACCAGTGGATGCAGAGGACCGACCTAAGGGTTGATCGGCCACGGTAGCTATGCATAGTAAACTGACGGAAGAGGAACGATTCTAGAACAAATGCTAGTATTTAACCTAGTGGCGATAATAGTTTCCATGTCATACCATATATGTATGTAATTTATGCTTCACATAACTTATAATTTTATTTTAATGTAAAAAAAAAGAAAGAGAAGGTATTCATAAGTAATTTATTATTGAATAGAGTTTATAATTAACTGAAGAGTAAATTTAATTTAAACTTATTCTTAATGTTTATTCAAAAAAGATAAGCAAAATTTACTATTGTCGTTCGTTTTATGCAGATGCTTAGATTTATTTCTGATATTATTGATCAATGTTATCAATATTAATGTTTTCTGTAATTTGCAAAGAATCTTTACTCAAGTTAATTTCTTTCTGCTTTTCGCTCTTATAACTGAGGTTGGAAGCAAAATTTTGATCGGAGAAAATTATGAAAATAAATTTGTTTAAAGTTTCTTAGTATTAATTATCTTTATCTATTTTAATGTGAGTACTGTAAAAATCAATGTAAATGAAACATGTCTTGTCTAAATTAAAAGATAACTTTTACTAAAATAAGCTTATGAAATTAATTTTTATACGTAGTGTCAGATATTCTTAAAATACAAAAGACAGGTAGAGTTAAATGCAACTTCAAAAGTTTCAAATATAATAATAATGTAATTTATAAAGATAAAAATATTATTGGAAATTTATAAAATAAGATTTAATGGCATTAATTTACAGTAATACATAAAAATTATAATTTGAATTCACATTCCTAATATTATATACAATCATAAGCCAGTTTTATATAAGTTTTTATTAATTTATATCACCACTGTAAATTTCGTCATCTTCATCTTCTCCATAATCATCATATTCTTCATCAGAAACTTTCGTCACTTTTACGGGACAATTAATGCATCTAGATTCATTAACACCATAATTAATGCAAGTATCACCAACACATTCACAGCAACCGTCATGGAACCATCTGTAACTCATGGCACCCATACTTTGGCAATATTTTTTGCATTTACTCCACGAACTGCATTCAACTATGAAAGCTACTGTGCAATTTACTGTTCTTATATCTGGATTTCTAGAATAATTATATTGCCCATCAATAGATTCTAAAATAATAAAGAAGTACTTATATCATTTATTTTAAATTATTATATGAATATAGAATTATTTTAACATAAATAATAACGTCTAAATTTATATCAACAGTATATGAAATTACATGGACTTTATGCTGAAAAAATGTAATATATATATATATATAAATAATAATCAATCAGTAATTTACTTATATTAGAGAGAGAGAGAGAGAGAGAGAGAGAGAGAGAGCTCTAAAATAAAAAAAGAATTAAGAGTCATATTTCTTTCTAGTTATAATAGAAAAATTTAGATTTTATTTAATTTATAAATATGAAATATAAATATACTTGCGCATAAAATATTTAAAACTTTTCTCTTCACGATAAGTAAATATTTTAATAGGAATATCAACAGGGTACGTAAAACTTGACCATCTCTTATATACATCTGGTTCGTCAGTAAGAGCTTGAAACAATTCTGGAAATGGTTCGTCAAAATCTTCAATATGCGATTTCCTACTCAGTGGATTATTTGTTATATTTGGTTTTGGGCAGAGTTCTGTAATTTCATTATTATTTATGCGAACATACATATATGTATCTACTATGTATACATTATTAAAATAATTAACATAGCAACACTCAATAAGAAAATTAAGTATTAAAATAATAATATATTAAATTTATATACCGAGAAAGTCTCTAACTTTTTTTCCCTTTTTTTTTAAATTTTACGCTAAGTTTAATGTGATTTTTATTATCTGAATTAAAAGCATATGTTTAAATATTTTTATTTATTATAGAAGATTATTTGTAATTCTTATACGTTTATATTCTTAAAATAAAATATTATACTATATTATACTATATTATTAAATAATATATTATTTAAATATTTAAGACTAATGTAGTTAATAATACAATTACTTATTTTAATTAACTAAGGCGTATTACGATTTTATGTTAATATTTTAAATGTCTTAACTGAAAATATATTTTACATATAAATTCTAACCAGAATATTCAATTGAAAATAATAAGAACAGACTTCTAAAATATAAAACTTGATGAAAATGCCTAAAGCTGATCTTATATATTAAATGTTGAATTGTTTCATATTATTTGGATTTTATTCTGGAAATTGCAAAAAATAATATAAAACAAACATTCAGATTTTATTTCAGCATTACATATAATTAGTGATTACAATGTTTGTCGAAGAAAAATAGAAATTGACTGTAGAATTTGCTCATTAAATTGCAGATTTGCCGAGGAATTAAATTGAATTGAGCTTTAATTTACGCGCTTTAATACATTTTTAAAATGTCACGTGATATTAAAAACCTTAATTACTCGATATTAAAATATTATAATAAATGTTAATCAATCAATTTTAATAACATATGAATAGGGGATATTAAACGATGTTATTTAAATAGAGATAGGATTACATGTGTGTCCGTACGTATTATACAATACGAGTAAGATTTAGACTTACGGATGAAATACGCACCGAAACAAGAGCAGCATTCGTCATAAAGATAACTGAGACAGTTAAAACAATCCTTGCAACAGCTGCATGTGCTTAGATCACATTTACATCTTTTCAAGAGCATGCACTTGCTGACGACGCTCGCGCAAATTGCTTCATTACAAGCTTCAGCCAAGCTTACCGAATACAGTATTAAAATAACGATCATAAACATCGTTATTCTTGATATTAGTCGGGATAATATTTTGCGTTCCTCCATTATGAAGAGTTAGGACTACAGATTTAACAGTTTATCCACGACTTCAACACGTTACATTCATTTTTTAAATTAATTATTTATTTGAAATCCAAGACTTTGGATTTATTGTCTGGATTTATATTGTCTGGTTGAAACAGAATAAATATATTAATAAATATATACAAAAAAATAAAGATATAATATAATTGTTTATTAACTTATTTAAGTTTATTAATTAAATCACTTATTTGTTATAAACAAATTTATAATATAAAATAATACTGTTTTGTATTTGAAAAAGTCATAAACTGTATATATTTCGAATCATTGTTTACTTTTAAATCTTCTACAAAAAATAGTAAAAGTATAAAAATCAAAATATAAAAAATAAAAGAAAAGAATTAATATATTTTTTGTTAATTATAATAATTTTTATGTCCATAACCGAATAATAATTTTTTTAAAGCTATATTAAGAATAATAAGAATAATAAATTACTTATTATTTTTATTTTTGAATGCCTGTAATTGGTCTAATAAATTAAATATTAAAAAGTATTATTATGAAATAATATTATAATACATACCCATGGATTTATGAGCAATAACTTATAAAATTGATGAAGAGAAACAATAATTGGATATTATGTCCACACAGGCGCGTAAGCTTGCACTCACACAATTAGGTAATAGCATTAGTGATTTCCTTGAATTTAATAATGATACACATCTGACTACATTAAGCCGATATAAAATGAATCTCAATACACAGACATTAATGTCGACACAGGTTGTCAAAGATTCGTTATATAAACCTTTACAAAAAGTTTACAGAATAATTGTGTTTCTGTTTTTAAACTTTATTTAAATAAATGTATTTATAGTTGCTTTCAAAACTAGTACGATACTTAATTGTTAAAGAATTATTAACTAATGGAATGGAAATTTTTCATGTACGAGAATTCGTCTATATTTATATTTTAGACTCCTGTTTACTAAATATCTAAAATACTTTTTTTTACATTTATTACGATATAAATGTAAAATAATATCGATGGCATGCCTTAAGAAATATATCACACTGAGCTTTAAGCCTAAAGCTTAATAAATTGAATACGCTGTTTACAAAAATCTAAGAAACTTTGTTGTCTGACCTTCAAACAGACTACCAACGAATAAAAGAATCACGCATTTAGTTTCTCTTTAATGCCCACTTTAACGTCAACCACCCGCTGAGGATTTCCACTCTATAAAAGCCTGTTCTCCAATTTTAACCACCATCTCTTCTATTAGTATTAGAATTAAAATCGCGGTTAAGCTCACATTAACGTTACGCTTTAAATTTAATAAATTTAAGTAATGGATATATGTATATATAACGAAGTATAAGCGACGTTTGAAGTTTCTTAATTATCGGTAATAAGCTGGAAACGAATGACAATTTGCATCTGCCAATTGGCACACGGCATTTTCATAATGGAGAGGATAACATCTACCGTAATAAAATATTTCGGAGTCAACGAAGTAATTACATAATTACGAGGACTTCGGAAAGAGAAAGGATGCCTCGGAATCGAAGGAAGATTTGTTGTTTCAGAAAATTACAGAGAAAGGAATAAAAATTGTAGAAAACGAATTATAGGGACGAAATTCAAATCCGTTTGCACTTATTTCTTATCTGATTTATCAAGGTAAATTTAAAAAAAAAATTAAATTAAACACAAGTTGCGCTATTTACCATCTATTAGATGTTAAAGGTTATGTTTCCAAAGTCTTTTAAGATTTTAGACATTGATGTTTCTTGGGAAATTCCTAAAAATTATTCAACAGATATTTTATTTGAATTTTATTATTTGTAGGTAGTAATCTCAAATAAATGTTTACATTATATTTATATTTAAAATGACATCGAATTTTATAAATTTTAAATACATTTACAATCTGCCGTACATTGAAAGAATGGAATTATGTAGAATTTTAAATCAAAACAACAAATGGGAAGATCTTGCTGGTAATTACTATTTATAATATAATAATTTTGTGCACCAATTTTTAAATATATTGCAAGTACAATTTTTAAGATTATATAGTGTATTATTATATTTCTTTTTATTAATAGATAAGATGGGTTACAATGTTATTGAAATACAAGATTTAAGAAAGGAACAAAATCCTACTGATGAACTTTTAACAATGTGGGGACAATATAATCACACACCTGCAGAATTATTTTTTTTACTATCTAGAATCCATGTTATCCAAGCAATGATTATATTAAAACCATTCATTGATAATAAATATCATATTCTCTTGGGTAATGGCGAAAGAAACCATCAAAACATAGTTAAAAACGAACAAATAAGAAAAAATACTAAAGACTTAAAAATTGGAGTTCAAAATTTTAATCAAAATCAAAAACTTCATGAGAATACAATAAAAGTCATTGTAAATAATAGTACAAAAGAAGATTCAATAAAAATATTGAACCAATCAATTGAACAGCAAAATGAAACACCAAGTAATTCCAATAATTTATTAACTTCGATGCCTGCAATATTTTCATCATTATTACCTAGAATTTCTTACAATGAATTAGCTGCAGCAACTAATAATTGGAAAAAAGAAAACATATTAGGAAAAGGAGGATTTGGAACTGTTTTTAGAGGTTGGTTTTATAACTAATCATTTCTATCAAATATAATTTTTAATTTTCTATCTATTATTTAAATATTATTTAATTTCTAGGAATTTGGAAAAATACAGAAGTTGCAATTAAGAAACTTGAACCAAGAGGTTCTGATTATGATGAGAGTTATGCACTACAATTAGAACAATCATTTCGAGAAATAAAAATTTTAAATTCATTACCACATGAAAATATTTTACCTCTATATGCTTATAGTGTAGGTGGTGAGGCACCTTGTCTTATATATCAGTGTATGAAGAATGGTTCTTTAGAAGATCGATTACATTTGAAATATGGTTCCATAGCACTAAATTGGCTTCAACGGCAGGAGATTGCAAAGGGAACTGCTAGAGGATTACAATATTTACACACAATTCATAAAAAGCCCTTAATTCATGGTGATATTAAAAGTGCAAATATATTATTAGATAAAAATTTCGAACCGAAAATTGGTGATTTTGGTTTAGCTCGAGAAGGTTCTTCAGACGATTTCTTAAAAGTAAGAATTCATAATGATTGTCAGCTTATTACAATAAAAAATATGATTGTTTATTTTTGATAATATCAATTATAGGTAAGCAAAATTCAAGGAACTAGACCATATTTACCCGAAGAATATATATTTGAAAGGTGTTTATCAACAAAAATTGATACATACAGTTATGGTATTGTTCTTTTTGAATTAGCCACTGGTTTGTATGCTTATGATAAATCAAGACTTACAAATAAACGTTTGAAAGAGTACATTGATCATTTTGATGATAAAGATCTTTATTTATTAAAAGATAAACAAGCTGGAGAAAAGTATGATGAAGCTTATAAATATTTAATGTCTCTTGGAAAATGGTGCTCTAATAAATTAGCAGAACATAGACCAGAAATGTCGGTTGTTTATCAAAAATTTCAAAATTAATATTTCATACAACTAACTTCAATTGTTTTCTATAGATAAAAGTAGTTAAAATATTTCTTTGTATTCACATTGTTTATTTATTGTCAATATTTCTAAATACTCATTTTATGTTATTTAAATTAATTTAGATAGTATGATAGATTAAATATTAATTAATTTTCTTAGTTTTGTAAATCTGGAAAATATTCTATTTTAAAATAGAGATCTATAACAGGAATTGTAAATATGTATGATTTTTTAACAAAAATGTTTTTTTGTTATAAAGCTTTTAAAAAGATAACGAAACTGAACTCGTATTTTGTTTGTATATTATTTATTTAATATTTAAACTTAATATTGTTAATACTATTTTCTGTATTTAGTAATAATTATATAAGCTGTATGATGAAGACAGCAAGATCTCATGTATAACTAAATAATTTAATTATTATTTAAATATTGCTTGAAGAATATGAGAGCAGGCTCACAAAATATCAAAGTATTTCAGTATAAATATAAGAGTTATAATGCAGATTCTATAGATGGGCTATCATTGTGAATAATTAAAACGAGTTAAAATGAATGGAGAGGTATTTGTATATTTGTGCTGGCTGAACAGTGTTCTGGTTTTAATAGATAATGTGTTATTGATGTTACTTAAATATTAATAGATGTTTATTATATGTTTGTAAGATAATAATCAAACTAATTTAAACAGTTTTTTTATATTGTTTTTTTTTTTAGTAAATGAAATACCTAAAAATAATAATTATGTAAAGAGTAATAGTATTTTTATATAGATGTTTCCAAAGCCCATGAATAAAAATAAAGTATAGTAATAGAGTTCAATTATTTAAAGTATTAAATTAATTTATTTAAAAAATAATTTATAACGGGTGGAAAATTTTACTAATTAGTGAATATTATTAAATTATATTATATAATACGTTTTTTTACTTATCGTTTTATCATTTCAATCATAATTTTTTTAAAAAAGCTCTTTGTATATTATAATAACAATTTATTTAAGGAATTATTGTAAAAATAAACAATAATTTATAAAAAAAAGTTTATCTATGATACATTTTATATTTGAAAATTCGAAGATTTTTCTATTATAGTATAAAATCAAATAATTGTTTTTATAAAATTGATAAATTAATCAAAGAATCAAACATCGAAGAAAATCATTGTACAAACCAATTTATGAAATGGATTAAGCTACAAAGTATTTCTTTCGAATAAATAATATCCTGATAGATATTTATCAGCTGAGAACCATAAAAATATTTGAATTTTTTATTATCAAAAATAAGATACAACTTTTGCAAAAAATTTTTATGCTGAGCTTGAATCGGTATTAACACTAGCGCGATCTACCTTTTAAGATATGTAAATTTTATATGGTCGAAAATGGCGTCGATTACGGGTGGTCGAGTTTCGTTACGAAGCATCGGCTTTTTAAAAAACATAATGAAGAAATTACCTGTCTACAGATTAGGAATAACCAGTCAACTTAGTAACAGGTTTATTTATGCAATTCATCGAACATCATTACCAGCCATTAGCCAGGTAATGCGTCTCGGCACTCGTAACGTCTGAAAAAATCTGTATCTTACCTCCCTTGTATTTTAATTATTAATCATTATGTAATTGAGGACCTAAAATAATCAATATATATGGTTTTTTGTTCTTATTTATAAATGATCAAGTTTGTATATTTTTGTTATTTAAATTATTATTTTTTCAAATGATTATTTGCTACACGATGGACTTTATAAAGATACCCTTAATCATTATTCACTTGTCTGATTATTACACGTGATGCTTAAGTTAGCATTAGATAATATTTTTAAATAATTAATTAACTCGTATTCATTTCTCTACTCATTACCTATCGATCCATCACTTGGAATTAACTAAACTAAACGTGTTCTTTTTTTTTTTTAAATCATATTTTCACATATCCAAATATTTATTCTTGGTTCTAACTGAAGTTAAATTTAATAAATACAGGTTTATCATCAAGAAATACGACGATTTTGTTTAGTTGATAAAAATAAATTTAAATCAACGAATATTAAAGAACGTGTTTTAAAAGTTGTGGCTGCATATGACAAAGTTACGGCTGATAAGGTTAATATACAGAATTTTTTTCATATATTTTATATTTTTCAGAATTTGTTATGTCTACGGATCAAGCAGGTACGCCAGTACAGTGCAAAGCCACCAGTCTCACTTAGTTTTATTAATGACAGAGTTCTTTTGGTGCTTAAACTGTATGATAAAATTGATCCTTCAAAGGTATATACCTACCTTAAATTAGTGTTCCATAAATTTGTCACTCAATCTATTAAAATTTGTTAATCTTAATTGCTTTAAATCTAACTTTTCATTACCTTTGTAATAAATATTAATACAAATGTTATTTTTTTTATATAAAATTATATTAAATTAATGCTATTTATAAAAACTAGATTAATTTCTGTAATAAAAGAGTATATTAATACCAGCTTGAATCGTACTTGCAAATAGCCTGAGAATAATTAATTTTAATGTGATATGTATTTTATCTATCTATTTGCCTAAATATATAATTAAATATTTTAATTTCCTGAAGTTAGACCTTCAAAATAAAGAAATAAATATTAATGAACATACATTATGAACATAATATGTATCACTGTAGTATATTAGTATATTAATAAATTAATTCAATAATCTTGTGAATTATTTATAGCTAACACTGGAATCTCATTTTATGAATGATCTTGGCTTGGACTCCTTAGATCATGTAGAGGTTATTATGGCAATGGAGGATGAGTTTGGTTTTGAAATACCAGATATAGATGCAGAAAAACTTCTAACACCTGCTGATATAGTGCGTTATGTTGCAGACAGAGAAGATGTATATGAATAATTCTTTAAAAAAAACATTTAGTCAACCTCACTTTGTTTAAGTTTTGTTACAGTTACGCTTACAAAATAAACTGTATTCTACTTTTCATTGCAATATATTTATTGATTCTTACATGTGAATAAAATTATATTAATTCTTAGATTGAAGAAGAGTTTTTAAAAAAGGCTTACTATTTGGATCTTAGTAATTCACCTAATATAAGTAATAAATATTTCATTAAATTATTTTAACAATTTTAATTTTTAAATTTTCTTTAAAATAAATTTATTTTTCAATTTGTATTTAATTCCCTACCTAAAATAATGTAATTAACAATCAGAAAATATAGTAAATTGTAAAATGAAATTTTAGATTATATTCAAGCATTTTAATGTATAGGTATTTATAATGCATAATAAGAAATTATATTATTAGTATTTATAAATATTTTGAAATAAGTTTTTTAAAATTGTGAAATCTAATATGAATGTATCAGGAATTGTAAATGCTACATAACCTGTTATTCATTATAAATATAACCTATTTGACAAAATAATCTCGATCCTGGTTTACTAAAAATCAAGTTCTTGTTAAATATATTTTAATGCGGAGTTCTCATGACAAAATAAAATGTGTGATGCATAACTTTTTGCATTCAATTATTAATATTAAATAAGTTAATTTTACTGAATGCATCATTTATTGTTTCTCACACATATTATAAATATAAAAAAGTTATCATTTTCAATTAAAAATATGAGTTTCTATGCAGTGGCGAAGGGACGGAATCCCGGAATTTACTCATCATGGTAAATTTATTTTATATAATTTCGCACACAAGTGCAATATATGTTATTCGAGCGGCTATAAAAGCAGTTTGAATCCTCTTTTTGTTTAGGGATGAATGCAAGCTTCAAGTACATAAATTTCCAGGTCCTGTCTTTAAAAAATTCAATTCAAAAACTGAAGCTGAAAGTTTCATAAACAATAAATCTAATTTAAATAATGTTAAACATTTTGGAACTTCAGCAACAGTAAATAAGAATAAATACTCATCACCAACAAAATTAGAAGCATATAAACCAGTTTTTTATACACATGAACCAAAACCTAATTTTTTGAGAACAAAAAAATTATTGTCAAGTACTGAAAACAATGAACAATTACGAAAAGCAAAACAAAAAAAATTTGATCATACAAGTGAATCTTCAACGGTATTCAAACTATTTATACTTATTTTTTATTTTTATTTAAATATGCTAAAAGGTAAAAATTTTATTTTTAGAGTAGTGATCATTTTACTGTAGATTCGCATGGATATACAGAAGTTTATACTGATGGTTCATGTACATCAAATGGTGCTGGGAATGCTAAAGCGGGTATTGGCGTATGGTTTTCTGATAATAATATATTGTAAATAATATTTGTCATTAATTTTTAGTTTTTTATTCAAACTTTAATTTAATATTAAATTAATTAATAAATATATATATGTATTTACATATGTGTTTATTTGTTTCAAAATAATGTATGCAAAACAAGACTTTGATATATTGAAAGAAATACAATTTCATTATCATACTATTTTAACATAATTATTTTTCTTTAGTAATGTCTCACAACCTGTAGTAGGTAGAGCAACAAATAATATGGCAGAAATTCAAGCTGTAACAATTGCAGCTGAACAGGCCCAAAAAGCTGGAATTTCAAAACTCAAGGTTATAACAGACTCTAAATTTCTTATATCATGTGCTACAAATTGGATGTCTAAATGGAAAAGAACTGGTTGGAAAACTAGTGATGGAAAAGATGTAATTAACAAGGTAGAACTTCTTCAAATGGAGAAAGCACTTTCACCTTTAACAGTAACCTGGGTAAGCCTAGTTTTAATTTAAATTCATTTACCTAAACATAAGTAAAATTTAAGAATAAATTTAAAAAAAACAATATTTCTAGAGCCATGTGAGAGGTCACATTGGGGTGCATGGAAATGAAATGGCAGATATGTTAGCTAGAAATGGGAGTGAGCGTTACAGGAAATAATTTTTATAAACTCAATATAGTTAAATTGTAATTATTAAGTTATTTGATATAATTTAATTTTGGTGAATTTATATAAAATGAAATATAAAAAATTGTGAAAATAAAGTTAATTTTTAATAAAAATAAACTAGTAATTTTTTAATCTTCGTATTTTATGGACTTTGATTTTGTAGCACTCGAATTTTTTTTCCTTTGTTGTGGTAAAGGAGATATTCGCTTAAGTAACACATAAATGTCTTCTGGTGAAATTTGAAGAGATAGTAATTCAATCAATATTCTAAAATTAAAATATTTTAGAAAATAACAGCTAAATATTTAAATTAATTAAAACATACATAAGAGGTTATATTAACAAATATTACTTAAAAACTCCAGGAACAGCATGCACTCCTGCTAATTCGGCTAAAACTATAAATTCTGCTAAATCTTGTTCAGAATACGACATATTAATGTGATGTATGAATGTCTTATCGTAATAACACTGTAAAAGATATTTAAAATATATCTAATTTAATTCTATTCAATTATCCAAATAAACATGCAGATCAGCTGTTCGTGCACTACCGTAAATAAGAAATTGCGCCATCTACTTTTATTTAACGATTTAAATTGAACTGCTGTAACTTATGGACACTTGTCCTTATGTAATATTAATAATTATTCTTTAAATACAACAAATTTTACGAATATTACAAATATTATGTATAAAACTTTTACGGATGTTAAAAATATTATGTATTGGATATGAATGGTATTGAAATAAAAATAACAAATCACAATTAAAAACTTTATTTTGGTTTGCTTCATAAATGGGGAAAAATATATGTAATGTGTGTACCTGTAGGAACTTTGGACTACAGATTATATCTGGGACAATTGTCGATGAAATAATCTACTGTTGAAAACGTGTTTCTTAACGTCAGCAACGTATTATCAACGATGTTACAAAAGATCCTTAAAGTCTAAGCTAAGACTAATGTTTCGATAAATCTAAATTTTTATGTTGGTAACAAATATGGTATAAAATAGCTGTTTGGTACAAGTGCATGCTCTTGCACGCAATACAAACTTAAATCTATAATAAGCAATTGCTTACGTTATAAATTAATTTTGAAAATATATCGTAGAGCGATACCAAGTAATGTACTTGAAAAGAAAAGTATTCTTTATTATGTACCTTTTACATACGAATGTGTATACGTGTGTATGTGTAACTGTTTATATATCCAACTGCACATATATTTTATTTTTACCATGTTACGAAACTGTTGCAGGAATAAGTAAAGTACATTTCTTAAGATGGAATTATTTTTCATTTCATTGAAAAAAATAAAATGATAATATTGATGAAAATTTTTCCTATTTTTTTGTTCAATCAAAAAGAAAACAAACAAACACACAAACATGTTTCTTTGACATAATGGTTCATCTTAAAGAGCGAATCTTACACATGGCACTTTGTTTACCAACGCTCAGAACTTTTGTTACGCTGAACGTGGAATCAGCAAACTCGTATAAAATTATGTACAATGTCATTTAACCTATTATTCTGCGCGTTTAAATCATTCACTCACATAATTTCTTTCAAATGTTACAATATTTATTTATAAATTGTAAACTAAAATTGTTTTGGCAAATTTATCTAAAAATTTATGAAAAAATAAAATTTATCACATAAATTTAAAGTGCGTTAATTTAAAAAAAAAACAAAGAAAACAATGTATATGCAAAAACGCTCATGAAAAAACTGTCAATATTCGGGGTAAATTATTGTTTACAGAGTACTGTTTTTTCCATATGAAGAGCTAATTCAATGATATTTTCTATAATAGTTCATAAAAATATACATCACGCCTAGTAATTGCATCTTCCTTCTCGTGTTAATTCTCTGCCTAGATTCTCTTTCTCGACTTTTTTCTCTTGACTAGATTTATTTGCAATTTCATGTTTGACTGATTGACGACCTTTTCCTATCCAGAACACACCTCTGAGTGCTCATCCCAAGCTGCGACCTAAAATCAATGGACAATATTAATAGAAAGTTTTCAGTAAACGTTTTCAATGCAAAGAAAATAGTTACTTCATTATTGATTAATATTTATTAATATTTTCTTTATTAAGTTTATCATGTTGGTTACTAACGTAAAGATTAAATAGAACCAGTAGGTACAATTTAAATAAATATATATATATTAATAACTACGATTTGTAAACGAGAAAGTCAATAAAAAAAAAAAAAAAATAAAATAAAAAAATGTGTCTTCTAATCATAGAAATATGCAAAAATATACGATACATACTTGACACTCACGACTGCAATACCACTGATTTCCACACCCAGCGCATACAAATTGTGCCGCACGTTCGTGACAGCCTTGACAACGCGGTGGACTGTCTCTGTCGTCCCGGTTATCCCTGTTTCCTATAGAAAGCCTCGAATCTCTTTCTTCGATGACCGATGTTTCTTCTTGTATATCCTCCTTACAAACGGAAGAAAATCAATTATGGAGTGACAATTAGAACAATGACGATGTTGTCAACAGAAAAATCATTAATACTTACAACATGAATCAAATTATTCGAGTGCGTTTGCATTGAATTATTCACAACTGGAGTTATTGTGATTTCCGTCCTAGCCTGTAATTAAAGGACATTGAGAGACTCTTTTAATGTACCTTTCAATTTCTAATGCTGATAAAATTTTAAAATTTAATGACATAGATTGGTTTGAAAATAAAACGATACACAAAAAGTATCTGTGCGTTAATAAAATGAAATAATGCTTGAAGGATAAAATAAAAACCAATATCATAGTTACAAAACATGGCATCATACCTTAGAAGACGAAAGAAAGTCACTTATTGAAACGGGATTGGCGCCTTGATAAGCTTGCAAAAGATGTTGCGTCGCAGTCTGATGAGGGTTAGCCATTATTGTCGGTGTGTTTCTCTCTCTCTCAGGAGCAGTTAAGAGTCTGGCCAGGGTCGGTGAGAAGGTGGTCGGCCTTGGCGACTGAGATTTCGTTAGAATACCATGAAGAAGCGAACCGGAGGTCTGGGGTGAGGAATTTTGGCTTGGTGGTGCTGCGGCTACCGGATGCAGTGTTACGTCTGGATAATTTTGAGGTGTTTTTATTGGCTCTCCTACAGAACATGAGATATAATATTTACATTTCAATAGAATTGAGTCTTTTTAATTTAAAACATTGAAACAAAGCTGCTTTATATGAATTTCACACACCATATGAGACTTCTCTTTTTTACTTAGTAGCTGATAAAAATAAATAAAAAAATAAAAATAAAATTTTCGACGAGTAAATTATTCATATACAATCAAAGTAGTTATTTTTCGCGCTTCGTTAGTACACCTATATGTACTTGTTATTTGTTAGTACATCTATATGTTATTCCTAGATCTGTTTCTCTCTGCGCTCTGGCAGTTTAATAGAGCTCGCATTCCCATTACCAGGTTCGTTAAGTAAAACCCATTCCCCCCACCACTCATTCTTCCAGGTCCCTTTTTATATGTTTACCTTGTTGCTGACTTAGTTTGGCGAATTGCACTAGCACGTCCTTGAAGCTCATCGCATTATTGGGATCATTCACATTGGAATTACTCTTACAGGAATCCGTACTCGAGGGCCGAGAGTCGATATTACCGACAGTCTCCACGACAGCTCCACCAGCCCCAAGGCCCACGTTAACTGAATTTCTCATTCTACGGCCCCTACTAAAAATTTAAACACGATTTGTAAATTTTTTCGTCGAAAAATAATTACTCTTCCTAAGTTATGCAGAATAATTATTTAAAGATAAAATCCGATTGTGAAACTAACCGTCTAGGCACGGTCTCCGGATGTCGCAGTCTATAGTCCGCGATGATGGACCTCACATCGACGATGGGACCCTGCCTGCCCTCGCCGATCTGTCTGTTCTCCGGACTCTGAGCATCGATGATTTGCTTGGGTCCGTTCTCGGTGACAATATGATGCTTGGATGACTGCTGGTAAGGTCCCTGAGCCTTCCAAGCTCGCTCGCGTTTCAGGGTCGGGGAGGTGTCACGCTCATCTTTGGGTACGACAAGGGTCTTCTTTGTGTGGCTGGCCACTTCGTAGCCTTGCTGTCCGAGGACGAGGTTCGCTGGTGGCAAGAAGCCGTCCCCGGTGACGGGTCCATTACCTTCCATAAAACCCACTATCTGTCTACGACGCTCAATGCGTAAGTATGCTTCCTCCTTAAGTTTTCGCATACTCAGGATCTCGTTCCACTCCATTTCTTTGGCGCGCGCCAGCTCATCGAGATCCTATCGAAAAGAGGGTACAAGATAACGCACGAGAAGAGCGATAAATACGTTAAGCTAATATATATAAAATAATGTATAATAAATATATAATAATTCTCTTTACCTGGACTTCGGCTCGAAGTTGTTCGGCCCTCACAGTTAACTGCTCAGCGGTAAACTTATCCGAACCAACGAGTGAGTTTATAAACTGCTCCCGCTGATCGAGACAGATCTTCTTCGGGGTGGAATTACCATTGGCGGAAAGACCCAGGCAACCTGTGGAGGCAGCTCCTAAGTTCGGATCAACAGAGCGCCGCTTTCTTGTCTCGCGGCGATCATTTTGCTGCTGATGCTGCTGCTGATGATAGTGCTTGGCTGCGGCACCGCGTTGGCTTCCTGTTCTGCACTGCTTGGCTGTCGATTGGCTTGAGATCGTTGTCGTCGCCGTCCCAGTCTGATCGTACTGGAGCTTGGACGACTTGGAAAAAAGCACCTGTTGGACCGCAAGGGATATTGCGTTTGATCAAATATTTCGATTTCACTATCTTTCATGTCCTTCCTTACATATTTTCCAATCAATTATAATGTCTCGCTACCAACATCTCTTTTTTTCCCTTCGTTGACGCTACTTCTTTTCACATACAAAATTCGTTTCAATAATTTAGTATCCTCTTCATTACTTGTCCACAAGTACTTTAGAAAATATAATTAAAATTCAAAATATTAACTGTATTATTGCATTACACGATCAGAGTAAAAGCAGCCTTACTTGATATATATTAAAAATTCATTAAACAAGATAGTCATATTAACATGACATTTACATTTATATAATAAAGATCGATATAATAGGAATATAAATGGTAAAATCGTTTGTTTGGCTAAATGACGATAAACTTAAGAAGTATTTACACTTCTGCTTGAATTTCTTCAGTACTTATAGATTAGCTCGTTTGAGGAAGGTTACTAGCACTCGTAGTTACTTATCAGTCAGATGAATCCGATAAAATTCCTCTTTACCTGCTGTTGCTGGTCCGAATCGTTCTCCGGGTTCGGATCTTTCTTTTCCTTCTTCGGGAAAGCGGAGGAAGGTAGACAGTGAATTAAATTCCGATCAGCGGAGGCTGTCTCTTCGGGTAGGGCCGCACCATTCTGCTGACTCTGGGGCACCTTCGGGGACTTGCACAAGTCCTCGTCCTCGGCGATGGGCTTCGACTCCGAAACCGTGTCCAAGGATTTCTTTCCGCTGCCAGTGTTGCTTTCCATCGCATGCATTTTGTTCAGGCTGTCAAGAGAAAGAAAAAGCATTATTACCAATGATCGTCCACTCGGCTTTGTCGTTACTCCGGCTTCTTTATCAACGATTTATCTCTTGCCACCCTTCTATCCTGTTTGCCAAACTTGCTGCGATATTTTCTCGAGGTATGGGAGTCACGCGGACAGTAATGGGAGAATGTTTTATCTTGGCGTGGTAAATCAGTTTTTTTCAATGCTCAATGCTCAATTCTACGTTTTAAAAGGACTGGCAGAATTATTTCAAGGGCTAAATTTTTAATTCGATGATGGAACACGTCAGAAAACATATATATTAATCCCTAAATCAATAAGCTTTTTACAATGAAACTTACACTACTCGTTACACTCGCTAATCCCCATACATTTACTATATCACTATGTAGTAAACTAATTATTTTTAGGATGTATTGCATTCGGTACGTTAGAAGTGCATGTAATGCATCGTTATTGTAATCATTCCTAAAAGCGTAAATCATTTAGATTATCAAACGGAATTTAAATTAGTCGCTTTATTTACACGTAGGGTAAACATTACAGAGATATACGGCTATCGCCGCCATTACGGCCATTACTACTTTTAATATAATATTAAAACATTTTTCTTAATGGGAATGAAGGAAATTTGTAATAAACTTCTTACAAGGCAACTTTGATTGTTAACGAAACAAGTGTCAAATGTCAATAGTTGAAATAATTATTATATATTATTCAACCAATTATTATATATTATTAATAATAAATAATAATAACAATTAGCTTGAAATAATAATTGATGTGCAGGGTACGTATATTTTTTTGGGATATAGGTTAATGACTAATTCGAAATGGAAATTACGAGTAAATGAAAGGCTGATTGAAAAGATGATCAAGATTCAAGTAAAACCGATAAACAATCGTCATTCAAATAAAAATTTAAAGAAAGAACGAGAGTGTATGCCGGCATGCATTTTCATCCTATGTACGAAAACCGGTTGGAAATTCTGTCTAGTATGGACGTCGATAAGCGAAATCGAAGTATCTCATCACGGTGATTATATGGAATATTGACGTTTAGTGAAACGGCTGCGAATGAGCTCTCACGAAAATAAACTGCTTCGAGTTTTTTTCAATGCAAATTTATATTCTATTACAAAATTCTATTGAGATTATAGTCAATTAAATAATTAGCATTAAAGTGTCTTAATGCTAAAATTCAGAGGATCAAAATTTTTATTACGAAATTCTGAATAGAAATAAACACCCTCTATATTCAAATATATTCTAAACTTATTAATTATAGATAGTATAAAAAAAATATTGTATTGTATTGAAATTTACATTTCAATTACTAGGTGCCCAATATTTTTTATAAATGTAAATTAACAATTTTGAAACTAAAAATCTATTTTAATAATTATTAAATATAAGAGAAATTAATAAATTTGCCCATAAGCGATGTCTAGAATATGGTTTACATTTTCATCTCTTAGCTTGACTATTGAAAATAACCTCAAATCTTTTATAATTATTTATGTAGAACAATACAAAATTTTTGCTTATTTCGAAATGTCGATTTTCCATATGAAAATATTTGTTAAAATAACATTCATTTTACGAAAACCTCAAGAAACTTTTTCATGTAGAATAGTATTTACAAAAAAGTACGTAAGTACAAAACGGATACAAAGAGAATTTATGTAAAAAGTTATTTTAATGAAATTATATACAAAAGTGTAGAATTAAATGAGATAGAAATTATATGCAACACAATAATTTATTTATGCCAATAATTTTTATGCTCGTTTATGTTGATTGAAAAGCATTTAACAATAGTTTTGTAATACTTGATTTTCAATCTTTAATTAGGAATTCAATAGGGATTAATAATTACTGACATTTTAATACAGTGTAAAAACAATCGTTCCATGAATAAATGTTCCGAGGTTTCCAATCGGAAATAGGTATTATTAAATTTAATTAGAAAAACTAGGAAGAATTTCAATAATTGAATTTTCAATAGTGATAAACTCGGAAACCATCAAGAAATGAATAGTAGTAACTTTATAATTATAATGCAAACATAATATTATAAATATGTAAATGTTATAATTGCAGCGAAAAGTATAATGATAAGACTATTAGTGGAGGTCGAGGTTATATATGTAGGGGGTTGTTGAAAATCCAATTCTTCATGGAAAATAAAGCGTTTAGAAGACATACAATAAAGAAAAAACTAAAGAAAAAACAAAGAAAAATTAAGCGATTGACGATTGAGCTACGTAATCGAACTTTTGAAGGTATAATAATAATAAAAATGATGATGATGATGATGATGATGATGATGATGATGATGATGATGATAAAACGAATAGCAATAAGATAATACAGTAGGGCTGCTGTAAAGAGAATAAAATTCACAATTTTAACAAGTATAACATGCGAGTATAAAAATATTGTGAGCTTGAAGAGGTTAAGAGCAAACCGGATTGTTATAAAGTATGTTACATTAGTTTTCCTCCATTCCTTATCTTTTCCCTTGAAATTTCTTTTTCCTATCATTACTTAACATGTCGGGTTATGAAAAGTTATAGCTTTACATTCGATTTCTTTTTTCTTCGCAACTAGCCGTTATTTCACTAAAAACAACTTCTCGTCCCGACTTATATTTACCATGCAGTATATGTGTATTTGTATTTGTATTTCTCTTTGTATTTGTATGTCAAATGACTCTCGCTGTCCAATACGTCACACGATAAAGAATAATATGGAATTTTTACTTTTGTAAACATATTTTCCCACAAAATTGATGCGCGCTAATCGGACCCTTCATTCATTATATTCATAAAAAACTCAAATCTTAATACAAAAAGTATAAGCTACAATCATTTTATAGCCAATTCAATTTTGACAAGGTAATAAATTATTTTAATTATTTTTACGGTAAAACGTATTATATAAGTAAAAAATTCTAAAGATTGCTATAATATAAAATTTTTTTAGATAAATATTTTAGATGCTATGAAGAGCAGCATAAAACTGAATTTAAAATAATGAATAATATAAATGTTTATCTGTTCAAATAGTATAATTTTAATAATTATTTACTTATTATTTTCTTTTAATTTTAATATTGTTTCCAATGGAAATAAAGAAATTGCGTCATTTTTTAATTTTAACTTTTCAATTGATGTCTTTGACAAAACTTATTCGCAAGCTTAGTTAGTACATGATAATGCGCGTAAAAATAAAGTAATTTCGTTTTACGCGTCGATTACGCAAATCTTAATCTACATTGCTTAATTACTCACGTGTAATGAAATCTGCATTGAATAATAAGTAAAACAACTAATTTTATTTATTAATCATAAATAATGAAAGCAAGTTCTCACTAGATATTTTAATAGTTTGTTGTTAATATTTACGAAGGACATTAAGAGAACGAAAATTAAAAAAAAAATAAACAGTTTAACAGTACTACATAAAAATGTTAATTAATACTTGTATTTAAGAGCAAAATTTTGAAGAAGAAAGAAAATGTATAATGAACATAAAATACAATAAATATTAATGGATTAATGATCAAATAGACGTTAATTATAGGTAAAAAAAATGAGCGGATGCAATTGTTAATTGCAGTAACATTATGGTATTGTGGAAATATAACATAAAGAATAACATTTGAAATAGAATCTTGTTTCAAAGGAATGCAAGCGTTTAAAGGGAATTAAATGGCTGAATGATTAAATTAATAGAGGGAGAAAGGAGAAACGAATAACTATTAAAATATTCGATCAAAATGAGTCTCAAAATATCATAAGAAATTATAAATTCAAGAATGCAAGAGGTGCCAGATTCCAGGAAATTACTGATATTCTATTCTAAAAATATAGTTGTTCGTTAGATGGTAGATCGGTAGAATTGCGTTTTACGTTTTCTAAATGTCTTAAATGCAGAATGAGAAATCGGTTGAAAAATCAATCGAAAGTGTTACGTTATTATACATAGGCAGTTGATATATATATATATATGACGTGTATGCATATGCATACGTATATGTATATGAATATGATCTAATCATTATGAGCGAGTGGTCAAAGAGATCGAAAATTGAAGTATAAAGCAAATGCGGTAAAAAGAGTGAAACCGAATGTTCGCCGAAATAAAATTATGGCCGAGCAGAAAATGTCTAGTGAGGTTAGTTCAGAGTTTAAGGCTCGTGTATAAGAAATTCAGATGAGTATCGTAAAGCGCAGCCATGGTTATAAAAAAAAAAAAAAGTCCCAGTTTTCGACAGTTAAGCAAATATAGCATGGGAAAATTTGAGAGAGCGTAAATGAATTTGTATGTAGAGTAATAGAGCTTTTATAGAAAGCGAAGAGTAGGAGAAGGTCAGTAAGTAGAGGATGGAGCGAAGCTAGAAAGATGAGAGAAAGTGAGCGCGCGCGCGAAAAAGAGAGTTCGTTGCACTCAATGGCGTTCACTGCACTTAGCGCGCGCGCGCGAGCGAGCCTCCACTTTTCCGGGGCGCCGTTCCCTGGGAAATGATGGCGACGACTCTTCGAGGACAATACTCGCCTCGATCCTCCGCTCTGCCGCGCTCCACATCATCTGCACGATGACTGCGGTACTGATACTACTACTCCTGGAGCTCCCCGACGACCGGTGGCGACTGCACCGCACTCAACGCCAGCACTCGCGGTATTTCTCGATTGATCGGCCCTCCGTTGACTGCTGCGGGGAAGAAAGGGTGGGTGGGGACGTTCCGAGCGACGAGGAAGCCGCACGGTGAAAGCATGCGGCGCTCTGGGGGAAGGCGAAGGAGCGGTCGCGAGTTGGCCGACGATCGGAGCGCCGCCAGTCTCAACTTCCCGTGTTCCTTCCCCTCGCGCTTTACCGACACGGTACGACCTCAAGGCCTCCGAGGCAGCCGGTTCGTTCCCAGGTCGTCGGTCGCTCGCGGCTGTAACCAGCCGTAAGATCCCGAGGTCTTCGATCCCGCGATGATATGCCGCCGATCGCGCTTCCTCTGCGCTTCCTCTCGGCTGTCTTTACTCTTTCTTCCCTATTGACCGCGCTTCTCGCTCGCCATTATCTCGTCGTCGAGCAGACGTGGAGCAAAAGGTGCAACGGCCAAGCGAGTATCCGATAAACATCGTTGCACATTTCGTGTACATCTATCTACATTTCCTAATGCCTATCCTCACTTTGTTTCAACTGCTTAAAAAGTCCCAAGGATTTTTACGTAATGCCGATAATGTCAAAAATAGCAGTAAAGCCGTTGATAGATGTGTACCTTTTAATCTATCTCTGTTCCCTTATTTTTGTCTGGGACCATCAGTCCTAGGTTACCTAAGACCACAGCTCAAAGGAACACGAAAAAAAGAGATCTGTACTCTCAGACCTCGTTTTTCGTCTACGCCCTAGTATAGTCACGACACTTTACAATTCAGAACTAGCCATAAGGCTCTTTAATATATTTGTACCGATGAGAAATATAGTAGAATAGGCACGTACGACGTATTGACCGGCATCTCAATACTATATGTTCACCACTTGCGATTGTTCTGTTTCAAAATGCTTCTCAACATTATCGCTAAGCAATGTTATTTTTCATTATTATTAGATTATCCTGTGAAAATTCACAGAGATTATCATTATTTAGTGCTATGAGTATATTTTCATTCGTGTGGTTGAACGTTAATGTTATATACGCTGCTATAAAAAAAAAATAACATAATTTTAAACTGTTTGACTTAATTTATTTTTATTATATACAGTACATTATTATTAATTTTTTCCAATAAAGTTTTACTAGATTTTGTGTTGGTTCGACATTAAATGTTGGAAATCTAATATGAATACCATCAATCACGAATTCTTGAATGTATCTTCAATATTAAAATTACAGATTCTGTATATATGTTCAGCAGAACATGCTGTAATACTTTACTAATATTGTATATAACAATAATGTTATCATACTGATCTATAACAACTTTTTCTATCAACAATAAATTTAAATTATATATTCAGATAATTGATCTTTTCATTGAAATATAGTATATATAGTAACTGTATCTGTTCTATGAATTTATAATAATCTAGATTTTTATAATGACTGATTATATGAATATAATTGAAAATAAATTCCAATGAAAATTATTTTAAATAACAATGCAGCCCTTTAATAAATTATAAATTGTTGAAGATTGTTTATGCATTTCAAATGAAAAAAGAGCTTGCATAATACATAATGTAATAAACTATAACGAAAAAACTATTACGCAGAGTACATCAGATGTGCATATGAGATCAATCGAGGACCGAGTATTATTAGCGTAGCGTCATCTGTACAATAAAGACAAAAGGCGATAATAAGGAAAAAAATGAAGAACGGGTGAATGAGTGAGTGCATAAGTTAGAGAGAGAGAGAGAGAGAGAGAGAGAGAGAGAGAGAGAGAGAGAGAGAGAGAATTACGAGTTCAGTGACATTTTGACCTATATTTCAAATCTAGTATAGATACACGAAGTAAAATTGCAAACATTCGAAGCTTTATAAAAAATTCAATTTGATTTAACAAAATCTCTATAATATTTCTACTCGAAATTTAAAGTAATGTATTAATTCAAAAAATGTTATGGTTCTTTGATTTTAAAGAATTACTTGGTCCTTGCTTAATTTTGATTTTATTTAAGATATTTAAGAACTTTCCCTATAATTTGATTTTTTTATCCTTTGCATCAAATCTGTTAAATGTGTAAGATAATTGTGTTGTTAAGTTAGTTCAGAAGGGATTTTCAAGAAAGCGAAAATTCTTTCTCAATATATTAAATGAAAAACCTAGAATCGTGACATCATTTTTTATATTTTAGATTTTATGCCCAAAAGAATTATTTATAATAAATTATGTACGGATAATACAATATTATATTTGTTAGGATTTTTACTCTCTCCGTTTTTGAATAAACACGTAAAGTCTTAAATTCTGCTACATATTTTTTAAATACTATTTTAATAATAATATTTTATTAGGTTCAACGAATTAAATAACTAAATTTTCATTTCTTAAGGACTTTATAGTTTATTCTTAAATGAATATATATCATCACAAAAATATAGTGCAATTATTGTTAGTGGCTAACTACTCGTAATTACGTGAGAATATATTAATTTATTTTTAAAATTAAAAAAAAAAAATCTTATAAAATATATAACGAGGACTAATTTTGTGAACCATGTAATATTGACGAAAAAAATACTTTTGCCAAGGCATTTACAATTACAAAATTTATTCAAAATAATATAATTTTAAAAATATAAGCGAATAATATAAAAGGTATAATATTATTTAGCGATAAACTCAAGGCTATCGAAATTAATACCTTCCAAACATAAAGAATGTTTTTTTTATGATTAGGGATGGATTTTCGTTAAATATTAAATACTTAAGAGTTACTAGTATTTTAAAGAGTGTATTACGCGCTTGGTTTGATTTAAATCCGTACTGAAAACATGTAGGTAAAATCATCGCCGATGGAATAGCCTAGCTTAATTGGATTTGATATAAGGACTGAAAGCTTTGAAGGCCACGATTTTTTTTATTGGCGCATAGTCTATTGGTAAGTAAGTGGGCCAAGTCGATGTATCACAAGATCGGGTTCGAGGAACTGGCCGACTCGCAGATGTCAAGGATGCAAGACGTACTACCGAATGAAAATCCATCCCGATGGAACAATATGTCGGATGGTGGGCGCGCACATTAAATACAAAAGATCTATCTCTCCTATCGGTTAGCGGTTCGCCCACTCCACCCCGCTCTCTTTTTGTTCTGTAATAGTGAATTGTTAATAAAGTTGATTCCTTCAGAGACGTTGAGTTTCCATTTGAGTATTTTTAATTATCGAGTGCTCCGATATCACTGCGAGAAATCCTGTGCCGAGTAGTCTGATCCAGACGAAAATGCGCTTGTACCTGAATTCAACTATCGGATGAATGTAGCCTGCGAAATTCAGAATTTACTTTTCAAACTTTGTAAACCAAAAGCATTCGGCTTTGAGATTTCGCCCTTCTTCATTCTTTATCTCCGATTCTTTTATTGACATTATTCCTCTCCGTAACTTTTCATAACTAATGACTAATAGATGTCGATATTTTAAAATATAGTGGCAATATTTAGCTTTATCTAAGCTAAATCACGCAACTTGAGCCTTATATTTAAGTCAATAATTATGAATATTAACAATAATTTAATAAAAATGTTTGAATTATAAAAAACGCGAATAATAATCGATAATAGCTTCATGAGTGTTGGCGAACCTACGGTCATTTTTATATTATTCTTAGAAAAATGAGAACATTTTCATTGACATTGACGTATAGATAGTATGTACACACTTTAATTTAATATTAAGATTTAAAGTAATTAGGTGAGGGAGCAACATGAAAAGAGAAAGGGTGACCAAACTATTCTCTTTCATTGGAAGAAAGGACTATATATATAGTCTTCATCTCTTTTGATAACTTTACTATCAGGGGGATTACTAGTCGTTCGAAAAGAAAATCCTTTGAATTCTTTAATAATGAACTACATTCACAACATTCATCTTATTTAAGACCCATCAATTGTCATATTTCTCTCGTCACTCAATTTTTCTAACCAACAGTGCTTATTAAAAAGCAGCTTTAAAAAAGCTTAATATCAAATGTTGAACATTCTGATTGAAAATACTAGAATTGAGCAAACATTGAACAATTATTTTACAAATTCTTGCACATTCATATAATTTACATCTTTTTAATTTTTAAATAAATAAAATCAACGCATAGGATACATTCTCAGAGAGTCATTAATCATGTATAATAATAAATTATCCAAGTATTTATAATAGATTTAAATTTTTAATATCTTATGTTGGGATTTATGTTATGAATAAGTAAATGGATGAATTAAAACTAAAAATTTGTATGTTTATATATACTTTGTCACGAAATCAGTTTGATCGATACATCGTAAAAAAAGATATAATTTAATTTCGATGTGTTCAAAAATTGAGCGTAGAAATAGAAACAAATAGTTTATGAATGACTATAAAAATTAATTGTCAAAAGTGTTAATAGAGTCACAGTATGTTGGCTTTTACTAAAGTGTTAAATGATAAATGTAGAAGGATGAGAATGAGAATGAGAATGAGAAAGAGAGTATCAAGGATTTCTTGAGAAGCATTATACTACCATTACGCAAGTCATCCGTTGCAAGATATCCACAAGTTCAAATGTATGAGAAAAATGAGGATGTTCTCGGATCCTGATGCAATACAGAGGAATGGAAATTTCAGTATGATAATGACGCAATAGCAGGTCAAAACCAAGAATCTTTATGGCCGTCAAAAGAAATAAAATTTTCTGGAAAAGAAGTGAGAAGACTCGCAGACGTTCATTTAAAACGTCAAAAATATCAGAGATCGCGTTACAAAGTATAAGAATAGAAATGAAACTGGAGAACGGGCTAAAAAGCATTGGCAGTCACTTGATAAGAGGTGCGGCGCAGCTTCGGTCGTCATTGATCGACCTCGAGTCGCCGTCATTCCTACCGATAACTAGTCTTCGGCTCTGTTTAGTTTTCTCCTCCCCCACACTGCTGGATCTGCCAAACACTCATATTCCGAACCATGCCTTAAGCCATCTCGTGGAGCCGATTCGATACTCTAGCCCCTTCCCCTCTACTGCCACCGTCACCCTCCTTTCACTCGGCTGAACCAGCAAATTTCAACTGCGCGAAGCTGAACTCATCTCCGAGTCCGTCCTTGGCTGCTGGAATACCAGTCCTTCTGATACATGCATCGTACCTGCGACCGACTCTGAGCCGCTGTCCGCGTACTGAATCGCACGTACGTAAATAATTGCACGCGCCTTCAAGGTTTTTCGTTCAAAGCCTGCTACGTAATTGCTACCGACTGGGAGTCACATACGAGTCGCCACTCTATGTAACCTCCTTTTGCCTTCTTTTCCTTTGGATGTCCTGACATTCGAGACATTTTACCTCGAGCTTCCTGTATCTCAGTACAGAGCTTTTAGTTCATTGTCGTTTCCACCCTTGTGATCCCTCGACCGACTCAACGATCATTATTATCATTAACCCAGTCGGAGGATAATAACGAAAAGCCGAAAGGTTTTGGGGGTTCCCACTTAATAAATTTTATCTGAGATGCGCCTGTTTCAGACTTGCTAACTGGTCAGTGTACCGCCCTCGACAATACCATTATTTGAAATTATTTGCGCCTCCTGCCTCCTGCCTCTGAAGAATAAGGGGCGGGCATCAGCTGAGCGAGAGGACAACTTTTTTGTCTTACTCGTACGAAGGCAATACATCGATACGAGTCAAAGCGATATCGATGCAGAGGTGCGTCGGGGAGGGGTCAATATATGGAGGCCGTTCGCGTATCAACGTCCGCCGAAAGGAGAGCGGACGAGTTTCGAGGTCGCGAATAGGTCATGAGGACGGCGACGGGCTCCGCGCGTCCTTGCGCCGATCACCACTACAGAACGTAGCCGAGCCACTGAAAAACAAGTTCCTTCCCTCGTTGACTCGCCTCCGCGCTCTCGCTTTAAACTTATGTCGATAAACTATCGATTATCTGACTTTACTCACCAATGGTATTCACTTTGTTGAACCGAGGATACAACAACAATCGAACTGGCTCTAGTCGTCTCTATGACTTGTCAACAACCGAGCCAATGAGACTTAATTTATTTATTCACTCGGTCGCGCGTCTCTCTTTTTATTATTATGCAATTGGTAGGCTTTTAAAAGCCATGTCAGTCGTTTTTAATCTTACACGAGCTTTTGATCAGAAACGTTATATAAATCATGTAATCACTGATGAGAAATAATTTAACGGATTTCTGTGGCGCAGACCTCTTCTTTAAGCATTGTCGATAAGATGTCGAGAAAGTTTTGACATTTTGCACAGTTGTAATGCCTACTCGCTATTTTGATAAAAAAAGATCAGGATTATGAGTCCTCCTGGAGAGCAGCCAATTATTAATGGATGCTTGAAAGTGGGATGCCGGGAAGTGCGTCAACTAGTCGAGAGGCTCGATCGACCTCATCTATCCTGTCGATTTGGGATCAGTTTTAAGATCATACTCGTGCCGGCCTGATTAATCTTAAAAATTAGTATTATCAGTCGATTATCACGGCTTATATCTGTTTGTTATTAAAAAGTAAATCGCGAGGACTTAGTGAGGCAATGACATTCGATGTGATGGAAATAACAAACGCTGTCGCTAGTCCCTCTTCTTTTATATTTAAAATACTTGCTAACTTCCTCATGCTTTTACTTATATTCTCCTAATCAGTTAGTTTTCAAGGGAATAACAGAATCATCAACGTCTATGCTCATTATCTGCTCTCGACCACTACATCCACGCGCTTTAACATTATAATAACCATAAACGTTTAATGCCAATCATTCAAACCGTCCGAGTTACTGCTATTTATCATTGCTCTTGGGCGTATCGACTTTATTCAACGTAATTCTCTAATTCTCTGCATCAGTCGTATAAGCGCTTTCGGCTACTCGCTTTCTTAACCTAAACTCAAATCGATAATAATAATGTTTTAAAAAAATTAGAAGGAAAAAACGCAATAATATCGTCATAGTTCAACAATATGGTGGACCGATTCATATGATTTTAATAATGTAATGACTATTACCATATAAGGCTTTATTTTGCTTTAAAGCCATAAATATTTTCTACAAAACATCCAAGCCATTACTTTATCGGTCGGCCATTTAAACTAAGCTTTCTGATATTTATAAAAAAAAAAAAAAAAAAAAAAAAAAAAAAAAAAAAAAAAAATGTATGTAACAAACTGTGCAATCTTATCCCGCAATTTTATAATATGATTACGCATTATCTGGAAAGCAGAGTGATAAAGAAAAACCGCATGAAACCGGGCGCTTGAAAAAAAGTCTCGAATCAAGGATTGGTATACCTGAATAATCGCTCATTGGAAAAGAAACCACGTCTTCCTTCTATTTCTTTTTTCTCTTCTTTCTCACCTTTACAGAATTTGTCAAGGGCAAGCGTGGAATCTTTTACTTGGTCTAGAGCGACAACGGTCGATCTCACATCGAGCAACATTTCCAAGGATAAAAGCGGTATCTTTACACAGGATTCGATAATGACGAGACATAACCGTTACAATTACCGGCGACCCTTACCGAAACAATGTTGGACACTGATTTTAAGAGTGATTGTATGAATATATCAATAACGCCAATTACTCGTTGTATTACCTCTCGTCAGTCTATATTACGACGAAAATATAAGCTTATTATTCTCTTTTTTATCATTTTAATTCAGATTTTGTATGCAAGAAAATGAAAAAATGTATTATTACAAAACTGTATATTAAAAGACAATTACCAAATAATTTATATATTACAAATTATTTAGATGGAATATAGATATTATACAAAAACATTTGTCTTACTTAAAGTATTATACGAATTAATTAACTTCTTAAATGCTTATTAGAAATACAACACTCGTTACTCTAATAAGACTCAATGACAAATTAAGAATTACAAGAATTTTAGTTCTTTTCTACATTTATAGAAAACGAAATGAGTATTTAAATTATTTATTAATTAGTATCTATAATAATAATAAAATAAATATTTATGTAATGTGTACGTAAATAACTTAAAAATAATTAAATTAAGAGTTCTGGAATGTTTCAATTACAATTCAATACAATTTTTTTTTATATTAAATTTGAATTATTTAATTCGACTTGTGCACATTTTTATTACCTTCAGACTTCCTAAAAGTATTGACTAATCAACGTTAAAACAATATATTAATATTAAGACAACCTTATTAGGTTGAACCTACCTGATAGAAGGGAAGAAAAATAGAGAGAAAGACATTGTCTGAGTGTCAAGAAACTATCCTGGCCGATTCATTGGTTTAAATTTTGCATTTATATTATCAATGACGCTGATATTGTATATGTGTATATTCTACTTGATTCATTCTCAAGGCTAAGCTACTTAAAGTCAGCGATCGACAATGGGCATTACATTCGTACATTACAATATATTAAAGTTTAATCAAATGAAATATGCAAGGGTTATAAATTAATTATTTGAATAGTTGATAGAAAATGTTATGGTTTAATATGCTGTTAAGTACAAAAGTAAATAAAGAGAACTTAAATAGAGAGCGAGATGGAGAGGGGGGGGGAGTTAGTGAGAGAGAAATAATAATATATCAATTGTATTTTCATTAGATTAATAAAAAAACTCGTGAAATTTGAATAACATAAGTAATCGCTTTTTTGCGGAATGAGACTGGTAAAAGAAAAGTACGTTTGCAAAATTGAGATTGAATTGACCTCGATTAATCACGCAAGTAGAAGTGAAAATGAAACAGGTCACTTGAGATCGTCTTATTCCGGCGGAGCACCAACCGAAGCAGCTATGAGCTCTCGTGAATAAAGTTCGAGGAAGGCTAAGGCGCGCTCATTGTCTCGGGACTGTTGGTCGACAACCGATCACGACGAGGGCTAACATTGTCACGAACCTCAAAGAACGACAATGATGCGCTTATTATTATTACGATCGGGTGCGACCTCGAAGTGAGCACCGATAACGTTGCCGATAACGCCGCGATAGATTGGTGCATGACTGGAACGGTCTCACGACGGCGATTGGCGGAGGGGGGGTCAGGAGAGCGATGTAGATTCGGTTGCCGATGGAGGGAGATGGTTGCGCGGTCGGTAATGTAGGAACCGCTAATTACAGAAATGAGTCGCGCGACAATCACCGCTCCTCCATAACAACATCGGGAGATCAATGCTGTTATTCTGGCCTGTAGGGACAAGGGCGATTCGGGGATATAGAATGGACGGTGAAAGAAAGCACTCCGCGGCGACATTGTCTTTCGAGTCGGGTTGAATTTCCACAATTTAAAGCTCTGAGTTGATGGGAAGCTATCCATCTGCCTCCAACTCACCGTCCCGTATTTTATATCCATATTTTATCATCCATATGCAAACGTTTTCCCAATAACCAGGACTATTAAAGATAATCAACATTTCCAAATATAATTTAACCTAAACGTTACTGCCAAAACAATGCTGGACAACTCCTTCATTTAACATTGATATTACGAAATTTTTTGTAATTTCCCCCACCCTAATTTTATCTCGTATTGCAGACGATAAAATATCGTGTCATGTATTTGTTTGAAATTATTTATGGATTTCATAAAAATCAATGATGATGGACAAGATCCGGAAACACGCGCCAACGTCTATAATTAATCCTCTAGCATATCGGCACATAGATTCTCAAATTTATTTCCGTATATTAAACGAGAAACTTAAATAATTATCAGCTGGTTATCTCTGCAGCGGAGCTTATAAGGCGAAGAATAATGAAACGTTAATCGGTGAATTTTTTCAACGACCGAATAAAAAATAAAATAAAATTAATGAGAAGAAAAGCGTGAGTTTTATTGTATAAAATAGAACTAAATAGAATTAACGGTTATATAAAGACTAGAATTATTTAAACAATTTTGCCGTGTCAATTAAGAGTTAGCGATTTGACCGTTCGTTTTTCTTTTGATTTATTTTTCACTTATTCCTTCGAACCAATCTTATCAGCGCACAGGGGCTGTATAAATGATCAAACCCGGAATAAAGTTTACATAGTAGTATTGAAGAAAACGAGGCGATTGAATAAATTAATAATAAAAGTACGCCCAATTAGACGTTGATCTCGATTGTAACTCGTTGGGCAGAAGTCCAAAAAGGGACGATCAATGGCGGGGAGGGGGGTCGCGGCCGATAAGGGGAGGCGGTGCCGGTACGTGGGGACTATGTCTTTAAGAAGAAATACTCTTAGGTAGCTCATAAAATCGAGGTGAAAGCGAAAAAAGAGCTCGAAGTTTCCAAGTATCATGAGGTCGAGAAATTGTCCAGGTTACATCGGGCCTACGAAGCAGGAGCGTCATCACGTGTGCGCAACAGCGGCATCGGAAGCCGCAACAGCAGCAGCAATAGGCCTGCTTGCTATTGCTGATGCTTACGCTCCCCTCCGCTCATAGTTGTCGGGCATTTGCTGTCTCGCTCGCTCTCCCACTTCCATGCGTATTCAGCCGAATCCACGGGAATACGCGGACCTCTCTCACAGGGATTAAACCAAATTGATATTACTTCGTGCTCTGGTATTCAACTAAATAAACAGAGCTCGCTCGCATTTTTGTTCGTATTATCCGCCATTACCCCCTCTTATTCTCTGCGCCTCTCGAGCCGTTGTTAAGCTGTGCGCGTCTCCCAGACGTCTATCATTGAGTCACGGGAAGGACAAGGGGTTCTTCCTCGAGAAGAAGAGCGAGGGCAAAGATAAGGGCGACCGATCATCTTATTGAATCTGGCACGATGATGTCGATGACACTAAGGACGAGGAGGAGGAGGAGGCCAAGGAGCCAACTCGACGAATGAACTCTGCTCGAATTGACCGCGACGGCGTTGAGTACGAGGTTCTCCAAGGATAAGTCGCTTCTCCAGAAAAGAACCTAGCTAGGGATAACCGTGGCCATGTCCAAAATAATGATAGACCGTGAAATGATTGACTTATCGGGCTATCGTTCGACTCCCTAGTCCTTTAACGCCCTTTACACGATCGATTCACCTTTTTTTTTATTTCTCGTCCGTTCCCCTTCTCATACTCGTAATTCATACCGCGCCACTTACTCTCTCTCTCCCTCTCTCTGTTCGAATGACAGCCTCCTCTTTCTATTGCTGCTTTTAAGCTTTTGGCCACGCATCGAGCGCCATGAGCGTCACTTTCTTCAAATCGAGCTTCGCGCTTGCTTTTTCTGTCCGCTTAACGTCAAATCGCGGGTCGCCGGCTGCGTCTCTACGTCCTAACAAAGGGCACGGAGATTACGTGCGGCAATAATAATAACTCTGTATGCCGCGCTGAATATATAGAATTATTGCGCGCCTGTACCAAATAGACGATCTCCTGCCGTAACTGCCGATTCTCTCACCATCGCTCAGCAACAACTCTCCTGGTACGAGTAACAAATAGTTGGTTGGAGAATAAAGCAGCGCACTGGCCATCTTAAATATTTTGACTCTTCGTATATGAAAGAGCTTCTACTCATTTTTTTCCAGTATCTATTAATAGTCTATTTCGGTTATTGAAGAAGCTTCAAAAAGCGATCTAGTAACAAAAATAATCTTATTCAAAAGGAAAGTCGACACGATTCTTTTGGGCACATTTGCATGTGGATGCGTGACGTCTAGATTCGATCGAGAACTATATTTCGCCGCTTAGTTTAAACGCGATAACGAAGAAGTTCAGAACGTGACTTGGGTCATCGTGCTCTTGCTACCAAACTACCGAACCTCGCTCGAGCAAGGTCATCGTATCCTCGTTTCCTGTTTACTTTTATACGTACGTGTATGTACAATCACTACATGTCCTTAAAAAAAAAAAGCTTTGCTATGTTAGCTAGCTGATAACGGGAAAATTTAGGAAATTGATAAAATTTTTAGGCCTAGAAAACCAGTTGCATAATTCACAGCTCTAAGACTTATTATAAAATCAATAAAGTATGTAGAGATTATGAAAGAAAACGCTCGACGGCGAACGGCGATTTTTTTTTTTTTTTATATACTTGCCTCACGGAACTCAAATAAAACCGATTAATAAAATGTATATCGATTTCACTGTGGGGAGATAATAATTGATCTGAGAGTATCTTTAAATACTTCCTCTAATATGGAAGATAATGAGACACGGGCTGATTAGAATAGCTAATTATAATTGTGAAATATTTTTGGGCTTGCGGATGAGTTTCGAACATTCGAGGATTGGTCTCCGAGTGTTGGTTAATATGTTAGAATAAATCAGCATTAGTGAAATGATAGCACCAATGTTGTACTGCAGACATATCTTTGGCAAGGAGACTGGAAAAAGCCGATAAACAAAAACAGAAACGTCGAGACCTCTTTAAAGGTTATAACCTGTGCGTGCGCACGACTTTTTAATACAAATAATAAACAAATTGCGACTAGTAGCACTACGCGGTTCAGCTTTATTTATCGGATATAATAATAGGGATCGGCCCAACTGACCCGGGGCTTTCTCGTCTTAAAATATTAAAGCGAATTGCAACTGTTCGAAACAGTAATCGAGCGGAGAGGAGAGCAGTTCGTAAATAAGACCGATCTACGATTTTTCCGTTATTAATGCCATTTATAGCGCTACTCCGTTTTAGGCATGCCCGGGAATTGGTATCGGTGAGCCAGTGACGAATTATTCGAGCAGTAGCGTGGCAATAGATGTGAACATGTACGCTCACGTACATGTTCGTAAACTGGTCGTATTATGTATCAGCAATGGCGATTGAGTGAATCGACAAGCACTACTCGCCGACACTGAGCCGATCGGTTACTACGGAAGGAAGAAACTAAATGCTTTTGCGGATGTATAAGATTCAAAGAGAAGTATCGTAAGACATAATCGCCTCTTTCTATGGGAACGGGATCGAGAAGGTTAAGGAGAGGGCGGGAATAATAAGAAGGATGGAGGGTAGGAGGGAGGGAGACCGTGGCAGCGAGTAAGTCGATGATCGATAGAGGGAGTAAAAGAAAAAGCGATTAAAGCTGTACGGGCGATTCTTTGAATTCCGCACGGATATGCGCGCACGAGCAGACGGGCTTCGAAATAAAAAGAGCAGTACCGGTAAGTCAGGTAACTGTCGGAAAGCGCTGGCTCAAGTCCTACCCCCGGAACAATCTCTGGCGAATGGCGGCAGGGGGCAGCGTGAAGGGGAATGGGTCCCCGTTCGACGGAATCTGAATGGCGATGAGACGGGTGACCTGATCTAGGGGGAGAGGGTAGATGTATCATTATGAGCTAGGGGTAGTGGGCAGGGACAGGGAAGGAGAGGGGGGTCTGAAAAATGTTTCGCGAGGCAGCACCGGAAAAAAAAATGTTAAAACTTGGAGAGTCGTAAGGGTTGAACGAAAGTCGAATAAGTGATAAAAATGTGGTGCTGGTTCCGGAGACTCACTGTGGTGCGGGTTTTAATCCGACGGCGAGGAGAACGTCGATACCGGACATCTTTAGTTCCTGGGATCCGGTCCAGGGAGCCGCCGAGGTCACGGATCCCCCGGACTTGGTCCTCTTGCCAGTGGTAGCAACACCCGAACTCTCCGAGCCACCTTTAGTGCCCTTGGTTTGTTTGAGCATCTTGGCGTGAGCGACCTTGAGAAGGGACCGCTTAGCATCCTCAACGAGCATCTTGGTTACGGGTTGTACATAGACCGGGACTCCGATGGTAGGAACCGCGCCCCGGCGTAGCCGCGAGCGGACAGGCAATCCAAGCACCAAATGCTCCATGTCCTTCTCGTAGCTGTCGTTGGTAAAGTGGAGGGAACAAATGCGTGCCGTTTGTATATTAAAGGGTATGTCGCCGTTGGAGAGGGGAACCCTTCCGCAGGCCCGCACCCAGCGCGAGCGCACTTCCGGTATCTGGGGGAAGCGGTGGTAGCGGATACGCCGACCCCGTGTGCGCCGGTGGCTATTCCGACAGGTCGCGACCGCGCACTGCGGCATCTTGATTTCGATTCACGGCACTACCTGAAACACCAGCACTACTTGATGATATCGGGGCCCCCGGGCTTCTTCGTTCGGTTAAGCTCAGAAATGACTTGGGAGAAGGGACGCCCCTTACTCGAACATTTTCATTTTAGGCTATAAGTACCAGGCTTCTCGTGATTAGCCTTCGCCGAGAATTCTTTCACTTCGGCCCGAACGGTTCTACCTTACCCGGGCCATAAGAGTCCCGGCACTCGCGGCACTCGCGAATTCACCTCCGAATTTATTACCACTGCTACTCCTAACCTCCTCGACGGTCCCTCGAGAGCGTTGCTTAAATAAAGAGCAGGGTTCGCGTGTCCCCTCCCCCCGCCCCAGGACTCTTGTAATGTCGGTCGGAGTGCGGTTGGAGAAAGAGACTCGAGACCGGCAAGAAATTCGCGAGTATCAGACGTGCAATGGCCTAGCCTCGGAGGAGCTCGACGTCATTTTACCAGAGCGGCCGAAGGCAGATCTACCGTTCCAACAGCGCGACACGCGGCGGTGCCTCGCACTGCGCGTGTGCCGTGCGCGCTGGAGACTAGCCGATACGGTCGTCACGGCCCCCCGAGAAAGCCGCGCACGTCGCTTTGCGCTCAGCTCGAAGAGTGAGACAGACGCTAAGAGAAACCGTGAGACTGGCCGAATGAGTGAGTGAGAGAAAGAGAGAGAGAGAGAGAGAGTATGAGTGAGTGAGTGAGTGACCGAAAGATGAACGGAGGGGAAAGGGCGCGCGACACTTTCATTCGACTCCGACAGAGTGAGGGGTCGCAAAATGCGCATGCACGAAACCAGAGGGGAACAAGGGACAGAGGAGGAGGAGGAGGAGGAGGAGGAGAAGGAGGAGAGATAGAGTAGACGGCCACGACCAGGCGCTGTTCCGAGACGAGCTTGGGGTAGGAGGGACTCCCTGATGACGGGGCAGAGGATGGGAAAAAGCGGACGCGTCGTTGCTGCGCGCGGTTTAAGACGGCGGGGGATGGATATGCAAGCCGCCGCTGGAAGCGGAAAGCGCGAGCCGATGGAAAGGAAAGAAGAACGGCCGTCCCGGAAGAGACAGCGAGCAGAAAAGTCGAAAGGGTACATCAGGGTCGGTACCGCCCTAGTCGCCAACGTGTAACCCGGATTCAAAACTGGAAACCGGCTACCCTCTCTGCCGTTTGAAACTCTTTCCCCCTCCCGCCGCCGACGCTAGTAGCGAGAGAATACTATGACCGCATAGTCGAAAACTCATTGACGCCCGGTTGCCAGGTTGATAACTCTCGCGAAGGACCAAACAGAGAATGGCGTATCCCGATGGTTAAGGAACTGGTAGACGGGTGTTTAAGAGGACGAGAAGGGTATCGCTACTAACTATATTCTCCTCTTACAGCATAGCCAATCTCTCGCTCAACTCAAGGTTTTTTGTAACCATGTCTGAACCTTCGCTTATAAGCAAGCCTATATTAATTACCAAAATGATCGTCTTTCAAAGATTACTGACGCATGATAAGCTTAGAAATTATTCGTCTTATTTGAAGCGTCTCTGTACGGAGAAATCGATTATTAACTGGACCACATTTTCTTCTTACGATTTCAAGCGCATCTTTAATTAAATACATATTTTATGTAAGCGCACGTGTTGCAACGGCTATACGGAACGTAAGACAGTTTTTTTAATAATTCGTCGCCTCCCACCCCCACCTCCGCCAACAACCCTGCCCTGAACCCTTTCTTGACAAGCGTCCTATACACATATTTGTACACGCTCCAACTCGTTCTCCTGAGCGCGCCGTTAACTCGGATCGCTATCTTTCTGAAAGGGCCTTTTTCTTTTTTAAATACACGATAGTAACGAAATTCATTTGTCAAGAAATAGGACCAATAAGTATAAGAGGTGAAAAGAGAGAGAGAGAGAGAGAGAAAGCGAAACGCACAGTATTATTAGTTGCCTCTTACAAAACAATTCAAAGCTTCTTACATAATTTACAGGTCGCTACAATCGCTTCCGAAGTAGTCTTCGCTTCCAATGATAAGCCGTAATTTAGTGCCGCACTTGTCCTCCGCTTCCCCTTCTATCGGCATTAGTCCCCACCCTTTGCGCCGTGTATTAGACGGGTCATCGGTATTAGCTAGCTAGTGTGATTTGGGCGACGCTGAACCCGACTCGGATAATATAGTCATCGTTTTGAGAAAAGTACGCTTCAAGATCGCCGGCCAAGAAGAGGGTAAAGCGGCAAGGAGGATAAATAATAGCGAACGAGAAAAGTAGGGTCGGTACCGGCACCAGAAGACAAGCGCCAGGCGAAGGCAAATTTACTCTCGATCACGCGGTTCCTCCAGACAGCAACCGACGGGGCAAGCTAAACGAGAGCAAAGGAAGGGAAGATGGATGGGAAAAGGTTGGAAAGAATGTGTATGGTGTCTCAGACGAGTACGCGTCATCGTGCAGGTGGCGAGGGTGGGAGTGGCCCTGCGGGTAGTGCGGTGTTGCTTTTCAAGAGGGGTGCGGGAAGCAATTAGTATAGAGTGGGGGATGATGGCGGCGTCGTTGGTGGCGGCATCATCGGCGCGAGGGAATTGAACGGGGGATGAGGGGGAAGGGGTGCAATAAGCTGGGCCGGAGGGTGGATAAAAGACAGAGGAGAGGAGAGAAGATAAAAGAAAAAATGTGAGTAAAGCGAGAAAGCGAAAGAAGGCGCAGCTGCTTTTGACTTCGCTCCGGAGCCTGCGTAAACTGGCGAACCAATGATCGTGCTCCGGGCGAACAAGGAATCCCGACGATGAGGCCGAGGACCGCGCGAGTCTCAGTGCTTTATTACGATTACGAGCCGGCTGGGGAGGCAGCGACGCTAGCGAGGGAGAGCGAACGAGCAAACAAGAAGCAGCCACACGCAGCAGGGGTGGGGTATGCGTACGTGGCTTCGACGCCTCGCTCTTTCGCTCTTGCCCCTCTTTCTCTCCCTTTCTCTCTCTCTCTCTCTCTCTCTCTCTCTCTCTCTCTCTCTCTCTTTTCCTATCTTCCTAGGTACAAAACAGAGGGGGGAGTGAGTAAGCGAGTGAGTAAGTGAGGGGGGGGGGCATTCCCTCGGCATTCGCGCTCCGTTTCCAAGCAGAAGAACCAAAGAAACATTAGCCGCACATACATGAGTGAACGTATCTACGTCTTGCGAGATATGTGACACGAAAAGAATTCATCCGATTGCTTTTTAGCCAAGATTTGACATTCGGTAAATAAAATTTTGCGGCTGTTTTGCATCTAGTGATTCGATGGAAAATCTGTCGAGACTACAATGAAAAATAGAAAAGGATGTCGTTCATGAGAAACTTATTAAGCTCGGTAAACGATCGCGACGAGCGGTTCAGTTAGCCGCCCTCGTTTGTACAAGAACGAGACAGGGTTGCTCAGTACTCGTAATGAAGTCTCGCCAGTGCACTGTTAACCTATTATAAAAAAAAAAAGGTGAAGGAGTCGATAGAGTTACCGCGGTAATGTCGACTTCGTTGAGTGAATGCTATTCTTGGAATTCTACAGAACCAGGCGTAACCTCGAGACGTAGCGCACCTGTCGATTAGCATTGTTAATCAGCAGCTCATGGCTCTCTCGTATTGTTAAGCCTTAGGCTTTTATTAGTGGACAATGAAAATCTAGACTTAGTCTGGAATTGTCCTGAGTACGATTGTTTTGTGCCGCTGGAAGGAGAGGGTAGAGGAGCGTACATGATTTCTAAATATGCTGCGCAACAACGGTCAGCTACGACTTGAATATAAAACTTTACTACTTAACAATTAATAATGTATTATATGACACGTCACTCAAATGGCAGAGGATTTTTCGGAAAAGGGATTATTATTAATAGCGATTTATAAAGATAAATGGAGATCGAAATTTTAAAATGGTATCTCGATTAAGACGACGTGGCAGGGTCGAAATCGTAAGAGCTGAAGCGATGCTTCCATACTGGGAACGAGATACCTAAAAGATAAAACGGAGTGATGGAAAATAAAGAAGGGTATACAGAACGGGATATGTAAGCGGGCGGTACATTCTTCAGGGGCCTAAAAAGTGTAGGCGAAATAAGACACTTTCGAGGGTGGCTGTTGAAGGGCAAGCAGACTCGACTCTTCGACTAAATCGTTCTCTCTCTCTCTCTCTCTCTCTCTCTCTCTCTCTCTCTCTCTCTTTCTCTCTTTGTCTGCACACGCGCGTATGCGTATACATGCACGCATAAGTGCACATGGGAGACGCTTGGTGAGAAAGGGGAGCGAAATGTAGCTTCAAGGGTGGAAGGTCATCGACAGCGGTGCGACCAAGGATCCTTTGCGGGGTTCGCCACCCTTCTTCGCGTAGCTACCGGGTTCCGGGGTTCGAGCCGTTGCGCTCACCCACGGCCATATTAAGTCTGCTCCCCCCACTAGGCGCTCTTGTCACACCCGACTCGTGCCACCCCATGCAACAGCCGCTTCCATCGCCAACGTCATCGTTCTCTCTGCCTCGGCGCCATCTACCTACCGGATCGGTTATCGCCGCCCCCGCACTCGACCGAGCTCGCCCCGCCGAAGTCAGGGAATGCGTGCGCAAGCAATTGCGCTTTCCCTCGCGTGTCCTTGTCACACAAACTATATTCGTGCCTCCGAGTGAGACGATGCCGATCGATACGCTTCGCGCTGGTGCCGAGCCCCGCTATCGATCCGAGATACATTTAAATTCCGAGAGGGCCCGCATTCCTTCTATATCTCACCCCTCTTTTCCCATTATCACCCCCTCCCCTTTGTTGCTCTGCTGCTCTTGCACCGATCTTATTCTTCTTAACCCTCAATTTTTCGCGAAACCCATCATTTTCAATCGTACTTTTAATCAGATTCAGTTCACCTCAATTCTATCCGTACTCCTTCACGTCTAATAAATTCTATGATGGCTTCGCAAATATAAACAATCTCTCAATGTGATTAATATCATCGTCACCTAGACAATATCAGTATTCAAAATATACTTTGAAAATAGAAAAACGAAAACTTTTATTTCTTCTTTTTCTAGTCATAACCCTATTTGTTCTTCCTATACAGACTCAGCTACAACTGCCTGAAAATTTTTAGGTCTCACGCTTTTCCTTTACTTTTTTCATTTTACGAAAAGGTTACTATCAAATGTTACTGTGACTGGCACTTCAGTCTAATAGAATTATTTTTATCAGTATTAGCTCGGGTATTAGTTAGCTACCTCTTTATAATACAATATAATTTAGCATGTGAGAAATTAACATTTTCCGAAAAATAATCATTATTTAATAAAATACTTGGCTTTTCAGATATTTATGTAAAAAAAGTAAAAGATTACTGTGCCTTGAAGTACTTTTATTTAGTTTCTTAGCAAAAATCGATTCAACTAGTATGCGCTCATCTATTATTATTACTTTTTTATTCGTAAGTAATAAATATATAATAAAATAAAAGAAAGTTTTTTCGATTATTAAATTCAAATTCAAATTCAAGTTTTACGGGAGTCGTCAACAAAATTGTAAGCATTTATATAAAAATTGAGGGAAATGAAGAAAATCATTTGCTGGTTTAGTCACTTCAAGAGTTCTATCTGATAATATATACTGCTAGTATATATATATTTACTATTTAATAATAATTTTGTATAATCAAAGAACAAATAATATTTTAACAAAAAAACATATCATTTATAAAATAAATGCATTTCATCGTTTTCAAATGGATTTTATTGACCTTCTAACTTTAACATTTTAGGTGCTCTTACAAAGAGTATAAAGAACTTTTCATGTAAAAGTATCAATGGTTTGAATTTTTGTATTTATTTAAAAAAACAATACATAATAAATCATTTTTAATATCAAAACAGGCTTTCTGTTCTTACTTATCACAATTTGAAGATATCGACGCATTTTTTTTTTTTTTTTAATCACGAAGATATGTAATGTTTTTTTACATTTTCATAAGTTTTAATTTTCGATAGTTATCGATATGGTTTACGATACAATTAAACGTGGTTCTAACTTTACTGGTAGCACTGATGCACCTTTAATACCAAAACCATATTTGTAAGTCTCCCTCAAACTCTTTAGTCAAAGTCTTTGTTACGTTTACACAAATCATTAATTTGTAACTAGATAATGCTTTATTGTGTTCATTAAGTTATATAATAATTCTAATAAATAGATTTGACTCTAATATTCTTGGCGATTCGGAGCGACGTCACGAACCGTAAACTGTTCTATAATAATTATTTAAGTTACAGTTATTTATTGATCGACATTTATTATGTTATGTGTTAACCTTACATGAAACGATATTGAAACATACAAATCAATTAAACATTTAATAGCAATGAAATGAAAAATTTAAGAAACATTGCATCACGATGTTTGCTTATAAAATATTTTGTATGGATGTGCGATAAATATTGTTCTGTAATGAAGCTCATTTGAGCTTACAGTTTGTTTTTTAAAATTGATGTAAAAGTTAAATGTTGCTAATAAAAAGATATAATACTAAATAGCTGTTCAAAGTATTTATTGTTGATTTTTTTTTTTTTAATTTCAAAACATTTCTATTTCGATAATACATCTTTTTCACTATTATATATGCCAAATATTCATATTATTTGATATTTATATTGTTTTTTGACTCCAATGAATTATTACAATTCGAATGAGTATATTCTTTCAGTAATCTTCTTTTAATATTCATCATAAATATTTGTTAGGATTAAAATCGTCTGAAATCGACAGTGGCATTTTAGGTATGTCATTATAAAATATTCTAAGAGTAAGTTACATCACTTAAGTTTGTTAGTTCTGGTAACTTAAAGGGAATATATAGACAGTTTATTGGATTCTTTCTGCCTTGCAAGTTATGAAAAATAATAGTATCTAGGAGCTTCAATAGCTGCATTGGATTTCTGAAGAAACGTATCACAAACAAGGTTTTGACGCAAACTACTTTCGTTAAAAATTGTCGAAAAAAAATATTGATAACATTGTAGAAGGGCTCGGGATAAAAATCCTTATAAACATAGGTGAAACTTTAAACGGATACAATTGGGGCTGAGATGAAGGTAGATGTGGCGACTGAGGTAAGCCGATATCTAATTAAATTATCGTTAATTAAAAAGAAAATTCTATCATTTTTAATTATCCGTAATATCCATTTAGTTTTCTTATCCCGTGAAAAATAATTAAGGGATAAAATTTATATTGAAAATACCCTCAAAGATAAAAAATAAAAATGATCCCATCATTGGTCAGATATGTCACAGCGATTAGAAAGGCTCGAGGAAAGTCAGAACTTATAACGGGATATTCAGGGTAGGTCATAATACTCAATCAATATTTAATAAAAAGCTCGATATCCACTAGCGTATTCTGTATTCCATAGGTTTTTATCTAAACATACATGGAACTACTACATTAAGCTGTCGACGTACGTATTTCTCGCATGCCAAATCATTGTGATCGAGATCGTAATTTGATTCGCGGACGCTTCCTATCGTATGTATAATACGAATCTGCGACAGGAGCGATCCCAGTTTTAACATTACTGCAATTTCATTAGTTTTCGCAGTCGGTATTCAGTAGAATCCATAGGATATCAACATAGTAGCAGGATTTGCCCAATCTACATCGATTTGCGGCTTGAGGGTAGATCAGTCCACATTCATATGGAGGATATTTATGAAGTTATTAGAATAAAGGCAGTGCGAGTTCAAATTGAACTACGTATTATAATCGTGGAGCTGTAAAATGTTCTAGGCCTTATCGCTCACCGTTTTTAATAACAAGGTCGTGCCAAATGACGCGGAAAAACATGATCTCAGATCGCAAACCTGACTCTCTTCAACTTTATAATTCTTATACTCGCGAGCGAATTCATCATTTAGAATTTTCAATTACCACGTATTCGATCTTCAACTAATAAGGCCGAAAGTAACTCATCCGTGCACTTCGACAGCCATCGAAATTAATTTATGAAAAAGCAAGGAAGAGATTGATTGTGATTCATTAATCATTCCCCAAGTATCATACGTATATAAAAAAAACATCTCTTTAGATGACCACACGTATACAGAGACACACACACGTACGCGTGCACACACAAATACGTTGATATAATAATGGAACTATAGTAATGTAAATTATCCTTTAATGTAGGTTTTTAATTTATATTAACGATTTCCTTAGTAAAACGTTTCAGTTTATCCCAACTAACAATACAGAGTACTACGACTAAGATGATGACCGAAGAAAAATGACACATTCGTAGCTAAAACAAGGCTGATGTAGCGTTATATCATAAACAGCAAACTAAACTTTAAATTTGAAGTTGAAAAAAATTTACTGGTTGGCTATTTTAATTGCATTTGCTACTCGCTTAATACTGATAGTGACATTGTGTTATTTCGTAATAACGCCTAAATTTATTAAATCGTTAAACTTTCAGCCACTGCTAGCAATGAAAAAAATTAATATAACAAAACATTAGTTTTAATAAGGTTGTGCACATTAATTGAAAAAAGTTGCACACAATGCATAAAGTTTTTTGTGTAATTGAAAATAACGCTAATATTTATAAATAAAATCTTGATTTTTAATAATTTAATTTTCTTGCTTATTATTCTGTATATTATTGTTATACAAGATTTATCGATGCAGTAAATAATCCCTATATTATTTTTGTACTTCAAGTGATCATCGTCAAGCATCATTAGCAAAAAACATCAAAGTCTTGCTTAAAGAATTAAAGAATAAATCTAATTTCTGAAATCAATTAATGCAAAAATTATGGAATTGTTACAGTACTTAATAAATTGTGTTTCAAATAATCTTATCATAGGCTATTTATGAAAATTAATCATATACATGAGCTTTGACTTTTTTTCTAATTTTTCCAGTATTCGAAGAAGCAGTTTCCGTTAATCTTTTCGTGTTAGTATTAGGCAAGTATTGTCACATCAATATACATTCATATTCTAAAAATATCCTCAAATTATACCAGCAATAACCCCACTACCCAAAATAACCATACTATAAATAACCATGATAATTATTTGTTTATAACGATGTTAAAATGAAGATTATCCTGGAAGCAGTTATTACAAATATGATTTTCGAATCAAAGAAAAGGAAAAATATTGAGCCCAATTGTTAAGATTTTCAATAGATTTAAAGCTAATTTTTATCAGAAATATTATATCTTTTGCTTTCTAGTTCTTTTATAAATTGTTTCTTTTGTAATAACTTGGCTCATCTTACTATAACAAAAAAACTTTCGTCTTCTAACGAGTAAGAATATGAAGTTTAAACTATTATGTCTATAATTTAATAATGGAACGCAATTGTCTTTTGCCAACTTCGCGATCATGATTATAAATTAGAAAATACCGGAAATTTAAATTCATATTTATGTAATTAGACTTATTTAAAAAGTAAATAGAAACCCTTATAGCCAAAATTGCTAATAATTAATTTAAGTATATTACGAAGCAGAGTATAAAAAAAGAAAGATATATAATTTTAAATTGAAATTCGAAATATTGTAATTCAAAAATTCTTTTTGGTCATATATATTGTATTTATATTATATCAGAAAAGAACATTTTTTAATAAGTATTCATAATACTGACTTTACGTAGTCTATATAATAGATTCTTTTTCCACGAAATTATGTTGGTAGATTTAATTATAATACAGCACGTTATTTTCAGACAAGTGATTACCAGAGTTTAACTCACAATTTTTGTCTAATTCAATGTTTAATATACAACAGTTGGAAAACGTTCACCATTTTAAAGAGGCTCAATGTGATCATTCGTATACTAGTCAATGCAATCAGGTTATTATACCTGGAGAATATGCATAATTGGTCTGTAGTTACTAGGAAACGTCCATCGCACGTACTACCCTAAACCGCCTCTATCATCTTTCGTTACACGCATTTGTACTTGATTAAAGGCATTTCACGATTACGATTATAAATTATAAAATAACTGAGCGAGATTTTTATGAAATCAGAAGTTAATTAATAAAATACATATTTATATAAATAGTTTATTAATCTCAATGCAATAAGAGTAAAAATGCTTAAAGAAAATTTATTGCATGTTTCGCTAGGTCCAAGTGCTTAGCATTACAATATTAGAAGTAAACGCTTACGTAAACAAGTCATTCACTATTTTTCGGTTGAATTGAAATTTTTCTTTTTGGCAAATATTTTTTTGGAAATAGCATTGGCTGCCTGATCATTGAAAGAGATCGCATAATGTGATACAAACATAATTCATAATCCATGTACAGTTATACATTTAATCTGATTTAAATGAAGATACATTTAAGCAGATCTCAGAAAGAAAGAAATAAAGAAATAAAGAAAGAAAGAATGAAAGAACAAAATGAAAGTGTATACCCGACTAAAAAAAGAGAAGAATCCGTACGGCTGCTCTGAAAGTTGTGAAGAGCATGACATTACAAAGATAGAAAGGTGATATTAGGTCTCTTTCATAGAAGGCCAAGAACTGAGAGATAAAGCAACGGAACAACCTTTTTTCAGCATGGCATTGGGTTACGCGAAGGTTTGCGTGATGAAGCGTACGGCAAGTTCTTGCAGATCGTCAATGCAATGTCTCCGCCAACCATTTACGTCAGCGTTCCATGGTTCTTCTTCGTTCACCTCCCACCCTCCTATCCTTCGTTCTTCTCCCTCTCTGTCTCTATCTCTCGCTGCCCTTCTTATCTTCGGTCTTTGGTCTTCAGATTGACCTTGTAAGGATCCCTGACCTTGGAGAAAGCTGCAATCCTCGTCGTACGCTAAGCAATTTCGTTAATTTTTTCTTGCTTTTAATAGTCACTAGCTATTCAAGTTTCACTCTAGAGCTCGGAAGCGATGCCTTCGTGAACTTTTAGATACGAAGGGAGGATGACTTCTGTTCATAGGAGCATTTCATAAAAGCAAATATATTTTTACAAACTGTAAGTTTTTACTTGTTTCTGAATGACACTTTCTGGCTTATACGGAATATGAGAATGAGAAAGAGAATCTTTAATTTTTTGGAAATTTGAAGCTCCAGACCATCAGTTGGAGCCGTTTCTTTAACTTCAACATTCGACATTAAACAATCCGTCAAAGTATTCTTCAATCCGTATGCGAACAGTATTTTCTAACAGGTTCTGATATCCGCGACGATTGTCAACTTTTTCTAAACTAACTAAAGTTAGCGTGAATTCTTTCTTTCTTCTAATTGTGATATCCCTTCGCACGAACAAATACGAGAGTAGAATAAGTGTAAGCGCAAACATCATTCTTCCTTCTTTTGTAAGTGTACAATAAAAATAAAACATTAATAACGGTTCTCACGTAAATTAGTAATAGTACAAAAATAAGAAAACCATATGTAAACATATATTTAAACAAGGTACTCAGCTTAATGGAGCGTTACTGCATAATCGATGGTAACGAGACTTAATATAAAGATTGTTGGTAGGTAGTCATCGTTGTAAAGAAATTTTCTTAATCAAATCCATCGATGACATTTTAAAAAGAAACTCAGGGATAAAGGATGTTACCGTGGTTAAGAGCATTGAGGCGACGAAGAGACACGAGAGAAAAACTTGGCCGTCCTTAATGACTTCGAGTCAACAATTGTCATGGCATTAATCGGCGTTAGGTGGACCGATATGATAAAGAAATTAAGCAGCTGCCAGTAGCATTCATTCTTACTCCCCCTTCTTCGACGATCAACGACAAAGGGAGAAAGACGTTCACGAGCGGCGCCGCCGTGATTTGCATTAAAGTCTCGGACCTAACTCGCTCTTCCGTCCCGTGCAGATCGATTCGTACGTGCCTGGCTGAGTGAATGGATAAAGCACAGAGCAAGACAAAGAAAGCCACATGAGATACGCTAAGCCGTTACGTCGGGCCGAGGGGAAACGGGGCGATGAAGCCGAGATGGAGGAGGAAGTGGGGTTGAGCCAAAACTGCGGGCACTTCTCGTCGCTCCTCATCTTTTCATACCGGGAGTTTACCATGTCCTCGAGCGTTTGGTCCCCCTGGTCCCACGGCTTATAGACGTAGGGCATTTATCTCCAGCGAGGCCAGAGTTGATCCGACGACAATGACCGGAACTTTAGAGTTCCAGAATGACTGCGTCTTACCAGCCCCTTTATTATTTACAAGACTTCGCGGCTCGATCGTCGATCGAAAAAAAATATAAGAGGCATACAACTTCTTTGACGAACTAATGTATTTAAAAGCTGATTTTTAAAAGATAATGTCCTTATGTTCTGCAATAATTAGTAGGATGTAGAAAGAGCTATTGGGATTATACGAGCAATTAATTGGCAATAAACAATGATGATGGAAGAAGACTGTGTAGACCATTGTAGATCACTGCTTTGGCTTAATTAATAAATATACTTTAACGCTTAGTTCGGACTAATATTTTAACACCTATCAATGTTAACCAAATAATTGAAAAATTCTTCGAATGACAGTGAAGAAAAAGCATCGCGATCACGGAATGGTAATATGTGTAAATAACAAAAAGGGAAAAACTATAAATATTTATCATTTTTTTAATATAAGGTTTACATATTTTATACCATGATTAGATTTTAATTCTCTACATTGATCTATATTCATTAAAATAAACATTATCAAGATCTTCATCATCTTTTCTATAACAATCATTCTTATGATTGTAATTGTTGTTGTTGTTACTATTTATGTTACTTATTTTATTATAACTCTAGATTTAGATATAAATATCAGTAATTGCTCAAAAAAGAAATTGAATCAGCGATCGCGAATAAAAACACACACACAAACACAATTGGCATTTAGATACTATTGAATTAAGCAATTCTTCGAATATATTTCAAAAGATATTTGAATATAAAATCGCTAATAGCTTAATATTCAAATTATTTTTATTCCCATAAATTGAATTATTGATTCACATACTTAAATGACTATTGTTAGAAAACAACTTAATAAAAGTAAAATAATAAATAATAGCTTATGTGTTTTGCATAAATCAAGTATAGTTTCAAACGTGGGAAATGTATTTATAAATAACATGTCAGTAACTTCTAGCCTTGATTTCATTATTTCTGACATTGTGTTTGTATATAAAAAAAAAAAAAAAGGAAATCATAAATCAGTATACAAATATATAATTCAATAGCCATACCATTTTCTGTAAATAAACCGTTTTAATCTTTTTTAAATGTGTTCATATTATTCATAATCTCTGAAAAACAGAGAAAAGCTGATAAGTTTTCTGTACCAAACAAGGTCATTTATTTATAAATTAAGCATTTCGTATAATATTTTTTCGCGGCATTTCAACAATTGTTCGATTAATTCTTTTGTTATTGAATTTGATCTTTATCCATTAAGATAACAAACGAGTTATTCAACTCAAAATTATTAGATAAATCCTTACGAATCCCTTTTTACGTTTATTTCACAAATAAAAAATCCTAATTTAAATATAAAGAACACTTAATTCACACCTGCTATCAGTTATTGTAGCTCTAACTCTCATTATTTTACAATTAAATAAACCATTAAATAAAATTTTTAACATAAAAAATCATGATTTACGCAAATAAATAACTAATAATCTCTCTCTTTTAATAATCCGTAGTACAGCATTATATGTACGAAACGGATAAAAAATATTAGAAATAATTAACGCAATCTTTTAAATAAATTGTATAATACGTGCCTATGAAAACGTATATGTTCGTGTTTATATTTGATTCAACATCAATCGTTTCACATCGATTATATCGCTTTTTCACGTAATAACCCTTGATAACGTTACTCGTGTTAAGTTTAAACATATAGATTTCGTCTTTTATTAGGCACTCTTTATAAGAATGAAATTATTAGTTATGATATAATTATGAAATTAAGAGTTGAATTGTATAATTATATTAAATTATCCCCTTAAAAACTAGTAGACTTAATGGAAATGTAACTATTATAGAAAAAGAGTCTTTTTTTCTTTAAAAAGAATATGCTTCGCGCAATATTCTCTATTTGTTATTATTCTTTATTTTAATGGAATATTATTAATAGAAGTACGAAATAAATTACATTTTTATGCCTTTAAAGCCTAACGCATAATGATTCTGATACTTGACTTGAGTTCAGGTGAACTATAAAGATTTGATTTGAATAAATACGACTCGGTGTAAGTACCTAGAATGACATACAATTACATTTCTATGCGACATATTAAATAAGTTAAGCTTAAATTGCGATATGATGCATAAAGCCAACAAAATTCATAATCATGTTTATAAGAAGAAATCGAATTGATAATGATAAAAATAAAGTTTATGTATTATTTACGTGTCTATTATGCTAAAGGCCGCAATTGAAAGCGATGAAATTGAATTCAAGTGCGGTGACACGTCATCGAGCAGAAGCGGAAACGCTCGAGGTTGCTGCAGTGGATGTAAAGTCTGACCTGCTACCAGTTTAATTGGTCCGCGTTTGTTAAAATAATAGGCGCATTTGAAAGAAATAACTTGTACTTTTTGTACATTAATTCTAAATCATATAATATTTGAAAATTATTACTCCGCGCTTTACCGGCTCGGTCACTAGTTACTACACACGCAGAATTCATTTCGATCAAATGAGATTGCACGGTTTTTCTCAATCGTAGCTGACAAAATTGAAAGCCTTAGACTCCTTTATGAATTCCGATGTCGTTGCTTTGTTTTTTACAACCATTGAAGTGCTATTATTGAAAAACGATTTGAGGAACACTAGTAACTCCATTTAAATGTGCATGTAAAGGAGCGATATTGATGTGAAAAAACAAGTTTATAAAACAGATCTGAATGCGTGATTTATTTTTATTGGTTGGCGAATTGTTGTTTTAAAGTCAGTCACCGCTCCAGCCTCGCATTATCTAACAGATCGAAGTTAACGTACTACGCCAATTCTATCGATAAGCAAAATAAGACCAACAGGATCCTTTCCTTCTAATGACAAATCTATTTGATTGGATTTAATTGGCACTGTAGATGGATTTTTATAATAAATGAACCAGCATGTTGTGGGATCCAATTTATTCGAAATAATGAAAAAACATGTTAGCCTAATCCACAGAAATAGCCATTCCCATAATATTGTTGATATTAATGGCTTATTTAATTAAATAAATATTTCACTTCTCCCAGTAAATATTTGTCTACCTACAAGAAAGCAATATTATGAACTTGCTTGGCAGTTTTATTACGACAATGGTTTATTCCATTGAAATGGCGTTCTAATCATAATACATGCAGAACATATGAATTATCAAAATCAAAATCGGCACAAGGCTAAAAATGAGTAGTTGCTCGGGATTTTAATCGAAGCACATAGATTAAAGTTGAAATGTAAGTGCAAGAAAAAGTCATGCCATACGCATGTGTATTTATAGATGAGAGCCGTAAGTCTACGAAAAGCATTTCTCCCACTGTTTTGCACGTAATTTCTTGAGTTGAAATATCAAAGGGGATAAACCGAGAGTTAAAGAGAAAAGTGAGCCGTTCGTTTGGGGAATTGGGTGCATAAAAAATACCATATTCCTATTCGGGAAGTCGGGCTTCGATTTTTTGGGGTGCCGAGGTCTTGTTAAGCATGTCAAGCTCGAATGCCCGGATGCAGCTTCAGGAGGGCCTCGCTCCTCTTCTCCGCTCCTCCTACTACTACGATACTCGACTTGCCTCGTCCGCGTCCCACTCGTCGACGCCTACACGAGTACCCGTATGAGAACAGAATAACCTGAAGCGAGCCTGTTTTAAGAATGACCTTAGGAGCCGCTAGTGCTCCTTAAGATAATAAGCATTAAGATAATAAGCCGGAAAATCCGGCGGTAGCTAAAAGACTTCATTCTAATACGGCGCGGCTTGGTCCTGCTCCGAATAAAGCGGTGAACGCGGTTGGCGATCGATACTCGGGGTGCGCTTCCCGACTCTTCTCTCGTGGCCTGACGTGCGGATACCCGTAGCTGGTTCCTCAGCTTTTCTCCGGATCTCAACGCAGACGACCACCGCGGATATCGCTCTTCTGGAATGGCTTTCGTATCCAGCTGGAAATATAGGGAGGGAAAGAGCAGCTTTGGGTGAAAAGGCGCCTGCCTTGACTTTCGGGGCTGGTGTGCTCGAATAATGTGTACGCTAAGGCAAAACAATCGGGTTATTTTTACTCATGTCGGTGACGCGTCTGGTGCGATAGGGATCGGCTGGAGAGAAGTCGGCGGTAACCATGTCCGGCGACTGCCCCGTCGCCACGGTCGTCCCTATGAGCGCCGAAGCAGTGCCCACTGACTGACTGGCTAATGCTTAATCAGGCTTCCGTTGCCGGCAGCGACCGGCGTGCACATCCGGTACCCTACCTATAAATACGAGAGCATTTATCGGGCTCAGAGACCTGCGCGCTCGAGCGTAGCCGTGCCGTCCCCGAGACCCGAGGAGAACGCATGCGCCTGGCACCAACCACTACCGCCCGCTACTACTACTAACAGTACTACCACTACCACTACCACTACCACTACCACTACTACTATTACAGCACTTCCCCGTTTGCTTTCCTTCAACCTTCTATAACACATCCTTCATTATTAGCCTCACCATCCTGTCCGTCCGCCTTGACTATTATACTATACGCGAATCTGATCTCTTCCCTGTGCCGGCCAGGAAACGCCGCGATCTTCATGGGCACTCACAAAGCCTTGTTTCATGGGAAGCTTATATTGTTTTTTTTTTTGTTTTTTTAATATGTGCGCACGGTGTGCTTCGTAATTCTCATCGCCGAAAAGCCATGCTAACTGAAGCAGTCTTTAAACTTTCGTGGATGATACAGAGAGAGAGAGAGAGAGAGAGAGAGAGAGAGAGAGAGAGAGAGAGAGAGAGACAGACAGACAGACAGCAGACAGACAGAGAGACAGAGAATGAGGAAGAATCAGCAATAGTAATACCGACAGCAATAGCGTGGTTCAAGGGAGCCGTAAATAAGGACAGACCGATTTCCGGTACTGGTTCCCTTCTATCTCTGTGCCAGCTCTCTCGTGGCTTCCCCGTGTTCTGGTCTCTCCTCACTCTGTAAAGCTACCATCCATCTTGGACCCCTCCTCTTCCACAACACCCATTCTCCTTTTCCTTTCTATCTCTCACCGAGGGTCTGGCGCAGTTGCAGCACTGCTTGGGGGAATATAAGTCTCGATTCCACACCTCCGACTGTCGCGCGCTCTGGAGAACGCAATGTCGGAGGACTGTGGAGTACTGACCGATGCTGCATTGCTGTGGTCCGGCTGCGGAGAGAACAAGAATGTGCCAGCCAGTATTGCAGCTGTGAATTCTTAATGACTCTCGACCGTTATAATAATTCATCTGCTTCTTCTTCTTCTTCTTCTTCTTCTTAAGCTTCGACCTTATTCTCGACTGCATGAGAGTTCATCCCGAATAGGAGACTTGGAGGGGGCGGGGGTAGCATAAATACGAGAGATCGTGACGACGATGATAATAATAGCTAGCCGAGTTCCATTTGAACTTACAAAACCTTAGGATCGTTATTATTTATCTTAACGTCTGTCTGTCTGTCTCTCTCGCTTTCTCTCTCTCTCTCTCTCTCTCTCTCTCTCTCTCTCTCTCTCTAACTCAGTTCCATCTGAGGATCTCGCTTTATTTAACGGCCTTCTTTTTCTCATATACCTTACACTATATTAAAGTCTATTACCTCCCTAAGAATCTGTAGTTCATTTTGTATTACTCTGTTATCATCCCATTTGATGTCTGTCAATTTCTCTTAGAATTATTCCCTGCCACTAATATATATTGTTGTATAATAATTACAATAATTATATTCTTACTTCGTCTTTCACAGGTTTCAACACCTCTTCAATGCAACTTAATATTTTTCTAGATATTGCTTTTTAATAACACCTTCTTAACTATAATCTCGAATAGAATGAAAATTATTTTCGTTAAGTACTCAAAGTATCAGCTAAATCAGACAATTTATGCAAGAGATTTTATATATTTTTCATTGTTCAGATTAATTTTTATAATTCTATCAAATTACACATTTTATTATTTAAAAAAAAATCGCGTTAACATTATTACATATAAATAAAATTGTTAAAATTCTTACATCATTTATTAACAATTTATAATCCCTTTTTCTTATACGTATTAAAATGCAATTTACAAAGTCTTATCAATGGTATACTTTATCAAAACCATAGTTCCTTTTGCACTCATTTAACTGGGTTTAGAAGTGACGCAAAATTGAAAAACCGGATGTATATGTGGTAAAGAAGACGTTGAAGCTTATATTTTACTTAATTTAAAACCAATACTTGATAACAGTACATATATAATAGTTATATCGAGTATCAGCAGTACTAAAAGCTTTAACGATAATCCTTCAATATTCTCATTATTGTAATTCAACTTGCTCCTAAACAACATGAAATCATTGTTGATAGTGAATTGAAAAAATTTTATTATTCATCTTTAAACTAAACTCTCTTCACGAATTAATTTATTTAATATTCTAGCTATAAAGATGTCAAAATTTTAATTAATAAAAAATAAGAATATGCATCACAAGAAAAGAAGCTTATAAGATTGATTGCATTAATAAAAAAAAACTTTACAGAATACAGCACAACTTACAACACATGATATAATAAAATATTTTATTAGTACAAAAATTAATATTATTGCTATTATTTATTTATTTATTTATTTATTTCGTACTTTATTTCTATAGCATTGTAAAGAAATGTTTCTTTCTATTTTAATTATAATATATAATTGGGATTTACAAAATGATATTCAGTATTTTTTTTAACAAACAATAAAAAACATTGTAAATCATTTATATTTATATTTCGTTGTTAAAATATATTTAATAAGGCTTATGAAATCAAATTTTTTAATATACATCATGAGATGATAGCATATATACAACAGATAAAAAGCAAAAATTGAATATGCAGTTTATAATAAATATAATAATTATTTATATGTCATTGATAGTAAATTATATAAATTAATAAGTAATTAGTTAAATATATAAGATATAGATATATAAACTGAATGAAGCTTTTTAACGATATAAATCATTTAATACAAAGAAATACATTTATAATTTTTATGTAATCAAATGAAAAGCCTTCGAATTTCTTTTATCAATAATATTGATCATTGTATATTTAAAACTATTTAGATTGAGATTTGATAATTGAAAGTTAGCTAATTATTTTGAATAGAAATTTCTTATTTGCTATTTGATTGATTTAAAAAAGATATAAGCTAAAAGAAATATATAAACCCAATTTTATTCTCCTTTTACGTTGTAATACAAATGAAATCTATGAATACGAAAATTACTAACTCGAAGAGTTTTTCACTGACTGCTTGATAAAAGCTGTGACTCGATTGCTTTCATCGGCTTGAAAAAGTATGCACGAGAGATAAAAATTTTTTATTTATTTTTACTTTTACGTTACTTAAATTAAATTAATTAGTTTTCCTTTTATATTTTAATCACTAATAAGGAATATGATCTCATTATTAAGTTAAAATAATAATAATCAATATACTTTCAATGCAAGAACTCATCACATTTACGACAACAATCAATGTAAATAATAAAAATGATGATGATGACGACTATGATTATTGATAAAATAATGAAATGAATTTAAAGATAAAGTAATTTGGTCTAATATAGTTGGGCAAAATAGGCTTGAATATTTTTAAGATTCAAACGGAGCATTTATTTTTTAAATTCTAAAGAACATTTGTACATAGGCCACTAGAGAGCAATTTATGTGATATTATTATTTAGAATGATTATGCCCCATTTCAAATTAATTACAACTAATTTTCTATCATCCGTAAGAGCATTAAGCCCTCGGAGTCTTGGTCTGTTTCGGTCATTAATACGAGCTCGGAAGAGGTCTGAAAAATAAGAAACTTGACATGAGGAAGAAGATGGATAAATAAGACAATGACGATAAAGAGTAAAAAGAAGTAGAAGAATAACGATGAAGAAGTGAAGGGTTTCAAGCGGAGAATAGAAAAAAACTTTGGTCGTGTTGTTAGAAAATCGCGGAGCCGTACATGAGGTTCGAAATACAATTTCGGCCCTCGTTCTTGAGAAGCAATATCGATTGTCGCCAAATTCTTGTGTTTGCACTTGGTGCTTCGCTCCACGTGGGCACCACGCCTCGAGATCCACTGCGCTGCGTGGAGGGGGGGGGATTCGTGTCGGCGTTGATGTCGGCGTCGTTGTCTGCAAGGGACGTCGCGAAGGCCGACAGACGAGTCAGTATAGGGGGAAGGGCAGACATTATAGGCTTCGATGGCCATTCCTCATGAACCGCACGCTAGGAGCTTTCAAGGCCTCCCTCCTGTCGATAGCACCGGTCCCCACATGCCCTAATAAATACGCGTGCCTCCTCCCCTCTCTCACTCATCCAGCGCCCCCTCCAGCGCATCCGTTACCCGACGCCAGAGCAGCACTGGTTCCTAGGGGTCGGTAGCTTTGGTGCACGGGTCTCTAGGTGGTTCAACTCTAGCTTTCATAGCCGTCTCTGTTTGCTATCTGTCTTTATTTCTATTTATTTAGCGTCCCCAGGATTGAAGAAAGTGTTCACTTCGAGAGCAGGACGACGAGTTGACCAAGAATAAAAGGAGGACCGGTATCATCAGGAGCAGGGGTGATAATATGGCATCATCCATTTAAATGATGATAATAACGGGAACAGCGGAGGTAGTGTCAACAACAATAGTAAAATAGGATAAAGGACGCAAGGAGGATAGAAGAAGGAACGAAGGGGGATGTCAAGAGCTGGAACGGGTGGCATTCCCTTCATCCTTAAGGTGGGGTTGACGCTCGACGATGCGACGCTGCGCGGTTCGTAGGATCAATACCCGGCAACATCCCTGAAGCCAAGTCCGAAGCCTTCTAGGCTCGAATGGTGGGAGCGGGGTGGAAAAGCCGAGTGAGTGGCTTCGGCCCTGGTTCCAGCCCACGGCGATCGATGGATGGTCCAGCTCGTGGCCGCCGGCCTCCGCGAATCTTCAAATATTCGTGGTGGGAGTATATTCGACTCCCGCCATTCGACCCCCTCCGCCCGTGACCACCCCTTAAGCACCGTGCCGATCTTCTCCTCGAGGGAGGTATACCGTTCGCCACGTCAATACCGAGCGCCTGAACCCGATCGTTTGTTAAAGACTTCCCTCCCTCTATCGGTCCCCACCGTATTCTCTCCACCAATTCTTTTCGCTTTTAAACCGAGAGAGAGAGAGAGAGAGAGAGAGAGAATTTTCAAGTCCCTGAATCTGTACTGAAATAATCGTGCCGAAAAGCGGGAGTTTTTCCCGATGCCATCGTGTCGGGTAAGGAAAGAGCGAGAAGCGCCGAAGGAAAACTAGGGAACAATGGATTCTTGACTGTGGCCAATAACCCTGAAATATCCCTGGAATATCCCTGGTAAGCTTCGATGGCGCAGCAGACGTATAAAAGTAGACCCGTAAGTTATTGAATCGCGCGGTAAATCCTCGGCGGAGATTGGCTCTCGGAGTCGCGCAGCTGCCTGCCGTCTGATGAAGGAAGCGCGTCATGGACTAGCGCAAAACTTCCTAGGGTCGTTTGTTTATAAAACGCGGTGTGGAGGGTTGCCGTATTTATTTTTTATCGAGCATCGAAATCGAGTTTCGATTGGAAGACGGGCTGTAGGGAGCGATGAGAGCTAAGCGGGCAGGAATTCAGTGTTGTATGCGAAAGTTAGCCGCAAGCAGTCGTGATGCGCGGGCACACGGGATCATAAATTCCGGAGCGATACCAGAGCTCGAAAAGTCAACGACTTTTTTGGGCGTCGGCAACGGCTCGACGTAGCTATCGGGAGCTACACTCTAACGAACGGGTACCAAAGCAAGCGAGAGATCTGAGTGAGAGAAAAAAGAGGAGAAAGCGTGAGAAGCCGAGTGAACGAGTCGGGTAGCGTGAAGGTAGGAGGGGGGGCGTGCCTCTGTCTGCCAAGAAGATTCTGGCGGAAGGGATGCGAACGCGACGCCATATTGTTTTTTCTCGGGAAACTACTATGCTTTCGGGGATATCATTGGGATCGGCGCTGCGTCTTCGTCCTAACCCGCGAGCGTTTTTATTTTCTTTATTCTCCAGTCTTCTACTGTACGAATTTAGCGTTGCAAACATTGGCCATTTATTTAGTTCTTATATTTATTATATTTAGTTCAGCAATACTTTAGTTTATTCGTAGTCTGGTTTTGATATGAAGACGCGCTCGTGAGGTTCGGCTTCATCGAGCCGTTCTCGGAACCGCGTTTTGCGCACGACTCATGAGCCCAGACTTCCTCTCCTTTTCCCCACAACGAACATTCGTCACTTGTATTGTACCTGGCACGGATCACTTATTATACTTAAAGCCGTTGATTTTCAGCTCTCGGGACATTTTATTTTAGGTAGCACTAATTTAAAGTGGCTTTTTATCCTGCATTTTAATAATATCAATAACCTGATTCGTTAGAATAATGGTTTGCGATATTCTATGAGCAATTCCAGAAAAATTTTTACCCGAAAGGTCTCATCAACTTTCTTAAATAGTTAAAGGAACCAAGAGTCGAACGAGGTTTATTGGAAAGATTTTCGAATTTCAAAATTCCTCTGTTATTCATTTTTGTTTACGATTCTTAATAGAGTTTAATAAGAAAAGATAAATTACAATGATTTTTATGTTTTAATGACAATTTTAATAATAATACGTAATTGTCTAAGAAAGCATTTATAACAAATATTTAATATATAAAATGAGGTCTCGTAGTAAGGGAATAATTTTATATAAGATTGGGGATAAAGGGCGCACATCTATTGAAAACGGCGATTTTATACTAACACTCGGCATCGATAGATCTTCAAAGAGAAGTTCTGTCTCTCTCTCTCTCTCATTATATATATATATATATATATATATATATATGATTCCCTTATAGCCGGAATAAAAGACGGCCCGCAGGACGGTTTAGACACTTATTTAGCTGAATCCGTAGGTTCATCATCTACACAAGCTTAGATTTATCTCCAACTTGTCTTACTCCGACCATCCTTCAACGCATAAGGACGTATGCAGGTGTCCAATATATTATATTCGGCGAATAGTTTCATTCATTTTTACTCATAATTCGACGGTTCGCGTTCATCCGAAGCAATCGTGATATCAGGAAACAGTCTTTATGGCAACAGTATCTGTTCACGAGTCCAAATGACTATTCCGATACGAAAAACCAATTATTCTAATTACTAGAGTTCCTTATTATTCATTCTCACACTTTATTTCCTAACTCTAAAATGATACCTTTTATAAATGAGTCACAGGGTTCATTTCTATGGCTTCCTCTTTTTACATAATTCATTACGTACCAGCTTGTTGTACAAAACCCAGAAAAACTATGTAACACGCTGAAAGTAGATTTTTTATTTGAAAGCATGGATGATAAACTTATTTTTCTAAATAATATAATTAAATAAAAGTTTTCCGGTAATTTAATATTCCCTGTTAAATCATATAATCTCCAATTATTGGCTACTAAAGTACATTTTACATAATTATATTAAAAGTAGTTGCAATAACTTTTTAATTGGACAATATATTACAAAAATAGAATTATAAAAATTAAAATAAAGGTTATTGAAATTAGGTAATAATATAGTTCTTAAATAAGAAAAAAGTCATGAGATTCCCTTAGACATAATATTGTTTTAATGCCTAATAAAGTAGCTTAGTAATTGTAAATAAATAGGTTGCATTGAAGCCAGTATAGTGGAATTATTAATAGAAATAATGTAGGTAGAACTTAAAGTCGAAATAAAAGGCAAAAAGTAAACTAGATTCCATTAAAAACTAATTCACATTTAAGGCAATTCAAAAATTATAGCTCATAGACCTATGAGAAGCTAATTAGGTCATAACGTCGAAAGCAGAGACACGAATAGCGCATTGGATGGGAGAATGCGCGGCGGAGAGGGGGAGTAATGAAATTGATATAATTTTCATGTAATATTTTTGCGTGCACAATCATTCGGTTGTCCATACAAGGAGCGGAAGTCGGCGCTCTGAAAGCCCTATTACCTTATATCCACGTGCTTATTTAGCATAATTACGCAGCTGAGTGAAGGGGGGGGGGCTCGAAGTAAAGTCCGATCGGTTACCGCTCCCACTTCCTCTCGGCAGACTCGCGTTAATGTTTCTATCGTTTCGTATTCGGTCAAAGGCTCAATTCCTCGTCCGATTTCGGAGCTTCGTTACCCAAACGGGTGAACCCCTTCACCAATACAATTACTACATTTACCGACTTTCTTGAAATGCTAATTCCGAAGATCGGAATTTGCCTAATGCTCTAAAATATTTGCCAATAAATTAAATCTTCCTATCTCGCTCGCTCGCATTTTACCCCATTATCCATCTCTGAATCCAATCTGACGTATAGTTTAACGTTAATATTATTTTTCTTTTCTTTTTCATGATTGAACGTAAATACTCGATACATTTAACACAATGTACGCGCAAACGACAATAACGATTCGAGTTACATTGCGCGGAAGGTTATTTATAACAGCTGAATGAAATATTTTTTTTTTAGTAGTCATTTGTTCCGTTCAGCTCACTAGACTCATTTAACAATTATCATCGAAAGACTAGTAGTACGTAATAATCGAATGAATAAAATTATTAAATTAATCGTTTATTACTTAGGTTCGGTGCATAAAGATGCACGATTATATTGACAGGATACTACGTTCGCCGAGAAAGACCACTGGCCGGGACATGGTGCTGAGAAGGGAGAATGGGTGTTCGTCAAACAGGAAGCGAAAATATTTGATAAACGAGAAGCTGTTAGTGATCCGAGGAAGAACCGAGTTGAAAGTATGTCGGCGCTGATTCAGGTAGAAGCGTACGTTTGTCATCCTTTGGGCGGATTCGACACACTTGGTAGGGAACGACGTCCTCCTCCGTTATTTATTTACAAAAACTTCTACGTGTCCACTGTCAACCAAGCCCTCTATGCCGATCCAGAAAATCTGCAAGAGCTCGAACCGTTCTCTATCGTACTTCCGACCCCACATGACCTATGTGCGACCTTTGCTTGCCTGCGCGACTATCGTTCTCATAGCCACGTTCGAGACATCGATCGGCCCTCGACGCCTCGAATCGCAGGGGTCGCGCCCGTAGTTGGCGGGTGCTCGACTTTAGCCATCTCATCGTTCCTGATCGCGTTGGATGTGGAACGTCGCCATTTTACGAGAGAGTCGCCGCCTCTCTCTCTCTCTCTCTCTCTCCCCTGCGGCTGACGAATCATCGATCTTATTAGGCAACGCGTCTCGGGAGGATGTATTACTTTCAGCTACAGAGTTTTGGTGACGCTCACCTAGCTGAGGATGAGTTTCCTATAAGTGTCCGAGGTAAGTGGCTATGGTATGGAATCGGAAACGTAGACATCATTAACGAGCCGAGAAAAGTTTTGTGCCGTCGTCGCCTGATCGAGGCGCGGAGCGCTCCTCTACTTTGCCCCCCCCCGCCCTCACAAACTGACTAAACTTTTCTTACTATGTTTTATTTGGATGTTGGGCTAGTGGACTGCCGGATGGGGAAGTATTGAAAAACCTCCCGACCCCTACCGACTACGATTCGCCATTATATATTTTACCGGAAATCGAGACTACTTCTCGCTTTTATCTTCTTGCAACATGGGCAAAAAAGAGAAAGAAAAATTTGATTGGAAGTTGTATGAAGAAATGATTGGGTTGACGAGCTTACGTTGTCAGACCGATTCGCACGTTTGCACTTAGCCTCAAGATGCAAATATCCTATGCCACTCGTATAAAGTCATCAAGAGAAAGTTTAACAGGAATCTGCTATCCATCTATCATTACAGCCCTTACAATAGCCAACATTTCTGTCAATATTATTTATAACTAGCTAACCAATAGATTAGTTTCATTATTACTTTTACAAGTAAATACATATTTTTGTTATTACGAATTTAAAGGCAATGTCAATCTACTGTGAGTAGTCTCGAGTTTGCAGGAAATACTCGATTTACATAATGAAAACAGTGTGAGCGTCGGCAGGGAAGATTCGGATTAAAAAAGGTAAGACCTGATTGTTGGTTGCAAGAGAAAGAAGAGCTAACTTTTAGAGCAGGAGAGCTTAAAGCGTGTTAATAACGTGTCGTCTGGCCAGGATTTTTGAATCCCCAGCGCGCATAATCCGTAACACGAATGGGTCGAGGCACTGGTACCGACATAGGGGGGCGAGTGCGGAGAATCATCTCGTATGGATTGGAGCTCGTTCACCATCCAAGAACAGACTAATCGATAAAAGAAGCGCTATATCGAACTCTAGTGAAATATTGCTCTCTAAAACTCGGGCTCGTTCGAATCTCACGGACAAGGCCGCCTCGACACTCGGGCGTATGACAATAGCTCCCTCTACCCACGGTTAGGTACCCGAAATACCAGTTCTTTTCCCGGAAGGCCGACTCCGACCGCGTAAGGAAAAGACCGTCACCTCTGCTCGAAACCTCAGCTAGAAGAAGAAAAAGGGATTATCGTTAATTCTTAAGGGTGTATGTGTTGTTCCCTTCTGGTATCTGACTACCACCGCTGCCCTGCCGCCTTCACCACGGCATGCGGCGCCCTTTACTAGGACAGTGCAACAAACACTTCCTTAGCGGTTTATCGCGCTCTTTACCCCACCCCATCCTAAAAAAAACCTGACACGCTCAGGTTCCGCTTAGTTGAGAAGCCAAGAGGTCTCCTTTCAACGGTAAGAACCGCTCACGCATCGATTTTTCAATAGCTCGCCAGTCTTCGGGCTAATCAAAAATTCCACGAAATTTTCACTTAAAAGTAACATTATTTAAGATTAGCGTACGACCGATTTCACCAATCTCGCTCGACTCGCGAATTATTACAAAAAGTATAAACTCGGGGTAGGAATAATAATATATTCCGTATCTCAAGGTCACAGTCGAACTCAAGTCGATCTGCGAGTGTCTGTTTATTCTTGGGATCGCAGTTTTGTGAGTCTGGTCAATCGGTAACTACGCTCGCGTTTATTCCGAGCCCCCCTTAGGGTTTGCAAAACTTGCTTTGAGCATTTTTACATTGAAGATTACATTAGGTCTCATAGTAATCGACTCCTCGAATTCGGAGCCTCTGGCTCACGAGCACTGTATTCGACATCTGTTGTGAGAGCCTGAGCGCGCATGGTTCCCGACGTGGGCACAGACCTTGAAGCCCGATATGTGTGTGCCCTCGCGCACAAAGAACTCTCTCTCTCTCTCTCTCTCCCTCTACCCCCCCTCTCTCTCTTTCTCTCTCCTTCCCTCTTTGTAGTCTCTTCCCCTCTGACGGCCAGTAGTCGCCCCTTTTCTTCCGAAGCAGACCCTGGCCTGCACACGAGTAATAAACGGAGCACCGGCACAGCATTTATTTCTTCGCGCGCGGGCGATTATGTCGTTCTTGCGTATTATATGAACATGAAAGCATGCGAAGGAAGGGAAGACGGGGCCATGCACCAAAGGAGGCCTGAGAAATAGTAAAAAGAGCGTAGAGACATTCCGATGAGCGGATGAAAACACAAACACGTTCCCTTGTACCATACTCGGTGATACTCTGCACTTACTTTGTTTTCCGAGTATAAATGTATGAATAAGTTATAAAGCAATATTTTCGTATACCGGGCATCGCATTAGGGAATATACGATAGCCCCGTTTATAACGTGACTAATGTTTATCGTTAAGTTGAAAGCTTCATGGTTCTCATCTACTATTAATTTTGCAATCCGAGTCCATAACGACGGAGCTTCTGAAAGAACTTTCTCAATTCTTTTATCTGAACAATTACCAATGATGACATGGCTTCTGAATTTGATTTAATATGGGCTTTTCAAATAACGGTATTCATTCAATTAGTCATGTACTTAACAGCTTTGAACGGTAGATACTTGAAACACATAAAATTCTGTAAAAATAAAACTGCCACTTAAACTTGAATTAGAGTAAATAAAATTATTTATAAGCATATTTATTTATCAACAAATTATATACATTTTTCTTTTTTTTTCTTATACTTAAGATTAATATATCAAATAATATTGATAATTAAGGTTTGATAATTAACATTATCAAATTCGATATTAATAATTAACATTAAATTGAATTTAATGTTAACGTAACCCTTGACTTTTACAACACTCTATAAAAGCATCTCGTTAGATATTAATATTAATCCAACAATCCCACAAAAATTATCTATTCGATTTGTCAGTTCCATATCTATCATTATTTTATATAATAATTTGTATCAAGAGGCTCCCTTTTTACATATCGAACTTGACCTCTTCAACATATGCATAGGTGTACGTATATATATTATTATATATAGAACACTGTGAGGTCAGTCACTCGGGAAGCTTTTAGCCAACATAATTGCGTAATCAGATAAGCTATAGTTCACAGCAACAAGAAAATTAATGCTGATACTTTACTCTTTCGATTTAATTTCCGTTATTTACTCGATATTTTAATACCATATTTTGTAATAGAAGAAAACTTTTATTTATTAAAGATCAAAATATAGTTTATGCAGAACAATCATAGTTCCGTATAATCTTAGGTAAGAGTAATTATGTAGGTTACGAAAAAAAATTCAAAAATTAAGATATGATATATTTAAAAAATTCCTAATTTCAGTTTATTTTATGAAAAAAGACACTTCCGAAGTCAATACAAAGATTTATAACTTTGTTGCACAAGCAAGCTTAACTGGTAATGAAAGTTACTTTAAATAAACAGCTTCGAACTTTTTAACGTCTGAAGAAATTGAATAAATTTGGTCTCCTTAGATAGAGATTTTTCGTTTTAAAATCGTGGTCAGTAATCGGAGAGAGATAATGTAGAGCACAGTAAATATGGTGACTAATATACCTTTAGAGTCAAAAAACTTTCTCACAGGAAATAATTTTTTTACCCAAAACATAATAAATAACAAAAGACTTTAGATATTTTATTCTTTCAATGCGTGTATACAATTAGGATCTCATTTTTCAATGATTATATGACATAAGAATGAAATAAGAATAAAAATAAACATCATTTTTAATTTTCTTTTTCAAAACTGAGAGGTCTTTAATGGATTCTGATCCCTTTTAGCAATTTTCTAACCACTTGAAAACACTGTTAAGACTCTGGGTCTCGATTTTATAATATTACTTCATCATATTAAAGCTCCTTATGTTAATTTTACTAAAAAGCACTGTATTATAATTTTGAATTAAATGAAGGAAACTAACAGCTTTTGAAATATAATATTAAATAAAAAAAATAACAAATACTAAAAAAAAAATAATTATAGAATAATAGTCAGATCGTTTAAATATAAACTTGAACAAAAAAACTGCAGATAATCTGAGTAATCTACAGTAAGTCTATTTCTTCAGGCATCACGAGTTGTGTAAAATAATAAAAGAAATATTTACAATTGTTTAAATTGGTTCATCTTTAGATTTTTTTGTCTATTGTTCAATAAATCAAAATCTAAAGATCGTAATCACTAGAAGATTAATCATTATTTCTTAATAAATTTAAAAATCTTAAAAAATCTAAAAATCTTATATCATTATAATTATTATAAATGTTTACTTCTGTATATTTAATAATGATTATTACTCCTTCATTGAAAATTTCAAAGCATATTTAATACACAAAATATATTATAAAAAAAAAAAAAAAATTAAACCAACTTTTTTACTTTAATCTAGTTTAAAAAATCAGAAAATATTTATTTTTAATTTTTTAATAAATTAATAAATTTTTTAACTTAAATAAATTTGGTATTGTTTCCTGCATTACTTATTTAATTATTAAATTATTTAATATATACTTTACGTGGGTTATATTGATACAGTATCTTGATATGTTTTTAAATATATTACAAAATTCTTTAGCTTTTAATTTCAATAATAGTTTATAATAAAGAGTTTATCTTGTATATTCATTTGAATAGCTATATTGAATAAAACTAGTACGCACTATTCTTTACATTGAAGAAAATTGTTTTTCGAAATTATAAAATTCCGTTGATCAATAAATTTTGAGCATATACGATTCCTGGTATTTACATGAAAATTAATCCTTTGATAATGAAATAGGATTATAACTGTAATTATTTTTCCGGTTCATTCATTCAACATTATGAATGTCATTGAATAGTAACGTTATACATATGCTTAAATAAATAATAAATTTTATTGAGATTTCAAGATATACAAATATAAATTAAATTCTATTTCTATATTTATTTCTATGCTTTACTTTAAGATTACAAATTTATAGTAAATATAAAAAATATAATTAGATTTTTGTATACATATTTAATTTTTTAGAATTTAATTATACAACTTTTTATTAATCTCGTATACGATAATATATATTTGAAAGGGTGGTGGAGATAGAAATGACAGATTGAAAGATAGATAGGTATATTACATAGAAAGAAAGTATGTGGAAATAATAAGAAGTATGAAAGAATATGAGTCAGAGGCGACGAGGATGGATAATATATTGTCGTAAGAATGAGAAGTCATCGAATATTCGAGAATAAGCGTTTCAATGTCCTAGAAAGAAATTACATTGTTACAATTCAATTCATTATATGAAGCTGATGTATATGAAGAAAAAAGCACCTCAAATACATGTGACAAGTGAAAAAGAAGTAAAAAAGAAGTAAATAATAAAACATAAAATGAAAAATAATAGAAAAAAAGAAAGTTCGGGCAGGTTGATGTGTGCTGGACTTAGAGAATATAGAGAGCCAAGAGAATAAATAATTCTTAGGAGTATGATTTGACGTCATAGAGGCGCTGGGTAAAGCGTTGACGTATCGTTTTTTTTTCTTTTTACTAGTGGAAAAGCTTTTTTGCGGAAAAACGGACTCGTGGTGGGAGCTGGATAAGCTGTAAAGAACGAAAGCTCGAGTGGTGCGCAAAAACAAAATAAAAGCTTGGCACAAGGGCCCATAGGAGCGCACGGATGAATTTTTCGTCACCGGGGTCCATTCATCCATTAATTAGACTCGGCTTTTTAAAAAAAGGAAAATAGTCGCAGTTTCAAACTGGTATCTGCAAGCATTCGGCTGTCCAGCCATCATTTCACCTGAAAATCCGGCAGACGACAAAATTATATATTATAGGCGCGCGCGCCTATCGGGACATATTAAATATTTGGCTTTGCGCGGGGACGGCGATGCTGCTGATGATGGTAGCACCGGCAGCCTCAGTTTCGCAAAGAGAGTGGATCTAAAAAAAATATTTGGGAGTCGGGAGGGGAGTACGAGTCAGTGACGCAGAGGAGGGGATCGGCAATGCACAGGAGGGGCCGAGAAACGCACGACCCCATGAACAGCGGTACCATAGAAACGGTACCACTGCCGGATTACCGTCCCCTCCCTTATAGGAGGGTGAAACCGAACCCGGGCCTTGAAAAGAGCTAGGAACAGAACTATGAAGATAGATGAAGACAGACACAGCTACGGAAAGAGAGGGAGATCACTATGAAAGCTTCGGAGCTCGAACGTAATGGAAAACGTGTGCGGTGCCTACGTGCTGTTGGCACACGAGCTTTATTAATGTGATAAATACTCGGTCGCGATTATTTTTTTATCTCCCCTTTAATGCCGGACATTTTGCTGAGAAAGATTCATCCAGTTGAACGGCATCGAGAATTGCTTTCCATCTTACTTCTTTGCCTTCTAGATTGCAATGCATACCTTCATTAGATCTCTGTAAGAATATTGTTACTAAGGGAAGACGCCATCCCCATGGTAAATGCGTCATCTGGAGCAGGTCTATGATTACGGATCTTGTATTGAATTGAAAGGAATACTATAAAGAAAAGTCACAACAATCCTTGTGCAAAATATCCCACATCCGCGATCAGTTACATTTTATTCGATGTAGAAATGTAGCGTTCTTGTGGAGGAAGTTTATTATTTTCATAAATGATTTTCTTTATAATATCTCTGGCAATAGTTCTAATATACTGTTGTTATTCCTGTGAGTTACGACAAACCTCAGCGTATTCCTATGAATTACTTAGGAACGATAAATTGAAAGATGCTGCTTGTTTGCTAGACATGTCAGTAAATACGACTCCACTGTGAGCGTTTATTTTTTTTATAACTCGTAACTCATTAAACTTTAATAGATCAAGGCTTAACAATTAATGAAAAGAAAAAAAATCCTCAATGTGGTAAGAGAGAGAGAGAGAGAGAGAGAGAGAGAGAGAGAGAGAGAGAGATGAATAAAAGGCGCGCGTAGCCTAATAAAATTCGTCGTTCTTGTCGGAGCTCGAAGCTCATCACCGTGGACTCTTACTCTGAATTTGAATCTTTGCTCTATAATAAGAATAATATTCTTATTATAGAGCGTTATCTAAGCGGTAGTTCATGTGAGGTAGATATAATGTAATATATCCTTTTCGATAGTGAGCCTTCAATAAATTTGTGAACGCGAGTTCCGCGAGGGTAAGCAACACTTATGGTGAGTAAGGTATCATTCCCGACGAAGTTGAGAAAATTGACACTTTTGATCGCTCAGTGGATCAGTAGTGACTTGTAATATCCAAAAAAGAGTCAATAAGCTCCTTCTGAATCAGCAAGTGTCAATAATGATAACGGGAGATCGTCACTGGTGGTGATTAAAAAAAAGCTACAGCTCAGAGTAGATAAGCGTCCGAGAGCCACTCCTCGTAGAAACTGGCCGAGGAAAAATAAAAGCCGCTCGAGACTCGATGGGCATTATCATTAGCACTAAGGAGCTCCGTCAGACACGCAGTGGAATCAGTTATGAGTAGTCTGGTGGGGACATGCGTGACATTTACCGAATAAGATGGTGCGTGTAGAGCTTGGTAAACGACGTCGATGATGGGCTGGCGACATTGGTATCATTGACCACGACAACGACTATTGCGTCATTCCTCGCCATGTCAATGACATGGCGATTTTCTACTTTGCTAAGTACAATGCGCTTAACCGTAGCCACGCTGATTGTTAGTAATTCTCGTCCGTTCGAACTCGATCGGCAAGAACCGGTGACTAACTTACCAAATCTATTTCATTGAATTTTCCAACGATATTTTCAATACAAATAAATAATAAAGGATTGAGCAACTTATAACTCGTTGACAAATCTATACTTTGCAAAATTTTTTTATGACGTTTGGCGACAATTCTAATTCAAATATAGCTTTTATAGTTCTTTTTTACGCAAATGCAACAAATTTAATAGGCTTATTATTATCATCATTATCATCATCATCATCATCATCATCATCATCATCATCATCAACAACAACATCATCGTAATAATCATCAAACAATACACGAATGTGAGAAAAAATCAACATTATAACGATTAAGGAAAGATGAATCTTTGTTAAAGATGAAAAGTATGGAGAATTTAAAGAGCTATCTAAGATTTCATGTAAATCGATCGATAGTAATTACTATTGACCAAAGTGGAGGTATAAAACTGCTGAACAAAAAAATATTTTTGTTAACATTGCTTAGAAAACGATAATTAGTGCTGCAACGATTTTAAACGATTCTTGGACCTAATGTGAAAGCCAAATGTTTTGGTTCCGTTAAGTAGCTGGAGATGCGGTTGTCGGTACACGCACATCGAGCAATGTGTACATGCGGCTGTGAGATCGAATCTAATAGCGAAAGCTCAACATCGATATTTACTTCGCAGCACTGAGAACGATAAATATAAATATTATTACGTTTGCGAGGAGGCGTGTCCAGGCAACGAGAGCTTTTTACCGCTATCCCCGAAGGTAAGAAAGAGGCAGTATCAATATGGGAAAAGCCATAGAAAAGACATCGAATCTTGAAATAAGCTTCAATATAGCGGATGTGGCCTGGGAGTAGGGAGTGCCATCTATCTATGCTATCGTATGACGCCATCTTAATTAGAGGGTAGACGGCGTGCGGCGAGCAGTTCCTTTAACTGCAAGAGGAGCCGTGGGCTCGAGCCGGGCGGCGAAGAAAATTCGAGGAAGCGGGGAGCGCCAAAGAAGAGAACCCCATCAACATTCGCATTCCCCGTTGACGAGAGCAGTCGATGCGACTAGCGCTCGCTACTAGACGTCAAGGACATTGGCCTATGAAATCACGGATGATTTTCGGTCCGGGGAAATAATCTTTTAATCTGAAGGACACATTTTATTGATATTTGTTTGTTATCGACGACAGATCTTTATTCTACCTGATGCGGCCTCTCATTTCTCTTTTCTCACCCTCTTCATAAACCCTTCTTATTGCTCAATTAATCGACTGCTGCTGTCGCTTTCGCTTCGATCATGATTAATGTATCTTATACCGTATTTAGTGCAGATGGTTATGCGGCATTCAGCATGCCTATTAAGAACTAACGATGCTTTTAAATAACTTAAATCTTTATGGGCTCTGCTAAAAGCTTTAGATTTTAAGAACTTTATTGACATTGGAAATAAATTAAAATTGTGAAATTACACAAGGATTATCCTAATGAACAGGGAGAATTGATATCAACCTTTATTATTTTTTATTATTATTCATTCAATGTGTCTTAATGATTGCCAAAGAGCTGAAGGCTTTCAATAGTAATTATTTAATTTTTTACGTTACCTACTTTTTCATATAATAGATATTTAGTTGATGAAGCGGATTCTTTTGTTGTTACACTTGCAATTATTGATTATAAGGAAAGGTAAATGTAAAAAGCTAATCAAAAGTGAAACTCGCTTCACAGCACTATTATTCAACCTTAGCTCTAAAATCTTATTGCAATCAGCAGCCTCTTTGTTTCAATGTATAGCTGACCTCGTATATATAAACTTATGTGCAAGGGAAATACTAGGATTTAACAAAGATTTACGCATACACTTTTTCTGTACAAACGTCATACATGACGTATAGTTTCGAAGAGAATTTTAACTTGTTTCTTTCTTTTTTTTCAACTATCAATTGTAAGTAGTTGAGCGGAACAGAAAAATTGATAATCTCTTTAGAATTGTATTCCTCGAGCTTGAATAATAAGTTTATAACGAAACGAGGTTCGAGTTTTTGAGGTTTCGAATAGATTCGCCTTTTCGTTATGGAAATCCAATAAAAAATTGTAATAGTGCAAATAGTGTGTATATTGAGGGCACGTATAAGTAGCTTTTGTAGCTAATGATTATTTTTCAAGGAACAACTGCATGTAAATAATGGCTAGTTTTGAAGAGAAACAAGCGACGCTTTTATCAGAACGGTTGTAGAATGGTCACCCCATGGGTAGGGAACGAAATAGAACTGTTTGGTCGTGACACGTAAATCGAAGCCAGTGGCTAGATGAAAAATAGAAACGGGGGCAGTCACGCCGATAAATGACTAGAAAGGGAAGAAGAGAACACTCGAGAAGTACGACAATGGGTGAATGGGTGTTAGCTACCTCAAGTTATAACCAAAGACATCGTGCTACGGTGGATCGAGAAGCAGGAGGGGCCTATCTGAGGAAGAGAGGGAAATATGGAGAGGAAGAGGTTGAAGCAGAGATAGGGGTAGAGGTAGAAAGAGAGCGAGAGAGAGAGAGAGAGAGAGAGAGAGAGAGAGAGAGAGAGAGAGAGCGGAAGGAAACCATATCGAGGCTTCTTTGCTCACCAGTCCCTATTATTATCGAGTGGCGTGCCGATATATTTCTCATCCGGGTCCGGTTTTTCCTTTTCCTCCTTCACTCACTCAAATTAATGGTCACTTTCCTTCTTATGACTCGACAACATTTATTATACCAAAGCATTACCGACTAGGCTGCACTTGTTTTTACGCATCTCCCACGTCAGCTTAAATTAATCCAACTTGTGAGAGGTCTTTCATCTCTTTTCTTGATTTCGACTAACCGTCCCAAGTTTCATTTTTCTTTAGTTATTTCTATGACTCAATATTTCACTTTGCGCTAACAAGAATTTCAAAAACTATCCTTTTATACTAATTATTACATATTTTTCTTAATCCTTCGCTCAGTGCATCTTTAGTATTACTTTTTAATTACTGTACTTTTTAACGTACATTATCAAATTCATACAATCGTTTCATTATAGTTCATTCGCTAAATATTAATAAAAGTTAATATTAATAATTAGTTCGTTATCAATGATAACAATTACAGAATTTTACGTATAAATATAGCACAGAAAAGAATGACCAAAAATTCTGCTCACCTTTTCTAGTAATTCAAAAATCCGTTTAATTATTAACATGTAATATATTATTATGTTACTTTAATTAAATAAAAGTACCAAGTAAGTACGGTATTAACACAAAATTTATTTCACAAAAAATTTATATTATTTCGACTGCGTTTTCATATGAAACTGTATTTTATAATGATTCAATTTATTAATACAATCATTGACAGAAAGAAAACGTTTTTATATTTAACAGTAATTGTATGTTTTAGAACAAGTACGATATTAAACTAAACTAACTCAATTATGGCGAATTACTAATATCAATACAGCTCATTAAAAGTAAAGAGAATTATGAAAGTTTAAAGAAAAAAAAAATTCGTTGATAATAATTTATCATTGAAATCATAATGCTTATTGCAAGTATTCAATCTAGGACCAAAGTGATGTAAATGAAATATTTCTAAATAATTTCTATAATATATATAATACATGAATAATATACATAATAAAATGTTATCACAATGGTGATAGTATTATCGACAGGTAATTGACCAGTGGGTGTCAGATATATCTTTATAGTCAGATAGATATATCTTTAGACAATTCTATCGTATATAAATAACAATGCAAAATAATGAACGACTAGACGTATCGCAAGGTTGCCTGTCCTCGACAAGAAAACTTTTAGGATATCAATTTACGTTAGTATAGAAAAAGGTGTGAGTGAAAAAGAAACGAACTTGGAACTTAACTAAATAGTGATTTTGATAATTATCTGTATTTACAGAAGCACACACAGTACGAGATAGCAGTTTACGAAATATAAATATAGATGATATAGAATATAGTTGCTAGGAGCAGTGTTAGTATAGGTAATGGTAAATACCACATACATATAAGGAAGCAGGTAACTTATAAACAAAAATATGTCCTCATCGTAAAAAAAGTGTTGAGATACTTGAGCAATTCACAGCAGCACCATTACAAGCAGTGATTGTCAACATCATTATCCGCCGGTACGTTTTCACGCGATTATCAGCTGGAGGATAATCATGCAATTATAAAAAAAAATCGCATTGGTTGAGCTCCCAGTGGTAAAATAGAGCGAGTTTACTTGCGCGTGAAGAGCGATAATCGGGAGAGCCGTATATTATCGCGGCTCACCTCGACCTCCTTGCCGGACATTTTAACCAGTTACTGAATCGTCATACGTGTGCGCTGCGCGGCTCGATCAAATTTATATACGGTTTAGGTAGAGGAAAGAGGATTCAGAAAAAGTGGTTTGCTCGGTCGATTCATCGCTGCACCGTCGGTAGGAAGGTCGGTAGAAAGGTCGGTAGGGAGGTCGGTAGGGAGGTCGGTAGGTCACGACTCAAGGGATGCCGATAAGCGATTTGTCCGTAATTCTCGAACTCAACAATTGTGTAAATAACCCCAATAACCAAACTCGTGATATAATTGAACAATCGCGAACGCTCGACTGCATTCACCTGGATAATCTTGCACATTATTCAAAAAAATTTCCTAAATATGGAGACGAACGACTTTTTTGATTCTTTCTTCCACCCCCTCCCCCACGGCTCAAAATCGGTAGCTTCGCTGTGCCTTATCTCGTAGCTTTTATCACTTAGTGCTTTATGTACTTCACGTACACGGAAGTGTGAGCATACACGCGCCTATCGCAGCCACAAAGAGCTGTTCAATAATAATAAAGCATTAAATGAAAATCACTGGGCAAGAGCGGTTCAATTCACTGTTATAGCCTCGATTAACGCAAGACTACTAGCACTACGTAAATGAAATTAGATTGAAAATTGAGTCTACGAGTGACTGATTTTCTGTTAAAATTATGTAACATTAAAATTCTATCCTGATTAAGCCAGAATATTTTAATTGAAGCGAATGGCTAGATATTAAGCCGTAGACAATGACACTTTGCCGCGGTTTTTCCATCTTTCTAGACATTATCAACGCTATTTAAAAAAAAATTTTTAAATAAAAATAAAATAACAAAATAATGAAAAGCTAACAGAGATAAAAACAGTTAAGTCATTAATTAAGATCGAAATGCATATTTGAGAGGCTTTAGTATTACGTAATTGTAGCTTATTAGGCTGTATCTCGCAAACTTCCTTTTATCTGTTACGATCGAAAAAGCTACGAGGCTTTTTATGACGATAATAGGTAATAACTGGAATCGATCGTAAAGATGCGACGTTACATAAAAGGTATATGTTTGTGCATGTGTGTATTGCGTGAGCATTGTGTGAGTATTGCCTGAGTACGTATGAGCACGCGCGTTTATATGTGTATATATGCGTAGGTAGGTAGATATAACCATATTGAATATATAAATATATATATATATATATATATTAGTATCTAACTTACCATCTAATGCTGCGTCTGATGATGCTCGTGACAACTTTTTGCGACTTTCGCGTTGATGGTCCCTTCCCACCGTTGGTCCCATTAGTTTGTTTGCTTCTCCTGCCTCTGGTCCTCGGATCGCGGACCACTGTTCTTGCTTCATCCCCTTCCTTGAGAGCCACGACTCGCTTCACGTTATCGCTCTTTTTCTCAACGTTGTCAGTCTCGGCGCCGACCCGCCCGGGTGGATCATCGGCCTTTGCCGCGTTGTTCGCAACCCAGCGCACGACCCGGTCCGAAGCTGCGGCCTTCGTGTCATCGGTCGGCAAGGCAGGTTTTTTCATTTCCGGCACCTCTTCAATCAACAGTTCACCCTCTTTCGTCACCAAATTGACGATTCCGATCTCCGACTTGACAAACTCTCCCATCTCGGACTTTTCTACCGGACTTACTTCAACTTGCGAGAGCTTTTGCTCCTCGCGCTTTAATGACACCTCACTCTTCATCTTTTCATTCTCCTTATTGTTTATACTCTTCTTCTCAATAAGCTTTTTTAGTGGATTCATCATCTCGACTTCGGACGTTTTTTCATTCATAATGTCCAACACGGCCAACTCATCCCCGGGTAACTTCTTCGTTTTTTTATTGACCTCTTTTTCATCAGTATATACTTTCGTTGTATAAAGCTCTAGCAACTCAGTCGCCTTTTCCTTCACTTTCTTCAACTTTTTCAGTTCCTTCGGCAGCGCATTTGCCGACTTTACTTCTATCTCTTTTTGTTCCTCTTTCTCCTTTTCTTTTCCTTCTTTACCATTTGATATAACTCGCTTTCCGCCAGTCACTTGCTGCTTTTTCGCACCTCCTTCCTTATCATCAGATAATTTCTTATCATCATCGTCGCCCTCCGTATCCTCTAACACTAACTTCAACGATTGACTGCTCTCGATGTCATCATCCTCATGTGTTTCTTTCACAGAATCAGCTCCGACTTGCATGTCAACCTCTTCATCATCCTCTTGTTCCTGCTCCATCTCCTGCTCCATCTGGTCATCCTTCTGTTCAGGTTGCTTCTTTTTCTGATCATGTTGCTCGAACTTTTTGTCATCTTCCTCGGAATTCTCGATTTCGGGAGAATTCGGCGCTTTGAGTGATTCCTTATTTTTTTCCGCAGAGCTCTCATTTTCAGTGGGTCCGTTCACCGGCTCGAGCGTCTTGTTGCTCTTGGGGCCGGACTCGCTTTGATCCTCCACCATATTATAATTATTGATGAATCGTTTCTACGGCTGTCAGTATAGGAAATCGCGATTATACTTATTCAACAATACTGTCAATAGTTGGAGCATCTCGGATCCTTGAGAACTACTTCCAATACGTTTGTATACGTGTTAAAGTACTAAGGATGGCGTGACGATGTAAGCAAAAAAGTGCACTCTTGTCTCCTTGACAGAAGGAAGGTTACATATGTCAAATCGATGCTTATAAAGTAGATTCAGCAGTCGCTTGCCAAGTACCTTTTTTCATTCTGTATACATATTTCTTCTAATTCGGTTATTTTTTATTATCTATTCCTCCAATCGCTGTAACGTAAAAAAGTAATAAATTATCATATTGTTAATACAAGTGACAAAGTATATACATCTAATATATAAGCAATGTATTTAAAAATTTAAAACAGCATATTTTACTAATAATTTATTTTAAACTCTCCTGTATATTTTTTAATCATTTATTCTCTTTAATTTTTTTTTAATACCTTGATATAGACATAATACTTTCAGAAGCTACATTTATTAAAATTTAGGAAAATTATAAACAAAATATTCTTCATAAATTGTTTTAAATATTATATAAATGAAAATAATTCTTATATTTGTAATCAAAATATTGATTAAAAACAGTAGTTCAAAATTTAACTTTTGAAATATATCTAATTTTTTAAATTGGTGAGCATTTCAATATCATTAATTTAATTAGTTCTCAGTCCTTGTTTACGAAAATATTATGTATTCAATAACTTTTTCTAATTAATATTTACTTCTTTTGTCGCATTGAATACAATAAGTTATAAAAAGAAATATTAAAAATAAAAAAATCAATCTATTTAATTTGAATAAATTTCTAGTGTATTTTATTTTAATTAGAAAGTATGATTAATGATATGGAAATAAGAAACAGTGGAACAATAATATTCTAATATTTTTGGTTCAGAAGGGCAAAGTACGAGAATAACTGAAATTACTCACCGCATTGCTATATATTTATTAGCAATAGTTTTAATTAGACTGTGGACAATTATAAGCTTGGAGGTTCGAAAAATTGACTTCGGAGCCAGGTGGGTTGATAAGTAATCCGTATGAAAAAGCAGTGAAAAATCGCGTTATCTATTTATTCTAGTCCGTTTGGATGTCGTGCTGCCGTAACGGCCAGTCAATGAACAAAATCACTTATCTGAGAACTGCCTTGTCGACAGCGATATCACGAAATCGTTTAGACCGAGCTCGGCTGTATTATGAGACTTGACGAATACCGCGACCGGCAATTTTTCTTTGATCGATTGCACATTATTCACACCACGAGGTTTTCCAGAGCTGGGGTAGGTTAGTTGAAGAAATACGTTAGGTCAGGTTAAGTATGACATTTTTACATTCTCTCTCTCTCTCTCTCTCTCTCTCTCTCTCTCTCTCTCTCTCTCTCTCTCAGCCTGATTAGTTGACGATGGCGAGCGTCCATATTAACGAATACTCCGGTAACGAATACTTTTGTAATTCTAAGCTACTATTATTTAGAGAAAAAAACAAGTAAGCGAAATATGATAAAAGCTGACGATGTTCATTAAAACTGACCGTTGATTATGGCTCTTGTTGAGTGAGGAATATACTGACGCTTGATGAAATAACATTTCAAGGAAAGGTGTACGTCGAAGAGGAAGCACGGAGGAAGAGAGCGGAATCGCACAATAATAATCCCTTGACTATATATAATAACTAGTCACCGCAATCCTCCTCGGCGCACATTAATGCCTTAGGAGTCGTGAGCGTGATGAAAGGCTATGGCGACCTCTTCTCCTTCACTCATTGTCTCGGCAATATTCCTTTTGAGTAGAAAATTTATAGACGCTGGCCCCTTTCCATGTACCGGCAAAAACGTATCAGATAAGACAAGGCAGCGAATCCGTAAGATCTTGAATGTCTCGGCTATTCTTGATCATCGTAGATTGACTGTGAAAACGGTTGCTTGATATTCCATTTTATGTCAACCTGTTCCCGGCCCTCTCTCTCTCTCTCTCTCTCTCTCTATTTTTCGTGCACAGTCGAGATATGCGCAAAAATCTCGGTCTTCGTTCTTTCACAAGCGTGTGCGCACACTTATGAAGCGAAAAACGACTAAGAAGCGGAGAGGTTAGTGACCTTAGGAAACTACGGTGCACCGACGTCGAGACTCTACTAATCGACGGAGCATAAGAAAGAGAGAGGCAACGAACGTGCAGCAACTCGAAGGTAGAGGGGAAAAATTACATCGACTTTACGGGAGAAACGCGAAGATGAACAAAATATGGCATCGGCAAAAAGTATTTATGTGCAAATTGCATTTTAAATAAGTGTCGTTTCTTTCTTCTATTTTTTAGCTGTTTATTCAAATGCATAAAACGAACTATAAATTGAATTTGATAATTCACATATCGCCATTCATTTTTTACTTGTTCTTGCGCTTCTGTTTAATACATCCTGAATTTATATTTTCGTAAAACTTATGTTACATTGCTCAGTAATTTTTGATAATTACGTAAGTAATTGTAGAAATTTATCATAATTGAAATAAGGCTTTCATTTTGATTGTTCATTACGAAGACAGATATAATGTATCGATTTATAGTTTTTCACTAACTAATGTCTTTCATGTGTAATGTAATTTGAATTAACTTTTTTAACAAGAAAAAATTGGTAATTATATAACATTATTATTTATAGGTTTGTATTCTATGCAAAAATACAGTATAATTAATTTATGGTATTACACAAGTATAAAAGTTTTAATTTTATTTTTTTCTCCAAATAAGTAATATAAAATTATTAATGAAGGTCTTTTTTTATATTAGATTAATAAAAGTCACAGTATCTAAGACATATTCAATATTTTTTTTCATTTTAATGTAAATGTTTTTATTGATATAGAAAAGAGATATTACGTGCACAATTTTATGAACAATAATACTGATTTAAAGCCTTTGTAAATTACAATATAAATTTTAATATATAAATTGTTTTTAATAAGTTGTTATGGAATCTATAAAAAAAAATTATATATATATATATAATATAGTTGATATCTATTTTTAAAGCAACTTGAAATATAATATTTTATTTTCTTTTTATTACCATATACGTTATTTTTATAATATTATATATTTTGTTTTTACAAGAACGTTTTATTATTTTACGTTACAATGAATTCATTCGATATTAAATTAGAAGTTCCAAATGTTTCAATAATATAATATGTAAATACTATTATCTGACAAATATATAACATAGAGTAAGAATGTATATAATTTATTAATGTACAATAAAATGAATTTCAATAAATAGTTAAGCTTAGTGTGTAAATAATGTTAGACAAGTAAAATGAAATTGCTCTAATGAGCTGTGATTGATAAAAAATATTTTTAATATAACTCACGAAAATATAGAAGAATTGTAATTGTAGAAGCAAATAATGTTATTTTATTTAATCTGTCGTTACTTATCTGGCGGCACGTCATGCATAGATAGTAATATATTTGTTGGGTAATTTATTATTCCTGGTAGTATTCTTGATAATACAATTCCATTTCACCCAAGATTTTATGTTGGCATATGTTAAAGTTATGTGTCCCGTGAGTGGGAACTTGTAACCGGTACGAAGAAAGAAAGAAAGAATGATAGAGAGAGAGAGAGAGAGAGAAAGCAATGGTTATTATAATTACTTTTCTCTCAAATAAACGTTTTGGTAGGGATTAAGTGGGAAACTAATCGCTTACGTTGCACGAACGCCGATTTTCCATTTCGTAATTTAAAATTTCTAAAAGTAATATATATTAAAAGTAACATATTTTAAAATATAAAAGTATATAAGCGCACGTTAGCTCCAATTTTTCTATTGGATAGTTAACAAATTTTCATTTTCTTTTAATTAATTATGTCTTAAGCTAATTTTGTAGATGTTCACATCATGTAAAGCTATTGCGGACTCATAATAAAGACTGTCTTTCATATTTTTTTTAATACTGCATGACTTTTTGTTACATAAGTTTTTAAGTTTTTAGAATTTAAAAACTCTAAACTTTTACGTTAATTTATTAAAAAAAATTAACATTCTCTTGCAGTACAAAAGGCATAGAATAAAAGATAACTTTTATTTATCTTTTACATGATACAGTTAAAAATGAATAAATGTCATGCAAGTATCTTATTTCGAAAAAAAATAGTGAAATAAGCATTAATATGATAAGAGTTATACCTTTGTCAATTTAAAGGTATCTTCAATATTTCAAGAATATGCTCCGGTCCATTGATTGAACGAAAGAACAAATGTCACTTCTTCTCTCACGCATTCTTCTTATACGCACCAACTTGTCAGATTTTTAGTAATTAAAGGTTTCAAAAGCTTCTCAGATCTCAATAAAAGTCATTTAATAACTCTAAAAAACATATACAAGGTTTTATATTAAACTAAAATGATTATAAGAATGAATAGTGCACGAACTGCTGAATGAATGAATAAAAGAATTTTTAACTAAAGAGATTCTATTTTTATTTTTATACCGGCTTTTACAAATTACTGAATTAAATTATAATTTATTTAAAGCTGAGTTTACTAACTAAAAACTAAAATAGACACTATGGAATAAGAATAAAAAATTTAAATACTAAATTGTTTCATGATACTCAAAACTCTAACCTATCTTTTGTAAGTAAATATTAAATGTGATATAGAATATTGAATTTACAATACGTAATGCAATGCTGAAATACTGATCGAACGGTACTGAATATCATCATTTGATGAATAATCAATATTCGACAACCAAATGGAATAATAAAAAGTTTTTTTTAGATTTTTAAAAAGCGCGGTTCCAGTTATTTTATTGTATCGATAGCAATTACACGTAATGGTTTTACAGCCGAGTGATCATAAATATATTTTTACTTTTCGCAAGCCAAGCTCAGCATAGATTAATAGATGTTTTATTTTCACAAAGAATTAAAGATCATTATTTGAATTCATTAGATATTTGTCGTTAAAAGAGGTCAGTTGTAGGTAAAGTAAAATATTTATATATCGAATAAAAAATAAGTGAAAATTATTTGTTCGATGATTTGAATAGGAATGGGAATAAATGAATAGTTTATATTGAAAGGGTATCATGACGTTGAAGAAGATGAATAATAATAATTTAAAATTTATATAGAAGAAACAGAAGGAGGAAATAGAATCATGAAGATAAGTAGAGAAGAACGAGAGAGAGAGAGAGAGGGGGGGAATAAAAAGAGCTGTCAATATGGAAATGAGCCTTATGTAAAAGATTAAAAAACAAGAAAGCAAAACTAGAGTAATGTTGAGCGAGCGAGACGAAGAATTTAAGGAAGTGCCATAACCTAGCAGAAGTGCGAAGTTTAATGATAGTAGCGTCACGCGTTAAAGCCTACGCTGAAGCGAGGAGAGCGTTAATTGTTTTTTGCAAGAAAAGCGTGTGTCATATAAGAGAGCAAGTCAGTGAATAAGGGGGGAGGGTAGAGAGGAATGGTATAGTGGTGCGAGAGAGAAAGATAGAGACAGATAGATAGATAGATAGATAGATAGATAGATAGAGAGAGAGAGAGAGAGAGAGAAGGTAGCAGGGGATAGCGACTTGTACATGGAAGTAGTTGGACTGCTTTCTTCCCAATTGAGAATACGTCATTAATGAGGAAAAGGAGATAATAGTGATGGAGAAAGAGAGTGGCACTGTAGGTGATGAACTGCTAGATAGGTAGTTAGGTACCTTTGCAATTCGAATAGAGTGATTCGATCAGAGCGTTAACCTTCCTGCTGGGCCGTGGATGCCGGCGATGGCACGCGCCCGCGCACCTATACACTTTTAAGTAGCACTAGGACACTTCCTCTCACTGGGGCCGTAGCCGCCTCCGCCTCCCTCAGGGAAAAATGAAGAGGAGGCGGCGGCAGAGGTCCCTGTATAAACTCTCGAAGAATAAGGCGTTGGAGAAAGAAAGATGAAACGCGATCTCGACCGCGACAGTGTATATCCAAGTCTCCCTGGCAGGCCGCTTAGCCGACTACTTTCCATTTGTATATTACGGGACGACAACCTACTGCTGGTATACCACTACGTGCCACCTCGCCGCCGACCCATCTACATAACGCAAGCGCAAACGCGCGCAGAACTTCTACGCAACGCACACGCACAATCCTGCTGCTGCTACTCTCTCTCTCTCTCTCTCTCTATATATATATATATATATATATATATATACGTAAAGAAACGTAAAGAGAGAGAGAGAGAGAGAGAGAGAGAGAGAGAGAGAAATAGAGAGAGATACACGCACTCTCGACAGTTGCTTTACCCGTACGTACTCCGGTTTGTTTAACTGGGTTTCTCCGATTGCCAATGGCCCAGCGAGGGGTCTGGAGTCGATTCGCCCGTACAGAGACAGTTACAGTACGAGCGGGGGTATCATCATAGCTTTTGGCAGATAGGAGAGCGTCACACAATCAATGAGAGAGTTATAGGAAAATCTGGCTAGCACGCGAAGGACAGTCGAACACAAAAGGCGCGGATGTCGTTAAGTAAGGTAGACTCGAGGCTGACTAACAAGTCGGCTTTTCAGATTTTTAGTGAAGGTTAGTCCTGTGTTAGGCACGGCGCGAGTGCAGCGTCCTCGACGTATGAGCAGCCGACAACCCGGGTTCGCTCAGCCGATAGCTCGTACCGAGTTGTTGAGAACGTGAGTCGCGGATGGCGATAGACGTTTGTCGTTCCATAGCCTCCGCGTCAACAATAGCGGGTGTGGAGGGGATATTCGAGGTCGAGATCCGCTGGTCGCTGACTTTCCCTATAAGCTACCGATGCTCGCGACATCCGACGAGCCGTAGTTCAAGCTTTTTGAGTTTAAAGGGAACCTCATTCGATTGGTGAATGCGCGACCACCTTTATCTCCTCGAATAAGTCTTCTCTCCTTATTTGTCAAAATTTTTTGTTGCTCGTGCGAGCACCTCACAGGGTTATTATTTTTAATGTTTGAGACGGTTAATGATTATATAACGAATCTTTGACTGTTATCGTTTCCTAACAAATTTATAGACATTAAGGATTTTCTTTCCTCTTCAGTATTTCTAAATCTTTTCCCGTTACTTATGTCTTTGATTTCCTTAAAAACTTATATATCTTAATTTATTTAAATATCCAAATTTTAACCAATTAAAATTTTTTTAATTACAAAACTATATTAAGATTAAGATGTAAATTTTTTTATAATAATTGAATTATTACTTCTCTAAATTAAAAAAATTTTATAACCCTCATAATCGAGATGTTTAAGTGTCGTAAAAAATATTTTATCTGTTACTGACATTTTTTGAAATATAAATTTTTATGTTCTATATAGTTTTTGAAATTTTATGTTTTTAAAGATTAGTTTTAAAGATCAGTAGTTTAAATATTTTTATAACTTTTGTAATGAATATAATTTCTCTTTGAATAAAATTATTCATTAGGAAACTAATTTCATTCGCAAATGCTTATATTATTCGACTATAAATGTATCTATCTACATATACTAACTATTCTTATTCAATGACGTTAGTTATACAGCTTACTTTACAAATGTCTGAAGGGTCAAAATGCTTCGAAAATTATTGCTTTTTAATTAATTTTTAGTGATCAGTAAGATATGTAGAGACGAAAAGAATTCGTTACCTATGCAAGAACTTAAGGATAATTTGGCTTGAAAAATGGAAATGCATAATTTATATACGAACAAAGATTTATTATTTATTCCATTGACACTTCTTACGAGGGATTAAAATTGATGTCAATAGAAAAATATTGATGATGAATTTATTTAGATAGGCTGAGACGAAGAATGCACGTAGAAATATGAAAAAAAGTAGGCTGAGTAATGTAAGTTTGATTCGAACGGATGTTAGGTTGGCGCGAAATAACGATTGGACCAGAGAAGTCATGATTACAGGCATGCGATAGAGGATTGCATTGTGTGTGGATAGTCATTAGAAGGTCGATCGTTGGCAAATGAATGCAGATGAATCCGCTCGCCGAGTAATGCAAGTAAATGAAGAGAATGTAAGGCAAAGAAGGTGTGGACGACAGTCTGTTGTCACAGTCCCACAAAGTGCATTTCGGATCTACGGGGGCGATAGCAGCGCCACCCCTAGTAGCACCTCTCCTCATCGCTCTTGGCGCTTAAAGAAACTAAAGGCCAGAGATGGAATTAGCCTGAATGTGAGGGAGTTGTATGAGGGGCCGGGGGAATCGTGGCTTATAGAGGTTGAGAGGGAAGTTTGAGCCAACTCCAGGAGCCTTCGTCCTCGTGACTCCCTCCCACGCATTTGCCGCCGCCGTCATCGCCGCCACCGTTACCAATCTGAGCCCGGTAGGCGTAAGCGCAGGCGCGAGTCCCGGCGTCGTCGGCGCAGCCGTCTCCGCTGCCGCCGTTGCTCACAACTCCTCGCTGCCAGTTGGCTCGCATCTCCGGTCGCGGGAGAGAGTAAATGAAGTTCTTGTTGGGTCGGAGATCGACGTCGCGTCCGAATCCCGGCGCCGCGCAATGGTCCTCCCAATACCTGTTGCAGCGCGCCACTAACGCGCCCTGCTGCAGACGCCTACGCCTTCGTTCACCAAGAGCCGAAGCTACGCCAAGATCTAGCTCCGAGTAGGTTTGTCGATCTGAGGGAGGCCGGTGGGAGGGAGGGAGGCCCTTTTACTGCGAGCGTGAAACAGAGAGAGGCATATACACAGTGCGCGGAAGGGGAAGTAGTGGAGGAGGAGGTGGCCGAAAGAGGGGCATGCGGTCCCGGCCTTGCCGCGCCTAAGACCTATCGGGATGGGCCTCGTGGGGAGCCGCTTGGGTGCAGAGCCCGATGGCGTCCAACAACACCAGCACCAGCACCAGCACCAGCACCAGCAACAACAGCAGCAGCGAGATGGGACCGTGGGGCCTTTCGCGAGTGGCGGCCTTAAGGGCTGCCAGGTGCCGTATCTACAACCTGGAGGACCCAACCTCTCCGGAACCGGCTCACAGCACACGAGGAGCGGGAGTGTGAGAGGAGCACCGAGGCAACCGATGCCCGACACGCAAGAGTTAGAGCGCCGGTTCACCAAAGTCTTGGTAAGTCTCCAGAGATCCCCGAGTAGCTCTGACGAACGTTCTACGTCCCAGTCTGAAAGTGAAAGCGTGAAAAACTTCTCGCCGTCCCTCTTGCTCTCTTGACTTTTCAGACTGTCTCCCTCTTGCTTGACTCTCCTCTCCGGCTCTTCCTTTCAGTACCACTCACCGATGCTCGATGTCGAGGGACCTCTGGATCTGACGACACACAATAAACCTCCACCCACCATCCCCTCTTCTCCCAACCCTATCAAGCCACGCCGCAATCGAGTCAACCAACCATTTCAATCTTTAATACACAATCGCATTACGAGGATAAGAAGTTTTTTGCGCCAAAGGCTCGGTTCGGTGTTTCTCTTATCACTCTTCGGAGGACGAGTCTTCCTCTATGTTTTATACTCAGTCTCTTCATTTAACTATTAATGTTCCCACACTCTCATCACGTTTTCTCAACTCTATTCTATAATTCGAATAAATAAACTACCTATTAAAAACGCTTTCTTTAAGGGCGTGTATCTTTTATTGATAATTTTCTGCTAATGAAATTTCCGAGGCGTTGGATAAAATAACTGATTAGAGACCTTATAAAAGTTACATGATTTAAAAATAGTATCGTCATGTCATCCCTAAGTGCTCAATAACAAATGAACAAAAACTCTTATTTCTCCATATCGCTTCATAAACAAAGACATCTGACATTCTAGAGCACAGATAACTTTTCGTCTCCCATAAACTTTTCGCCGATACCTTTTATTACAGTTTCATGACCTTCATAATATAAGGAAGAACGAGAATGTACTAATAACAGGAAAACAGTGTCAATTGTGTGTCGTCTCTGGAAATCTCATAATAAATACAATTCCTATAAGGATTTGTAAGGGTCTGTTAAAGATACTTGGTCAAGGACTATAACCCGAAGCTGACCCGTTAGTTTTCATTATTTTTTTATTTTAGAAGATCCCGTGCCAGAAAGTAGGCGAAAACTGAGATAAAATATTGACATTAGTGATAGACCAATCAGATAAACAAAGAATGGTTCGAGGATATATGATAGCACGATGAATCCAAAGCTTGTAATATTTTCACATTAAATAAATAAACGCTCTTGAACTGCCTTTAATAACGCAATGTATCTTTTTGTTCTCTTACTCGTTGAGTTGGCATTTCGGTCGGTTAATCAAAATTAGCGGCCGTGCCATGTTGCAATCTTACGACAACTGCTAGTCGAGCAATGAGCTTGTAAAATCAGCAGCACATTTAACGATCGATAGTAATGGGAGGATTATCACGACAAGGATAACTTGAGTATTGAGCAAGCCATTGTTTATGTCTTTAACGGCGATAAAAATCGGCGGCTACGCTCGCGACTGCATATTTCCATAAAAATGAAATCGAAAACGAGACTCGTAAGTTTTCACTTGACCGTACATCTCTCTCTCTCTCTCTCTCTCATCTTAAACTTGATTTTATTGTTCATCTTTTGTCTCTTTTACTTCCTTTTCATTTGAAAGATAATGCGTGCATGTATCACGCTCACCATTAGATATGGTATATGTACGATAGAGACAATAAATAAAAGCTTGATTCTTGAAGAAATCGTTATTTACGAGAGCAAATATATCAAAAAAAAATGCCGAGAAAACCCTTCGGCTTTATCAACTATATTACTTTTAAAAACGTACCGCTTAATTTTAAGCGACTGACTCATGTTTTATCAAAATTCATAATAATATACAGACATATTAAAGTACATTATTATTTATATTAAAAAGAAGTGTAAAAAATGTTTTAGGAATAATAAAGCGTTTCTATTAATAATTGTAGTATTTTAATTATTTTCATTGGTAGCCCGAGCTGAAAAGTTTGAATGATTTATGCATACAATTACAAGATTTGATTTTGATACATGAATGTCAGTTAAAAATTTGCGATGTCATCTCCAAAGGCTTGTTTTGTATTCTCGAATCTACATTTAAAACCATCGAGTGGAAGATCTTAAATAATGCGCACTATTAATTCTCTCACAAATAAACGAAGAGAAAGAATATGCACGAGCGGCTGTGGCAGGAGAGGGGAAATTAGATTATAAAGAGAGCGCACTCCGATTTGCGAATGAGTACTTTCGGGATTACACAATAAGGCGCAGAGCGCGGTGTCCAGAGTCACAAGTCCTATATCATCGATATGGTAGGGTCTGGTGCGCCGAGGAAAGCTTGGCTAGGTCAATCGCGGCTGAATCGCGCTGCGTGAACGTTGTTGGAGGTCAGCGACGTCGTGTGAAAGTGTCGCCGGCCTCGATTGACCGCATACCGAGAACTCCGAGGCTAATTCAACAGATATTTTAACGGCGCGCCCCTCATCTCCCACTTTCTTAATGAGCCTCCATGGAACTAAACGAGTCATTAGTTTTTTTCTTTTTTTTTCGAGCTTTGCCTTCTGGACTTAAAGCGCTCCCGGCCATTTACCGGCAGCCCAGGCAAAAAGGGGGTGGTACTTAGCGGCACCTTAAATTTCGATTCTACATAACTTTTAACAGCCTTTGATGCACATTGTAGAGGCCTCCTGAGCTGATTGTTATTGAGGTTATTGCTTGGATTTATATTAGAAAAAAAATTTTGACGTTTTCTTACATCTCCACGTCTTCTTATATATTTCCTGATACGCACTTTTTTCTATTCAATTGTTATTTATTGTAAACACCAGTTGTACTGCACAATTAGAAATGAACTTTTAATTCTCATAAGAATCTACCAACATTTCCGCCTGTCTTCGCTAATAAATAAACACCTAATAAGATAATAACGGGAACAAAAAATAGTAATGATGATGATGATGATGGCGATGATTATTGCAATTGGACAACAAAGGCGGCACATTTAAACCTACATGCACTAGATAATATATGTATGGCCTTTGCATTGGGTAGCTTTCATTGGTTTTTGTCGGGACTAAGGCTGAAAGTTGTTGTTTTCGGCCATTGAAATGCTATGACTTTAAATAAAATAATACCCCCTTCACCCCGTACTCCAGCAGCTTGTACACATCGGCCGAGTATATTTCGCTGGAACCGCTCGGCTGAGCGTGAGATAACCCGGGAAAATGGTAGAAAATAAGCGGGAGACGGCTGGGACACGTATCCTTGCGCCTAAGGCAGCCGCCTATTGAACTTATCGAATCCATGATTAACGAGCCCACGAATTCACGAATCCAAGCTTATTGGATAAGAGCGTGAGCGAACGAATGTATGCGTAACTTGAATGGCGCTGGCACATGCGAGGAGTGAGAGATTTATCGAATCCCAAACAAAACCCCAATAACCTTCTCATTTCGCTTACTTCCTTCTGTATTCGGTATCGCGAAGCATGCTGGTGCATCCAGATATGGATACACGGTGCGTAGGTGCGTCTCGAGAGAGGTTCGCGGCGCCTCCCCTGTACGGATCGATCCGCGATTTTTTTTTCTCGCATCTCCGTCACTCCTTCGACGTGTTCATTTCTTGTTTCCATCCGCCTACCTCATCGATTCTACATTTTTTCCTCTACCCCCCCCCCTTCGGAGGTCAAGTGCCGGTACTCTGGAAAATTTCCAGTAAAACTAATTGCCATTTTGGTAGGCGACGGTGGTTTTCTTCCTCAGCTTGACCTTCCTTACGAGATTAAAACATAGGAGGAATTGTAAGGAAGCAGTAGGCGACGAAGTAAGTCACAAGACTTTGTTGTCTACTCGCATTTATTACATGTTACTCACTAATAGGAAAACATTCTTATCCGAAGGCTTTGTTTCAACAAATAAGCGTTATTATTCTATTTACGAGTAAGTTTTCAGCTGCCGCAAATAATAAAAAACAAAAAAACATATTGGAACTTATACAATAATTACTGTAGAAGAAAAAGACACAAAATATTCTTGCCTCTTTCGCTCATACGATTTTATAAGTTTATTTCAATTTTATGATCCAATGTTAACATCTTTTCGCTTTCTTGACATATATTTGTCTATATTACACCCAATCTTCATGTTATTGAAGATAACATGTGATAACACGTTTATCAATGCTAAAATGATACACATTCCTGTACAAAAAGTCTTCAGTTTACTATGATAAAATTATTTTTTGTTTATTTTTCTCTAGGCTTGTCTACTGCTCACTTTTTTGACTGTTTATGTGCATATTTTTATTTGTATTTGAAATTATAGATAAACTTATATGTAATCGAATTCGTGTACAAACTTTCTCGATGATAAAAAATAAGCCTTATATATAAGTATTTGCAATTATTTTTTAATATATAAAACAAATTATTTAATTATTTTCAAAGTTACGAAATTTTTGTACATATACTTAATGAAGATACATAGATTTATGCATAATCATTATAGTTTTAATTCTATATCAATAGCAATTTAGCACATAATTATAGTTAAATATCGAAGGAAAAAAACTTTTGTTTTTATAAAGCCTTTCATTTCTTATGAAGCTATTCGATTTTCTATGGGTTTCATCGAATCATTACAACTTTTCAACCTTTAGATACTTTTATAATTATTTTATAATGGTATCGTTATAGAAATAATAAAAAATATTAATATATTTCATAATACTTAAATACAATTAGGATTAGGTACGGCGGTGATCAAGGTGACCTTATTGGAAATATTGATGTTAGGTACAAGTTCAATGATAAGTTTAGCAAAGAAGATCGAAAAAGGGATAACCTCAAGAGTTTTGAAATAAAATAAAAATTTAGAAGATGTTCTAAAGGAATTCTGAAGGAAAGAAGAAAGAAGGTAAAAGAAGTAAAACGGCAAGTGTTAGCAAACGAATTTACGTTTGAATTGCCGTTGACGTTAGATTATGTATGGATGAAGTAGAGTCTCTACTCTAGTAAGCAGGCCCATTCGTTATCTCGGGAAAAGAGCAAAATTTTACGTGAGAATCGTTTGCGCGTAATTAAGTTTGTATCAAAGGCCCGATAGCTCCGGTAATTACCGTACCAACCATTACCAGTTTTTAAAAGCGTAGCCGCATTATGTCCATTCAAGGCGTTCAGAGGTTATCAGGTACTCTATTTATCTGATAATGCGACATGCTTTCCCCCGCACCTGATACGACTGATGCCTACATTCCTCTCCTTTCCACTCGTCGGCCGTATTTTATACTGCAATGAACGATTCGTCGGAGTTGGGGCAGTTCCTTGTAAAAATATATAATTAGATCCTGAAGATACTTGACACTTGGACTAGAGCTGAGTAAACAATGGCTTAACTAGTGGAGAATCTATGATGCATTTATCGACAGTAATTATTATAAGATTGGGCCACCCTTGCTAATTACGGGTAGCTGACTTCGACCGTGTCTCCTACTACTCCGGGACTCCTCGCTCAATTTTGCATGTGTGCACTTTTTGCGCGCGGTTCTGCGCCCATGGAAAACAAAGATGCCTTTCATCCGCGTGAGAGGGCCTCAACCGAACTGCACCGATATTTCCTTTACGCGCATTATACGCTTAGTAAATGTTCTCTGCCCCCCCCAGCCCCCCAAACCTCTTCCGTCACATCCGCCATCGCCCTCCCATTGCAAACGCACTCATTTGTCCTACACTCTCGATGTCGGTGACGACGTCGACTACGACGACGCAGTCCCTCTCGTAGCCGGTCATTCATTTCTCTTTACTCTCGTTTTGTCGCCCCGCCTTCCTTACCCCTTCACGATGTCACCTCTTCAGTTACTTTCGCTTTTACCAGCTGCGCGACTTTGATTCAGAGCCTCGATTTGTTTTCTCTTCCTTCCGGTGCATCTCACTATTGCTGTGCTGTACTGCTATGATTTTTCTAGTAACTTTTGTAAATGATCGTTATTAGGGAAAATAATAAATAAGCTTATTTCGATACATGTGGTCTCTTTTCAGAATTCTACTCATTTTATTACTTCATTGTTCTGTCAATTTATTACTTCATTTATATTGCAAATGTAATTCTCCTTATATTTATAATGCCCATTAAATGGGTTACCTCAATTTCTTTTACTTTGCTAATTGTAAAATATGCGTTTCGTTAATGATAATTTAAAATGTGCGGACGACTAATGAAATGTTTACATTCATGTTCACAATAATTCTCATAAGATATGAGAACATCGGGAGCTTATATATCTACTTCATTACATTCAATTTATTTGTTATATTTGTTTTATAATTGTTTATTATAAAAAATTTCCTAGAGGATTTTAGTAAAAGATTTTGAGAAAGTTTCATATTAGGAAAATTCAAAATAATTTATCGTTAAAAATTCTAATGGAATAGTAAATGAAGCCGTCATTATACAAATATGTTTCATCATTTATTACGTTACTGTGATTATTAGTAGCATGATATCTTGTAAAAAAATATATATTTGTGACTTCTGTATGAAAAAACATTATTTATATATTACAATTAAAAATTACATCTCTAGTCGATTTTCTGCCTTAAACTTGTGTATACACAACATGAGTTAGTGTAACTTTGATAATTGGGGTTGAAGTGTTTTTTACTAAGATCTTATTATAAATCTCAATTAGCGTCACCGTAAAAATAAAAATTTTTATTGGCGTGTATGGCAATCCATTTGTCATGCATCACTGCTGCAAAATATTCTAGAATGAAAATTGAGTCAATAAATGTTTAGAAACATGTATGCGCCTTGCCACGGCAGTTCGTTTGCATTCGAATGCGCAAGTAATATTTACATTACATCCGTTCAACGCAGAGATGCCTCGTCTAATCGTACACGCAAACGTCGTCGTCACACCACCTCCCCTACAACTTCTCCGCAATCGCTACCGACGAAAATCATTCAGCTGTGTCTAGACTCGTGTATGACGCATGCGTGTACTTTTAAAAATGGTTTAGCTTACCCTCGAATGGACTGCTAGACCGCCCCCTACCTTATTCCCCCCTACCTCCTCCATGACCCCTACCCCTTCCTGCCATGTATAACCGGGCCGTCGGAGTATCGCTTCATCATGATTGTGCTGTGGTCGGCCAGAAAATCGAATAATAAAATTGGCAAAATAATTGTTATTGCTACAAGTTACAAGTGACAAAAGTTCGTGTGCGTCGCTTTTAATACAAAATCATTACTTATTGTTAATGAAATTTTATTGTGATTACATATAATTAAAATAATAAAAACTGAATTTTTAATCAATAATGCGTGTAGGGTAAGCGACTTTTCAATAGCTACAGTTGAATTAAAAGGGCTCGTATAACGCACACGACAGAGAAACAGAGAACCATAGAGAGAGAGAGAGAGAGAATCGTAAGATCCCAATGAGTGTCTACTAGGCTGGGTGTGAATTTGTTTAATGGTAGAGTAGCGTGAGAAAGTGTCGAGAAAGTAAGCTAAATAATTGATAAAGTGCTTGTTACGAAGTACTAAAACACTGGTTAATAATTTTCTTATTGCGGATCAAAAATCAAAACCTAGCCATATTGAAATTAGTTTAAAGGTACTGTATGAATCACCTATTCGCTACCTCGTCGACACAGTTCTCATCCTTGTAGTCTAAATTGCTCTCTCTCTTCCTCCCTCCCTCCCTCCCGCCCACCTCTCTGTCTCTTTCATTTTCTTCCCATTTTATCTTTATATATCTTATACTTTACACCTCAATACGGCTTGCTTGAGTCACTGTGCTTGAGGCGCTTGCAATGTCGAAGGTCTCTTTCGCCCATCCCTCCATTTCTTCCACTTCTTGCAAGAAAAGAACACCATACCCGTAACCTTCCTTCTTGAGGAGAGTACACAGATGGACAGACAGACAGACAGACTCCTTTAAAGACTCAGAAAATTAAAAGAGATAAGAACATGCGGTAAACGAAATAGTTGCTTGGGACCTCTTCATCTCTCTCTCTCTCTCTCTCTCTCTCTCTCTCTCTCTCTCTCTCTCTCTCTCTCTTTCTCTTCTTCCATCTTAACTTTTTTTTTATGTTTTCATTATCAGACCTCTCTCAGTTAGGGTATTTAAGTGTGCACTTCGGTCGAACGCTAGAAGGTCTAAAAGATAAGTAATTTTATAGCTCTACAAATATATTATGTAATGTACACAATGTTTATTCGCTAAATGCCTGAACTTCAAAGTAGTATATCTAGTTACAGTTCTTACTTAAATTATATAATACTCTTCTTGATAATTTGAACAAAGAATCACTGCATTTACTTCATTAATAAAATTAAATATATAAAGTGCTATATCACAGTCTATAACTTTTTAAAGTACTTATCCTTTTATCATAGTAAACCAAAGCATTATAAAGTTTTTGAATGTAAATATAGAATGGTCTTAAGACAATAGTTTTCCTTTTTACAAATTCCTTGAATTTCGAAAATAATAATTACCAATCTCTTAGTAATTGCTTTATTTAAGATACTGAAATATTAAAAATTATCAACGAAATTAATTATAATATTTTTTATAAAACACGTCATATTTTTTTACTAAAAAAATGTATTTAGAAATTTTATTCTGCATTAGTTAATATAAAATTCATATAATTTAATCTGAACAATAGTATTCTAAAACATTATTGACGTACTGTTAAAACTTCTTCACATTTCAATTACTTTATTTTTTTATACTTTATATATAGTAATTCCTAATGTTAATATTAATTTACCTTTAATTAAGTTAACTTTAATTCAAAATATAATTAAGATAATTTCTTTTACTAATATTCTAGTCATAATAAAAATGATTTCATTAAAAAAGTTAAATCTTTTTTATTTCTACTGAATATTTTTTATTAAAATGTTGTTAATGCATACTAAATATTTGATGCTTATTTTAACGGCTTCAAATTGTTATTTTTACTTATATTCGTTTTACTTGATAAGCCAATTATAGTTAATTAATAATTAACTTTAGTTAACTATTAATTTATGTTGTGCATTCAAATGATAAGAAATTTTATAGTAATTTTATTATTAAACGTAACACTAGCTACGAATTTATTCCAGGAATATCTTATTATTTTCGATAGTGATAACATTATAACTATTATTTTCTAAATAAATTTACAGTATAAAGATAGTGTTATTCGATTGAAGGTAAAAGAAATTATAATTTTAAGTGCATACTATTGATAAAAAAAAATTATATGAGCTAAATTAGAAACTGCGGGAATGAAGATGAGTTGTTATTCGGATAAATCAAATATTATTAGAAATGCAAGGATTGATTTGATTTAACAACTCGCACTCTATGAGTAATAACAATATCGAATGATAATTCAAGAAGGATTCTCATCGGAAGTCAGTGGATTTATTATTTTTATTTTAATATAAGCCTTTGTATCGTAGCACAATACACACATTCTGCATTTTAGTATTATAGAAAAAAAAGTTTGTAAATATTCTGTTTTTATGATTTTTTAATTATTGTAATATCACATAAAAAATTTCATATTATTATTATTATTGTTGTTGTTGTTGTTGTTGTTGTTATTATTATTATTGAGATGAATTTGAAAATAAATGAAAATAAAATATTATTTTGACCTATTTTTCTTATCTAATGGATCTCAAATATTATTAAGACCGATAGTTAAAAATCGAAGGATCTTGAATAATATGTAAAAGAATTAATTCCTACGTATAAATACAATTCTATACAGAGTATTTAATTATAAATAAGCATGATCTTGGAAGCAGGTTGGTTTGAAAGGTCAAGCTTAGACGATTCGTACAATATAAGCAAATACACAGGAATAAGCAAAAATCCATTTTCTGTATGAAATTCTCACGCTTTCCTTAAAGCTTGGTATGATTGACGTATAATATTCCGTAAATAGTTATGATTTTTGCATTGTATTGCCAGCATTGTATTGGCTTAGCAAAATCAAGAATCATCAAGGCATTGTATATGACAACGGGGATCATCCGCTTAATTTTTTAGACCAATTCATGTATCACCGCTCCATTTCTCATTTTTTTGTTATCCACAAGTAGGAAGTTTCATCGAGATCCTCATTGACGGAGCTTCCTGCAATCATGAATCTATCCGTGTTCTAACAATAGAATTATTTTTAAATGAACTCCTAATACGTGAGGGGAATAAACAACAGCCAACAGACAGTCGAAGCAAACTGTCTGGTTATCCCATCTTGGTGTCAAAATATTGAAGTTAATCGGATCGAGCTCGGCAGGCTAATTTCATTTAATCTAATTAGCCGGCGTCATTACTTCCCCCAGAAGCGTTAATTAATCCGAGTTAATACAGCACGGGCTCGATCGCTACACCAACATGCTTGTCCGCTATAACCTTTCTCGACTTTCCATTTCTTCGAGCAGGGACATTTGGCCTCGTGAAGTCTATTTAAATGCGTAAAGATGATGCATAATTATAAGAAAGGATAGTTCGGCCGTTATTATCAATAATCTCTTCATCCTTTTCTTCACCATTCTACTTTCTAGTGGACTCGAGATGCTGGGCGATGAGCCCAGCTATGAAATGTCGGAATCGCGATACTTGAGAATCTCGATAATGCATGAATCGCCTCGGGTTTGACCGATTAAGCGCTTACTGAGATACGTCAACCCTATTATAAATTTACCTGCGACTTATTGTATTTTTCAACCCCAGCTCCATTCCTCCTTCGTACGAGATACAGAATTTTAATTTATTTGCTACGTTTATAACATCTTCGAATATTCGATCAAGATCTACTGTCTGCAAAAGAAAAATTTCAGTCTCTCTCTCTCTCTCTATCTATTCTCGTTTTTAGAAAAAATCCATTATCAATTACAATCGGTATCGTCTTTATTATTACCTAGACATTAATCGTTTTCATTTCGGTACTCATTCAATTACTCATAAATCAGTATATTTTTAATTTAATATTTATCTATTTGTTTATTTAAAATAAAATAATAAATGTCAATGATATATTTATTTTTAAAATCATAATAATAATTTTAAAAATCTAAATTAGAATGAAACTGATGAAGAAGTCGTATTTAGCTATTGTTGATTAATAAATAAACTTTGAAATTTCCGCTCCTTCATAAGCAGGAAAAAAAATGACATTAGTTCACCTTTCAAATATTTATTTGTAATAACATTGGTTCTTTCTTTATTTTGAATATAAAATTCGAAAATTGTGGTCCTTCCTTAATTTCTTTTCGTTCTCAATATACATATATATATATATAAGAATACTCGAGCATTTAAAATCCCTCTTGGAAGGATATTTTCATTAATGCGGATATATTCTACGGGAAGAGCATTAGTAATAGTCTGTATTCATTCTGCTCTTAAATTTCGATGAAAAAAACGCTCGAGTTGATGTCGAGTTCGTACATACTACGGCATACATTTGTATGCCCGTTCATTTAGATAGCGGGATGACGGGTGGAGCCGCGGGAGGGAGGGCGAGAGAGGAGGTTCTGGGAGAATCATAATACATGGAATCACAAACGAATTAAAGAACAAGCGGTTGCCCGCTCACTGCTGTGCACGTATATCACACGTAACATCTTTCTTTTTTCTCATATGTCCCTTTCCGCTCTATTGATTTCTCGGACTTAGTGCTTCATTTAACGGGCGACAATTGAATTTTGTGGGCAATAGAATCGGGCGAGCATGCGTTGAATGCACTTGGACAGTCTTTCGCCCCTCCCTTGCGTATTTCGAGACAATTTCGTGAGTCCGTATCAGCCAACACCTACTTCCTCCTATTTTATCTCTTATTCCTACCAGAGCCACCTATCGCTATCACTCGTTATCCACGATTTTTCCGGTTCGTAAGTGCTTATTTCAGTTGGTTGTGCAATAACTGCCAGACTATTTATATCGATAAAATATTATGCTTTTTGCGCTAGTACGCCGATGCTATAGAATTGCTGAAGGGAGAATACATGGAACGATTACCTAAGGAAATATCGCGAAAATTTTTAAGAGAAAAAAAAGAGCTAAAATTCCGCTGCTGTCCTCATGTTTATTATTCGCATCATTTTTTAGCACGAAGCGTCCAAGGATTAACTGTGGATCTTTAAATCTATGTAACTTTATTTTCGTTACTTTTATCGGAATGACTCCTTTCCGAACAATTGAGTTAAGTTTTACTTTTTCATCATATGATAATCGTGAGTGTCGTTTGCATTCGACGATTGGAAATGAAATGCCTTATTAACATCATTAGAATTCCATAGGCCATAGGCAATATCTGCTTGATAGAAAGCTCGGGCGAACTTTAGGTTAATTATAATTCGTTAAATAAATAACTTGTTTCCCTAAAATTTTTTTAATTTACACTGAAGTCGAAATTTCAAGAGAAATAATAATTAACTCTTATGTTTATCCGATAAAGTTTCACATACATATCCACGCACGCATAAGTAAGCGTAATATCGTAAACATGGCCAACAATATTTATGGTTTACAAATGAGATTATTGTTGATACTGAGATGAAATTACTCTCAGTATAAAATACTCCCCCAATTTGCCTAATTTTTCTGTATAAATAATTTTATGAGTCGAGGGGCTATGGATGAAGGGCATACAAAATTTCCAAGTGTCTTGTGGAAAGTCGAGCAGTTGATATTACCACCTGTTTATAAACAATACAGTGATTTCATGAATAGCCTAAAAGTCCCACAGTTTTTAAAAACTAAACAATATAAAAAAAAATATAGTAAATGAAGTGTTAAAGGAACGTGGTTGAATTTAAATTTAGTTTCGATGGGCCGTGCGCGTAAGAAATCGTGGGCTGTAGGAGGATGACGAAAGGGTACGCGGGATCGCGGGATCGGTGTAGGACGAAAGTAGATAGATTCTCGGGCAGAAATTCTCAAGAAGTGGAGGGCTCGTCTGTTTTCAGGCGAAGCGGCGGTCAGCCTGCTTTTCTATCCAGTTATGAGTTATTTATAAAACCTTTAAAGGATGTTGTACTACTTGGAATAATGAGATATTTTCGGTACATAGAAACCCTTTCATTTTATTTATAGTGCGAAAGTCTTTCTTTTTTTCTTTACCAATGTTTTAATTAATAAAAGCTCAAGAATTATATAACAAAATTGTCTAAATAGATCAAATAATTTTATACATGTGATATAAATATTTATTCAAATATCTTCAAATATATATTTTTTGTACTGTTTACCGTAAGTTTTATGATAAATTGCATATGAGTTTTGAGTATATGAGCATCCATTTATGCATGTACTTGTTTTAAGTAATATCCGGTTAAATTAAATAATTATTACAATTATTGTAAATATATTTATATTGATTGAAAAAGAAAATTATTTTAATTTATTAATCTTTTAGTATTCAAGCAGATTAAAGAATACTCTAGCAGTTATGAAATAAATTATATTAATTAGAAATAAAAATATTTAAAAAATGTTCTGAATTTAAAATGGCTATCGACATTTTGATGACAACGAATCATCTGCAACTGAAATTTTTGTGTACACCGACTAGAGTGAAGTATCAGCATTTTCACATTATCTTACTTGAAAAATATCGCAGAAGTCGTAAATTCTTTTCTTATCGTTCGGACATAACAGATACTTTTTGGAATGAGAAAAATAAATAAACTTCAATTTCAAACCAGTAGTAAAAGTTTTAATTATTTGCTTTTTCCCATCCTTAAATGCACAGTGTACCTTTACTAAATTGCAACATCTTATGAGTTATGAGTCGGTAAGAAGACAGGAGAGGATCGAGTTTATTTATTCAAATGCTTGTAATAAGAGCTTCGTTCCAGTAAATAAAATTCTTGCTCCAGTACATCAAATAATACAATAGGAGGAAGTAACACCTTTATCGAGTCATTATAAAGTAGTATAAAATAAAAGGTTCGTAAATTTGCACGTATCAGTGCTATTTTGTTTGAGAAGTGTTATTTAACGGGTTACGATAGCTAAGCGCTTGCTATTTGTGTTTCCCTTTTTTTTCAATCGCACTGCACTAATCGGCTTTGTAAATACTTTTATTGACGATGTTTTTAGAATATACAACGTATTGTGACAACACGACAGTCAGCAAATAGAGGATAATCGTTACTACGAATAAAAGTTAATTTTTTGCAATAAACCACATAATATTATTCCCATTCAATATTAAAGTAATGTTTACATTTCATTTTATGTTTTTATTGCTTAGTAGCTCAGAATAAAGTTCTTGTGATCTTAAATTGAAATTGGTAATTGATAATGAATAACAATTTATCATTGTATGTTATAATGAATTTAAAAAAAATCAATTGAGTTATTGGAGTACTTAGAATTATAATTCCAACGATGTCTTCCTCTCCACAATAATGATTAGCAATCGATTAAAATTCTTCGAAAATGTTCTTCCTGAGTCACCGAAAAGCGATTTCTTCAAACCTTGTGAAATAGGCTATTTTCAAGTATTTCTAATCTGATCTAAGCCCTCTTTTTCCTAATTATATCTGTCATAAAATTTTACCAACTAATTGTTAGTCTCGGGAAATAAGGAAATTAAAAAGTTTCCCTTAGTAAATATGTTTCTTAAGTATTTAGCAATTGTGAAAGCTTGTAATTAAGATAATTAAACAGTTTTAGGACTTGTTAAATATAAATTTTAAACATATGCTATAGATATCGATGGCACTATTTGTTCAACTTATATGTATCTCTTTACATCGATTCGTAAATAAATATTTTGTTGATCTGTAGGTACTGCCTTATTCCTTATTTTTCATATTAGTTGATTAAATTTTAAATTGCTGATAAATTTAAAACAATGCAAATATAGTTTCGTATAAATGGATTAGTCATAATACTAAAATTCTAAGAGTAATTAAGTTATAAAAGATACGTGCATCGTTTTAATAATCAATAAAACGAATTTGAATTTAAGGTGATGATAGTTTTTCGTTAACATAAAATAATTGGCTAACATTTTTATTTTCTAATGTTTGTGTTATGCTTTTAAAATTATTCATGATCATTAATACAAACGGCGTCAATGTAATGTTCACTACACTCTACTAAATAATAAAAATGCGATATAAAGAGAATTTTAAATTTAATCCCAATTGCGTTTAATGAAAAGTAAAATGCCATGGGTTATTACTGCGCTAAAAGTTTCTCTTGGAAACATTCATCCGGTTTTTATACATGAAGTTAATGTTCATAATCATACGTATTCTTTCTCATTCTCAGTAATTAGAGAAACAAAAGAACAAGTTGTTTAAAAAATTTTTTTTATTATTAGAAATTTAACACTTGAACGTATAGTTCATATTGCCGGCCATTTCGTTGAAGTCCCTAAAGGTGTTTTCGATGAAATCAATAAAGATAATTTTTAGCAGTTTATACGCTACTTACCAAATGCGTGAGTTCTCAAAGGAATATGGGATAGAGCGAAGGAAATTAAAAATCCTTGGTTTTTTATAATGTTATAAATTAAAGAAATTTATTAAAGAATATCCACCGCGAGGCGTAAAAAAACCTTCTACACTGAGAAGAAGGAAAAAGCCAAATTCGTACTCAATTAATAACGTAAGAATATTACAGGATCTCGGTACTCATTATCTTAAGTCTACTATGGCCACCTAGGCTTTTCTAACCTTTAGCGTGACATCGATGCGTCTCGAACTCCAGGCAGTTCGGACGTTCTGTATGACCGATCCGTGTGCGGGTGCGGACAACGGGTTCTCCAATATCTCGTAGACCAGACCTGGCCACGAGGAACTCATTACTCTTTTTCTAATTCCTCAAGGTCGATCACGGGCAGCCTTTTACTGTCTTCCAGGGAAGTCCAATATCTTTAAATCGTGGGCCTTTAAATATCGGTACTTTAAAGTTTAATTATACGTTTTAGCTCGTACAAGATAAAGAACGCACTTCCTTACTTGCCACAACGAGGTCTTAATAAAAAACAAGATCTCGTCGTGTTCAAGCTTGACGAAGGTGTAGCCTTTCAGTTCTCAATAATAAGACTGATTCTTCCTTTTTCCAATTTTTACTAGGATATGTTTCGTTGAGGTCCCCCATACCTAAAGTTTTATGGGACCAGCCCTACTGGGAAGGGGGGAAGGCAGAGTTGTCTATCCCGTCGTTTATTTTCCTATAGGTTTTCCTGCAGGTCTCGAACGTAAACGATAAATATTTATATATCAAATAATATCGATATTAATATCAATAATCAATAAATATTATATATCAAAATATCTTATATGAAAATATAAGAAACGTGACTCATCGAAGGAAGAACATCGAAGATTGCCGAGCGTGACAAAATTGAAGAAAGCACTTGGCAACTGTGGCTTATAAACTCTCCACATGCGTTAGGCGATAATAGAAGCTAAACGTATACGCCTTTCTAAAAGTTGATTGGCTTTTCTTTTTATTTTCCTGACACGTCCATTCGAGCATCAGTCTGATCGAAGCATCGAGGGTATGTGGACGCCGTCTGCATCCTACAAACTTTTCAATTTCTCAGAAAATACAAAAGCTTAACCGTTTTGTCGGACCCCCCCCCTCGACCGAGGGGAAGTGACGCGTGGGCGAGGGAAGATGGTTGTGGGCCAAATGTTTTTCACGTACAAAATTGTCTACAATGTAAATAGAGACGTCGTTATTCTTGCTTTTAATGAGGCCGTGAACTAGAAGTCGATCTCCAGAAGAGCCCCCGTCCCCCATTCCTTTCTATTTTTGACGGCTGTATCCATCTTCCTTCTCTTGTTCTTATCCTCGTCATTTTCCTTCGTTATCCGCACAGATTTCCGATGAATTTTCGCATATCGCGGTCGCTCGGCAAATCTCAAGGACAGCCAGAACTGGCTCACATTCTTCATAGCTTAGTAGCTTGTACGGTATTATCCTTGCCTTCTAATGACTTCATCTACGATTTAGTGTACGAGACAAAACTCATTCTTGAAAGCTACCAACGCTAACTCTATCTTATCTGCATCTCGACACGTCGGTTGTCTATTCCTCAATCGCTCTTGTTTTGTAATAAACATATGTTATGTCTCTTTATGGCTACTTCCTATCAAGCAAGTCTCGATATTTCCGGAAGGAAGTCCATTTCCAGAATCATTAACTACAACTCGAATATTTAACCATTCTCAACGCCTGCAAGATTTAAATTGCAAGGTTGCTATTTCACAAGATAAAAGCACAAGTGAATTATTCGTGCAAAAAGACACGAATATAATCCTGTATTCAAGACAACGTACCTTGGTCGCGAGTTCTATTTAAAATCATGACACGTATGTCATTGCTTAATATTTTTTTTTTTAAATTACAAATACATAATTTTATTATTCATTCATCATTTTATTACTCTCGCAGTAATTATTATTCATTTAAAACATATATTCTTTATGAATTCTAACCTGTAATTTCCTATTTCTCATTTATTGTCTTTCATAATTATATGAAACTACTTCCGAACATTTTGATCTTTTTTTTTATTTCTGAGATACACGTTCTCATAGATTTCCGGCACGATCATGGGTTTAGCTTTACCATACTCTCCGTCAAGCTTCGGCGATGAGCACGAGGCATTACTGTCTTGCCTGATACTGACAAAGTTTTTATAATACAATCCCCAAAACAGAATTATTTCAATTTCTTTTTCGGCGCTTTATTTTTTCTAATCATCAAGGATCTTCAACCGCCCACAATGTGTAGAATCACTTTATAAAATCCTGATTTTAGTTATTATTCATCCCTATTGTTCTATTTCCTACTATTTCTAGTCCTAATATAAGCTATATAAAAGACAAATATCACTTTACTAAGAATTTGTATCTAATTTTAAGGGCGCACATTAATATAAATATATCGTTTTCAATTCTCCATATAATTTTAAGAATTGTAATTTTTAAAAGTTTTTTGTCTACTTAATATTATATCTTAGCTCGTAAATTAAATTTATAGACGTAAATACTTCGTATTCACGTTTTTGTTACAAATAAGTACAATTGATCGTTATTTTATTTTGATACATTTTCAAGTATCTCATGTCCATTAGCTTTTTAAATAAATTAAAAGAGAATATAAAATTAATTTTGTAATTAATTTTTTTAAATTTTAAATTGAAAGTATTCTTTCGTGTGAAGATTTCAATAAGAAGTAAAGTAACTGCTTTGTGTAATGTAGGAACAAATGTATTTGTTCCTTTCATAGTATTTCCCTGTCGAGTCTTTTCTTTTGAGAGTTTGCGTTAAAATTCTTGATATATTATATAGTTATAGTTATTACATTCTGAATTTATAATTTTTAAATTGAACTTACAATTCGTTAATAAAAAATATTTTTTATTTTATGTAAATTATGCTGTTATGGAGTTGTTTCTATAATTTTAAAATTTTCTTTTTTTTCAGGAATAATAATTATATAGTATATTTATACTTTATATTTATAGTATATATACTAAGTTAGACTCATACTCTATTTTAAAATGTCGTAATTATATTGAGTACAAAAACTTTCATAATACTGCTATTGTCTGATTTTTTATCTCAGTATTTTTAATTCTATAATAAAAATTACATATGGGATTATTATTTGTATTTATTCATATAAGTTATAGTATGATACGAATATTTTCCCGAAATCTAATCCAAATAATATGATACTTTTAAAATTATTTTTTTATATTCTTATTGATGTGCAAAACAAATAAAGCTATAGTCTTTAGTTTAACGATGTCATATTTATTTTATTTATTTACCCTAGAAAATTTTTCCGTTGCTGCAGTAGATTTTTAAGTAAAACAAGCAATAAAAGCACAGTAAAACGAATAAAGAAATTGAAAATTGTATAAATATGCGGCTGTCTTTTGTCTTTATTCCTCTATTTCTGTCTTTCTTATACTTTTTTGTAGTTATTTTTTATAAATATAAGAAAAACATTATTTATATTTTTTTTATTTGATTACTAAGTTTTTAATATGTATTTCCATTGTATAATTTTTTTAAAATTAAAATCAACTGAATTAATCTAACATTTTATTTAAATTTAATATTAAATAGAATAGCAAAGAAAAGAAAAGAAAAAGGAAAATAGAAAGAAAAAAGAAGAAATAAAAATTAATAAATAAAGAAAATAAAAATGGAAGTTTCGCGATTTAATAGATAGAAAGTTCATTACATTTTAGCAATTGGTATTACCTGTGTCTTAAACAGCTCTATTCTTCCAATAGCACTTGCATTCGGTATATTTACAGCGCGCAAAGAGTATTGAATGGTAGTTAGGTTTATAATATTGAGGCGACGAGAAAACTTAAACGCAAAGCCTCAGTTTTTTAAACTTTAGTAGTGTAGCATATCGGATTGCGAGGGATGAAGTTTTAGAGTGAAAGAGAGAGAGGGGGGGGTGTCAATCGAGATCCTGTTGAAAGTATTACCTTTCGTGTTGTGCGCGTGGTTTTTCGTACCTACTACGTGAGCTTATCGATTGTTTGATCGATTGCGTCCGGCATTGTACGATAATTCGTCTTAGATAGAAAACGCGTGTGAAGCCGATTCTGCAATAACTGCTCTTGATGCGCTGCATTACGTCCCAATCGACAAGAGGCTATACGTCTTTTTTTATAGATGTGTGTTTGTCAGGTTATCCGAGTGTCGAAGTTATAAGATTATAATTTTGATGCTTCGTGTGTCCTGACTATTTTGATATTGAAAATCTAATGACAGGTTGGATCATTGCAGCTACGAATGCGAATGTGACGAGATTACGATTTGTGTTGAGATTACGACTTGTGAAACCTTCTCTAACTAAAGTACGAATGTCAAATGTTACTGTTTAGTTTTTCTGTGATTAATATCAACGATCGAATTTTTTCTATTCAACTGTCATTAGACTATACATTGGCTACCCCATCAGAGTATTAATTAATTTAAATGAGATAGGAAAATAGAAAAAAAAGAATGACAAGTCGCAATACTATAACGAAAGTTTTTAAATAAATGAACAATTAAATATATATATAATTATACATTATTATACATTATACATTTAGTTTTATATACATAATTATATATAATTATGTGATGATTTCCATTATGATTTCCAACACTTACTCTGCATTATGTTGTAACGCAATACAATTCTGAAATTAAATCGTAGATTTTAAAGTGAAAATCATTCGAGAGCGACAAGCAACCTCTGGTATTCCGTATTATATATTATTTTTCTCCGCTTGAAAGCTTACTCCAAATAGAATGAGAGTTAACTGGTCATACATTTCGTCTCCCCTCTTTCGAACCGATAACTGCGAAAAGTCCATAGGGGTGCGGCTTAGTGCGGACATCGCGTATTCGAAACTTTACTCGCGACGTTCAATTAGTTTAAATTCGTTAGTCGTTGAAATCCGTGAGACCGCAACTAGTATCAACGCGATATATTAGTCCGACTGTGGGATTAACAAAGATAAATTAACTAATAGCTGTGTTTCTTTCATTTTAATTATTAATCTTCTGATTTAGTCTATCTCAACCAATTATTAAGAGCTCTTACGAGCAGTTATCGGTGTTTTATGTGCCTGTGTAGTGACAGTAAATGAATATATTGTTCTTTCAATTCTCTGCTCTTTGTCATAAAGGTCCCTCTACATCTACTTTTACCTGTCCTTATGAGATTGGCGAACGACATCACCAGTAAGTCTCTTACAAACAGATCATTTTAGTCATTTATTAATTATTTATATCATACAATTATTAAAACTGACATACTTATTTTATATGTTGCCATTAATAGTACATAGTAGTACAGTAAATAATAACAACACATAAAAATTTTTAAAAGTAAACTAATAGTTACGACAATAATACTATAACAAGTTAATATTATTCTCACCACATTAACTAAATTTTGAATATCAAAGAGTTATTCAAACACGAAAAGAATGTTGATTAATAAGTCAATATTATTGTATACAATTTTAATGTATATGATAAATGTAGTTAATCGGTCTGCCAATATTTTTTGACATTCGTATGTGTATACATAATATTATCAGAGGAAAATTTTCAAAGCCTGGTAGGATATTAAGAAACTTTTGTTATTTTTATCAATAAATTAATCTGTTAGACATATAGTTGTTAATAGATCATTATCAATTTCTAGAAATAAAAAAAATTAATATCAATGAAAGCTCAAACTAGATGTATAAATAAATAAATATACCTTATTTTTAGCAGGTGACCGTATGTACTGATTACTCATGCGAAAACGCTACTAATTAAAATATGAAAAAACCAAACACTATCAGCAATAGCAATTTATTTTAGCTTGAAGTTAATATATCAATATGTTAATAAGAGACATAGGAGCATAAATATTACAGTAATAATAATAATAATTAAATCGTTATTCTAATGAAACTATAATGCTTTTTCGTATATCAACAATTTGTCTTTTGTGAAAGTATTCATATTCAAATAGAAAAGTTAAGAATAATGCTCTTAACTCAATTTAAGAAAAAATGTATTTGCGAGTTGTATCTCGTTAGATTAAAATAAAACAAATAGAAGATAAGTGAGAATGAGAATGGTTAGCATTTCAAAATGTTCGGTTCGAGACGCTTAGAAAAGATACGAAACCATTTGCCTGTCTCGTTATCAGACAACAAGGAAGGTGTATATGAAAAAAAAACAAAAAAAAATAAAAATGAAAAAAAATTAAGGCGAGCACGAATTCGGGACGAAGATTCAGTACGATAAATTAATGAAGGAACAATATATTTAGGAGCTCTACAAGAGAAAAATGGGTTAAGAATCTGAGGATCGTTGAAGACGAACAACAGCTTGTGAATTGCACCTCCTGGAGCAAAAGACACTGCTTAATGCGCCCAATAGGTTTATATACTCATTATCTAAAAATTATCTTCCGCCGTCTGGCTTTGCTCTTAAACTTTTACCTTCGAACCCTAGCATCTTCGAGCTCTTTCTGCGTTCCTAGAGACCTCTCTCCTCTTTCTCCTACCATGTTCCCTGAACCCGTTCATTCATTATTTTTTCTTTTTACCATTGTTACCTTTCTACAATTTGGATTATTATTATTATCATGGCTGTCCGTCCATCGTTAGTATAACGAATTTGCAGATTTTCTGCTTTATGACCATTAAGCCTTAATGATAACATCGAGAATGTCTCGAATTTCGTAAAAACGAAATTCACCCATTCGATCAAACGTTGCTATATATTATGTGACTGATAAAATATATTATTCAACTAGTAAGCTGATTAATTTGAAAAAATTTGTTACTTATAGTAAAATAGATTAAGATTAATTCAATTAGGAGTCAATAAAATTTAATTGATGCTGATGTTGAAACGTTTTATTGTTTCGGAGAGCTATTACGAAGGCTCTTTATCTCATGGATCGTATTGCCAAATGAGATAAATAAGTTATATTCGTTGCTCTTTCCGATTCTTCAATTTTGTATTCATAAATAATTAGCATTGATCGTTTACGCCGTATGCGATAGCATGTTGTCCGATCATCCGGGATTAGTTCAATGGATAGAAATAGAACCAAGGATTGTGACTGTATGCTCCTTTCTGAATTCCGCGGATGATACTTCGCAACGTCATTTGTACTGACAAACAATCACAAATACTTATTTAACCGACGATTCAACCCGGAGAAGCAAGAATAAAGATGGGAATCATTCACGATCCTTTCCAAAATTCTTTCTTAGCCAAATTAGTTTTGCAAATCTTTTGAAGAATTTATTATAGAGTTAGCGATTCCTTTTTTCAAACTCTCTTACCTTTTTCGCGCAATTTATTTCCGTCAACCTTCTCTTTCTGGCTTTTGAATACTAATTCCCATTAAAGCCAATAAGCAAGAAGGTGAGTAAGTTGGACTAACCAGAATCGATCTTGAATAAAGAAGGGAAAGTAGCCTCCTCCTCCACCACCACCACTACTTCCACCACCTCCTCCCATTATCCCCATCCCTACCGTCCCTTATTTTGAAAGCTTGAAAATAATCTAAGTGGTGTGCATACAAAATGTTCGGGGTGAATCCCAATTGTTGATCATCATAACTTTAATAGAAAGCTTCGTATACACGTACTTACAATTGCGATACTTTATTTTCGGCTCTGCGTGTCATACAAAGTTTCTCTTTACACCCATTAATTTATATTACGTCACTATTCAACCCCTCTAGATTTCTGAATGATTTTTAATACATTAAATTTACTAAGCTTTAATCAAGCTATTGAGTAATCAAACTAAAAAATCCTATAATTTACATGCAATAATAAATTTTATTAAGAACTTATGCACTCACGCTTATGCGTATGGCCACGAATGAAACGCATAAGTAAAATTTTATAGACGAAGCAATAATACAATCATATATGAGTGTATTCCAACGGGATTTGATGGTAAGATGGAGCACCATTATAAATTTAAGCTATATTAAAATTTTGAATAAATAGCCGGTGACCATTACAATAGATGGTGATTGCTGAACTGAAGCCTTCTGTAATTAAACAGAAGATAATAAAAGCATTTTTATTTATTAGTGTATCGGTTTCATATTGAAAAGCAAGGTTTTCGGAGTAAAGAATCAATGGGCTTAGCAGGAGACTTTCATTCCCAGACTGTTTTCTATTTTATTTTATGAGAGGACTGAGTTTTTTAACTCTTCTGAATTTTGCTCTCGAAAATCGATGAAGTATATGCAAACAGCCGCATAAATCCTGACCACGAATAATATCGTGGATGATTCGAGGGCCGTCAACGTGTGGTTCCAATACGGTATGGAGGAGGGACCAAAGGGTATAGAACGGGTAAAATTCTTGATCTATTCTTATTTGGAGAGATCTTCAGTGCTATTTTGCTCGATAATTTCTATTCCGATCGATTCGTAATCGATCGATTCCTACTATGGCTTATATTTTTGAACGACACTGGAAAAGTTACGATATGCAGCTGCGAAAAGATTAATTTCCGCTTATACCCCATGTGTACTATTTATCTTTTCCGTCTAACTTGATATTGAATCGTAATTATGATTTCTAATTGTAATGCTCATTCATTATCATTATCTCCGTAGTTGGACTATTGGGTATGGGCGAGATTTACGTCCAGATTTCATTATTAACTAGAACTTCAATCGCAAGTACTCAGAATCGCTTTTAAGCAATTCGAAGTTGCTCTTATTATCCCAAAAAATGGTAAAAGATGTATTACGCGATTAATCGTGTTAGATCACATAGCCGTAGAAAATGTCTTTATTCATTTCATTTATCAGAGACGAGAACGCAGGTAAATTAAAGAGTATAAAGCTTAACATTACGTGTAGAACTAAAGCTTGTATGGTTGGTATACTAATTTGACTACCATTAAGTAAACTACTTTTCTCGGGAATCGCAAATGTAGCTTACTATACTAAAAAAGATAAATATAAAAAATGTATCGTTTCGCGTGTTAGTGCCTAATGAAATTCTGGTACAAAATATGTATAGGCATTGTAAACCCTTTACATTATCAGGAATGATTCCCTTCCTTGGTGTCAACCACCAGTCTGACGCCACCGCCACTGGGACGTTCACCCGACGCACGCACTTGCTCTTGGCGTGCCTTATATTCGTCTCATCTTGGACCATTGATTCTTGAGTCATTAGATACGCGTAAATTTACCTCTCGCGTAACTGTCAGACAACCAGAGACATTAACCTTCAAATTCCCAGTAAATCCGGGGATTTACTGATCGGGCATCGAGCTGGCTTTATCTAAGAGACTATTTTCATCGTAATGCCGTTGACGGCAGTTGCGAGTGTGGTACGACGACCGATTGTAAATCAAAGGCAGCTTTAAATCATAAAGGTTAAGCGGGCCCGCTTCAGTCCTTAACAATATCTTTCCATGGTTTAGATCTCGATTTCAGCTCCTGATTCAAGGTAAAACGAATTCTAACAAAAAAAACCCATCGGATCTATCAACACTACGATTCATAGTATGGAGGGATGGATATGGAGGGAGCGGTTAGTTGCCATAAAAACAAAATGAAAATTAGTAGGCAATGCTGTTGAATTGAGTATAAAGTGTTGATCCCTCAAATTACTTAAACAATTATTTATCGTAATATCGAAATTTATAACTACACAACCAGTAGATATGTAATCTGTTGCTTTGTTTGGTACTCGAGGCCTCACTTGTGCTTATTTCGACGAAAGACTCGTGTACGCGTATTGTCCTCTACACTCTGAAGGAGACTACCATCTAATCTAATCCTCATACTGACACCCTCGGAAAATCTGCTGAAGTTATTCATTGACACGTATATACTTACGGCAATCTTCCTTATTGTCAAATATGAAAATGCAAAGAGATTTTCTCTCTTGCATTCATTACGACAACTATAATTTAATCGGTGAAATACATAAAATGACATTATATTTCATTTTATATACTCACTGTGACTAAATTTAAATCAATTAGCTTAATACTCGCACATTCAACCTTAATTATTAATTCTAAACTTATTTAATATTTCTAAAAATGTACCATAATGCACTTCCTATTTTGATCCAAACAATTTTCATTTCGTCAGTTTTTCTTTTATCATAACTTATTCTTGTTATATACGTAACATTACTTAATTCTAATGTTTTACAATTTATTCTTCTGATCAAAAAATGTTTGAAAATTTAAAGAGTAATTTCATGTACAAGGATTAATCGCATAATGAAAATAGCATAATGAACGTAGCATATTATTGCATAATTCTGAATTGTGGTTATGAATAATCAAATGTGTACGTATAATGCGGTTTCATTTCTTTAAGAAAGTATTAGACTATAGAGCCACATAAAATTATAATATTATGTACAAAAATGTTTATTGTTAATGCATTTAAAATTTAATTAAAATAGACGTTGTAATTAATAAATATGATATAGCTATATCGTACCAATCATATGTAATATTAAGGCTAGAAAGACAATACAATAAAATATCAATTTTGAATTCAATGAATGATTAATTTTACATATTTTTTTATATGTAGAAATTTAATATTGTTTGGAAAAGACTCAAAGAATATAATATAGAATATATTATTTGTCTACGAGCGTATTTTCAGTGATTAAACAAAATAAAGAGCAATGAGAGAAAAGGATCTACGACTTAAAAATGTAAGAAAATCTGGCTTATCACATATAGTTATTGGCGAATAGACGTTGTAATTAAGAGTTCAAGAGATCAAATGATAGTTCATCGAATAAGTTAATATAATGCGCCGGTATAGAACGATTTGAACGAATTTCAACGTATCGTTACGATTTTTATGATCGCCCCAGTGAATGTGGATATGTATTATGAAATCTGTTCTCACGAATAATACCGAGAATTAAAATTAATGAGAAACTAGTTGGGTAAGTAGAGTTGAGGCACCGATTAGAAAAGTTTTGAGCTCGAACAACATTTTGGGAACTTAATATATCCACTCCGAAGTGCTTAATATTAATCAGAATCGTCTTCTAAAGATCGATCGGATCTGTCGCAGATTGTTCATCGATACACAGGATAATGAACTAGGACCCGACGTTACCGGCTCTGACTTGGACCCTCCCCCCTACTGGCTTTTAGTAGCTGTCGCTATGAAAACATCTTGAATCGTAAATGCGCGCATCTCCTCCGCTTCACGTAATTTCATGCATCCATAGCTTCCTTGCGGGTCTATTTCTCACTTAACCGGTTGCGCGACTAGTGGTACTCGTCGAATGGCTGACGCGGCCAGTAACGTTATTACTTAATTTTAGACCTGTTAGCGTGTTACGAGCCGCTATCTTCGAGTCTTTTTTCGATAATTGTGAGACCTGGTGGAGCTCAAATAGAAATGCGGCTTTCATTCCGGCGAGGCCTTGATCTTGGCTACTTTACTTGCGAGCCGATGATAAGAGTAGTACTCACGAGCAACTCTACCTCATCGACACTCGCTTGTACACGACTGTCTTACCTTCAGCTATCGCTGCAAATTAGTTATCATGCGGCCCCTGACCTCCCGTTGCATCTTCACGAGTAATCCAGCCATTCCTCCTACGCCCTTCACCCTGCTCCTCGTCTCCATCTCTCTCTCTCTCTCTCTCTCTCTCTACTACGCGGCTGTTCAAATATAAAGTCAACTTATCTGTTTACCCTGACGAACCACTTATCATTATCAGTCAGTATCAATATGTTAGATCCATTTATAAATATTACGCGAATGAACATTAACTCTCGAACGCGATCATGTTCGAGAACATAAATTTAACCGCCATCAATGCTATTAATTAAACCGCTTATTTTAACAAAAAACAAGTCTACAATCCTCGGATAAAAAAGTAACTTACTAATAATAAATAAATAGTGAATTACGTGTTATTTATGCATACATATACATGTTAATTGTTATACACACACTTTTAACTCAAACAATGACTTATTTAATAATTTTATATCACAGTAATTTATATAAGGAAAAACGATAAATATCGGTACTTCACTTTCGGCTTCCTCAGTTATATAACTTATATTTTTTCATATTTTTTTTAATTCATTTATTATTTACAGGAAATTATATTTAAAATGTAATCCATTTTTGTCAGTATATAATAAGAATAAATAATTGATTTATACAAAATATAAACAATATAAAAATTAATTACCTCAGGTATATAATTCAATCTTATTTTTTTGCTCTATTTTAAACATCAATTATAGATTTTTTACGACTTATTCATTTATTAATTTTTAATTGCAAAAACGTATTTTACTAATGTTCTACTATTAAACTACTTATATAAAAAAAAGTAATATAAAATAGCTTAATTTTGATAGAAACAATTTCAACATAAACATAACTATAAAATGTGAAGTATATTTTATATAATATTTTTAATTAAATGGAATTAAATTTTTATTCGAACTCAACCTTTTAAATAATTTTCATTAAGTAATATAAATAGCTGAAAATTTAAATCAACTTTTTATTACAAAAATCTTAATATCATAAAATCCTGGACTTAAGCTTATTATGAATAAAATGTTTTTATTTAGATAAACAGTCTTTCGCATGTTTTGTTGAGATGCTATGTTACTAGTTAAAAAATTAGGGAATTGAATTATTTTTAATAATAATTGATATCAAATTAAATACAGTTAATATTTCAGAACATTCTAATTGTTATTATTTATTTATTTATAAATTTTTCGAAAATTTTCTATTTAGATTGATAATTATTTGATAAATGATTTCCTTCTTTTTTTATAGCCTTTATCTCTCTCTCTCTCTCTCTCTCTCTCTCTATCTCTCCCTCCCTCTCTCCCTCCCTCCCTCTCTATCTATCTATTTATCTATCTATCTATTTATCTATCTATCTATCTATCTATCTATATATCTATCTATCTGTCTATCTATCTATCTATCTATCTATCTATCTATCTCTCTCTCTATTACTCTATATTAATCATACTAATGCAGGTATAAAAAGAGATACATATATAGAAAGTTAAAAATGTCAGGGATAGAGAAAGTGGGTGGGCTGCAATTGGTGGTGACGGGGGAAGTACAAGAGAGGAATATATGTGAGAGGAAGAAAATTATTACATATTATACGAAATTAGTTGGAAATCCTTGAAGTATAATAAAATAAATGATTATGATTAGTAATTACATCATCTGCTGACTAACAATTAATACAACAATATAAAACGGAGCAGCTACCTTCAATATAAAATCGCATACAATAGAGAAAATATGCAGTTAATAAAAACTAATTTTTTTATTTAATATCTGTTTTTACATTATTTAGTGATTACGATGATTTACTTAGTATTTTTAGTAATGTAAATTTTTAACCGACATAATATCTTTCATTAGCCACAATTATTGAAAATAGACATGAGGAATTTTATTTTTACTGATAATATTATAATCTTAACGATATTATCGTATAATATATATAAATATTATCGATACGATTATTTTTAATTGATTTTTACTACCGGTTTAAGATTATGTATTTAATTAAAGTTAATTATGAATTCTTCCACTTGTTATACCATGTTTTTGTTAAGTGTAATTTAAACACTTAATAGACACTTGCATAATACTTGATTAAATAAAATGCATATGTATATATACATTTATAATATGCTTTCCAATCATTTAATTAATAAAAAAACAATAAATATTATGTAAACAAGTTTAGATTCATTTAAGTAATTTGAAGTATTTATTATATATTAGAAAGAGATAATAATAATAATAATAATAATAATAATAATAATAATAATAATAATAATAATAATAATAATAATAATAAAATAAAGAAAATGAGTAACAAGTTATGTAATGATACAAAACTGAATTTTATGTATCCAAGTTTTTATATAAAGAAATCAATTTCATTAGAAGCAACATAATATATCAAATAAAAATAAAAATAAATTACCTTTCATATACCTATAAATGCACATATTTATCATTCGCACTTACGTCAATACATACATACAATCGGATGAGTATCCGCTTAAAATTTATAACTCATAAAATAGCTTAACTTTTATATTTTATATATTTATTTCCATTTGTTTCATAAAGAATAAATATGATTTTTTGGCATTATAATTAAATTAATCGATGAAACAGGTGTAGATAAATTGTACATCGTAACATCGCAGTAGATTTAGATATGTAGCTACACATACTGATATAAATAGCTTTTCATTGAAGGTATTGTCTTTCAAATTCATATCTGTACAAATCTTATAAATCTATTTTAAAATAACCGTAATATTCCCTATCGGAATTTTTATACGTACAAATATCGTTATCTTGTACTTTTAAATTCAATAGATTTTAAAAATAAAACTCATTGAGTGGATATTTATAATAAAAATTTAGTTTATGTAATAAATAGATAAAATGCTATTAGCATAGAAAGGAACTGTTGATTTTCACGCATTGCGTTTTTTTGACGAAGTTTTTGACGAACATAATTCATTAACCGTTAATATCATTCTTCATCATCTCGTTAACTCGTTAATATCAAAATAAATAAAAATATTACATGCATTGTTGTTTAATAATTTTTTGAAATATACTTACAGCTTATGACATTAAAAACTTTATCTAATAAAAGAATCCTATTTTAATAGAAAATAAAAATAAATAATTAAAAATTAATTTGCAAAATAATAGCCTTATACCCTTATTCCTTTTTGGTATTATTAATTTTATTGAGCCAACGAGAAAAATAGAGTAAGTCACTTAAATAATAATAATCAACTTCAGTGCTTAAAAAGATATTATTTGGAAACGGTAGATATTTATGCCCCGTGAAAGGCTTATAGTAATTTAATAATGGAATGAATATTCGATTATGTAATAAAGATTGTCGCAATTAACTTAAGAATTCAAGTTTTTAGACTCGCGCCAGTAGATGAAGCTAAATACAGGTGAAAGTCTTTACGGTTTTGGTTATTTTTTCCTATATATACGTATTACGATACTTCTATCGAATGTTCGAAGATTCAATCTTGTTAGTGCCAATAAATTCATTGAATAAATCATAAAGAATCTTCAGAGGGGTAGAATGCAGAACTTCATATGCAGCTTCAAAAGTCAGATTAAGATCGTAAACTAATCGTAAACTTTACCCTCGAAATGAACTACCCTCGATCGTTAATGAATAGTCCACTGAATCTTATATTTGGCAAGACAAAAGAAGAAACGTAAACTAATGGCCAGGAAAGATTCGAAGTCAGGCATCACTAGCGTTAATAAACGAGCATAACCTCCTTTCCGACAGAATACAAAATTTCGTCTTACTTATGTATATAATATCTAGTCGTTATCGTCCAGTCTCCTTATTTCGCCTCTCCTCCTCTTCTACCAACTCTCACAGCTATTCGGCCCATCCAGGATTTCCGCAAACTTTTCCGCGTTGCCCACGACAACCAATCACAACAACGAAAAATATCCAAGAATTTTCGTGCGCCCTTGGTGGCGCAGTGCGACAAAGCTGTTTTGTTTCAATACTCGGATTATTTCGCGGAACATTAACGAGGATGGTGAAAACGTTCCCGTGAATTCCGGATCGCGGAATCAAGGAAGACACGTGACCTCCCTCTTTCTCTACTACTCCTTACTGATTACAGATCAATTGTCGCTCCTTCCATTATCCATTATACATGCCTTTAAGGAAGCGCACTTCTCACACTCAGACATATTCGTGTAGTCTTCGAGGGGGTACTAATATTTTCCTCACTCCGATTGAAAAAAGCACCAAAAGCACGACCCTCGCGTCAAGAATTCTTTTCGCTGTTAATGTTATCACTTATTATCCTTTAAGCTAATGATAAATCCTTACTCGGCCCGGCTAATTTATCCTCCATATAAACAGACTATTATTACGTAAGCTTTTTTTTTTACACCATTGGTCTTTACGAAAGCGCAAAACGTCTAGTGGAACTTTTAATACGTAAGACAAGTGAGTTTTCATATTATCTTTTAGCGACCCTGACGAGATATTTGCCACCATATTTGATGCTATTTATAAATTCCCTCTGTATGCTATTTATACCTCTGACGTAAACTCTAATATAAAGGGGCTTCACTTGATGCTACTTATTCACAATAATTGCTGGGTATATAATTGAATAATTAACTAGCGATTTTTTAAGGGAACCGTGAATGAACACCAAATATATAATGTTATGTGCAAATTTAAAAAGCTCTTTTTTATTCGCTTTTTTTCTATTTACTTATTTCACAATAATATTTTTATAAATTCTAATTAAGTTTTTCGATAATATTATACTACATAAAAGTTTTTTTAATCTCATGGAAAGATTGTACGTTGAGGAAATAAAATGGCACGTAGTAGTAGGGAATGGATTTAAGTTTAATTTATTATCAAATGCTATAAGGCGCGTAGATTAACGTTATAAAATATAGTTAAACGGAAGCTGCACTTCTATAGAAAATTGTGTTGTAGCATAATAAATAAGAGTCAGTGTAAGATAAACAGAGGTATTTTGTTTTAGTTAATGGGAATTCGAGCAGCGGCTCGTGAGGGTCGAATCTTTAGGAAATATTGTTGAATAGGCGAAAGGGAGATATTAATTGATGGCCAAAGCTCTGTGTCACTTAACGATGAAATCGCAAGAAATTATAGGCACGGTGCACAAGGGTATAGAGAAGTGATGGGCAACCTATGTCAGTCTCGCTCTCTCATCCAAGCTTCTGCTATCGATTAATCTCTAAATAGCTAAAAATTTTGTACAATTATGCTAAACGCAGATATTTCGCGGTCCTCTTATCGGGATTACCTTTCATTCGCAAGTGGATACGTAATTGGTTATTCTTGCCATTCTGGAGGCACGCCCCATCAGTACGTTTGTACCGATCCACACTCTCTCTCTCTCTCTCTCTCTCTCTCTCTCTCTCTCTCTCTCATTCTTTTTCATTATTAATTACTTTTTCCGACCATACAGCCCGAAAAACTCTCTTTTTCTGAATTGCTTCCACTATCTCCATTTTAGCATTAATTCTATGGCGAATCTAACTGGTAAATACATTTCTACTCTATTTTCAAAAACTGGTGAGATACTTTTTAACGTCGACAACTTACTCTCGGAAAGTACACTTTACCTTTATTCTACATATTATTTCATTGTTGGTGTCATTCAAATAGTTGGCGTTATTGAAATAGTTTTTAATGTTTTTATCTTATTAGGCCAACAAGATTTATAATAAAGTAGTTATTATTTTGTATACGTTACATCGCTCTGTTCATAAACAAAATTTTATTTAGAATATTTAGCATGTGTTAGAGAAAAGTTTGAAACACTTTAATATATTTGTAATAAGAAGAATTTATAAATCGAAGAATTAAAAGGCTTGATTTCAAAGCGTTTTCACGTATTCGCCCAAAGTAGTAACTACCGATTCCATTCTCTTTTTTCTAATTTTATGTAAATCTTCAACGTGATTTGACTGTTTGAAGAAATTATCTTTCCCACGTTCTTTCTCCTTTTCTCCCCTCACAAGTTACTCCATCTTCACTCTTGTTATCCTTTTCGAATTCAAGAAAATGCAACTTAGTAATATTATGCAGAGTCACGTTTTTCTTCAACGGCATTTGGCAGTCATTTCAAATGAATTTTAAAGCGTTTCGAAATTCTATTCGCACTACTTTTTAAAAAGTACCAATACCATTATCATATTTAAAAAATTTATTAAGAGCAAGGCAATTTTGTAACTTTAAATACCCACTTTCTTTAATCGCTATATACCTCAATAAGGGATTATATATTTTTTTAAAACGAATACCAATTACCAGAAACAAGAGAAAATTGTAGTTTCGTGTATTTTTAATTATATAATATAGGTATAAGTTTCGAAAAAAATTTTCATTATTACTTAATGGCTGAAGATAATTGAGGAATTTATTACTATAAATCAGAGCTTAACGCATTTACTTTTATACCAAGAATATATTTTATTATTAAATGTAGATTATACAAGCTTTTAATATATAATTGAATTGTATTTTATCTTATAAAGTTTTTAAATGTAAATTATAAAGTACAGAAAACATTGTGGTAATATTTTCTATTTCACTGTATATGAAAATGTGTATATATATATATATATATATACACTGAATTATACTCGGTAGTTTCTCTTAGCTATAATAATGAATACGATACTATAACGAAGTATTGTAATGCAAGTATAACATCATAATACATATATCAAAATACCATTGGCGTATAAAAAATTTTTCCAATCTAGGTGATTCAGTTGCTCGTTCGATTCAATTGTTCGGCAGCCGACGATACAGACGAAATTATGTTATATATTAGATAACCTATATTATCTACGGGGGGGGGGATACAAAATCTTAGTATTTTCCGATTCGAATGATTAGTTTGCTGTTATAAAGCCATGTCTTTTATGTCTTACAATTGTGTAAGCTCATTGGTCGACCTACATCGATTCGACATATATTCGCTTGTGTTCTTCAGAAATTCCGCGTAAAAGCATGTTAGCGAGCGAGATGGTTCCAAATATCCTAGGAATATATCGTTCGACCGCACAGATCTTCTCCTTCTCTCAGTTTGACCCACAGCTTCCGGTTACAGAGATTCTGCTACTTTCTGTACCCTTTGTTTATCAACCGACATTGACAGCTCGATGGTTTATAGGGATCGAGAAGTGAGCACTCTCACATCTCTGACTGCCGATCACTTTATTTTCTATGGCCCGCACGTATAATTAAAGCAACGAGTTCAAGCAATGGAAGCCTCTAGAAGCACGAAGGCTTTTCTATCTTAATTTTTTACCACTACCGAAACGGTTTGTACGACGGCGATAGGATGACCTACTCTCTCTCTCTCTCTCTCCCTCCCTCCCCCCTCTCCGCCTATCTCTACATATATATATATATATGTGCGTGCGTGCGTGCGTGCGTGCGTGTGTGTGTATCTGCGTCTTATTCGTGCCTTAGTTCTCGTAATTTAAGTGCCATTATCAAATAAAAGATTTGTTATGATAACCGAAGAGCTCATTATTATATGGTTAAATTGTTTTTAATAGACATTGAACTTTTCCTAACGAATACAAAAGCTATCCTTTTTTAAAAAATTTAAAGATTTCCTAGGAAAGTTTATAAGCACGTAGAATACATTATAAGACAATGGCTTTTCATTTTATTTAATTATTTCTGTCATTTTTCATTGTTGTCTGTAAAAATAATTTGTATTTGTCATTTTCTGCTAATGATTTCTTACAAATAAATCACTTTATTACCATAATGCACTTTCTCCTTCATGATTTATTAAATGTCTTTTAATAATTTAATTTATATATGTCAATGTATATTTAATCGGAATAATTATGATTGGTTTCTACTACAAACGCGACTATCAAGTATCGTATTCCTACAGTATATTTGTTACAATATAAGACTTTTATACAATATTATATCGACATTATAGAATACTTTGACTAATTTAAAATTTAAAATAGTTATAAACTTTTATGATATTTGATAAATTTGATATTGAATTTTGGAATTAGAACTTAACATAAGTATACTTAACATACAATATATTATTTATACTGCACATGTAGTATTAGAATGACATATATATGTTGTATGACACCAGCCAGTATTAGACGTAAAAGTACTTTGTACTTACAAAAATATTTAATTCCATTAAAACGTGTAAATCAATTTATAATAAGTTTTATATACATATCTATGCTATAATATTTCTTTTAGTACTATTAATAAAAATAGTACATTCATTAATCCAATGCTTACCAATTGATTCGGCAATCAAAACAAAATTTGCATTAATAATATTTGGAATAATCTCGAAGGAACTTCATCCAATCTGAAACGACTTATTTTATATGTTCGTATTATAAATGTATGTGAACAAGTATAAAAAATTTAAAACTGTTGCCAGCCAAGCATTTAGGTATACCCAGCAATTTAGAGTTAGCTCGAACTCATAAGTGCATAATCCCTGAAAATAAATCGTAGAAAAGGGGACGGGAAGAAAAAGATGGAAGATGAATTTTAAAATGTGGCTTAGATACATATATATATACAGAGAGAGAGAGAGAGAGAGAGAGAGAGAGAGAGAGAGAGAGAGAGGCGTCAAGGAAACCAATTGAAATCTCTTTTCCTCTTCATGTTGTCTTCTTTTATCGGCTTCACAAAATTAGTCAACTCTGTAGGGGGACGAAGTATTCTTCATAGATTGCGGCTAGTTTCCGCAATGCCCCGCCCCCTCTACCTATTCTACTCCATGTTCTCAGCTAGTTAAGACTTGTCTCTAGTTTTTAACGACTCTCTTTTATTGACTCATTTGTTCTACATTTTTTCGGGACAGAATTATCTAGGGACTTTTTGAGAAATATTCTTTTAGGTATCCGAGTATCCAATATAATTTTCAACAAACGAATAAGATTGTATAATTTTCATAAATATCATCCCTCTCGGGATTACACTATAATGAGCTTTCGACAATATGTATTTGGAATTTCGGAGCTTAATCAAGATTCACAATGGAATGGTTAAATTATAAAAGTCAAACAATTGTTTCACAATTTATGATCTACATACGAAAAAAACATATTCTTAGAATCATAGATTTGTCAGTCACGTAAATTTTATTATTCCTGTCCATTTTCTAACTTTTAACAGAATTTAACGTTACAACTAATCATAGTTTCATCCCCTTCATCGGCAGGGTCAACAGCAATGTCATCGGCCCTCTCGATATTTTAACGTCGGACCGTTAGATGAGGTTGATGACTCGTTCTTAACTGACTTCTGGTTTTGTGTAATCTTTTGAGAACGTAAATGCATTTTAGAAACTGACAAACCAACGAACTTTCTTGGACATCTAAAATGAACGTTCGAAAAACAAAGGGCGGCCTTTAAGTGATGATGTACTGTAAGTGATGTAGTGGTCGCAAATAAAATTGAGAGATATTACATCTTTCATGATTTTCATTAAAAGAAAGACTACTGAAAGTATCCTGTTAATACTGAAGTCTCTTTTAAATATTATATTTTAGAAAAAATACTGTTAGACATTATTTTAGGCTTTTAAAGTGCAAGAGCGAATATAATGAGAGAGAATAAGAACTTTCAATTGTCAAGAAACTTTATAATATGACGAATCGTGAGAAGTTATAAAATTTATCCTTTTAAAAATCAACGTTCAACAGCATGAGTGTCAAGCTGCAGTTCAGATTAAAACCGACCATTTAAATTCTCATGAATATGAATTTCCATGAATATTGGTTACATTCTTTGTTTATTGTGAAAGAATAACAAGTATGAATCTTTAAAGTTAATATATGAATCGTGAATGTAGACAGCGAAATTTATACTCATTTGTACAACAGATTTGTACAACTCATTTGTACAATGCACAACAGATTGGTGGGGAGGGGTTTAAAGGGATAGAGGGATAGTGGTGATCAGTTTGGATGGATTTGGATTTTTGATTGCTTAGGCTCTTGTAAGGTTAGTGAAAAGCTGAAGTGTTCAGGGAGAGAAAACCGCACCCCCTGCGCTTTTCGGTCACCTATTATTAAATTTCAATTAGAGTGCTCTTATAATTCGCTGATGATCCAAGCGATTGATATTCATGGATGAAAAGTAAAGAGAGGGGGGAGGAGATCAACGAGGCTCAATTGGTTGAATGGGCGCTAAAGGAGCTCCTGTGAGATATATTTATTATCCGATTGTGATCGCCTGTGAGCTTGTGCCAGCTGCAATTGAAAGTCGATCTCTAACGCAGTGTGACATTTGCAGGTTCTGCACACGTCCTCGTTTATATTCTGGCGACTCTACAACGAGGAGTCCTGACAGTCGAGGGGCATTGCCTTCTCGATCCTTCCACTATTTGGCGCTTTTACAGCTCCCTACTGCGGCAATAATAACGATTATAGATAGAAACTTTTTTGAATAGTCGCAGATAGCGGCGCTCTCGGAGACATCAGCTCAGACTCAATGCGATAAGTTAACCATGTATTTTAATCGCTCAAAAGGAATGAGTCAAGAGTCATTTGGATGACTCGCTGGAGCATCCTAACGCAAATATCTATGCGCCACTTATTTGCTTTCATAGTTTATAATAAATCGTGATATCTTACGTATTTTATTCATGTCAATGGTTGAATCGAGTATTAGATAGCATCATAATTAATTGACGGAGCACGATCACAATCAATTCAACCATTTGTTATAGATCTATACCGATGTATCCGCGGCTTACTGTGACACACGCACACACATTCTCTCTCTCTCTCTATTCTCATTCTCAAAGGCTGACTGGAGATTCCTCGCTAATAAGCATACAGAACATACGGGGTAACGAGGTAATCTAAACGCGAACAAGATGGGAACTGTCAAATATTGCTTTAAAACCACAGCATTTCCAAGGCTCTTCGGAGATTCGACTTGTCCTATGTTCATCTTAGTCGGTCACACGCGAAAACGTCGTTGTTGCCAGTTAATCATTCGTGTAACGCTCGAATTTGCAACAAGGCTCATGACGCACCGACTCAAGCATCCGGGCTCTCTGTGTATGTTACTAGAGGGGGAGAGTGACGTCAGCGCCGAGGGCGACGAGCCGGACAAACACTTTCACGCGCTTTTATCTTGCGTAATGACGAGTCGCTCTTTCCCCGCTACTGTTTCGCTGAACGGGTCTGCTGCTGCCTCCTTTCACCTACCCTGCTCTGCGGGGAGAAACTGACCGGACGCGATTCCATTTTGTTTCCTTTCATTTCGTCGCGATGTGTACAATGCCCGCTTTTCTCTCTGAAGCACTGAAAAACGAACGAAAGATAAGAAACAGTGGAAAAGATAGATTGCACGGAGGGAGAGGGGGATGCGTTTGTCAGTGAAAGAGAGAAAGCTAGATTCAGTTTTGCATCTGCACATATAATAGCTTTTAAAATACGATGGCCTGATTGAATCACTCGAAATTTACGTTTCCTTTTCATTCTTTGCTTCTCTGACTTCCCCACTACCTCTGACCCTCTATTATCCTTTTAATTCATGCCCCATCTCCCTCCTTATTTTACGATATTTTCATTGGTTTCACAAATTTTTGAATGAACAATCTACGACGTTAGACTTGAAAGTTTCGCAGTAAAATTATTGCCCTTCCTTATGTAATTATCCACGAATGTACATACCAATGCACGTAATCAATGATGATAATAATAAAAAAAATGTTTTAACCTGTTTAATGCGTTCGTTATGCGATTGCGAGATGCAATTTGTTTTAACATTATGTAATTAGCTCCGGTTAATCATAACCATATTAAATTGGATACCATTATTAAAAGACTTGAAAAAAGCTTTTTGTTTCTGTATTATAAAACTGAAACTTTACAATTTATGTAATATAAACATATATGTACATGAGTTGCTTGAAAATTGGGAAATTCATTATGTTCTTCTTCGTTACGAAGAATTCTAATTTTTTTTTTTTTTTTTTATTTTTAATATAAAATTACTAAAATAGACGGTATTAATGGACACGTTAATAAAAATGAAGCGATAAATATCTACGAAAACACTGTAGACTTACGTACAAATAGATACATGCATAAGTGCTTGCTCTTTTTTCTTTTTCGATTTCGACTCATCTCTTTTGTTACTTTATGTTTCAGGCCTCGATGGACCTTCCGCCAGATAAGGCTAAGCTTCTAAAACAGTACGACAATGAAAAGAAATGGGACATCATATGTGATCAAGTGAGTATTATGTGTTCGTGATGCGGTTACGGAAGACGCCTTGCGATCTTATATGCCGGATTACGGTCGCTTATTTACTTTTTATTGCTTTTTCTCGGCGAGAAGTCTTTAGCTAAGAATCATGGACGCATTGAAGCGGATACGGTAGGAAAAGGGCGGGTGGGTAGAGAATAGAACTGAAACGAAGATGGATTTATGATTGTGAAGCAATCAGGCATTTGGAAATTGTTCCTCGACTTGTTTTTAAAGAGCCCCATCTTTAAAGAGCTATACACGTAACCCAGCGCGTCCGTATTTTTATTCATGTTTATTTATCTTTCTATTTTATTGTCGCGGCTCCATCAGAGGCTCCATCAGACCGACAGATATTCATTTTTATGCTATAAAAAAATTTACCTTCGTGAACGAACGGACCCGACGATCCTTTTGATGCGTATATGCAATAAAACTAGTCATTTATGCAAGTAACGAAAAAGATGGGTAAAAAAAGAACATTAGCTAAGAAAGATAACAACTCTTATGTAATTCTTATGTACTACTTAGACGAATGTCTTACTTCCGATATACTGATTTAGCAAATAAAATTTTATCTTCTTTATACGTATTTTACTGCTTGATTATTTTTATTATGAATTCTAGTTAATTTAGTTATGAATGATACATTACCGAGGCTCGCTAGATAAATAATAGTATTAATTCTACCATCATACCTTGCATCTATGTTATACATCAAGTAACTACATTTCATAGGATAAAATTAAGCATATACTTCATTTCCTATATTCATTTTTGCATGTGTAATTTCTTCAGGGCTACGTGTCATTATTGTATTCATTATTCAGAAATTTACTCTCAAACTTAATACCTTCATATCTGATATAATTGCAGTTATAAATACTGCAGTTCCTTATCGCTGAACTTTTCTCCCCCTTCCTATTAAATATCCTGAAGAAAGTTTAGGTAGCGAGTTATAAGTTATATATTAGTTAATGTTTTATTGAACATTCATATAATATTATTAAAATAATATATCCTTTCATGTAACTATAAATTCTTGATATAAATTATAAAAATTATATTTACTTATACTGTCCATAACACGGTATGAATAAGAAATAATTATTATTGAGTATTAAAATAAATATAAAAGATATTTATATAAAATATAATTAAAAATATAAATGTATTATTTTAAAATAAAGTACTTTATAGATTTGTATTTTTAAATTAATACTGATGTTGTTGTAATGAGAATTGCAGTTAATTGACGCGTAAATGAATACAATTTAGTAATATAAAAGAACTTTTATAACGATATATTTTAATAAAATGAAATTACTTAATGTAATAAAAATTTAAAATATAATCGGTACAACTGTTTATTGGATAAAACAAACTATAAATTCCTTCTCTATTTTTAACTAACGAATCCAAGTGCCTTAATCACTTATTGTATCTTCTATAAAGTATTTGATTAAAAAATAGATGTTCTAAAATTCATCAAAGTAATAAAAGAATTTGACTCCCAAAAATAAAAATATACGGTCCGTTTGCCTCTCTCTATCGATGACTTTAATATAAGCTTTGCCATATGAGAATATACGAGCAATATTATGTAGCATCGGAGTAGGAAAACTGTAGTTTTAATTACTTGTCAGCCGGTCGGTAATGTGGAGGGTGAGAACCAGGGAAGAAGTGATATTACGATTAAACAATAAAACGTAATTACAGGAACGCGTGATTTCTAAGTGACGCGCGTGGATCGTGCGAATAAAAATTTCGGTGGTCTTGCACGAACAGGAGAAAGGGAAACGGGGCTTGCGTGGAAAATATCTCATTAGGTGGTCAGCAGTTTCGGCGATCGTCGGGGTTGGCGCATTATGGAAGGCTCGCGGTGAGGAACGGACGAAAGTCCCAGCATATAGCTGTTAGCTCGCACCTTCGAAGTATCCGTTGATCATGTAGGTAATGTAAGATAGATGTAATGCAAGCCTTGGCATTATACGATGCGAGTTGAGCTATGAAAAAATGCGGTGTAATCCTCGTGCCTTCCTTCTTCGTGCAGCGCTCATGTGTGTTTGTGTATCAGACGGACCTTTTGCAAATCGAGGCCGCGGCCTTCTTTTATGACTGGGACTCTTTAAAGAAGGAAACTCTGGCGTAGTCACGCCTTGCGCCTGTCGAATAGGAAAATTAAAAATTTTGTTCCCGAAATTCGCCGATACCTGTCACCTCGTATTTAATGAGAAGGCGCAATATCATTAAATATAAAAACAATAATTTAAACAAAAAAACAAATAAAAAAACTGAGGAAATGATAAAACAAAAAGAATGATGAAGGTGAAAATATCTAAAAGGTTGTTTCGTTTTAGAAAAAGCAATAATTACTGTTTTGGCCCATGACATCATCTAACCGAAGTTTTCTATTGTTTTTTAAATAAACTTTTTACGATATAATTGACCGGAATTGACTGAGTTACTATTAATAAAAATTAATAAATATTAATAATAAATAAATTAATAATAAATAAATTAATAATAAATCGTATAAAAGCATTGTCTGGCTCAATCATTAATTAAATAAATAAAGCATAATAAAACAACAAATTCATTCGAATTTTTATGCATCAGGGACATCGTAATTTATTTCACTTTTTTCATATACTTTTACTTGTATATTCTTATATACAAGGCAACCAATTTACATAGTAATTGAAATTTATAGTGATATTTTCAAGGATTTTTAATTGTTAAAATGTAACTAAATTATATATGAAATAAATATTGAATAATACATATAGAATTAACGAAATTTTTGTTTAAATTCTTGATCATAATGTATTGTATGTATATACATGTATGTATAAATATAAATTTCCAATTGAGGTAGTAACTAAATGAAACCGTATACGAAAATGTACATTTTGATATTAAAAGTGTTTATTCAATTAAATGAAAATTGCATAAGCTGAATTACTTAAGCTGAAATCTTAATAATCTAATAATCCTAATAATCTTATAACTATCTAATAATCTTATAACAATATATGGATCTTGTTTATATAATCAATTTTCAATATTTGTCATTAATTTTTACAATGTCGTGAGTTAAACAAGCAATTATGTAGAGCACAATAATAATGTAAGAGAACAGGGTAAATAATTTTTATCAATTTTAAGAAAGATTATTATTATCCTGGATGAGAAATCTTCTATGTCGGGAATGTAACGAGTAACGCTTCCGATATATAAATCTTGAATTAAGCTTATGGATACTTTATATTGGGTGAAAATAAATGGTGCAAAGAGATGCTAATTGATTTTTCCACGACTTTAATGCAAAAATTAAATGTAAATATTTCATTTCAGGAAAGAGTACAAGCTAAAGATCCACCGTCTCATTACCTGGGGAAACTCCGGACGTACTTGGACCCGAAAGCATCGAGAAGTCATAGAGTAAGTGTTCTTCTTTATAACTTTTCATTTTCCTTTTTCCCAATATTTATTACAACAATCATGCAATTGAGTTGATGCTGGAACGCTTAAAAAAAGAGAGATTAAAACAAAATTAGAAAAAATTTATGAAGAAGTTTTTATAAGATTGTATAGTAAAATATTTTATTGGTCACAAGTGATATTCGAAAGTATTAATGGTCTCAAGGTATTAGAAATTCGATTGAACCTAGTGGGCTTAAAGCTTATTTTCGTTATGATTTTTGGCACACGAAAATGCAAATAGGAGTATTGCTTAATAATGATTATATAGTCGTATCATTTTCTTATATTCTTTCAGAAACGAAAGATGGTTGGCGAATCGACGTCGACCCAAGTATTGCGGGATTTGGAAATCTCGCTTCGCACGAATCACATCGAGTAAGCAATTACAATAATATTTCACAATATAATCCGTTCCGTTCAGCCCGATGCTTATAGTTTCTCACCTTCTCCGCTAGCGTCATGCTAATACTTCCCCCCCCCCCATCCATTCACATTCAGAGGAAAAACTGCTGAATTTCTTCAATAAATTTATGCGCACCGTGCTATCAAGACTTCAATCGCAACTCACTTCAACGTCAGAATATTTATTTTTATGTTGAATGCTTTCTCTCTTAGTTATAAAAGACAGTTGCTGCTTGCCTATAAAATAGTATAAAGATTGTTATAAAATTTTTATGACTCGAGTTCATATGATGGTGGTGATTGGGGGGAGGGGGGAGGCGGAATGCTGAAACCAACTATTGTATAAATCATTAAACAGAGAAAAATTTAAAAGTAAGCTAAATTTACAAAATGCTAATTTGTTGTGTCTTTAATCAATATATGCCTACCGGTACCGGTATTCGTAATGGTATATTAGGTAATGATCGGTATTCTTACAGCAATAATGTTCATATAAATGTTCTTAGATGTTCATATAAATATTTATAAGGCTTACGATGTAAAAAAAGGCGAATAACGTAGTAAAAGTAAATTTGTACGTGAATTTGTAGAAATATAATTAAACGAGTCGAATGTTAAAAATGGAAATAAAATTACTTGCATATAAGCTGTTAAATTACGTTAAATTTGCACTAAGAAGTCATTATTGCAAAAGCTAGTAACAATATTATTTTTAAAAGTTTAATTAATTTACTGCAAGAGGTGGAGGGGTTATTGGGGAGCATAACGCATTAGCGTTTTCTTTTAAAAGGTTACCCTAAAAAGCAAATGCAATGCCAGAAATAAATTATCCCTCGGAAGATCGATTTTTATGTTGAAGAGCGAATATACGCGGGAACGCAAGTCAAGGAAGCACCAAGAGAAAGAATGAAAGACCGGATGACGCACGCTTGCGAAAACGTTTTTGGACCTTGATTAATAACTAGCTTTTTGCGATCTATTGTAGATGGGTCAGAGAATTCTTGGACGAGGAGAATCAAGGTCTGGACGCCTTGATAGACTACCTCAGCTTTAGATTACTCATGATGCGGCATGAGCAGCGGCTTCTTGAATCAAGGACCGATTCTGAGGAGAGGATTCAGTCAGCAAGTGAGTTTTGACAAATTATTCAAATCTTTATCTCCTAATTTTTTGACGCTCAATCTTTTTTCAATGCAAGATTTTATAATTCATTTACTAGTAGTTGTACTTCTTAATAGAGTTTTGAACGCTAATCGTTACTTGATTGCGCTTTTTAATTAAAAAATGAATGAACCATAAGAACCTTAATAATTTAATTAAAATTCTTGTTCGAAAGCGGGTACGAGCGAAAGTATCCAGCTGAACAATGGCTGTCTAAGGCCACCCCTTCACGAGATCAAGGACAGTCCTGGGGTGAAGAGGCGTTCTCGGCATGTCGCACGACTTAACATGGGAGAAGCCAAGGATGACATCCACGTCTGTATACTCTGCATGCGAGCCATTATGAACAACAAGGTGTTTGATTATTTAAAATCTGGGTCATCAATTTCTCTTTCTTCAAGACCAATTTCAATCATTTGATTCTTATTTAGCTTTAACCAAGTATACTAAATTTCGGTTTTTAAAATTTATTGGTTCGTAAGAAAAATTCTTGTATATTTTATATTCAGCTGACATTAGCCAAATTACGGAAGTTAAGGATCCAGTTATAAATTGAATAGAAAAATTTTTTATTGTGCCTAAACGTCTTTACTTTTTTATTTATTTTTTATATAATTATATCGTCAAGATAACTATCTCTATCAGCATTTCTCCAAATATTACGTTGTCTCTCTCTCTCTCTCTCTCTCTCTCTCTCTCTCTTTCTCTTTCTCTTTCTCTTTCTTAATCACAAAATTTTCGTCTTTATTCAAATGCGTTTGCTTCAACTACTTTTTTAACTTTTAAAATTCTACTTTTAAGAAATTTAAAAACTTTATCTCTAATAACTGAATATTTGAGTTTTAATTTTCAAAGAAAAAAAGAATATTCAATTGGATTAATTACATATAATGTACTTCATTTAATATTTATTTTCTTGGTTATTTAGAAAATATATAGTAAATTAGAAGTCTCGATTAGTAAATGCCCCGATGTAAGATTTTTAAGATCAATCTGAAAAGCCGGCGGGGGGGATGTTGAATTATTGCGAGGGTGACTTGCCCCGGGAATTTTTGTGCACGTCTCGAAAAAAGCTAAACGGAAATGTCTTGGTAGTTGAGGACTGGCAACGATTAAGCGAACGCTAATGAAATCTAACAATGCTTTTCAGTATGGATTTAACATGGTGATACAGCACCGAGAGGCTATCAATTGCATTGCCCTGAGTCTCATGCATAAAAGTCTGAGGTAAGTACACGATCCTTTTACCGTCCTCCCTGATCGGCCTAGTGTTCCCGAACTATATTTCTCATGAAGACCCTTGCACTTTTTTTCGGGGTTTGCTTCAGAACGAAAGCTCTTGTACTGGAATTGCTAGCGGCCATCTGTCTCGTGAAAGGAGGTCACGAGATCATACTCTCGGCATTCGATAACTTCAAGGAGGTCTGTTCAGAAAGGCGAAGATTTACGACCCTCATGGAATACTTTACTCAGTACGACAGCTTCCACATCGAGTTTATGGTAGCATGTATGCAGTTCGTCAATATCGTCGTCCACTCGGTCGACGACATGAACTTCAGAGTACACTTGCAGTACGAATTTACGAAGCTCGGTCTCGATGAGTACTTGGAAAAGCTCAGGCATACTGAGAGCGAGGATTTGCAGGTACACCCACCGTTCGGCATTTTCTCGCAAATTATATATATCTGACCATACCGATATACATACAGAGCAACGTATTTCATAGTAATTGAAAATTACCTGCACCTGCAAAATTAAAAATCAATGTTGAATAGATGTCAAAATAAATTCAAATATATTTATTATGGGTAATATTTATTATTGCGTAAGAATTAGTTTAAATTAGCTATTTAAGCTGGAATGATAATCAACAGGTTCAAATCTCAGCTTATTTAGACAATGTATTCGATGTAGCCGCTCTGATGGAGGATAGCGAGACAAAAACTGCCGCTTTAGAAAAAGTAGCCGAATTGGAGGATGAGTTGGGTCACGTAAGTCTATTGTTATTATATAAAGTTATTATTAACCTTATATTCTTCGTTTTCTGTTCTGATGATATTGACTTTCATTCAATATTTCATTAATAATCAGGCACACGAACGAATGACCGAACTAGAACGAGAATCTTTAGCGAAATTGGCCGAACTCGAAACGGAACTTGGTGCAATAAAAGTTGAATACGCAGATGCACTCGAAACTCGAAGACTAGTCGAAGAGGAACTCACTGCGCTTAAAAGACAGAAGCAAGATTCGGCGAGGAGACAGAGCGTTTTAGAAAATAAAATAATGGAGTTGGAGACTCTTACTGGTACACTTACGAAAGGTTCATCAGGTAATAATAAAATCAATTTACAAATTATTTGCATGCAACTTTTGCAAAAATAAAAACTGCAGGCCCATACAATTATGAGATGATGATGATATTAGATAATAGTAATAGCCTCTGGCCACTGGATCAATAAAATTAACCTTAAAAATATTTGCTTCACAGTGGGTAATATGCGAAATGGATCAATATCGACGTCACCAGTGAGCGATGGATCGGTGCAATCGATAGTGAACTCCAACTCTTCTCAGCCTGAAATTCCAGCCCCGATACCAGTGCCACCGCCTCCACCACTCCCGCCCTGCCCACCCCCAATGCCCATGAATTCACATACCTCCGGGGATTATAAGCCACCGCCTCCAGCTCCCATTCCGCCGCCCCCGGCCGGCATGATGCAAGCACCTGATGGCGCAATGACCATTAAAAGAAAGGTAATGTCTTTCCAAATCCTATCAATATTTAACTCTTCGCCCATAAGCCTTTGAAATACTCAAGGCGATCGGTAATGTTTAGGGGTAATCAGGGGGTAACCGCCAGAGCATCCTTTCAATAATTATTTTCTGTTCTCAGGTCCAAACGAAATACAAGCTACCAACACTAAATTGGGTCGCCTTGAAGCCAAATCAAGTACGAGGTACTATTTTCAACGAATTAGACGACGATCGATTACACAGTTACATCGATTTTAGCGATTTTGAAGAGAGATTCAAAATCGGTATTGGCACTCACCTCGCGAACGGTACCAATGAAATTGATGGTCTCCAGAGTTTTCCGAGTAAAAGATTGAAGAAGCCGGAAAATTTCTCACTTTTAGAGCATACCAGATTACGAAATATCGGTAAGCTTACTTACGTACCCTTGTTTATGTATTATTGCATAACCCTCTCATCGAATTTTCATATTCTCATATTTCCTTTTATTATTCCCAGCTATTTCACGAAGAAAAATGGAAATGCCTGTAGAGAAAGTTATAACAGCTGTCAATGCACTCGATCTTAAAATTCTTTCATTGGAAAATGTTGAAATACTTCAGAGAATGGTACCGACAGAACAAGAAGTATGTATAGTTTTTATATTTAGTTCTCCTTTCAATATTATATCAGCATTGTTGTATTTAATTATCATGTCACAATGTTTCTTTTTAACTCAACAGACAAAGGCGTACAGAGAATATATTATAGAAAAGAAGAATGTAAATCTTTTAACGGAGGAAGATAAATTCCTACTTCAATTAGGCAAAGTCGAAAGGATATCAACGAAATTATCGATAATGAATTACATAGGTAACTTCTTCGACAATGTACATCTTATTGCTCCCCAAATTCACGCTGTGATATCTGCATCGAGTTCGGTGAAAACTTCAAAGAAGCTAAGAGCCGTTTTAGAAATAATTCTTGCGTTTGGAAACTATTTGAATAGTAGTAAGCGTGGGCCCGCTTATGGTTTTAAACTACAAAGCTTGGACACGCTTTTGGATACGAAATCGACTGATAAACGAATGTGCCTTCTGCATTACATCGTTGGAACGATAAGACTTAAATTCTCAGACCTCGTTAATTTCGAATCCGAATTAATGTATATCGATAAAGCCGCAACAGGTAAGTGTGGAGCAGAATTGGAAAAAGAAAAATCGACTGCTAATAAAGACATGCCTATTTTTTCCTTACTTTATCGGCTTTGGTTTTTTTTTCAGTATCGCTCGAAAATATAACGACCGACGTTCACGAATTGGAGAAGGGCATGGACCTCGTACGCAAGGAATTCGAGTTACGTGGCAAGGAGAAACATAACACGGTGCTTCGGGACTTTCTCAATAATTCCGAGGAGAAGCTGCGCCGCCTGAAGTCGGACGCTCGAGCCGCCGGAGACGCCTTCAGGGAGTGTGTGGAATTTTTCGGTGAAAGCCCACGGCAATCGGATGCCAATACTTTCTTTTCCCTCCTCGTTCGATTCGCGCGAGCATTCAAGGTTATATAAGCTTTATCTCATTTTCCATATGTATTATTTTTAATTGCCCGATCGTCGTTTATTTTGACTGCTTAACATTATCAATCGATCGTCACCCGTAGACTGCAGATCAGGAGAATGAACAGCGACGACGATTGGAATTGGCAGCTGCTGAGGCTTTAAATACATCCGAGGAAGTCGTCAAGAGAAATAAATTAAATCAAAAGAAACAGCAGGTATTTTCTCGTCACATTAACATTCTGTGCCATTTTTATACATTTATGTATTTTTATCGTGCATCCTTCACTTTCAATGACTCTTTTTTTTTAGTGAGTGCGGTTTTATTTGAACGTATATACGTATGTTTATATGTATGCATATTCATGAGCCTTAAGCTTTTATTTATTAACTAAGCTCTTCTCTATCAACATCAATGTTTAGTTTTGATTTTACATTTTCTTTTTGCCACTTTGTAAAGTAGATTAAGTAGATTATCAACAAATAGTATACTAACAAACATTTTTTTGCTTTACACATAAACTAATTATTCTACTAACCATTCGCTTTATTTTTTAAAATAAATAATTACTTGCATGATATTTTAATATACATAATCCACTCATTTTACACTTACTCATAATTACAAAAACTATTTCAAATCATAATTTATTATATTATTCGTAGTACGTGAAAAGTATAGCGTAATTTAAAAAAATTGACATATCGATAGTTTTGATTCAAAAATTGATTCTTATTAATAAATATTGTATTTTAAAACGGAATTCATTCAAATTTTGCACGCTGTGAAGAAGCATGAAAAAAAAAATAAAAAAAAATACATATATAAAAAAATACATATATATATATATATATATCGGGGAGACAACATGCGTATATCAATAAACAGATTATTAGTCTATGATCGTTTAATATAAAGTATTAATTTAGTATTATAAAAAGTAAAATTTAAGAATTTCTATTTTTCTTATTTGTTGCATATTTATTCGGACTTAAAGTCACCGAAATTTTGCTGTAATTCGAACAAGTCATTGTTACATCGACATCTTAATGAACTGGAGCTCAAAACGTAACAATGCTTAAACAAATCACAACATGTAAGTTCCTCCTCACTAATATCCTGCTATAAATAAAAATTTCTAAATCTTGATATCTAGCGACAACTGCATTATTTCCATCCACACTGTGCACTATTGCATATTACATTAAAATTCTGATCACTAATAGAAAGAATATTAATTGAACTCACGAGCATAAACAGATCGATTCGTTCTACTCGTTTTTACAATGGAGTGATTTTTTTTTTTTTAAGTGCAATGGCATGTATTTATGCGCATTGATGTTGCTTGAGAACAAAATTATTCTTGTCACAGTTCGAATGTGAAAATATTTTTATTTTTTTTTCCCTAAAGCTTTGAACAATTTGTAATTATAATTTTGCTTCTAACTAGTCTTTATGATTTCAGTAATATCACGTACATCCAGATTATCATAGATTGTTCATTTAATTTTTGAAAATTCATTCTACTGTATTTATCAAAAGCAACACTAGTAACGATCCACAGTCGAAACTGGTTATTAAGAATTTAATACTTTATTTAAATTCAAAAATTAATTATAATCTTGGATGATCGTTTAGCGCACACTGGTCATAAAAGTCTAACCTATACAACTATCAATGGTACTTTTTTATACCGACAGGATGCTGTTATTAACGAATTAAAGAATAAAACTAGACTTGTTCAAGAAAAGAAACTTCTGCATCAGGACGAAGTTTACAATGGAGCCTTAGAAGATATCCTTTTGGGTTTGAAATCGGAGCCTTATCGTAGAGCAGATGCTGTGCGACGAAGTCAACGTCGACGTATCGATAATCATAGACTTTCGCGTACCGCCGAGGAGTTTGAATTATAACTTATTATTCTCTTCTTTTTATTTTCTCACGAGAATAGTTAAAAGTAAGAGATTCACGACAATTCTATTAAAATTGTATAAAGTATATGTGTTATATGGAGGTTGGTCAGTTTCTTAATACAAATTGGTTTATTCTGAATACCGAATGTGCATTTAAACAGGGTGATCATCAACATATTCATTGGACTGGAATGTGTACTAAATTTTCAGTGCTTTGATCGGAAAATTTATATAATATTTTGCATGTTTAACGATTGGTTCGAACGAAAGCTACAATTCAAACAATAGTTACATATTAATATTTTTAGAAACTTATTGAAGTTATTTTAATTTTAATACTTGATACCTTTAAAAGGCCAATCAAATGTAATTAAAGAAAATTTTATTTATATTACTTGACTTTTTTTTGCTATCCTTATTTATATATTCCTCTTTTATTTTTTTTATATAAAACCTGAACTATCAATTTGAAATGTAAGCTTCAATTCTCGTTTATATGATATGTATGACCAGTTAAATATTTATCTTTAGACTTTCTATCACAAATTGATATTTTTAAAAGTTTTGGCTTTAGTTTAAATTGACTTGTTTCAAGCGAATGATTAACATTTTTATAAGAACTACAGGTATATTTGTTAAAAATTTATACATACATTAAATTTAAATAAGAATTGTAAATACATCACCCTCTAGTTTTAAATACTTCAATTGTAAATAAATTATTATATAAAATAATGTATTATCTAATGAATGTTTTTCTATGAATTAGCGCATTTCAAAATTAAGTATTAAAATACGATATAATTTAATTAAAGTATTTTTTAAGATCTGGAGATTTACAATCAAAATTACATCCTTGAAAACGTTCTAAATAAAATCATAAAAGATACGTGATCTCGAGCACGCGCGTACACAAACACAAACACACACACAAAACATATTAGTCAATAATTTTTTATAAATTATAAAATTAATTAGTTAATAAGACCAACCATAAGATATTGTATTGTACATAACTATTTTAGCTGTAGGAACTGAAAATTTTCTATCCATTAAAATAATTTGAATTTGAAATTGAATACTTTATGAATTTCATAAAGTTCTCCGAGTTTCATTAGAATCTAAGTCAATTTTTCGTGCTCAGTTTTATAGATATTGTAAAGATTTTTAAACATTTTATATTTTATTTCAATATATTATAAATCTCTTTATTACTAATGACGAAATGTTTGACAACGAAATTATAATAAATACAAGTTTAAAGTAAAATAACTTTGCAGAATTAAGATCCAGTAATAACGTGATATATTTGATAATTTTTTTTTGGCATTTTGGTAAAATTAAAAATTATTTTTAGCCATTAAATGTTTTTTAAAAATTTCTTTAAAAATTAAATTGAAGAAAATATTTCAGATCAATCTTATCTATTTTAAATATTTCTTAGTTTAAAATCATAATGGTTTATCATCTATATAATCATTCCGATTTGAAAAATATTTTTATATTCGCATGGATGCAAATACAATATTAATTCTATTAATCACCATGAAATAAAATTTTATGTATATTCTAATAGAATATTAAAGTCGTGTGATATTTCTAAAACATTTACGTAACTGTAAAACTAAAATAAATTTAAGAAGTATTTTTTATGAAAACATTTATATATTATAGTTTTTTATGAACAATTTTTACTTTATTTTGTACATTCCTTTTAATTATCAAGTTATATGTCTAGATAATAGATGTTTACATTTCAAAAAATTAATATAATAAAGCATACTTACTATGTAAACATTCTACCCCGATCTTTGCTGTAAATCATCCAGATTTTAAGTTTTATCCATAAAAAAAATATTTTGGTACAATCAAAATTTTATAAAAATATTTATAAAAAAAGCAATTTCTACAATATTTTAGAAGATGTACACATATATGCTATAGCACATATTTACACATTTAACTTATACGTCGACATAGAAAAAGGAGAATGAAAATATGACATGAAATAAACAAATATAATAAAATAATTTTCCTTTGAAAAATATATAAAATGTATACTATATTTATTACCAAAAAGAAAATTAAATTCTATTAAATTTGAAATTTATATTAAAACGCGAGTTTGTAAATATCATTGTAAAAATAATAGAGTATTATAAAAAAATGTAATTATTACAGATATTATATTCACTAACTATATGATTAATTTGCCATTACGATATTTATATAAACTTGTACATATATTGCATATTAAATACAACAACAATAATAAGAAGAAGACGAAGAAGCAGAAGAAGAATAAGAGTAATAATAATATTAATAATAACTTGTATTATCGAATATAATATCCATGGTATTTGTTATATTAATATTTAAGATATTTCACGACTACTTCAATCCGTCTTCGTATTTTTGCGTATATGTAAATAATATTAATTTTGTAACTCATAAATTATATAAAAAACCTTGGAAGAGTACTTTTTTTACATTGGAAAAATCGAAATCAAGTACATACATTGCAGATGTTAAATAAATGCAATATATTCTAAAATTAATCCAATTTTGTTTATTTATTGCAACCTAACCAATAATTGTAAAGCAGCAGATGGGTAGAAATATTATTTTATTTTATTTATTATTTTCGTAAATATGCTACATTACTATAATAAATCATGTAAAATATTTTATTTACAAATATACAATTTACAAAAAGGCACAATATATCTACATACTTCAGATCATATACAATAAAATGTAATTAACATAACAAAATAGAATCTCGTATACAAGCAACTATAGCCAATAAGATGGTACAACCTTAATCAAACAGTAAAAACTGTTTTATTTATTTTATTCACTTCTGATGTTTTGCGCGTTTTCAAATAAACGATTTTAGTCAAATAGATATTGTTAATTAAAAGATAATATGTTAATTTCTTGAAATTTTCATATAATTATATTATCACCATTTTTTAGGTATCCTAAATTTGTTCTTTGTTCCCTAACATAGATTCGCTATTATAATTAAAAATTTTTTTCGTATATGAGTGACGTATGCTGTGGTTGCGTGATTATAGTCACTATAAAGTAATAAAACAATTTTTTTTTTTTTTTTTTTAAATCTTTTTAACAAATATCAATGCCTAGTGTGTATATGTGTGTGCGCGCACGTGCGTATGTGTTTGTACAATAAATCGTCGAGAACTTCACAAAATAATGTACTTGGCTGATACTGCCCAACGCCAAAATTATCCTTATTTAAAAGTCTTACATTTTATAACAAAGTCTTTGAGTATAAATTTTTAAAAAAATGCATCGCACTGCAACAACTCTAATTTAATGAGCCACGCTGATGAGTTTTTGCAAAAAAAGAAAACAGCATAATAACTTGACTATTTACAAGTAATAAATTTAATATATTCTAATAAACTTATTATGCATTTTTTGACTAATTTACATTTATAGACAGAGCAGAGCGATATTTGCTATTGTGCTCCTCTTATCCGTCGACGGATATCCAGAATATAATAGTACAAACATACATATGTGCTCTTAAAGTTTCAATTAAATTACAATGATTTCTAAATGATGTTATCGATGGATACACAGTACATACTCTTCAACAAGCCATATAATACGTTTCAAATAAATCAAAGGAGAAATATGTATACAATCGTGAAACATAGGGCAGAAATATTTTTAACTCAAATTCATTCGATGCACTCACGCATTCATTTTAAATAAATTACCAATTTCTGATCATATTAAAAATCAATTTTCACAAGATAAAAACTGGTCAATGACAAACAATATTATGCATAAATTTGTAATATTTGAAATCGAAAAAAAATATATATATATATTCATACACGCACATGGAATGTACACGTGAAAATTTCCAGGAGTGACTCAAGTGAAATTTAATAAATCAGTAACGTAGCTCGGATCAGAATTAGTAGTTAATACGTATTTAAGAAGATTAATAATTATAAAAACTGTTAAATATAAAAATAAGTATTTTTACTTTTATTCTTCGTTACATTTATGTATAATATCCGTTCGAGTATTAAGCTGTTTTAATTTCTATTAGTATTATTATCATTATTACTATGATTATTATTATTGGATTAATCAATTAACAGGAAGGATATAAAAAGGGTATGAAATCTTTACAATTAGCATTAGTTGAATTTAGAACTTAAAACATAATACAAAACCTCGATTGTTATTAATAAAATATTTATCATTTAACTTATTTTTTCCTATAAAAATATTCAATAAACTAGACAAAAATCAGTTTTTATTTTTTATGCTTGAAGAAGGTGAGCAAAGGAGTTTTTAAATCTTATGTTTCTCATCATTTAATTACTTTTTACGATTTTTTTATATATATGATGAATAATAAAATAATACACTATCTCATTGTGTATAATTCAATGTAATTCATAAACTGTTAAATTTATCGCTCATGTTTAATAAAAAATAAAAAAAATTTCTTTTCAACTCGTTCTATAAAAATCATATGATTTTATTATATTATATTTATTATAAGATAATTTCATTATATTTCAATGAATGTGCAATTGCTTTGTGAGCTATTATTTTTAAAAATTCGTACTTTTTATATATAATATTAATAATAATAATAATAATAATAATAATAATAATAAAAATTATTATGATACTGATGATGATGATAAGAATAATCGATGAGTAACCGGAATATTTCTGTGATATTTAGACTACAGAGGACTCTTTGGTTCTTGCAATGTGGTTACATAAAATCTCTAATGATTGATTTGTAGAAAGCACAAATCCAGTTCGATTCATTTTATTGATACCGAAATTTTCTTACGTTTTATTAAAAACGAAGAACTAAGAATTTAAAAAAAATTTCCTTACAGAAGCAAATGTATGCATTAAGCAATTTGCTATTACGCGCAATTTTCATGCATTCCAACTGTTCAAAGTTCAATAAAAGAAATTTTAATTGATATGCATTTTAAACAATTAGATGCCACGCATTATAGTAAAATAACGAAAAATTTGTTTAACAATTTGCAGCTTATCTAATAAATTTGGAATATTTCGTGATAGAAACCAAGAATCTATCGTCCAATAAGGGACGCGACGATAATACTGATTACAACGTTAAAAAAGAAAAAAAAATAACAATAGACCAATTTTTATTTCGCTATTACAGTGGAATCGAGTTTGATCGTACCGATTTCGAATTATATACTTTTATCCATGGGTTAATGATTTTACTGCAGTAAATACAAGTAAATAAGATTTGTTCAATTGGAGATTGTTGAACATCAAAGACTGTTATCCATGGCACATTTACCTATGTATATATTTGGAAGCCTTGGAGCTACTATCACAATTTAAAAATTGAGCTCTAGCCTTTACAAAATACCAATTTGTGAAAAATTTATTCATAAGAAAATGACAAAATTTTTATAAAAATTTTATAGTACTTCTACAAATATCTCTTATAAAAAATTTTAGCCAAAATGATAATTACGTAATTATTAAACATAATTAAACATAATTATTAAACAATTATTATATAATTAATGATTCTCCAAGTAAACAACAGTTGTGAAACAAGTTCCTACTTTTATTCAAATTAGTATTTTTTCAATTTTTGTTGATTAAAATTTCAACAATTTTCTGTAATAATTTGAACACAAACTGGTTTGTTTCATTTGGTTTTTATGGCATGGATCTAGTATTTGGTTTCTTCATTACCTAACATTACAAAGGATTTTAATATTATTTACTCTATTTATGAAATTAACTATCCCACTTTCTTGCAGTCTGGCATAGCGACAAGTAACTATTTAATGTATTGCATATAAATTGTCAAGAAAGTCTAGGAATATTTGTACAAAATTAAAAAATTTAGACTATTAAAACTGCTATAAATTTACTGAATATTTATGTAAATATATAAAACCACTATTGATTATTGACAATGTATAGATTACAGTTTTCGCTATATACAAAAAATATTGTATAATAATCAATAGCTCACATTTATTCGTAAATATGATTATAAAAAAAAGAGGATGGAAGATTTGTCTTACAAAATCTACAAACTCAAATTGCCTAATATCAGATTAATATCAGACGCAGCTTCAATCATGATTACATAAACATATCATTCAATATAATAATGTTAAAGGTAAGCTCTTGTTAACTCTTTAAATTTCATAAATATAAATATTGTCTTTAATAATCTTTAATAAGCTGCTAATTCTTATTGCAATTTTAGTTTAAAATCAATGGAGTTTTTTAACCCAATTTATCTACAAAGTCATTTGCATACCTTCAATGCCATTGTCGCTGAACATAATCTTGAAAATCTTATTTTCCATACTGTTACTGGAGCATGAGAGACTCTAAATTACGGTGTAAAATTGTGTCTTTAACAGCATTGAATACAACTTTAATATTCTCTGTGTCAACGGCGGTTGTAAAGTGATGGAACAGTGGTTTTTTTGGGTCCCTTTTCACTGATACAAATAAGTCTAATATAAAATTTTGAACATCTTTCATGGAATGTGAATCACCCGTGAATTGCGGGAAGTACCAACGAACATTTGTGTCTGTAGATCTGACCTTTTTATCAAGCAGATCTGTTTTATTTAAGAATAATATAACAGATACTCCATAAAATATCATATTATTAATAATCGTATCGAATATATTCCTTGACTCTTCTAATCTATTAGTTCGCCTGTAAGATAAAAATAGATAATTACGGTAAATACAAAAACTTTTATTTAAAAATAAGTTAGTAAGAGCATAAAGAGCATGGATAGAATATTGGTGAGAATTAATCCTTTAAAATTTCCATATTTGCATTTAATATTTTAAATAACTAAAATTTATTCTTTTATTAGAACTCACAAATATTTGATATAAAAATTCTTTTTAAACAATAAAACACTTATCCTTTTCTATAATACAAATATGTTCAATATTTATTAAATGAATATGTTGTTATAGTTTGAGCATCTAAATGAAATAAAATTGACCATTTTATAAATTATTTTTAGGAAACAAAATTTGCAATTAATTATTACTTGATGGTATAACAATTCATATATATATTTGAGTTTAACATTTTGAAATTAGTAACTAATCAGAATAATTGATATTATAACTTTAATTTTTTAAATTATTAGTATACAGAAATAACTTGTGTACAAAATTTTGTTGATATTTTTCTAAGCCGTAAACTTTCAAAATTCATTTACATTCATATTTATAAACTATGTTTATTTACTTTAGTTATTGTAATGTCTTATTATTATTTAATAAATACAAAAATAAACATTTTATAACATTTTATTTATATAAATGTTAAATATACACCTTAGATAAATTATTCTTATTGCATATTTTTACCTATTTTATATATATTTACTGATATTTCTTACCTATCTTCTAACAATACTTGATCAAATTCTGATGATGACACAAGAAAAAGTATCGACGTCACACAGTCAAAACATTGGTACCATTTTTGCCTCTGTGATCTCTGTCCACCTACATCGACGAATAAAAATGGGATGTTATTAATTTGTATGACAAATTCAGATATTCCCTTAGTCGCTTTCCGACAATGCAAAATATCCTGATGCGTAGGAACATATTCCTGTAACAAAGAGTTTATATATTTTAATAAAGCTATATTATAAACACATCAAAAGTATATGAAATAATTGAACTGACCACTCGGGCAATCCTATCAAGGTTATCAAGGAAATATTGCACTGAGTCACTCTAAACAAAAATCAAGATTCAATAATTAATAATTAACATCATGTCATTCATTAAAATGAGTAATCAAATGACAGATGTTGATAAATTAAATGCAACATAGATTTGTTTTCATAAGGAAAATGAAACTACTTATACATAAATAAAAATGAATTAGTCATATTATCCAAGCAAAACTTACTAATTGAAATTCTCTCCGTCTATCAAAAGCTTTTTTAATTGAAGCATCTTTCCATAGACTTTGTAATGCTGGTACATAATGTAGAAAAAGTCTAGCATCTAGTATCATAGTATTTTCAAATTTCAGCAGTTGATAGCCTATGTCATAATTTTTTTGATGTTCCCATGGAATATTTAGCTTGTCGCGTGCATCAACTAAAACTTTCATTCCCTTTATAATGTTTTGATAGATAACGTGTTGGTACTCCTTAATAAGTTCAGGCTAAAAATCATAATAAAAATTGCAAAAAAATGAATGATAAATAAATACAAAGAATAAGTAAATATATGATAAACAATAAGAATTTATAATTCTTAAAAATTCAATGAAAATGATTATAGACCCTATAATCTGATTGATATAAATTTTAGTACCACATATGCTTACATATTTAGAATTTAAATAAGAGCATCCTATACTATTAAAGGTATAACAGATATTAAGAGTCTATTAAGAAAAATATATCATACATAAGAATCATTGAAAATTCAAATACAATGAATTTTGGAAGGGAATTTATTACATATAATTATATTAGATTAGGCATTTTATAATAGATGTTTGCAATTGATAATATTACTTTATTAATATAAATATGATCTTTAAATTTGGTCATTATTCATTTAATCTGTAAATGAAAATTAATATTAGTTTAATATAACCACATTTTAAATAAAATTGTTGTAAAAGTCTAAAAAAATTGATAAACATATTTTGGAGAGTATTGATAGGAAATCTGTATACAAATATTATCTTTAAAATAATTTTGTTTAACAGTGACATTAATAAGGAGAATATAGTTCAAGTTTAATATAAATATTTGCATTTACAAATAAGGCCAATATTTGATAATAATAACTAATCAATATGGAATACAATAGTAAATTTAAATAATGTTTGAAAATGAAACAGAAAACTTGTATATATGTAATGTTTAGACATTAAAAGATGATAGAATACAGAATTCAAGGGTCAGCTTTATTAAAAATGAAAATGAAGAAAAGTGAAGAGAAGGAAATAGAAAAGCAGGACAAAATGGTCAAGAGGTAATATAAATAACCGACCTCAAATTTGATGCCATGTATAATCCTCATTTGCTTGAGGAAGGTTGATTTGCCACTCTCCCCAGCACCGAGCAATAGTAGCTTGACTTGCCTGCGAAAGGCTTGCCTGTCCTTCTCTAACATTCTGTCAATCTCCTGACTTTTGTACCTCTGCTCGATTTCCTCAGGGCTGAACTTGAACCTGAGACACCAACTGCAGGACCACGTCATGGGGCCCGCCATTTTGCCGCAGTCACCCTTTCACTCCGGATTTGACCGAGGTCGGTAGGGCCCTCCGAGCCAGAGCCTACCGCACTTTTCCGATGAAAGGTCAAGGATGGAGGTGCACTCGCGCGCGCGCGCGGGCGCACCAAAGCTGTAGTGACTCGCTACGGGACGTCGGCCGATCTTCTGTCGAAGACGACGTTGACGACGACAGAAGATTAGAACAACAACGTAAGCGAGGACCGCGGAATGAAGCCGCGTAGTTCACTGAAGGCACAAAGGCGAGTCCGTAAGGGTAGAGTACAAAAGCACATACGGCAGTGTCGCAGAGGTGGTGGTGCTGATAACGGTGGTGACGGCGGCAACGATTGCGAGGAGCCGATAATCGACGATAGCTAGATTACACAGCCGTACGCATAAGACAGAGTCGTGACGACGGACCTCTTCCGCTCTCGCTCTCCCTCTCTCTTTTCTCTTCATGCGCGTACTCTTACCGAACGAGCATTTTTTCCTCCAAACAACTCCTTCCTCCTGTTTCTCCACCTCTTTTTTCTACTCCTACTTCACCTTCTTCTTCCTCCCCCCTTCTTCCTCCTTCACCTCTTATTCGTTGTTCAACTCTTTCGCCTCTTTTACCACCTCCTTTTTCTCGTACGTACTCGTGTGCGTGCACCTTATTACCTTCGACAAGTAAAGCGCTCTTCTTTTATATCTATCTTTTATATCTATCGTTCGAGTCCGCTTGTCTGTCTCCTTCGCTTCGTGTCGGAAAAGCCGCAGACGGCTTTTGACGCGCGCGCGACAGGCGGACGTAAAGACTATTCTCTCTGTGTCTTGTACTGGTGCTGCTGGTGTTACCGCTCTCTCTCTCTCTCTCTCTCTCTCTCTCTCTCTCCCACCCTCTACTACTCACTCACTGTTGCGGTCAGCCACGTTCCGGGGTCGCTAGCTTCTAACACGAGCGCTGCTCTCGCAAAAGAGGAATTTGCGCACGCACACCTACGCAAGCGAGGAGCTCCGAGTGGGATATACAGCAGCCAAGGAAGAGAGAGCAGGACGAAGGAAAAAATCAGGCCTGGACTGTTGCTGCTCTCTCTCTATATCTCTCACTCTATCTATCTATCTATCTATCTATCTATCTATCTATATGTCTATCTATCTATCTGTCTATCTATCTATCTATCCCTGTCTCTTTCTCGTTCTCTCTCTTTTTCTCTCGCGTTTTCATCTGCAGGTGCTTTCTTTTAGCGGCGCTGCAGATGGATAAAACAGTATAAACAGCGGCTGCAGTGGTAGTAACTCTCTAAACAGTGGGTGCAGGCAAGAGGGCAGAGTTCAAGGGCTGTGGATCAGTGAGTCAAAGATGCGGGCCGAGAACGAGACGATGAAAGCGGATAGTTGGTCGAGAGCGCCGTATTCAAAAATCGAGGAGTCAAAGCTGTATCCTAAAACGGCAAGTGCAGCGGTAACTGTGCTCACTCTACGGCAATGATTATTCATGATTAAATAACCGTCTCCTACAATTAGATGAAAGCGCCTTTTTTCTTTATTTATCTGTCTGTATTTTTCTAATCTAGAGCTCTCTTCCTTCTTCCTCTGTCTTACGCTTCTTGTATTCTTATCTATCTGCGTCGATAGGTTAATGCGAAGTATTATATAGCCTCAGCGAAAAAGGAATCCGGAGTAGATCCACTGGCTCCCCTAGGCTGGGCCGCACAACGTATGAATGGACACCAAATGCAGAGGTGGTTGACGGATTCGGTCTTGAGAAAAGGAATTTGCCGAGAAAATAATGAATTGACCATCGGTTGTAGTGAGCGGACTCTAGGTACAAGCGCTTTATTTATCTTTCCCGATAACCCGAACGTACTGCATAATTCAGTTCGATCGAAAATCTGGATTTGCGTACGTTTTTTCATTCCCGAGGGTCACCGTCGCTGCTGTCGTTAGTGCCCTCGCCACCTCCACAGTCATTCAGTCTCGGAGAGGGAGAAGCTGCGCTCGCGATTTCTTCTCTTCCTTGTTGAGTGGTTACCCTACGTAGGTAGTATATGCGATGTTTCACTCACTCACTCGTTTACTCTCTCTCTCTCTCTCTCTCTCTCTCTCTCTCTCTCTACTCTTTCTCACTCTCTATGCACGTATATACATGAATACATATATATATAATCCGAGGCACTCGCAAGAGTACAGACGTGGAATAGAGCTCTTAGAAGACGTTGGATTCTGCTCAGGCGCATTCGTTGCTCCTTCGTGCTTAAATATCCCAATACATTTGGCACCGCTGGTCTGCGGAATTATTCGAGTAACCAAAATATGAGGAGAGTCGACGAGTAGCTGGACTCCTTGCGATACGTCGAATCTCTCTTCGGTGCGACCCATCACGTTATTATTTTCGGATTCTGTGCGCCGTATAATAAATCCCGGATGATTCTTGCTCGTGTTTTCTTTTCTTGACCTCCTCCTCGTAGCCGCGATCTATTTAGCTCTTTCAATAATAACGCATTCTCCTATCTCGAGTCTTCAACTGCCCGTAGCCCCGAGCCCACAGCTTACTATTCTGATCGCTATTCTCTCTATTGCGTGTTCAACAATCTTAAATAGCCAACAATCAAACAATCAATTAAACAACAATTAAAAACAATCAATAAATAGCCACTGGTAGGTGTACCGGTACTGAATCTCCCACCAACGAGCGAGGGTGCGCGCTTGTTTCCTCAAAGAAGCGCGTGGGTGATTAGAAACGAGAAGTCTTGTCCGCCTCCTTCTTCTCATTTGCCTTACCGAGTTGCATCATTTCATGAGTACTTTGAGAACACGACGCGTAGGTGTTACGATCCCATTGAAGGGGACGGGCAGGAAAACCAATCGAACTGGTGCTCCTGGTGCCATTCATCTAATTTCCATAGCTCGTTTGGGATAAAACTTCAGCGATGACTAAAACAATTGTTCTAAGCTCGATGCGGAGGCGATTTAAAGCAAGGCGAGGGTGAGGCACAGCGTATGGTTAAATTATTCAATTTCGAAGATCTACACATACTCCAGGGCTCTTGGGTCTCTAATAATTTACGAGGTGGCCTTTGCTATTATCGATCCTTTGCCTCTTCAAAAGGATAATACCGACTCCAAATCGTAGACAGTATCAGCATCGTTATAATCGATGCAAAATATCATTCTGACATAATTATCACCTACGTCATCTCGATTCTTCTATGTGCAACGAAATTCAATTAGTCTATAGATCAACGGCTTAAACTCTTTATATATAAGTTTACATTATTACTCTTAGTTCAGAATAGGACATTTATATTTTTATTTACCCCAACTACTTTTCCATTCTATTAAATTAATAGTATTATCACAACAATAAAATTAAATGCAATAATGACAGCAAAGAATTATTCCTATTTATATTGTAATCAATGTCACTTGTTTCTGCTGCCACTACTTATGATGCTACTTTACCACCACCACTTTTATTACTATTATTGTAGTGTTGCTTCTGTTACTATCTTTGTCTGGTTCAAATAATATTCTTACATTCTGATCGGTTATGAAATTGAGGTCAAAGCTGTTCCGTTTCAACTGTATTTAGAAGATCACTTAATACTAAAGTATGTTTATTTTGATATTTGCAACCAACAGGTTTTATTCTAAATCATAAGGCGATAGTTACTGCACATTTATCATTACCTTTGTTTTTATTTATATTATGTACTGATCTATATTATGTACTCTTATTCCTCTTATAATTTATAATGAAAGTTTAACAATTAGGATCATTATTTATTTTCAAATTATCTTATAAAATAAATAAATATATTTCCATTACTTATGAGATTTAGAAGTTACTTCATATTCTAAAAATTTTTAAAATGCACCATTTCACTCCATACCTAAATTAAATTTAATGTTTTATGCATTAAAATTTCTAAGTATCAGACCTCATCTATGAATTTTTTTTTTACGACATTCATATTGCAATCATTATATCTTTAATATTATTTTAATTATTACAAGAAACAATTTTAAAGAAAGTTGTAAAGTTAGCAAAGTTGTTATTTTGTAATTTTAATCGAAAGTCATAATCTTATCATTTATAAAAATTTTATATTTATTTAATCAACAATTTCATATGAATGCTGTTCTTAATAATGAAATTTAAGTATTTAATAAGTCATTGGGTGTATAAAATATAAGTATCTTTTATGGTTATATTTATTACTGATTATGTAATTATAATTTATTAATATTTATTTTTATACTAGATTGCAAAATAATCTAAATATAATATTTCGTTTTAATAAATATATCTCAAAAAATGTTTTAGTACAAGAACTTATCTTATTTTCAACAATTAATATATAAAGAAATGTAAACAATTTTCATTTAAATCCTATAAAATTCAAATGCATTGATTTTTGAATTTTTCAATTTGTTTAAACTAGGTCAGTTGGATCGTATTTTAGAAATTATTTAAATTAATCGGATTAAAATCAATACGGTACATAAAGTCACTACAAATCCCTTGAATATTTATAAATCTTTATAATGTGACTTCTTGAACTATTTTTATTTTTTTAATTTTCAAAACTATATATTCATACATTTATTCCAAATTATTTTTCTTGTTTCTTCATTTAAAGTCTTTACTTTTTAATGAAATATAATGTGAGTGTTTTTGTCAGTTTATAAAATTATACCGTATTAAAATTAATAATCAAATCAATTTATCATTTATATACAAATAGTAACACTTATTAAAAATGTATCTCCAATAACTTTATATAACGACATATGTAGAAACAAATTTTTTATAGTAAAATTGAATAATATATTTAAGATTATTTAATAGAGTATTGTACGACCAATGAAATTATTAACACAAATGACCTTGTATTAATTACTGTTAAAAAGTAGTACTTTGAACAAAATTTAAATATTTCAAAAATATTTCATAATACCTAAAAAAACGTTTGCGAATGTAAAAACTCGTGCTTGAAATTTAATTAATTTAATACTAAAATTTAATTTTAGTATTAATTTTCTGTCTGTTTCTAATAATGAAAAGAATATTGTTTACTTTACAATTTTAAACATTTCTCGAATATTTATATATAAACATAAGCATTTTATTTAAAACTTATTTATCAATATTCAAATACATAATCATATTAAAATTAAAAGATGTAATTTTATTAATTTTATGTATTTAATTAAAATAATTATTAGTTGAATATTGAGTGTAAATATGTGTAGATACGTACTTGTTTTTAAAAAGATAATAATTCAATTAGCTTACTTTTCATGTATAATAATGTAAAAAAATGTTAAGAGAGGAAATAAAATCAAAATTCAACGCTATTTTCATTTTAGAACAAAGATTTAGCCAACCCATTTATAATTTTTCTTCGACATTATAATAATTTATCTTTTTTTTTAATTTACATACATTACAAATGAAATGGATAATATTTTTGGAGGATTGAGTTTCTTACACGTTTCAATAAAAAGTAAAGATTACTTTTATTATTCCTCGATTTATCTTGACGTTCTTTTAATACTAAGAAATTATTACACTATTATTACACTAGGAGTGTACTGAATTTGTTAAATTAATTTTTTTTAGTTAAATTGTTAAATTTCCATGGTTTAAGAAGATTAAGTCACAATGTAATAACAATTATTATTGGAATAATTATCACTACTTTAAAACTCTTTATTATTTCTTTTCTTTAAAAACTAAAAAAAATTTTGCACCTTATTATTATTAATGGTAATATCTTTTTCTTAATAAATATACACAATAAATGTTTAAGTATGTCTAACATATCTCAATATTTTTTTAAATATGCTATTTGAAAAGACCAATAATGGCAATCGATAGAATTTTATTAGTACTTCCATCTCCTGGAGATAATCAGTACTAATACACCACAAGCAGCACAGCATATTATTCAGTTTCCTTTCTATATATAAATATATATGAATACATAAAATATATATAAACACACCTTTTATAAATCTAAGTTTGTAATATATTAGAAGTAAATTTTGATATACCATTCCGTATTTTTTATACATAACTTAAATGAGAAATTTTTAAAAACAGAATATTAATTATTAATAATGTCTTTGGCTGATGAACTTCTAGCAGATCTCGAAGATGACACCGATGATGTATTCGAAGAACCGGAGCCGGAACAACTTATTCCGACAACATTATCATCTAAAATTACGGAAAAAGGTTAGTTTATGAGTTTATCCAGAATACTGTAATTCTAGATAACTGATTATTGAAATAAACTATATACTAAATCCATATTTATTTGCTGTATTTGTAGATATAAAAGTTGATTCCGTTAGAGAACTTGCAAAATTACGGGATTCACCATTAATGCAAAAAGTTACGTCTCAAATTGATAAGTACAGCAAAGTCCTTAGAAAAAATTCAGATATTATTGGTCCTGTTGAGTCAGATCCAGAATACCAATTAATTGTAGAGGCTAATAATTTAGCAGTTGAAATAGATACTGAAATTGGTAAATGGATTTTTTTTTGTAATTTCTCTATAAATTATATTTGAATTTAAATTTAAAGATTCATATAAAAATGCTTGGTTTTCAATAATGTTTTTGATAATGTAGATGTAGTTACTATAAAATAATTTACTTTTTAGCAACTATACATCGATTTACTACAAGTAAATATTCAAAAAGATTTCCAGAACTTGAATCTCTAGTTGTTGAACATTTAGAATATGTAATGACAGTCAAAGAATTGGGCAATGATTTAGATAGAGCTAAGAATAATGAAATTTTACAACAGTTTCTTACCCAAGCAACAATTATGGTTGTTTCTGTGACTGCCTCGACGACCCAAGGGTAAGTATTTATGTGATCAATTCTTAATATTTTGTACATAATATAAATTATCACATTTTTTTTATTAATTTAATAATAAATATTGCTAACAAATTTATTTAAAATAACATTACATTTTTTCTTTTCATGCATATTTTTTATTAATAGAAAACTTACCAATTTGAATTGTTTTTTTATATTATATGTGTAAGAAAAACTTTCTTTAAATAAAAGTAAGAACAAAATATAATTTTAATAAAATATAAATAATATAACATTTAAGAATAATAATTAAATAAGAACAATAATTAAATTTCAAATTGTATTATAAAATATATTACACACACATTGTACATTAATATATATATTTTTAGACAATTATTATCAGAAGCTGAAAAGAAAGCTATTGATGAAGCTTGTGATATGGCTATTGAACTGAATAATTTAAAACAAAGAATATTTGAATATGTAGAAAGTCGAATGGCTTTTATTGCACCTAATTTATCAGCAATTGTTGGAGCTTCTACAGCAGCAAAATTAATGGGTATTAATTTTAAAAATATTTTACAAAATTATTTATAAATTATATTCTATCACTTATTTTATTCTTATTTATAAAGGTGTTGCTGGGGGTTTAACAAAGTTATCAAAAATGCCTGCATGTAATATTTTACTTTTGGGAACAAGGAAAACTACACTCTCTGGTTTTTCACAAGTAACTGCATTACCACATACAGGATTTATTTATTATTCGAAAATTGTTCAAGATACACCACAAGTAAGAATATATCATTTATATAATGTATATTGAATTTTTAAATTGATAAGCATTGAAAAATTTGATTTTTAAAACTATTTTAAAATGGACAAAAATAATGAAGATAAATAGAATGATTATTGAGATATTACAATCGTTTTATTAGATCTATTTGAAATATTTTGCCGTAAATAATTTTAAATCATGACATTTTTAATTTTGTATTTTTAAAAAATTTACTAAACTAATTTCAATAATTATTATTTAATTATACCTCGATAAATGCTTTGATTATAGGATTTAAGAAGAAAAGCATCTAGGCTTGTTGCTGCAAAAAGTACATTAGCTGCTCGAGTTGACGCTTGTCATAATAGCACTGATGGTCATATAGGACAACAATTACGTGAAGAAATAGAAAAAAAATTAGATAAATTATTGGAGCCTCCACCTATCAAATTTATAAAACCGTTACCAAAACCAATTGATCCTGGTAGAAAGAAGCGAGGGGGTAAAAGGGTTCGGAAAATGAAGGAACGCTATGCCATTACTGAATTTAGAAAGCAAGCCAATAGAATGAATTTTGCTGATGTAAGTTTTAAATATACAATATGTACATAATAAGATTTATAATAAACTATAATAATGTTATAAATAATTATAATGTTATGATTCTTATATACAAAATAATAAATACATTATATTATAAAACATCATTAGTATTTATTTTTTAAAATTTATTTAATATGATATTTATGATATGATATTAGGTTTATATCTATTTTTTATATCTGAATCTTTGGTAATCGATTTAAATATAGATTGAAAGTGACGCATATCAAGAAGATTTAGGATATACTCGTGGTACGATAGGAAAAGCAGGCACTGGTAGAATAAGGTTACCACAAATTGATGAAAAAACGAAGGTTCGAATATCCAAAACGCTACAAAAGAATCTACAAAAGCAGCAACACTGGGGTGGTAGTACTACAGTTAAGAAACAAGTTTCTGGAACAGCATCCAGTATAGCATTTACACCACTTCAAGTATACATTAGTTTTATTAATAATTTAAATAATTTTTAAAGAAACTGAGATATTAAATATTAACAACGATGTTTTTAATTTTAAAGGGCTTAGAAATAGTAAATCCTCAGGCAGCAGAAAAGAAAGTTAACGAAGCTAATGCAAAATACTTTTCAAATACAGCTGGTTTCTTGAAAGTAAGAAAGTATGATCCTTGAGGTTTATATATTGTATATAGTACATAAACTATGTATATAGATATCAAATTAGTAATTTTATTACAAATGTATAAATATTAAATAGTATATATTATTTAGAAGCAAATAATAATACATAACTCAAATTTTTACATTATACTTAATAATTAAATTATTATTATTATTTTCCTTATCATCCTAATTGTATTAATTTCATTATATCTAATAATTATATTATTATTTTAAAAAAAAAGTAAACTATTAATATTTAAGGATTTACCAATAAACTGAATAATTACCTAACGTATACAAATTAAAAAGGGGAAGGGCATTATTGTATACATTAAAGTTAATTAGTTTTGGCTCTATTGAGGTGTAAGTAGTACATTGTTAATAAATCGTACAGTCATTCATCTATCTTCAGATCTTGCTACTTTCAAAGTAATGAGGTTTTATTACTCAATAATAAAAATATATTTATGAATAAGATAATTTAAAATCAAATTATTCAATAATATCAACTTTGAGCACATTGAGTATAAAAATCTTGTAATCTGTAATTATCAACTGCCTTGGAATAAGTTAAAAATTTTTAAAAGGGTTTATTTATACTAGTGTCCCTGTAATTGTGACCAGTTTCCTAGTGACGGATTTGTCATGTGAATTTAACTAAAAATTAGAAAATATGTAAGGTAAGAATTCATATTTAAGTTCTTGAATCTAGTTATATAAAATATTGTTTCAATTTAAATTTGAGTTTGATCAGCCAATGACCAACTTTTCAAGTCAATGACCAACTAATCCTTGCTATATAACCAACTTAATTTGATTAACAGTATCGAAAATTTTTTCTTATCACCTTTTTAATGAATTTATTATTTTTTTTCTCTGATTTGAGAGATTTGAGAATCTGAGAAATTATCTTTTTTCTCTCATTAGTTTTTTTTAAATTCTTATCTATCATCTCATTGACTGCTGTTGTTTAAAAAAAATTATTTTTTATATAATATTCAAAATATTGGTTTTATTCTTTTAGTTGTAAAAATTTTAAGATTATAACACTTGATAAGGATGATAACGATGATTATCAATAGGTATAATAAAGATTTGTACTGAAACAGCATTGCTGTTAATTAAAAAGAAATAATTAAGAAAAAATAAGAATATTTTTTGCCGATTTAACTTAAAAACGGGATCGTTATTAATATAAATAAAGGCGTAATATTTATTGATCATAATAGCTAAAAACTACATTCGCAATGCCATATCTAGTTTTCTATGTGGACCAAAGTGGGATTATGGTATTCTATAGTCCGTACCTAGTTCTTACATCATATGGACGAGACAATACGAACATTGAGTCGGTTCTTATCTCGTGAAATTATAATAATGTTTTGTACAAACAGATTCCGCGATTATCGCGATGCCGAGGTAATTAGATAATCTACAATTTTTAAGTGCTCCGATGACCTCAAGAGGGACGCCCTCTAGTTGCTAGCATATTCCTTGTAGTTACGTCGACGTAGATTAGAGTCTATAGAGTGACCACTGAATTTCTCACCGGCATTATTCCTTTTTTCTTCATTTTATATACCATTAATGCAGAATTATTGTAAAAAAGCAGTACTACCCTTTTCATTGACGTTGCCATTTCCCACTAGTGTCTCGCGATACCTAGTTTATCGCGACAAACACCTACGACCATCGACTAGCCGGAAGCTTATTTATATTATATATAGAATATAAATGACCATGCAATTTAATAAATTTAAAAATTAATTTATCAGTTATCTTTTATCTTTCATGAAATCATCTATATTATTATACATAACAATGTTTTTTACTTAGAATTCGTTTCTTCTCCTTTAATATAAATGTTAATTTTAATGAACATTAATAGTCTTTTTGATATGAACTTTTAGTTACCAATTATTCATACATATGAAGATTACGTTGCTTAAAAACTATGAATTTTTTTTCTTAATTTCATTACATTTTAGAATCTTATAAAACACGCTATAATAATCTAATAATAACATATTTAGATATTTAAAATTTAATTGCAATTTATTTAACTTAGCAAACTTTTGCAAGAGTTTTCATATTAATGTATTTTGAGAAAATTATAGTATAAAAATTATTTATTTAAATTATTTATATTGTACTACCTTATTAACACTAAATTTTATTTTTCTAAATTATATTTTTAATGAACTTACAAAATCCAAAGCATTAAAGCAAGTAAATAAAAACTAATCAACAACTTATTAAAATGATAATGCATTGATTTCTTATTACGTTAATTTTAATATAATTGTACTTTTATAATCGATATACACATATATAATATAAAATATCGCTTATTCAAGGCAACTTTGATTAGATTTATTAACGAAATGATTGATACTTAACAAACTGAACCTTTTTTCCTGAAATATGAAAAATATTATTTTTTACGAAAAACTAGACGAAATAATACTTACTTTATTTATTTAGTTATATTTCAATCAAAAACTCTTTTTTTATTTTACAGAATAATTTTATTATTCTATTCTATTGAACCAATAAATGATTATTAAAACGTTTATTAATATAATTAAAATAGCTTCAACATATATAAAAATAATATTATAATGAACATAATAAACATAAACATAATAAATTAGTATTAGAAGTATAATTAAGTAAATGCATAATAAATATAAATATTCCTTGTTAGATTTTCGTAGTCTGAAATGAGTCTTCTCGTGATAATGATGCTAATTTCTAATCATTTATTGCATAAGAGTTGATCTTAATAGTTAAAATTTTGCATTGAACTTGCATAATAATATTGCTTATAATGTTCCGAGTAGCAATTATGAATTATGTAATGCGAGCAATAATATTCGGGTAGCGATTTCAAAATTTAAAATGGCGCGATTCGGCTATGTAGATGAGAAAACTGATATTTGTAATAATTAAATATTTGGATATTTACGCGTATATCAGCAAAACAAAGGCGAGAGCTTTCATATTATTGTATTTAATTTCAGAAGTAAGCGACGTTGAGGATAAACAGGCCTTACCTTAACGTATACCTTAAGTAGTTCGTCTTAATAACTCAGTAATTTTAGATGAAAGGAGCGCGTTATCTAGATTGAATTTAAGTCTAGGTTCATAACATTATAAATTCATTAATTTCGCAGGAGTCAAAAAATCAAAAAAAGCACCAACGGCTCAAGGTCGAAAGCAGTTCAGCAATTAATAAATGATAAAATTACATTGTGAAAGTGGGTATATGGAGCTCATTGGCAATATTACACCTCTCCTCGAAAGTCAAAATCTCGAGCTGATTTCAAGAATACATATCTGGATTGGGTGGGGTGGTCGTGGGGGGGGGGCGCAGCAATTACTCAACATGCTTACTTCGCGTCGTTCTGACTTTTGAGGTTTATGCGTCGCGACACAAGATAGATTTTAAGTGGCGCGCGTCTCGCTATCTCTCCCGAAAAGTCGCTCGAGTAACGCGAGAAGAAAGTGATGGAGAGGGGGGAGGAGGGAGAGTTATATGCGAAAGATGGCAGGAGGATGTGAAGGAGGTAGAGCGAGAGGCTGAGTCGGCATCTGACAGTCTCGCTTGAGTAAACCGAGAACGCCAATAGTCGATTGCCGGCCTCCTCGAAGCTCTTCATGAGGAAGCTTTCCTGATTTGCGTTGAGTGTCAGAGAATATAAGATCGTATCGAAGTGATGGCCAACCACCAGGACCTCGAAAGTGACTGGTCGACCCTTATCCAGGAGTGCCTCAGTAGCTGGACGCAGAGCGGTGAGCTCTTCTTGCGAAATCACGTATTCTTCTCTCTTCCATTAATTTTACCATTTTTCCCGCCATGTGCCTTATAGATCAAACTATCCACAGGTAGCGTTCGGACTGATGATGAAAATTTTTGATACGGATGAGAGGAACTTTTTCTCGATAATGAAAGCTGCGATTCATGCCTATTCGAGGTAGACACGATTTTCGTGTACCCCCCGCCTACCCCGCCCCATCACCGTGCCCCGCTCGCCCATTCAAATATATCGGTGAAGTACGATTCGAGGGCGTGATTTCTTCAGTCGAGAATGGGCAAACAACGTGACAACCGAAAATGACATGACTTTTGGTCTCTATCGTTGTTTCATTTTTTTTTTGGCTGTACTTGGTAATGTGCTTTGCTCGGCCGAGTAAACTTTTTCTTTGTCATTTAAATTGCATAATTTATGCTTTTGAAATCTTGAAATAATCAGAAAAGGCTTCCTGTACCTTCAATGTTGTATCTACAAATATTCATGAAAAGCTCTACACTATTTAATTTCAAATTCACCTTCCTTATTTCTGCAGCAATCGTATGATTGTCTCTCGGGTCTCGAAGATGTTGAATATTAGTATACAGATTTGCAAGCTTTCCCGAAACTTTTGATTCTGCGATTCTTTCTCATCAAACTAATCGTTGTGCAATTTAATTATGCAAGCTAAAAAATTATTGTGTAAGTAATATAAATATTGTTTGGTTAAATAGCACTATGGTTTGATAAAAATGAAACTTATCTAGGCCAAAGAGTCCGATGAAGTTCAGGGGTCAGAATGGTACATTTTTATGTATTGAGGAGTTTTCTTAATATAGAAAGAGTATAAAGTAATACGTGCGGAGCGTTTAATACCGCGAGCGCCTCTTGCTAGATAGATGCGGCGGAGTCACATGACGAGTTCCATTAAGATCTGGCTGACGTTTTTGCCAATGCGAACGACGGGTGCTGCATGCATCCCTGTTAATCTCGATTGAAAATCGGAAAGCATCTGAATATCACTGGTCAGCCATTTATCAATGCGTAAAAAGGTAAGCGTAGCTACGACAGTCTTATAACGCTTTCGCTGAAGAAGCACGAAACCTTTCCGAATAAATGAACGAGTCCATGGGGTTAACTATGTAGAGTTTTCGTTGATTGTTTGGTAAACACGTAAGCAAAGCGCCTTCAAAGAATTTCCCTTTCCGCTTCTACCTTGATAACAGGTGGCTACTGACGAAAGAGTTAGGCGTCAAAATAATCGGCTTCGGCCCTTTAAGAGATTCACGCGTCAACACTGACTTTGCGGAAGCATACTCTAATGGGATTAGAATTGACTGGTGTCGATTTACTGAAACTGAATATGCGCATTTTTTAACGGATATCGACGAAATTACTTTCATGTTCCGCTGTTCTTTAATCTATAATAATATTTCTCTTCTTTCCCACGGTGATACTAGCCCGAAAGTTTTCTATCTCCCTTCCTCCCTTCATCCCTCCCTCCCTGTAGGATCAGAAAAACGAGTAGATGGCTTCTTCTGGATCCGGAGTAGTTCACCTGCAGAGCCACCTATCGTCTTATTACTTGAAGTCACGTGCGCGTTAAAAAAAAAAATTAAATAAATACATAGAGTAAGAGACTAAATTGAAAATGAGGAGGATCACGAAAGGAAGCTCCTCATTTTCAATTTATTATAAATTTATCTTAAATCACGAAGACGAGCTTTCAGTGACAATGGCATTGTTTTTGGCGAAATTTATCTATAATTTATTTTAGACTGAGAAGTGGAAGGAAGACTCTAAACTTTTTTAGCCAGCCCGACAATTGCTATAACTCGGTAAAAAAACTTTATTTGCGAATCTGAAAATTGTACTTGTTTAACAGAATATTCTAGTCTCCTGGGCTCATTAACAAAATCCCCCATTTTCGCTATAATAACTATTTGACTGCTTTAGCGATTTAATGCTTTTGTACGTTGTAATTATAATTACTAGTCGACGTGTAAGGCTTACGACTTGACGACATGCGCAGGTGAATATGTTGTTAATCGGCCCTGCTAATTGATACTTAATGGCATCTATTTTTCGAGGTCATTTATACATCTGATATTCAAATATGTATATACAGATATGCACGAGAACTTACATTATTAAATTTAAAAAATCTAGTACACCATTCTCACTATACATATAGATAGACATGTAGATATTTCTAGATGTATGAGTTTTCGTTAGTAAAAGCTTTCGAATTATTTTATGCATTATGATTTCCATCCTAAAAAGATAAATTAACGCATATTACTGATAAATTATCAGTATTGAATAAAAATGAGGCCAATAGGTAAAATAATTAACGAAAATAAATTGATTTTGTTCAATGTATTAGGAAAAGTTTGTACAATCAACTATAACAAGAAATAATAATTTAACAATATTCGTTACTTTATTTTTATTTTTATTTTTATTTTTATTTTTATTTTTGTATTGATTATTGTAATTGTAATTGTAAACATATGTAAGATTATTCTTGCATTATGATTATATATTCTACAAAGTACATGTCCGGCATATTTCAGTAAATAACACATTCGAAATTTGATAAAATTCTTTCTGATTATGAGAAAGATTCGTGATGAGAGCAAGAAATGTTCGACGTATTTGAGGCTTATTATAAAAATGAAACTTTTTTTTTAATTTCATTCATAAGCCTAATTAAACAATGTGATTAAATTTATGGTTCATTATATATATTTAGCGATTCAATTATTATTATTCTTTTAACTTTGGCGATATTATATACGCCGCCCAAATATGAAATTCGTCTAAATTTGCATTATATTATACCTTTATTTAATTATATTTAAGCGATACTCACCTTTTAAACAGATTAAAAAATCTCTTTTGATAATTGTTTTTATTTATTTATTTTTTTGTATACGTAGGAGGATGCCTTTTAAAGTTTTAAAGACCATCAGGGGTCCGGACCCCCGATGTGTGGGACTTTCCGGCAATGAAAATGCCGGCATACCCAGTAGCCCCCCCCTCCACGGGCATATTCCCGCCGCCCGCGTCCTGCAGTGACAAGCACAAGGCGAAGAATTAGCGACTGCGTTGAGGAAGCCTCCTTTCCTGCTTCATACCTCCATTTCGGCACCACTGTTAAGCATTACTTCGGATAGGGAATCAGTCCCTACGCCTTCAGGGCATCTTTTGCACTATTCACTTTCCCAGTTTTCCTCACTGGAAAGCTTTAGAGAGACGATACTTTTGGAAGTGTCTCTCTTGCACAGTAGACCAACTTTCTCACCTCGTCCAGGAGGTCGACGGGAATGAACTCGTGTCTTCACTCGGGGTACGTGCTTTTTCCTCAGATGCACAATCTGAGTTTTGGCATCCGCCAGTGGCGAATTCTCCGCATGGTCTGACCGAGTCGTATCTCTACCAGAACCATATTACGTGCTAAAATAATGGCTACCACGTCATCGGCGTACCGGATCAGTCTCGTATATAATGGACCAATTCCTAAGCTAGTCCCCGATAATCCGCAAGAGATATCGAGGCACCCTGAAGTCCCATTTTTGACATCCAATGACCCTTTCCTCTTTTCGTGCTCCTGACCGCCTCCACTACTGTCTGGATAGCATCGATGTTAAAAGCACCGCCTGAAGACGGGGTCTCACCAGCTTTTCCAGGAGCTTCCCGACGGTGTCCAACATGCACAGGGGTCTATACGACGATGGAGCGTCCCAAGATCCCTTGCCCTTGCTCACCAGCACAAGTCTCGCCTCCTTCCAACGGGAGTAGAAAACTCCCGTTCGAAGGCATGAGTTGTACATGGTCAGTAAGAGCTGTGGGTGACTCCTGGCTACCGCTTTCATGACCTCTGCCGGAAGGCCATCGGGACCTGGTGCCTTACGGCTCCTCATAGAGCTTACCACGCTCTCTAGCTCCGCCATTGTAAACGGCGGAGCCTCAAGACCAGATGGCACAGGGGGCTCATCCCTTCGAACGGGACGACCCCAAGTTTGCGGGCAATAATCTTATACCTTAATCCTCACGGATCTTCCCCAGCTTCTTACACATCGGTTCTTACTTACTTTGATGGCCCGCTTGCGGATTTTTCTCGCTAGCAGATGCTCGGCGGTCATCGACGACATCCAGACATCCTTGGTATCGCCTCTTTGCAAGTTTGATGGATCACGCGCATGATTGCGCCTGATACTGCTCTTGCGCATTCGGAGAACATTCTTTGGATCTCTGTCTAAGGTTCGCTGTCCGTGTTTTTGGGCATAGAAAAACCAGGCATCGTCCATTCTGGCATCGAGCAATCTGGAAGAACGGCGTCTAATCGCCTTCCCACCGGCCCGACACTTAAGCGCACAACATGATGCACTAATGATCGCAATGGTAATATCGTAAATAGTCTGCCTATAACCGAGTCTCCAGAAACTCGTCTTTAAATCGATGTTTAAAAAGACAATAATAATAATAATAATAATAATAATAATAATAATAATAATAATAATAATAATAATAACAACAACAACAACAACAACAATAATAATAATAATAATAATAATAATAATAATAATAATAATAAGAAGAAGAAGAAGAAGAAGAAGGAAAAGAGCAATAACAACAACAGCAGTAGCAGCAGATACGTTACGCGAAAGTCATCGTGAGGGGATAGGCGTCGAGGATAAATGAGTACACCCAATTAATTGCCTTTTAATTTTCAATTTCTATTAATCTCAACATCAATGTACGATTCGACACTGCTCAAGCACTGCATCCACGCCGACGCGTAGCTTGTGGTCGGCGTCCTAGGAGCTTGTGTTGTTGCTTCTTGCCCTGGGTGTCGCAACCGTGACAGGATGTGAAGACGCTCGCGATAAACGGCGTGAAACCTTTATTAATATATTTATTTATTTATTTTTTTTGTGTTTCTCTTGTAATCCGCCGATTTTATCAGAGGTTTCGAGACGACCCCCTTTTTTCTTTCTTGTTTTCTTTACCCCATTCCTGGTTTTTTGGGAAAACCCCGACTTTCCGCCAATTAACGCCGCGCGTTCACTCTCCTCGTTCCACACGAGCCTTACGCCCTCCCCCCGAACTCTCCACGCAACGAGCGAATCAATCCGGAGGTGGCTTCCTTCTCGACGCTAATTCCCGTCTTCCCCCTTTCGAGTCTGCCGGTTGTTAGTTGGACTTTCTGGCGATTTCCGTGCGGGTTCAGCGCGTCGGTCTTTCCACTTTATTCCCTTGAGGTCAGTTCCAAGGAATATAGGGTTTTCTGTGTGTCCGGGTGTCCTTTAACCGAGCACGCGTAACACGGCCAACCCTTCAGCCTCAGTCCCACTCGCTTTGCCCCGCGAACACTTATCGCGGGCGCCTTTGCGTTTCCTTAATTCTGTCCCGCCCCCGACGCATTCCCCCCACAGGGTTTATATTCCCATTCGCTACAAGCAGTAACATCAATAATGACATTAATGGTCATAAAATAATGATAATACGAGCACACTGAAGGAGAGAAAATTATAAATGGTTCCGCGTATATGGAATTTAATAACTGTTACTATTGTCAAACGAGAAGGTATTGTTAATGGCTGTCTCGAGATGGTTATTGTTTTTGTTCTTCACGGATGGCATAAAAAGTACACTTATATAATTCGGAGAGGATTGTCTAAGTATTCGTATACACTTATTTTTAACTTGTGCATATTCGTAAGCTCAAACCAGAATATTTTTATGGTCAATAAATTTCCACTGTTACTTATTTTTAAAAAATCAGCAATCGTTCATGGTTTTATAAATTACAAAAGAATTGTTACATACTGCAAAATATTAAATATTGAAAATTTTATAATTCCATCGGAAGACGTGTTTAACGAACAAATATAATTCTTATTAAATAATAATAGTTACATTATTGACACATGCTTTGTAAATTTAGTAAAAAATACTATAAAATACAATGTTAAGTTTTTTTATTTAATCGATACGTAAAATAAAATCTCTGCCTTGTAGCATAATCAATAGATTTTATCTAAGCGACAATTTTTAACGTACATCTTAAATACAGGATAATTTATTTCATAATTATATAGATTTAATTGTACTTATAAATTTTATAATTATACAGAATTTAATTATGTGTACAATAAGATTAAAAATTTAAAAGTGTTAAATTACATTTAGGTTTTTATGAAATGCTTTTTAACTATTAAACTTGATTCCAAAAATCACTGAGATAAAGAATATTAGGTGTTTATAGATATTGTAGAATATTTTTTATGCTTCATTTAAAAATAAAGTTCAAGTTTTGGTAATAATTAATTATTTACAGAAAATAAATTTATATATTGAATCTCATGTTATGGAATATTGTGTTAAGACATATTTTTATTTTCATTAAATAGAACATCTTTCAAGTTTATAATGAATGCAGAATCTATATATCAAAAGCAGATTAGAAAATTGGAAAAATACTTTACCTAAAATTCAAATCTTAAAAAATATTTTATATCATGTAAGTTTTTTTTGTAATTCGATAATTTCTTATCAATAAACATTTTGTATATATATATTAATTAAGAAAAAAGCGTATAAAACAATGAACGAATCGAAGCTGAAATAAAATCATACACATTATGGTAATAAATAATTATGTTAAAATAAAAATTATCGAATAAATAAAACGAAAGTTTATAAATAAATGTCAGAAAAAATTCTTTTATTTAACATAATTATTGATTTAAATTATTATTATGTTATGTAAATTTAGACCTATGAAATAATATTATACTTAAAACGATCTTATGAACTAATTATATAATATATAATTAATAATACATATAACAATGTTTTCAAATTGTTGCAGTGTTTGTCTCTATTATAAATATTTTAGGAAGGGATGATGTGGCGAGTAAATAATTGGCACATTAAGTAAATTAAAGAATAGATATTTATTGTAAAGAGGTCACTATAAGCATAAAAAACCTCCTTCTGTATGAAAGGACGAAAAGGTCGTCCTAGGTGTAAAAAACCACGCTTTCTAGGAAAGGAGGAAAAAGCCGTCCTAGGTGTAAAAAACCTTCTTTCGTCGGAAAGAAGGAATAAGCCGTTTACAAATATTGCACAACTTAACATCTAATTCTTATAACTAATATTGGCCAATATTATTCTACACAACGGATTATTACAAATATATTAGCAATTGCTACCTTAAGTTATCTTGTTTACCTTGCAAGGTGGATGCAGATTTAATTGCAGATTTTGACACATGCTGATGTGCAGCTGTCCACTCAGGGGACAAGCAAGATTTGACACCTTTGAATTCACACTTAAATTCACACTCTGAATCTTATGGCAAATTACAACTACACGACCTAAAACGGATACTATTCTAATTAACTGGTATAACTAACTGTAATAAATTCTATTCTAATTAACTGAAATACTTATATGATTTGAGTAACCCTGCAACGAGAAGTCTTACGTTGTCCTCTCTAAACAGCTTAAAGTAGTACTGTTCTCAAACTAAAATTTCTCCTTACATTTTCTCTACATGGGTCTTGTCGGTACGGACAATTAGGCCTCTATTTTTCGGTCAATGTAGACGCGGAGACCCACAGCCTTTTATCTTTTGTTTGTTTCTTCCCCCTTTTTGTTTGTTTTTTCTAAGGGGTAGTTAAAGGAATGGTATCGAATAATGCGAGTCAAGTGTTTTACTCAAGTTTATTGCCTTAATAAGAAATGATGTAATTCAATTAATTTGTGAAATATTCCTTTTTATTTTTACGTAATTTGCAGTTAATGATTAGACGGCTGTCAAAATAAGGGAAAAACTTTTTTAATTAATTGCTTTAGTAAAGTTTTAAATTTCTTTCCGTTTTCAAGATAAGAGTTATTTTAATTATAATTAATATTTTAACCATATGAGTGTAGAGATCATAGTTATTTGTTTCATAATAATATTGAATCATGTATTTTAAAATGTAGTTTTAGTTGTACCAACAAAGTAGGATATTATGAATTTAAAGTTTTACGGCTTAGTGATAAGTAACATTGTTACATACTCGGCACATAGCAGTTAATTTTTTATTTTTTGACGATCGGATTTTAGTAGTTTACAGCCCTGATAAGGTATTCCTGTAAGTCACCAAAGCAGTCATCTTCCATTAAAAAAAGAAATCGGCACATGTTGCTGATAAACAGATGCGAGAATATACTATAAAGTAGACTCGCTAATTGATATCTGGATTTCTTCTTACTTCACAGCCCCCCCCCCTCCTATCCCTAGCCAAAGCCAAGCCCCACGATTTAGCCGCCACCTCTTGATCGAAAGTGCATCGCCCTTGCGTACATCGATCGAGCCGTAGTATTACTAAAGAGGCGATCGACCGATAGAGAAAACGTCTAGTCCGATTAAATATGCTCGATTAGGTTGACTCTACCGATTATTGTCTCATTTTGATCTTTTGATTTACATGAGGCCCTCGATAATGAGGCCGATGCTTCTCGAATAAGCTCTCGAGCTTTTGATCTTCAGCGCGATGTAATGAATAGAAAACGCTGGCTCAGCTTTTTCTACAAGATCAATGCCGAGAAGGAGCACTTAATACTAGCGAAATTGATCCCCTTTCTCAGTAATTTATGAATATTATACTGCACGCAATTAATCCTTTTTTCTTTTTTTTATATTTTTGATCGTTCCGCCACCCTCGAGATATGAAGTCCTGCCCTGCGCGAGAAATCCGTCAACTTATTTACAATCGTTGAATTAAGGAATAAATACCGAGCGATCATTTTTTACGTCTGTTTATACGTTTGTATAAACCAACCGTATTTAGCAGTCTTTCCTCACCGAGAAAAGATACAAGGGGTGGAGTCAATATTAAAATATACCAGATCGGCAATAAATGGGGTTTAAAATTTTGTCAATTGCTATGTTAAAATGGATAAATAAAATCATCTATCTTTTGTTGATAATTTTGGTTGCATTATTGTTGCAACTTCCTTCTTTCTTTCTTTCCTCACCTCCGGGATGCATGAGACACGTCGCGAATAACGCGAAAACGGGTACATAAGAATTAAGAAATAAAAGCACTTCACTCGCGGGTTAAAGTTACATTTATTAAATATCAGAAAACAGTTACAAATAAGAAATGTTATTACAATTTACGCGACTCTGAGGTTACAAAAGGTTTTTAATGTTAGAAACGGTGCATTCGAAAGTCAAATCAGGGAGTAAAGATTTTTCGGCCAAGGGCCTGTTTTATACCCTTAGTTGATATACCTTCCAGAGGCACTTCAGGAAAGTTTACTTGGTGCATCTTATTTCTATTTTTTTCTATTTCTCTTTCGGTCACACGCTCGTGATGCAATAATATACTTTGATTTATTTTTCCTTTGTCTATGGAGGAGGGTCGCTTATCAATCGTTGTAGTGTAGTCTTATGACATTGAACGATTTCATTGTATCTAGTAATATTACAATATTGTTCATTCGTATTTACTCTAACCCCTTTCTTCTTTTCATTTTCTAGTGCTATGATTAATTAACGACAATTTTTAGTGCTTGGGTGCGATTATTATAAATATATATATATATTTTTTTAATATATAAGTCTTATTTTAATATAGAATTTTTTTATTGTAGAATATACGATTATTATTTTACTTAGAAATTGGGTTTTATAATGTGATGTTCTTAGTTTAATTAATAATATATGAGTCTTATTTTATTTGAAATTTACGTAGTAAAGTTCTTAGAAGTTAGATTTTACAACAATATTTTGTATATAGTATTATATAGTAAAGTAAATGTTAGTTTTTATAATACGTAGTTCTTATTTTAATTAATTAAGTTTGTTCTAAAATATTTATTTCTTAATTATAAAATTAGTTTATTTAATTTATATTCTTATTTTAATTTAACAGTTAGCTTTTATCTTATAGTAAATGAGAAATTAATTTTTAATAATGTATAGCTTTTGTTTTAACTTAGATATTAGATCTGATTATATATTTTAGAAACTATTCTTAGTATTATGACTATTCCCTTTAATTTTTGCTTCTGATGGGAAATGTATGGCGGCTAGTCTAAGTAGGATCAAGGATTGTAAATATTTAAATTCATTTTTGATAATATTCTTTTTATGGGAATGAAAATTTTAGTTTCCCGTGGATAGTGAAGCAGTCTCTGTACATATGTGTACTTAAAGAGTGAATTGTTCTTGGTTTTAAAGGGCGTAGAGAAAAGTCTCAGCTTCATCGTAATGATGACTGAGTGAGTACTTACAGGCACAGTGGGTTGATGGTGAGGCGACGTAACACATTCTCGATTTTTTTCGAAATTCTATTTTATATAAAAGCATTTCTTAATCGCTTAATTTATACAATTGGAGATCATGATTGCCACGTTTAATTGTTATAAATAAAATTTGTTTCATACAGCAATGTAGCGAAGAAAAAGGAGCTAATATGAGAATATTCTATTAAATTTTAATTGGGCTTTACATGTAAGCATTATTTTTTCGTCATTTTACCATTTTTCGGAGACTCAGATGAGTGAACATAGAAAAACAAACTTCATTACGAAAATATACTTGAAATTATGAATGTACGGCTAGTACTCGTAATGCGAACGCTTATTTGAAGTGAAAATTATGGTTTTCATGTACTATTTATTTATTTATAACGTAGAAACAGATTTTCTTAAATATATTTTTGACATTTTTAAATTCATCAGGTAAACAACATAAAGTTCAGATAATGAAAATAATAAAATTCAAGTTTGAATCTGTGCAAACAGCTGAGTAAAATTATTAATTGCGAATAATAATGATCGTGATTACAAGGCTTATTGTTATAAAAGTCATTGTGAGGAGGTAAAATAATAATTCTGAGGAATATTATCTGGTTACCTGTTTCTGAATTAGATTTACACGAAATATAAAATGGTTCTATTGTCCTGACATATTTTACATGTATCTTTTATTCTTTTATGATAGTCGAAATTTATAGAAACTTAAATTTTCTTCAAGCCTCTTCTTCTATTTCAACAAAAGACAGGATATATATATATATATATATATATATATATATATATGTGTGTGTGTGTGTGTGTGTGTGTATAGCCATAGTAAAAGATCATTCGACTTTCTTAGAAAATTGTAAATCTTTAATTCTATCAAATATTTGCCTTAGTCTGAAAGAAAAAACTTAGCTAAGAACGATAATAACAGATTAAAATATCATTAAAGTATTATTACAGTTCTAATTAATTATTTATAATAAAAATAATATTTTCTGAATTCTCGTTATTTCTTCTTGATATCTGAGAAAAATAAAAAGCCTACATCGAATAAGAGTCTGTGTGCAAAAAGGAATAAACGAGCTAAGCTCGATGCGAGCACATTCTTCTCATTTAAGATAGAATAAGAAGCAACTTCAGCAAGGAGATACATGGCCACCGATAATTGTAAGGACTTCTTACGAGTCTGACTATTCTCTCGACCGAGTGGCTCCCGATAATTATTTATTACAGGACATTAATAGTTAGACCGTAATGTGGTATAAATTTCGGAAATCTTTTCTCTCCAGATCCGATCCATCATACTCGTACCGTTAAGTACGTTAAAGCCCAGAATTTTTAACGCTAATCTCGTTTGAGCAATGAGGCTCTGTACAGTGATCCTATGGTACGGCTTGATAAATGCGAGTCTATGAATATTACCTTCTTCCTCCTTATCAATTTAAAAAGCATATGGGATCTACGAGCGTTTCAAGATTTTTCTCTCGGAGCTTCTAGTTATTAGCGATCGTCGCCAATTCCAGACGTTCTGCACAACTTATACTGAGAGACATTCTCATGAGAGTACGTATTCTGTCCAGCGAATGCAATGCTTATGCACCTCGATTTTACGGCGTAATTTATATTATGATTTGTAAATGGGATTGGCGGGACATTAAATTTTACTTAGCGGCACGGAGAGAAATTATATTTCTAACTGAGGATACTGGATTCGCCTGCTTATTATTCTACCAGCGTATTATTTGATGATAAAGCTGGCTACTATAGCGCATCGCAAGTTTTTCTGTTCGAAATATTACCGCTTATTCGGCATTAATAGTTATCTATGATATTTTTTATGATATTTAATATATAAACGAATAATATTATTAAGTTTTTCACAAGATTCATTTATACCAGTTTCTGACCTTTTTTTCAATCAATTTCTCCTGACAATAAATTTTTCATCTTACACAGTTTTATCATATTGCATCACCTAAATAAATATTCAAATATTTCAGTGTCCGCGGAAAGCATCTTTTTTAATTTATGTTTGATATGCACGTACTTCACATTTTCAAATTCGAATATGTGCTTATAATATTCTACACAATTTTTGTTTTTAATTATTAAAAATATCGATTAAGTACAAAAATTGTAAGAAAATAATATTAAGAATTTATTATCTCTAAAAGGTGTAAAGTTATATAATTAAGTTTCAATTTCCGACAATATTTAACAAGCAAATGCGGATTAATATTCGAGAGAGATAAAATAAAAAGTGTGAGCAGTACTTAATAATTCTTAAATAATTTTATTACGATGATATTATATATGTATTTTTATGAACATTTTATTATTATTCTACAATAAATATCTTATATAAGTCCACATAATTTATAAATGAAAATTATATCAAAATTTTAATGAAACATAATATTATTTTCTTTATATAGTAACTTTATATGGTATTAGTCGTATAATTTATATAATATACTCGTGTAATATACTTTTATAAAAGTAATACATAGAATGTAATTATTAGAGATAGAAAATACTAGAAGAAAGTCTGCTGTCTTTATAAAATTTCATTTTCGCATGTTAAAATTTTTCGAATTCTCAATCATATCTGGAAAAACTTGTGCACAATATAAATTACCGGAGGAAATTTATATCAAATCCAATACTCTTGGAAGATAATTAATTAGATATATGCCCTTTTTTCAAACGAATTTCACAAGTTTTTATTTATTCTTATTTTCATGCAGTTTATGAATAATTATGTAAGTTTATATTTAAAGACGAAATTCCTTTACAATTTTGAAGCGTTCATTTGACATGCTAATTATTTCGAGAATGTGAGTTGAAAATAAATTCTTTAACTTTTTGGATTGAAGGTTTAAATTAAACACTAATTTTTTGCAGGTGAATAATCTTACTAGTTATTTAATATTATAATAAATTATCCTAAATTATAATTTTTAATTTTGTATTACCGAGTTTCAAAACATGTATATTACATGCAGTTGAGCTTAGAATTGATTAATAATATAACTTATAAGACAGGCTCAGATAATCCTTACGAATTTATTATATATTAAGGCTCGTTAATATAATTACTAAAGATTGACAATCAATTTTTGTAAATACACGGACATTGCAGTCGTTAAATATGTTAACGCATTCAAAGGATAAATAAATGATATTTCAACTACTGAAAAATATTACAATTCAGGGCAATAGGTTGGTCGGAGTAAATGTAATATTATTAGAATTATTGACATCTTCCGGTGATTGTGAATCGGTGACTGAACAAGTAGAGTAAATAAAGACCAGGAAGAGTTTGAGTAATCGGAGCCACTATTCACAATTTATAAAGCCGAGATCATCAGCCAGTTTTCATAGTGTAAAGCTGATAAAGCTAAATCAACTTATCTCAGAGCATTCTAAACTTACAGACTTCATAAAAGTTAATCTCTAGAGCTGTAGCGGCAAAATTACTAGAGTTTTTATTTTTTCAAGTCTTAACTCTGCTGCTCTACATTCCATCGAGATCCATGTGCGCGTTCTAAATCACCTTGCCCCCATTTCCCTTGTCCTGCAGGTGAGAGGACGACTCGGCACCTCCCTGTTCTTCAATTATCAGGGATCAATCCTCGTTCTCGGATCTCCGCAGGAATTCCATCGTGACTCCCTGTAGAGTCGATTAGGCTTCCCCGGGTTCTAATCAAGCTATTCGAGCTCTTGATACTGTTACGTGCGTTCGTGATACGGTGCCATTCGAACGGTACGGCAGACATTTTTTCTTTTCCCAAACCACAATTATTCCGGAAATCATTACTCTACGAAGCAATTTTTTATTTGTTAACAGTAATGTTGGTTAGTTAGCTGTTGGAAATTTAAAGTTTTGTCCGTAATTAAGTTTCTTATGTCTTATTTGGTATTATTTATAATCAGGTACTTCGATGCCGAGCAAAGCTTCCCTCTCTTCAATTAATAACAATACTCTGTCTTGCTGTCTATTCTGATTTTTTCAATTTACTAATGTGCGGACTTAACGAAATCTTTTGGTCTAAGCAATGTAATGACGTCCTTATACGTTTTTGAGCAAAACAAGTCATCAAGCGTTACTTTATGTAATGTTATCAATTTTTATGCTTCCAGAGTAGAAAAAGTTGAAGTTTACTTTATGAGATATGCACTTGGGAGGTTTCATTCTGCTTTATTATATCACAAATCTCACTGATAACTTATCTAAACTCTAATTCTCTTTATTTCAAGAAAAAATATTTTCACCTAATGTAATAAAAAAGTATCCACTATCGTATAAGGGACAAATATTAACGAAGATTCTAATTAACCTACTAGATATTCATTATTCTCTTATTTAAGTCATTATATTTTATAAGTACTACAATCAATGTTTAATTTTATAATTAATAGGTATGTTCTATCATAACGTGATAGCAATCTGCTATATCTCTCTCTCCTTTCTCTCTCCTTTCTCTCTCTCTCTTTCTCTTAAATTTTACCTAGTATTTACATTAACTATTTATATTTTATAGTTAAATTTTATATAGTAATCTTAAATTTCGTTTGTTCGAAAAATTACGAAATCTATCTCTTTTTATAAATTAATAATTTTTTAAATTTAAAAGTCAATATAGTTTCAATGTTAACATAAATAATATATTATATTACCTAAAGATAAAATTTCATTATAGACTAGGTTTATTATTAAAATAAACATATTTCTTATTACCAAGAGTTATGTATGTTGAAGGAATTGCGTTAATAATCGCCGATGAATATAAAAGATCTAGTGAAAACTGTTGAATATGCCAGTGTTCAATGATTATCACTCATGCGATCATCAATCGGTTAGACGACTATATTAACGTAACAAATTGATTATGATAAACAATTGTAAATATACTTTCTCATGGGTTTACTCCTTTCGTGTGGCCGTTACTAAACTTTTCCAATGCATAACGTGATTCAATTAGAAAGCTCGTGCGAATATAAACTAGTATGATATTTTTATCTTGATCTGATGAAAGTATATAACTGAAACGTGGATAAGGCCGAATTTATGAAAAATGTACAAACTCCTATGTTTTTTATGTAATTTTTGTGAACTCTTGGCCGCATCGCTCCTACTTTTTATTAATTCTCAGATAATCAAATATAAGTACAAGTATGCATGTAACATTATTCTTACGGATACATTTAGTTTAGAAATCATAGTCTTACGTATTGCACCTTCTTACCGTTACTCATCGGTTCTTATTATCTATGTCAAATCTGATTTTCTTTCAGTTGTAACATTAGGTGTTTTATGGACTCGGCTCACCAGGTAGACTCGATGCACCAGATCGACCCGTGAACCAGGTTGTGTTTTGTTTAGAACATTGTTCTATACCTTGTTGCACGAATAGTTCAATTGATACTGATATTGCTGACATTGAAAATAATGTTCAATATATATTATGTATGAATTTGACCTAGTCATAGATATCTATGGTTCTGTCTCATTTAAAATAATTATTATAAATTTATAAATTATAATATATTAAGAAAAGTAACGTATAAAATTCAATTTTTTCTTTATTTTAAAAACTATTACCTATGTTATATTCAAATATGATATTTTATTTTATGATTTTTAATAATTTGTATGATAATAAACTAAAAATGTACTTGTACTTTTCGAGATATTAAACTCTTATTTTTATATTAAGCAAAGCCCGATTATATTAAACACTATTATTAATATAAATATAATAAATAAATACGGTAAATAAATATAATAAATATAAGTAAATAAATATAATAAATATAAGTAAATAAATATAATAAATATAAGTAAATAAATATAATAAATATAAGTAAATAAATATAATACGGTAATTCATTTAACAATGTAATGTCTTAAACCGACTGTATAAGAAAATCTTTTAAGAATAAATCAATTTATTGTGAATTTGTTAACTATTATCTTATTAAGCTAGTCTAGAACGTGTAGGTCCTTATGAGAAAGAGTCATTAATCAATTATACAATAATTTATATATTCATTTATGTTTATCAATTCTTTTGATATTAACGAGTAATTTTGGAAGTTGTTATTTCAAGAAAGAAAAAATAACGGGCTTGATCGATTCGAATTTAAATCATTGTATTCACATGGAAATTTCGTTGGTGCTAAGAATCATGTATCTAAAAAACAACAGTGATTTTCATTCATTTGCGCAATGTGTTTTAAGCGGCTCTAATTTTTCGTCATTCTCAAGTATTGCAATTCCAACGTAAGATATGCGGAAATGGGAAAGAGGATACTGCAGCTCATTTAAATGAATTCATCAGTATTGGTAGTCGGGTTACCCTTTAGCTTTTATAAATTTACTTTAAAACCAATAGTTTCAGAAACTTACAAATGCATTTAAAGGTAAAAAGTGATCAATATCAAATAGAGAGTTGAATGTACATGGGTCCAATATAATTATTATGAAAGTTTAAACTTAATTAAATGTAGAAATAAGATATTTGATATTCTGTCAAGGAAATTTAAGGCACACAATTTAAATGTATTTTCGACCTCTTCAACTCGTACTTAAAAATCCATTATGTGAATTCTAAAGATGGTAATCTCCTGTTCTTAGGTGCGGAGTTAGATTTTCGATAGACAGGAGTTCTAAAAAATATACTCGGTGTGACAGAATAGAGCTACATATCTTATGTAGGTAATTTTTTAGAAGCGCGACATAAGCACTAAACCGCTCAGGAATAAGATTTATAAAAGTAGAGAAAAGAGGGAATGTTATAAAGTTGTTGAATTTACCGCAAGTAATTGACCAAGAAAAAAGGTTTATTCTTAAAAGAGAAGGGGTGTGGGTGGAGGAGGACGACGATATATATATATATAGAGAGAGAGAGAGCAGTGAAAAAAGAAAAAATTTACATTTTAATACATTTTATACATTTTAATTTTATGAAAACTATCTTTCAAATCCTTTATAAAAAACTATCCGTGAAATTTTTAAAGTGATATTAAATTTGAGCTTTTTCCTCGTGTATAAATGTTAAAGCTGAAATATTTATCCAATAATTTATGAGTATAATATTATTTATGCGATTGAATGGCTTGACAGGAGGTATATTTCAATAGGTAAAGTCGCCAACTTCTTTGGGCAAACTATATAAAATTATATGGTTTTATTATAAATTAATTACGTTTTTATATGTCCATTTTTTTTTTTTTTAAATGTATTCAAAAGGAAATCAATCACGATATATAATGGTAATAGGATTCGAAAAGGTTCGTTAGAAAGCAATGTGCATACCAGTACGCATGCATGTATCAGTATGCATGAATGCACGTATATTCGCATTCGCGGCATCTAAGAATATTTTTTTTAATTAAAATCATTAATTCAATTTTAATTAATTAAGTTATTTTTTATTAAAAAGGTCAACCTAATGGAAATAGCAAGCAATATTATTTGCATTTAAAATAGTAGCAATTATTTTTATTATATAATTATTATATTTACTTTTTTTCAGTTATTAAGTTTAAATAATATTTGAAAACTGATATTATTTTCTTTAATAAAAGTATTTCTTTTTATAATTTTCAAGTAAAATTATTTGTTGTACCAAATACGTAGATCAAAACTGTCTAAGATATGTAGGCCTTTTATCTGTGATTAACTGCATTTTATTTGTTATTTTTCTTATTACGTTATTAAAACGGACCTTTCTATTATCTGTTATGATAGATAGACTAAGAATATATGTTATTCATGGTGGTGTGAAATTTTAGTTTTAATAAATAGGTGAACTAAAGTAATTAATATATTTTGATATGGCTGATCATTTGTAATCGTAAATGAAATGACGTGGCCAAAGTGAGGTTTCAAAAAGGTGAGTGTGCGGGACAAGGGGAGTGACTGAAATATTCACCGTTGACACCGATGTAGGCAAGACGATAACTTAAAAGATACGACTTCCAGGCGATAGAATTTCGTTTTTCCTGCAGATGTGTTTTCTTGCTCGAAGCGCTTGATCAGGTCTATTGTGTCTAAATTGATTGTAGTCTGCAACTCGCGATCCGTAATTTCATGAACCAAGGAGCGTGAAATCATTCGGTCCGGTCAATCTACATCAGATGATGGCACTCTAATGATATATATTCAAACATATTATTAGCCTCGGCGGATAGATGAAAAGGAAAGTAGCATATAGACTGTTTCCCTCTCCACACTGTGGCTGTCACAAACGAGCTACGATCTTCCATGCTTTCCCCATTTTCTCTACTCGTAGATCCTGTACATGCATGTATTCGAGGGACTATTTAAACCATTATCTTTCGTAATAATTTACATTCGATAAATTATATATATAACGCAATTCTTCTTGTAATGCTTTGTGAATCGATCACGAATTCGAGGAATAATTAGAATTCTAGTATTCCAATTTCGCTATTTAAATTTTTTATTATAAGTTATTATTGTTGTTGTTGTTGTTTCTTTTATTTTTATTGTTAGGAGGAGGAGGAGCAGGAGGAGTAAAGGTCTTTTTAAAGGAAGAGTGGGAAAGGGGGAATACATACAATCCAGCAATTAAAGAAGTAGGAAAGTCAATAAAATGGGATGAGGGAGTTTTTGGCAGCTAAATATTTATATAAAAAGTGAACTTGATATTTATGATTTAAATTTTCTGCGGAAATTTTTTTATTTGGCAGTTTCGAAGCTTAAAAAGTTACATGTTTTCTATCGTTCTTTACGCTCCATCTTGACGCTCCGTCTTGTCGCTCATTTGTATTGATAAAAGTGTCGAAAGCATTACATAGTGGCCATTTTAATGAACTAAGTAATCGAATGGAAAGGAGCAATTAAGAGTTTCGACCGTATATAATTTAGATATATATATCGCATTTAAATCATATCTATCAATTATTCATTCATTAAAAACGGTTGTAAATCTGTTATTTATATTCGATAAGAAGGCCAAGGTTAATTAAAATTGATTACTATTATTTCTTCTTTTGTTTACTTTGCTTTGTTATTAAACAAAACAAAGAGCGCTATTAAATATTTAGAATGTAAATTGATTAAAATGTAAACATATGCAAATAATACGCTTCGTGGGAAGAAAAGTGACGAACAATAATCATACTTTTTAATAAAATCTGCAGTCATAGAGTAAGGTGAAACAAAAGTATGATAATTTGTTGACAAACAAGACTGACTTTCTGAATGGTGCAATAGAATGGTGTTATCTCGTTCGAGTGGCCAAACTACGTATCCAATGCTGCTTGTCGAAAAGAATCGAGGCTCGATCTTTCGGCGAAAAATTAAAATAAAAACAAAAAAAAAAAATTAAGAAAAAAGAATTGAGGAAGATCTGCCTCCGATGACCCTTTAGAGTAGGAATTTACCCGAAAAGTATCGTCATCTGCATTTCACCGCGCATATAAGCCGGTAACGGCTGTTTCAGGCTTTTAATAAAATCCTGGCTCCTCTTTTCTATATCTCCGTCGTATTATGCTGCCAAGATAATTAAATTCCCGATTTAGACGCGAACGTGCTGGCATCACTTACTTATTTTTTTCATGTTACTTTTTAAGGAGCACATTAAGGTCAATGTCTGGAGAAAGTGTTACTTAATTCACGTCGAGATTTTCGAATCATTATCCTGTTTCTCAGTCTTGCCAACTTTTTCGCCAGGATGAGTACCCCGTATTTTGGATTGGAGGAACTTTTTTTGTTGTCTGTAATTGCACTGTGTCGAAACTGCATTGAAACTGTACTGCATTTTTAGCTATTGAATTTTGCTTTATTCGTAGTTAACAAGTGTAAACAATGTATGAATAGAAGTAAAGATTTACGTTACCAATGCTTTTATTCGTAGTCTTGTTCCCAGTTTTGGCAGGAAGGTCTGGCTGGCGACACTTTACACCATTATTTCTATAGAGCAAAGACAATATAATTAATTGAACGCTTGCGTAAATGGAATTTATATAGAATCGAATGGGAACGTAGATGTGGACTTTGTAAATCAGAAACTGATTGAAATGAGAACTGATACATGGTATTCTTATCAACATTCAATCAATGAAATAGAAATTATATCGAAATTATGAGTCTAGATTAGCTTTGGGACAGCTGGAGTTCATTAATTAAGGTAAAGTGCGATCTATTTAGTTAAGAATTTTCATAAATGGTTTGTAAAGCCAATTTCGGATTACTACGTATGAAAGACAAAGCTGCTTACTTATCGACTGCTTATCATCCTGACAGGTATTAATAACTTGAACACGATTTTAAAAAGATTCTGACATTAAATGTGATCGGTTAAGGCTGTAGTAAATTACATAAAAATTCAAAGTAAGATTTACGTTAAATTTATATTGAAAATTTACTTATGTAAGCTTCCACCATCGTAGGAATCGAAAATGTTAATTCAGAAAATAATGCAACTGTGAGTGGATTCGTGCATTCGCTCCCCGGTTTTATTTATTTTATAGCGTGGCTTTAGATAAATTATGGATTATACAATTATGTTGTCGATGCTCGTAAAGAAAAATGCTCATCTTACTTGCACGATACTACTACCGTCTATCCACTTGTTTCGCACGATTCGCAAGAAACTCATAAAAAAGCCATTCACGAGAATCGAGTGATTCTTCGTAAATTCTTTACGCGATGAACTATATATTAGTTCCATCGGCGTGACTAATCATTTGTGCAAACTTTCTTCACTCATTATTAATGTCAACAATAAAATTGTAAATTTCATTCTCAATTATAATGTTCAAAGGTCAAGTTAAAAAAGACGACGACATCCTAGTTATAAGGTCCACCCTAAAAATTAATTGTAATTTAATTGCATAAAATTCATCGACGAGACTTTTGTTTACTAGAGAATTTTTGATAATTAATCGATTGTTCAGATGAAAAAGATTATTGGTCGTAAAATCTGTTATAATAAATATAAATTTGAATTATAAATATTTTATAAATATAAATTTAAATAAAATTCGTAAGCTTTCTTTACTTTTTCTTCTTCTTTTTTTGTTGACATAAAGTAAAATCTTCTTTCTGTTCTTAATAAAAAAAATTACGTAGAAAATTATTAATTATGTATTTTATTGAAAAGAAATCGAATATTTAAAATCGATGAAAGAGAAATTAAAGAAACAAAATATTAACGATTAAAATAATTATATGTTAGTCAAATCACTGAAAGCTAATATAATGATAATATTATAAATAAATTCCAATGAGTAATTAAACAATACTTAGCTTCATTATAAAGTATTATGATTAATTTATTGATAAAACTATCTGAAAAAGAAAATTAATGAATCAGGGAAATGATAATCTTCATATTAGAATTTATTGACATCACATTAGATACTAATACATCTAAACGTATATATCTTAATGCATATGACAAATAGTAGTTTACTATGAGATTAGCCATGTGATTGATGCTGTTAAAATTATTGTGTAACTGTACTTTATTCTACATCGGGTTAGAGGTAAATTATTACTAGAAATAAGCTGAGTGAGTATACGTATTCATGAACTTTGCAAACCATAATAAAATTGAACTGGAAATGAAAGTACTGTTATTTAAATACCTATTAATATATAATTTACGGAGAAATGAAAAATCAGCCTGTTGTGCTTGAGAAAAAGAAAGTAAATATAAGGAAAACTGATTTTAAGTAATAATGATTGAAGAAATATAATGAAAGGCTTCGTAAAAGAATGGCAAATAAAAAAAAGAAAAATTACAAGAATTGGGCGGGGGGGGGGTGCGCAAGTGCTAAATTTTTCATATTATGGACAGTTTATTTGCCTATAGCGGAAATTTTCTCTTTTATTAAGATTAAGCATTAAATATATATTGACCTCCTACACATTTACTAGCTCTGCTGAATGGAAGCCGATTCTAGCTCTGCTTTCTGGCTAGCTAAGCACTTCCCGGCGTGATTGGTCTTGCTAAACTTAATTAAAAGTCGGGCATTGTTGAGTCATCATTGTCAAAAATCAAGCAAAACATCCGTCGGATTCATGGTAATCATCACGCAATGTATATTCAGTCGGATTGTTCTTTATTACATGGAAAGCAGATCGTCTCTTTCGTTATTAGAAGATTTCTCCACGAGATCAATGGGCCAGAAAGTTGGGAGGGAAACTCTTATACATTTCCTTTTTTAATGAACTTATAGTGCGAGATGATGATAGCTGATTAAAATTACATTAGAATGAGGCAATTTTCATTTTTGAAGAAATTTCTACATTTCAGAGATGCCGCCGATGGAATGAAAAAAAATAAAATAAAATTATAAGTTCAATTCATTTAAATATCCAGATGAGCTTGCGTGACATTTATTGCAAATACAACATTACGAGAATACCAAGAGCAGCTAAGCATAATTTAGTACTATTTACAGATTCCTAAGTAATCGCATACATAAAGTTTATAACAATAGCTAACAGTTTTGCAGTCGCAAAAAATAATCATTAATTTTAAGCACTTGGTTTCTATGAATATTATTATGTCTCATAAAAGTTATAATATGGAAAGTTATAATCGACGATATAAAGGTATTTATTTATATTTCATGATATTATATAAATATCATGATTTCATGATATATTATATAATTTATTTAAATAATATTTTTACTTGCTAAAAAATTTATAAGAGATATTAAATCATTGTCCAGATCTATGAATATGTTTCAAAGTTAAAATGTATTTAATTTCGCAAATTATATATGATAGATATTAATGGTATAAATAAAAAAAAAATATTATACCAATTAATGCAGTCGTTCAAAAAATCTTAAAATTTTAATCAAAATTTAATAAATTTATAATTACATTCTTATCTTTTATGTACAATGAAATTTGACCATAAATCATAATAAATATAATATTTAGCTTCCGACATACTTTATTTTAGGTAAGAAAATGTATTGTTATGATTATAACTTTGTCATGTTGTGTAATGCAAAATAATATTTTTATCAATCATAAGAATCCATCAATTAATAAACATATTTCAGATATTACTACTATAAAAATCTTGTAATCATTGTTTGTATACGTTTAAAAGTTCCATTACCATTAAAATGATCAAAAAAATACAATAATTTCTTTCTTATGTCTGTCTGTCGGACCTTAAATTTAAAAAGAAAATTTCGAAATATTAGCAACGTTGTGCCTTAAGCTTCTCTAGAAAACTGTACATGTTTAAATCAATAAAATACAGTAATTTAATATTATAATAGTTGATTAAAGAGACAGCATCTTCTTTCGTTCATAAAATATTAAGTTATTAATGAGTTTATTATTAGTAAGTGAATTTGAATTTTAATATGAATTAAAAAAGAAAAAAAAATTACCGATAAGTGAATAATTATATTGATGAGGCAAAGTAAGTTTTGGAGTTAATAAGATTTTAGTAAGAATGAGTAATGAAGTTTGTTACCATCGCCCAACAAGCCTCTCATATTACTTCGAATTTATAATTATTTGAATTGAAAGTAATTAATTTCAGAATAGGAGATAAAGATTGCTGATGATAAAGCTAGCTTGTAATGTAATTTTTATATGAGCAGGATTAATATGGATTAGATAGGAAAATTTAAGTTGACTAGAGGCACGACTCAAAGGACTAAAAACTTTAATTTTCGAAACAAAGTTCTTAATTAAGTAGTGCAACTTTGTTATAATAGGTTCTGATTATCTTTGGCCAATATTAGATCGAAAAGGATGCGAGCCTTACGTATGAAGTTGAATGAGGAACACAGAATCGATGAAGTCAGGGACGAAGGATGTTAAGAAATGATTCCAAAGACCTGTTGAAAACGGACAGGGAAATCAACATATCCATTCATAGAACTGTGAAAGTTGCCCCCAGCGATGGATAGCGAGGCGAGCGAGGATCGTTTATTAACTTTTGAGGAATTCGCATAAAAATGCAAGTAAACCCGAAAGAACAGCCGGAGTTCGGATAACGGCGTCATTCATCGATGTCGCATTTAGCGCGCTGAAAGCTTCAGAGCCAATGAGATACTTGCAATGATTAAAATTGTTTCATGAAGAGCTGTGCTCAATTTGCACAAGCTCAAGTGGTCTTACCCGAAACTCATTAGCCTACATGCTCGTACATCTATTAATAGGCATTTTAATCGTCTATGTATTCGAAATTTTAAGTAGTCGCATCGTATTAAGCACTTTATTTGTAATGACCGATGAACATGACGTGGTGAGAGGAATGTTTTTTCATTATTTTTCGCAGAGTCCAGGGCCGATTAGCATCGAACTTTCTCTATTTAAAGTATGAAAAACCGATTATTTAATCAGTCATCGTTGATGAATTTTATGGACAAAAATATGGCGAAGGCAACATCGATTTCCGATGATAATTAATTAATCTTGACGGTATTAAAGCTTCTTCTTCTTCTTCTTCTTCTTCTTCTTCTTCTTCTTCTTCTTCTTCTTCTTCTTCTTCTCCTTCTCTAAACTTTCTACTCTGCTTGCTAGCCTTACATAGACCTATAACACCCTTTACGTTCTCGAATGGCGCCATTGAACATCGAAGCTTAACTCACATGGCTCACATCGATATGAAACGTACCGTCTTTTTCCGATATATCAAACATTATTTTCCTTACTTCAACTAATACATATTATTTATGACCTAAAAATGCAGGAATAATACCTTTTCCGAATTATGCTTTTAAAAAATCAGTATTTAAATTTCTGTAGGTCAAAAGTCAGTAATATTAATGAAGCATAAAATTATTATTATTTTGTTCATTCACTAAATCGAAATTATCGAAATAAATTAAATACTTTTAAATAGATGACAAAGTTATGCATTTTTACTAACTACCTAAAAAAAGACATCAATCACAACGTGTTTAAAAAGTCTTCAGGTTAACAAGTTTGTTCGAAACAATGGAAATCATTTGTGAAATTATTTAATTACCTTTATTTTTGTATATAAAAAAACTTAAATAAAATAGCGTTACACTATGAGTTTTATTAATATTTATTTACCACGGATCATCATCATCATCATCACAATCACCATCACCATCACCACCACCACCATCATCATCATCATCATTATTATTATTATTATTATTATTAAAGTAAATAAACTATTTAATGAACTAATATATATATATTATTTTTTTTTTGAGAGAATAAAAAGTTACGAAATAATGTACACGTAAATGTCGAGGTTAAAATGGTGTTATTGAGATGCAGGAAGATGGGGGAATGAAATAATGGAAGTATACAAATAAATTATAATATTATTTCTGGAATTTCAATAATGTACTTGTCAACATTTTGCTTTTTCGAGGAACAAAATTTTCTTTTTTGATCATAGAAATTCATCTTTGAATTTATGGACTACGAAATACTTACACCTGATAGAGAAATTTCCTTACTCGCTAAACACTTCCTTTACATGGATTGATGGTTTATATTGAATATATGCGATTTCAGATGAACTTTATTTTTGTCTATAATTTCAAAAAAATGCGTCATGGCGTTATGATTTCAGCTAGGGTTTAAGATATTATAATATTTGGAGTCAATCTAAGGTTATAACACATTTTGCCTTATACAAATAATTATCTGACTTTAGTATTCGTGCACTTATGAATGATCTCATATTACATGTTCTCATTGCCGAATTTGAAAATTAATAAAAGATCATTTACCGTAATTAGGAGTAGAAAAGTAAATGCCAAGAGGATCTCGTTAAGTTAATACACGAGGTCACAGCTCGAGTTGTTATTACATCAGCGCAAGTTGTCTTGTACGATCCGTTATCTCAATCAACTTGGGTATTTCGTAATGTTGGTGATTTTACATTATTTGTTAATACCTCCGGAAGAGGATTAAAAAATTGTATGAAAAAGCGTATAGTTATCTCGTCCCGGAGCAGTTTCTCTAGATCTCGTAAAGTTGGATGTCCGATTGTCTGGGCACGTAATTGCCGCGTCTAATTGGACAACGAGCCACGTCTGGTAAGAAACGATTATACATGGACCCATAAAATTCGTAGGGGAATTCTTGATTCTTATTCCTCTTATGGCTTGCTGTAGACTTTTTCAGAGCAACATTGGTTAACACCTACGCAGCGCTTCTCTGAAGCAGGGCCTTATCGTGTTCGAGAAAAAGTCAAATACCTTTTGAGATCACCAGAATGAAAATATAATATAATTCGAAGAAAGTCACTGGATGTGTAGGCGCTCGCTCGTATATGTACATGCTAGGTGTAAGAGAGCCGTATCTTATTAACGGAACAAAAGATTTTGATCTACGATACGGGGTCAAGTTGTAGTTCTCTAGATTTGCCGATGCCTTCTTATTTTCAATTATTTTTTTCTTTCTTTTCGACTTACGAACGTAACTTTTTGTTTTATTTTAACTGCATTATTTTAAATAATGCGGTTAATTTGGATTATTTATCTGAAGCTAATTTATTGATATTTTACTTTTCATTGCATTATTACATATATTCTTAAACTTATCGATTGTTGTTTTTATACTGATAAACACCGGTCATATTTCATTATAACAGTATCATTAGTATCATTTGTATCATTATTTACTGTGCTGTATAAAAAGCTGTTTATTGAAAACTATTAATAAAATTAAAATAACACTTATTGAAAATATGTGAATAGATTTATAAAATTATATGTGGCATTATTATTTTATGAACAATACCATTAAACATTTCTTGTTCATTTTATAAAATATTTTATTTACTCTTTCAGCAAAACTACAAAATCGATCAATATTATATTTATATAAATTAAAAATAAATAAAGACATCACAGAAATCATACAAAGGATCTTACACTGCACTATGTCCTTCCTTTATTTTTATGAACAGGATCATAATTTTATATTGTACAGATTTCTTGATGTTCTATATTCATGTAATGCTTATATTATAATCTAATGTTAATATAGAGCTGATCTTATTATTTATTTAAAGTTATAGTTCTTCAATATCAATATAAATATGTCTAATGTTTTTTTAGACTCTTCATTTATTTACTATTTCTACTTATTTAATACATATATTGTACGGCTTCAATTAATTCTAGTTGACCTGCTGTATTTCTATACTAAAATTATAAGTAATAAATCAAAACAGGGTAAATCACAACCTACCTACCCATCCGCACGCAGCTGTAGAATGAAAATTAATAGTATAATAATATTGATAAAAAATAGTTTGATAGAATTACTTTATATGCTTAATTCATAATAACAAAATACATTCTCTTCTTTCAGTCCTCGTAACTAAATACTGTCTGATTGATCTTTCTCTATGCTTGGACTGTCTTGTCTCTCGTAAGATTTTGACTTGTAGATAATCTAAATATAATCATAAATGCATTGGCTATGGCGAATGATTCTTTTGCACATAATAATAATAAAATAATTAAGGTACGTTTACTTCCGAAACGCTAATGTTATAAAAATTAATGCTTGGATGAATAACATAAGAGAAATTGTCCTAAGAAAGCTACGCTTCGTTTATTGAAGATGCCATCAGGGATTACGGAATACCGTTTGCAAATCTACCTTTTCTTTATGCTGTTCCATCTGTATATTAAAATTGCAAAAACGACTGCTATGTGTACTATTTGTCATTTTGGACATTTGGTTTCAATATTCATTTTAAAATCAGAGTGTCTTTATTCTATTTTTCAATATATGCTCATACATTTAAAGTGCACGGCGAGGTCGTTATTGTTTATTAAATAAAAATAAAAATACTTGTTTTATGAAGGGAATATTAACTAATAAATTTTTCTTCAATTTTGACATTTAAGATTTTATAAGGTAAAATTGAAAAAATTCATGTTATGAAGTGCAAAAACATTAACCGTAAGAAATATCAAATGTACATTTGATATACATTTATATAAAATACATTTATATTAAAGCCTAACCAAAGATCTCATATTGTGTATTATATAAATCACATACATAAATAAATATATTGATTTGCACGTTAAGTAAGTCGTGTGTACTGATTTAACAATCACGGTCGTAATTGCCAGTAGAGCATTTTCTAAAGTAGTGGTAACAATAAAAGAAGATTTAAAAACAAACACTGTATTAAATAAATTAATGAACCAAGAACTTGTAGATCTTTTCATTCTTTATTAAATATATAGAAGGCTTTTAGCAATTAATGGATTTATTTTTTTATCGGGAAGAACCGACAATTTTATACTTTTAATGTAAATGTAATGACATTGTACTATAGATTTGAAAATGTTATTTAGAAATCCAAAAGCGTATTTAAAATTGTCAAACACGTTATTTCATAATATTTTTAAAGGGCTTTTTTAAAAATTTTATTTTTATATATAAAAAAGAAATTATATATATTTGGATGGAAGAGAGGAGTTATTGTGGAGCATCTAGTTTTATATTCATAAAAGCTAAAAGATAGACAATTTCACTTCATTTTTTTATAACGCAGTAATCTGCAGATTTTACTTGGTATTGATGCCGAATACAGAAATATTTTTATAATCCACCGATTTCATTCGATTCCTATTTTTCCCGAAATTTACAATTCTTGGATTCAACAACGGATTCATGGCTTTTACCTTTACGTAAAAAAAGCATTTGTTTTAAATCTTGAGCGCAGCTCCGATTACGAAAAAAATAATTTCTACATTTCCAGTTCTTCGAGTCAGACTGCTTAAAAATGCATAGTAATCCTGGCTAATTCGAATGGCTCGTGAATATAATTACAGAAACTATTTTGTATTCCTTTGCGTAATGTCAAAAGACGAGCTCTCAAAAAGTTAATAATTATTACATGCGGTATGAAACATAATAACAATATTGCCTAGTATCTCAACTTATAAGAAATATTTCATTATCGGTCTAGGTGTTCTTAAGATAACAAAATATTAGCAAGAAATTAACATTTTTTCATAATTTGAAACAAAATCTTTAATTTCACAAATCGCGTGAAATTAATATCTAATAATTTAATTAAAATATAATTTTCTTTATTACAAACGATTTGTACTTTTATACAAAATATATCTTATCAGTTTATTCATATTATTATAAAAACAATAATACTTTGTATGAAATTACAATGATATAACGAAGTAACTAATTCAATAAAAATTATAAATAATTGTAAATTTTTTAACTTGTGCAATATAAGAGCTAGAAATGATTTATTGAAAAAATTTATTGAAAAAGGAAAAAAGGAGTATGTAATATGTATTGAGGCTCGGGGATAAAGAATCGTGATTGAGTGATGGGGCCGTGATGGCGCAGTGATAGAGTGAGGGGAGTGGGGGTTGGCTAGCCGCCCGAGAGCAAATTAAATAATAAGAAAGGCTCGGTTTGCGATATAATGAGCGGAATGTCGATCGGAGGATGAGAGCCCTGCGGATAAAATGAGAAATTCTGGGCTAGCGAAGGGTAAAGAAGGCTCGGACACTTTCGGTCAATGGTTTCGACAGAAGGAGAAGGCGAGTGCGCGATTACGCGTAGCCTCTCGATTGTCATTGTAAAAACTTGGTGTTCGAAAAGCCGCGGGCGCCCTCTTCTGAGTCCGAGCAGCTGATTCGTTTGCCACTGCAGTGGGTGCAGTACGTGCAGTGCACGTCCTCGTCCGTTCTTGACGTATTCGTCGTTTCTTTCACAAACTGTCTTTCGCTTCCCATGGTAGTGGCCGGAATACGGATGGCACGCAACCGCACAATGTGCAGTAGCGCGTGCATGTGCGCAGAGAGGCAGTGCGACTGACGGGCCGGTGGTGGCCACTAGGTTTGCTGCGGCTCCTCAAGTATCGATCCGGACCGAGCGTCGCCGTAGACGAGTGCTCTCCCGAAGTCGGGAGTCGAGAGTCGAGTGCCGTCGGCCGCCGCGGTTGGAGCTCACCTCGATTCTCGTAACCGCTTCCGGTACCTCTGGTACGGTCTGGTGTCTTTGGTGCGTCTGGTGCATCTGGTGAATCCCTCACCATGCTGTAATAATCGTCGACATTATAGCGGTCGCTAGAGTCGCTGCTAGTAACCTGGCTAGGACGTCGGAGTCAAGGGCGTCATTGAGAGTGAAAGTGATACGCGTCGACGACAGGTAGCCCGCGGACGCGACCTGCCTTTGCTCGCGCAGGTGGGGGAAGCCTATCGAGATTGGATTACGAGTGGACGCTCGATTTGTCGCTGCCCGCCTTATCGACGCCAGTGCTGCGAGGACCGTGAGCGCCGCTCGAGGCGGTGCTCAGACACTCCAGGAGCTCGGGTTCCTGCAAGCCTATGACTCTCATGAAAAAGCCCGATGAAGTTCATTCGAGACTTCTAATACTAGCGCGTGCGCGCGGGGGGGGGCACGCACTTCTAGCGTCGATCGATCGACTCATCTCCTTCAGGGACGGATGCCAGTCGCAGAGCCGACGACGCCATGAGTCTTCTCTCCTCCTCCACTTCCCTCAGTGGGGTACGCTGTCTTGTCGATGACGAAGCTGACCACAACATGCTTCAGGGTAAAGTTGCCTATGTGATTCCGATCTTCGTTCCCCGATTTCTTTCCCGCACATTACCGTCAATAGCGCTACCGCTGTAATACTACCTTCCTCTATCCGCTGCCCCCGCCTACACGATAGCAACTCCATTCGAGAGCCACGTATTCTCACGAGAGACTGCGAACCACGAGAATTTCACGTTCCGCAATCCCCTCTCCGCTCTCCTATTAGCAAACGCGTGGCCTTGGCTGACGATTTTTTCCCTTTCCCCTGCTTCGCCATTTCCCGATGCTGATACCGTAGTTCAGCCATCGATTTTCGCCCGAATTCTCCATCATCCGACCATCCTAAATTCAGAAACAAAGATCGACACCACGATAATATTAACAAAGACGACGACGACGACGATGACGACAAGAACAACAATAACAACAACAGTAGCAGCAACAACTACTACTACCACTATTACAATCATCACCAATTATTTTTTAGCTTTAGTTGCATAATACTTTTTAAGCGTTTAGCAACTGCTCCTATCCACTTCCGTTTCTTCACCTATGAGCTCAGCCAAATGCAATCGTAATTCCTTGGTTTAGCATGAGGTTGCCATGACGTTTACGATCATTATCGACGTGTTATGACTAATTCACAAATGCTATCTGGAACAACTTTTTCGGATTTCACAAATGTTTTTGCTTTTTTTAGTCGACGAATCATTTTACTAAATTAAAATATTTCACCTAACAATGAATTATAATTTTATTACAACTCTATATTTTTATCCATAATTATTAATATTGGTCATTTTAATAAGACATTTCCTACAAATAACGGCTATTTTGTACTCGCATAATGAAGACAACGACTACCCAATCTACTTTTCGGAGTCATGTTCGCTTTTTATGACATGGCACTCTTTCTGACATATAATTATGATTCGTCCAACATTTTGAAAGCCCGAGGCAACAATTACCTGTAATTGATGCTCGCGTACGTAAACTTTTCACATATTTAACAAACATCACGAACCCGTGTACGAAATACAAATTTTAAATATTCGTCTCTCACTATGCAGACTAATGACATTTAAATAAGTATTTGTACTTTAGTTAATTTATTTTAGGCTTGGAAATATTTCACAAGATATTTGCTTTAGCGTCACCGAAAATATTGAAGAAAAAATCAATTAATTTCAATGCGTGAAATGTTTAGTCGCTTGATTTGACAGCTCTTTAACATCGTTAATTGCACCCATACTTCGAAATGGATAACATTAAAAATCTGATACTTAATTAATTTAAAAAAAGTTAAATTTTCCTTTCTATGTATTTGTTACATTATTTATTACGTCGTTATTTACTACGTCTTTATTAAGATTATTAAAAAGCAAATCATATTCCTTGAAGTCATACTTAAATTAAGTAAAATTTATTATCACATATTGACATCAAATATCATCACATATCACAATATTGACATACGTCTTATCAAACATTATCTATATAAAGCAGAGACATTAATTTATCAACTTTATAAATTTTTAAAATAATAAAAGGAAATACTTTGAATATTATTCCTGATATTTGTGCATTAAGTAATCAATTTAAGACTAAGTTTAGAAATTAAATAAATACTTGTTGCAATATATTTCACTAACTACTTGTAAACAGATAAGATTTTTTAAAGTGCTAATTATACATATTAAAAATTATAATGTTTTTCTTATCGATGAAATATTAAGTGCACCTTATCATACAAGAAGATTATGTTAATCTTTCATACATCACAGTAATATACATTATAAATAAAATAATTGTTATGGTGGTGTTTCCATGATATAGCCATCAAACTTATAACATAAATTTCATCATCCGTTTAATGAAAAATATTATAATAAAAATATAGTTCTTTTACTAATGAAAATAGAAAGCCATTATAGTCTGATTGAAATTGATTGCTGAAAATGTGAAAAATTGAGAAAAAAAAGGAAAGATCAATTATTTTTAAAGAAACTAGTGCTAGTAATAGTCTATTTTTCTATAAAAAGAGAAGTACGGAGAGTGGAAGGTCTCTTCTTAAATGGCTTGAGAGCATATAATGCACGTATACAAAATCGTAATTGACTTCGTGATTATCATGCCAACGAGTTTGCGTGTGCATTCGAGTCGGAAGGTGATAAGAGTTTGTAGACACTATTGAGCGGTTGGTACGGCACTTGTTTCTTTCGCTGGAAGCTGGACGAATTGCGAATTTGTTGATATTAAAGGTTTTCAGCTGAACTAGAAAAAAGACTGTGAGTTTCGGAGCATTGAATCCCGTTCTGATGCCGTTTCACTCACTATTATTATTATTATTATTATCTCTTTCACTAAATAAATAAAATATTACTTTTACCCTTTTATATTGCATTTTTTTTACAGTGAACGATTCATTCGTTTTAATTTACAAATCATTCAAACAATCATTCGGCTTTTTGTACAAACTGAGGCCGCCTTACTTTATATTTTTGTTAGCGCATGAAACGTAAAAATAAATCTATAGTATTCATACATATGCATATACATACATATGCATATACATACATATGTATGTATGTGCGTATATGTATGTATGTATGGATGTATATATTTATGTATATGAATGTCTTGCTGATTCTAAAACGTCTTTGGCTAAAAAAACTAGGATGCATGACTTACGGCTATACTCAATTTGACCCTCTTTGTACTGCATCTAGAGCCAGATTTTCTGCTATTTTTATTACATTTTTATATCATAAAAAAAAACCACTGCAAATACTTTAAAAAAAAAATTTAAAAAAAAAACAGAAGATTTTTCAAATTTCTTTTACGATTGTTTAGTTTCATTTCCTTGCTTGCTAGAAATTTGTTGTATCCCATTAAACACTGAAGTGAAATCCTGTACAGCTATTTGTAGTGGCGTGAGTTCACCTGGGATATTATTATTATTATTGTTATTATTTATTATTTATTATTTATTATTTATTATTTATTATTTATTATTTATTATTTATTATTTATTATTTATTATTTATTATTTATTATTTATTATTTATTATTTATTATTTATTATTTATTATTTATTATTTATTATTATTATTATTATTATTATCTTACATTGTCAGTAGGCTTGCGGCGATTATTTTATTTGTAAGAATCGGATAGATTAAAAAAAAAGCTATTTGAGCTATGAGTATGCAAACGTAGCAGGAGCGCTTTCCCTTTGTAAACTCCAAGGAAAATTAATAAACAAAATAAAGTGCAGTGACGTAATGAATCCATTTGTTTTATGATACATTTGATTTTAAGTTAAAATTCGTGACTTTGATTGGTTCGACAGTATCGCACTCTTATCATCTTTAAGTTCAGAGCATTTTGGATTTTAAGCAGGATACTTTATTATGACGAAGAATGCTTGACGAAGAATTAAGTGGGAAAATGTTTGGCTTGGAGAGCGCTCATCTTATTATGCGGAGATTTTCGCTAATCCGAGAAGTCGCACCTTTTTTAAAATTCAGCATTAACTCGACGAGTACTCTGTTCGAGATGGCCCGCAGATCTGTAAAGTCGAAGCAGATTTATTATTGAAGAACTGCGTCTTTTAGTCAGTAGACCGGATCGCGGTAGGCTTCAATAAAAATAAAAATAAAAATAAAAATAAAAATAAAAATAAAAATAAAAATAAAAATAAAAATAAAAATAAAAATAAAAATAAAAATAAAACCAGATGGAGAAAGATTAATGTAGTTTCACCTGTATGCAGGGAAGATCTAAAATGAGTTCCCGTAGCTGAGAGAATAGAAGCGGAAGACTTCGAAACTTTGAAGGAAAGCCAGAGAGTAACTGTAACAATCGTGATCGAACTCGACATTCAAAGTTTATAAATTTTTATTTTCAATGCGCGTTCACATCGCCTGACAGAACGCACAATACACGCAGACTCTCATCGCCGGCAACGCTCCGACACAATATATACAAGCTTCCGCTTATATTGTTTTAAAATTTTTATCGGGATTCGGTTGCTTTCCTTCTTACCATTTACTTATTTTCTTTTCCACCATTCATACGAGAAAGTCACGCGAAAGCATGCTATACTTAAACTCATAGAGATACCTTCAATTGTAGATAGATACCTTCGCCAAACCCGATTATCGATCAGATAAGCTCGCGTTAATCTACAGCTGGTTCCTACGCGCATGTCCGATTCCGAGACTGTTTCATACCTTTTCTGCCAGACGAACAAATCGCGTTTCCTTTCATTTTTTGCCTCGGCTCCTTTCCAAACTGCCGACTTTCAAGTTACGCTGGTTCATCGCTCATCGGAAATGAGCTTCATTTATACAGGGGACCTCGATATTGTATTTAGCTTTAATAAACTCGACACAAAATGATTATTTAAAAAAAAGCAACTGCTACCCGCCCTCTTCATTTATCACACTTTACCTTACTATTAGATAGCGCTTCGGCTTTACCATTACATTTACTTTTATATCACTAATAGTTTTATCATCCATTACTTCAGTCAATTAATTTATACGGTTTATTATTTAAAATATTTTCCAAGAATAAAAATGTCATGTAATATTTTGATAACTACTTGTTGCATATTTATTTATATATTTTGAGCACTTCTTCGTCTTCTTGGCACATGAAAGCTCTGCAAATTTTATCAATACTTTATATTTTCAATAATTATCAAAGATTCAAATAATGAGGATTCAAAGATTATTATATTTAATTGCTTATACAATCATTATTTTGATTTAAGATAATCCGAGCTGTATTAGTTATATAATTTACTTTGACTATTAAGAAATTAAAAAAAAAATAAAATAAATGATGAATAAATACATTAATGTCTGCACTTATGAGCAGTAGAAATTAATTTATTTATGAAGTTTTAATTAATTCATAAATTAAATTGCATTTGTGTTTTTATATTTAGAATATAAAATCTTTCATACATTTTGAGAGTTGATAAGAGCAAAATGATGTTCAATAGGAATTGCATATGTTCACGATTAGGATTGCATAAAAAAATTAGCTGATAAAGCCACAGCACAATTCGTACAAATATAAGAACCATTATATTTATACCTTTTAAATTGATATCCGTAAATCTCTAAAACAATAATACTAGTTCAACATTATATACTGCTAGACGAAAACACAATATATCATGAATGTGAAAGCATGACTGCGTATGTCTCTCAACATTCATTCTGTTCACTAATTTTGTTACAAAAAACTCTATTATTATGGCATGAAAATATCTTGTATTTTTAGTAACATTTTAATACTTTAGCATTCTCCCAATTTGTATTAATTTTTATCCGAATTTGTCGACTGTTCTAAGTTTTACCATCAACAAAATAAAAAAACAAACGCCAGAAATTTTCTTTATTTAAAGCAAAAAACATTATATTATAAACTTAATAAATATATATGTATATATATATATATATAATTAAATAAATTTCAAAGTATCTCCTGTTGAATAATCTTTACAAGTTTGCTTAAAATAATTACATTTGGTACTAAATAAATAAATAAAATAAATTTCATAGAATCGTTAAATCTCATGAGCCCACATATTATATATATATATTTATTTACACATATTATATTATATTATATTATATTATATTATTATATATATTATATTATATTATATTATATTTATATTATATTATATTATATTATATTATATTATATATTATATTATATTATATTATATTATATTATAATAACATATGTTATTATAATAAAACTATATGAAGTCAAATCGATTGAATCTGTAGTTAAATAAAATTTTCATTTTTAAGGAAATGTTTTTATTATGTTAGTAAGTAATAAGAATTTATACGTATTTATAAAATAAAAGGTGATAGCGTATTAATTAAAAAAAAAAATCTACCTATTTATAAAGTAGAAATGAATAAAATATTTATATACGTTTTTTTTGCTACATTTTAAGATTAAAAGTTCACCGAGTAATGAAAAGTGTAATGTTAGGAATTGCGTTTCATGCGCTTGAAATATCGACTTGTGCATTAATTTCCCTTTAGTCCCAATCAAAACTGACTGTGTTTCATGCGATCGATGAAGACATAAGCGCCGAAGTATGAAGTTTAAGTACACACTTGTTCAATATCCATCTAACCAGTCTTCCGTCATTTTCTATGGCTTCTCTTAGAATGAATAAAATGACAATGTATCTAAGTTTGTAGCAAATAGGTAGAAAGAGAAAAAGGATAAAATAAAAACAAGAGCGCTGACAGAAAACGAAAATTAGTTATTGTAAATTGAACGTATAGCAATTTCGGTCTAATAACCTCTGACTCATAAAATGTAGATTGCACATCCATCAAAATACTATAAGTGAATTTAATGTGTATGTCGAAGTAGAGATTTATAGAACTTATTTGAAATTTTAATTTCATTTTATAAATAATTATTTTCTTTCAACATGCACACACACACACACACACAGTGAACGTTTTAACACATATTATTTATTTATAGCAACTGCTAATAAAAAGTATTGAAAGAATTTATTTACAGATAAATATTTTATATCAATTTAATTTTTCTTTTTCTTTTTACTTTGTTTATAATCAATACGAGACTTTAGAACGCGTTTACATATTAAAGAATGTTATATGCAGAAATATTAGCTTACTATTTTTCTATTTGTACCTAGATTTACAAAGTTCATTTACGTATTACATACAAAGTCAATATTATATTGTGCATATTATAACTATATTATTTTGCAGTAAAAGGGAATTTTAATCTTGCATTTTGCAATAATAGATTTAAATATTATATAAACTTTTTTTCAAAATTTTATAGTATAAAAATGATTCATTATAATAAAAAAATTTGGATTGCGAGTATATAATTTAAAGCTAAATTACTATAAATTCCTTATTAAATTATTACTTTTTAATATTCATTTTGAACATAGTTCTTAAATTTATATTAAATGTAGTTATTAATGAATAACTATAATTTATTTATAATGATAAATAAACATATTTTAAGTCTTATCTAGCTTGTTATTTATTTAAATTCATATTTAAAAAAAATTACATTAATTTTTAAACTTTTTCTCGGCCGATATGTACTTCAATTAAATTTTGTAACGAAACTTTGTTTTTGTTAAATTGTACACTGTATATGAATTAATAATAAACAATTGTAGCTAAAAATGACGCAATTATAATAAAATTATAAGTTAGAATAAATTAATTGTATTAATATTTCAAATATTAACTTTGGCAGTCAAAATTTACAGTCGATGTTAAATTGAATTAAAAACAGATTAAGAACCCATATTTCCGAAAGTTATAATTTATTTTAAAGTAAGTAGTAATTTTTTTCTATAATGTAATTCAAATATATCTGTCACAGCAAATAGAAGCTGAAATTTTATAAAGAAATTTTCGCGTTTAAATAAATTAAAACCTACAAGAGATTAATTTTTGGTGCAGAGTAAGCTTTATTTATATATGCAAGTATATATGTAGATACTTAGCTTAGCAAGTAATTTTTTATTTCGTATACCGTATTCTTATTTATTAAGATAAAATTAATCAATAGACATGGATTATAAATAATTAGTCTGATAATAATTTCAGTCCTCTCAGTTATCAGTAGCTAATAATGGAACTGATTCATTGGTAGCCTTTACCGGGACCCTCAGCCTTTGAAAATATCGCTATCTTTTTCTATAGGAGTATTTATTTAAGATCATTAAAATTGACCTTTTGGGATAGATCGCATACCCGCGTTTGATCTAGATGGAATAAACCAAAAGAATAAAGTTAATAAAAATAATAAGACTTCCGTTTGGAATAAGACATTTTAAGTTTCGTCATACCTGGAAGATTATTCTATTTTTTTCATTATAAGAATACTGACGATAATGAATATTACCATATATCTACATTTTTATTTTTCTATACAACTTCTGCTTATATTATAGTATTTGTTTGAGTAGCAGAAACAATTGTACCAGTTACTATAATATTTTAAAATATCTTTTTATTTTTAAATCTGAATATTTAATCAATTATTATAATAATTTTTATAGAGTAGCAGTAATATAAAATTATTGTATTGACTTCTAATTAATACATAGATTTACCATTATAATGGGAATCCGTTGTTGAATTCTTATAAAAGTATTTTAATAAATTACTTTATTTGAATATACGTTATTTAAATCGAATATTTAATATCTTTAATAATATATTTAAATTTAATTTTAAGATAATTAATATTATTAAACTAATATTTTAGTCCTTGGTCCTAGAACAGCATCTCTCTCTCTCTCTCTCTCTTTATTTTTCGTTTAATAATAATTGAATCAATTTTAGCTTTAATGCATGTGCAAGTACACAAATCTCACAGCAAGGGTATAGAAAAAATGTCAACTAACATAAAAGTTATATAATATTAAATGAGCAGCATTCGTATCCGTAAGGCAATATCTTACTGATACTTGTAACTCGTTACTTTTTAATACAATCAAAAGTCTAATTGGTAAATTCGAATCAATGGAACTTTTTACTAGACTCTGTTGGTGCCAAAGTGAGAATCTCATTAATTATAAATAGTAGATATTCATTGATAAAAAAATATTATACCTTAAATAGTCAATAAACATCAGCAATGCGACGGGAAAATGACGCCTGGTGATTTTTCTACAATTAAGATGTGATCGGTGGAGACTTTTTAACCATTGCTACCATTGCGGTCGCTGTCATTACGGGATCTTGCATATTAAGCAATGTCATTCTCCTTGATTTATGGAGGGAACGGGTGTGTACGTGGGCCATTCGAATACACGCATACACAGGCGCGCACGTACAAGTTGACCCTTGAAAAATGCACACTTCATTGTCGTCATGTTTTTTGTCCCGTTATTTGTCGACAAGATCAGTCGTAGAACAAAATCGATGGTTTGCTTTATTCGCGATTAAGTGATTGTATGCCTGTGTGAGCAGATGAGCCGTATTTACATATTGACTTGCTAAGCCAAGGTTCATGTAGTGACTGAGTTACATACATATTTATTCTTAAATTGACCTACATTCATGCTGTAAAATTCAGGAAGTTTAAAAGGAGAGTTTAAATTATCGATATCTATCTGGTAATCATTGCATATGTTATTTTTATATATTATAATTTTTATTATCATGTTAATTTTTAATAACTCATATGTTGCGTAATATTTTTATATATTTTTATATTTTTTCTACATAATAGATGCATAGAGGTTGTTTATATTTCAAAATATAATTTTTTTAACGTATTTCAGCAAATTATAAAATTCTAAAGACAATTACAAAACATAAAATATGTTAAAATATTTAAAAAATTAAACAGTATATTATGTTAGATATAATCATACAATCAATTTCTGATTAATATTATTTTCTATAGTATTATTTGAGATATTATAATTAAAAAGAATATTTGTACCGTGAATTATATAATATTAAATTCTGAGCTGTTAACTTTTTGCTCCTATTTAAATAAAAGTATTAAGTTTAAAGTATAAGATTCATACAATGAAGTTGATATAGAATACATTTGAAATGTCGTAAGAATATGTACAATAAAACCTGGACGTGAAAATAATATAATTTAAGATCTAATTTAGCTTCTTGGTTATCATATATCAAAATAATTCAAAATGATTATGAAGCATTTTATATTTTCATACAACTTCATATCTATTGTAAATATCTAATCAAATAAATTTTCAAATGTTTGATTTAGTATACATATAAATATGGAATAGCGAATTGAAATTTTTGGTATCGAAATAGCATCAGGGCTTCATTTCATATTATTGTTTTTTTGAAAATTTGTTTCCAGCGTACCATTAGTTTTAAAATTGAAAAAGAATCCTCTTGTTAGTTTTATAAAGTAGGAAATATATTTCAACACACCTACTGTTGCAGCGTTTATTACTATTATAAATATTTTAGGAAGGGATGAGGTGGCGGGTAAATAATTGGCACATTTAAATAAGTCTGAATAAAAGAAGATCTTCCTTGTAATGTAATTGTAAATTAGCATAAAAAACCTCCTTCTGTGCGGAAGGAGGAAAAAGCCGGGTACAATAGTTGCGCAACTTAATATCTAGATTATATAGTCAATATTGACCAATATTTCTACGCACGTGTTATTACAAATATATTAGCAATTATTATCTTACTTTAACTAATTGGCGCACACCTAAAGAAACCGCTGCCCTCACACGGGACCCAGCGTTTGGCACATACACAAAGATGCCGTTGCCCTCACACGGGACCCAGCGTTTGGCACATACACAAAGGTGCCGCTGCCTTCACACGGGAACCAGCGATAGGCACATACACGACAGTGCCGCTACACCACTCACGAGGTCCAGCAATCGGTTGGTACACGTGCAGGTGTACAACTATCCACACAGGGGGTAGGCAATCGACACACGTGAACTCACCCTGAGATTCACACTCTGCCTCTCACACGGCAATGACAAATACACTTTCTAATTCCGATAGGCAAACTATGAATACGTATAACTAAACTATAATAACTACTATTCTAACTAATTGAACTACTTATTATTCGGATACAATGCAACGAGAAAATTCACGAGGTTCTCCGCTAACAGTCTAAAGCCGCATTGATTCTCTCTGGAAAATTCTCATTGCCTTTTCCCCACATGGGTCTTGTTCGTACCGAGCCTAAAGTATCGGGTTTCCGATACGGGTTGACTCGAAGGCACACAGACCTTTTACCCTTGTTTTTGCTTTTCTTTTTACTAAGGGGCTTTTGAGGGAATGGTCTCGAACACCTACTTATTCATATTTCAAATTTTCTCTTTTGGTAATCTATCTTTTTTTGGTTTTTATAACGGATGATTGTAGTTTTTTTTACATTGAAAAAACTAGGAAGCAATTATTATGATACTCTGTATCGTAATTCTGTATTGTACATAATTCATTGGGCCGCATTATTTTACAACCTTCGAAATAATGAAGCTTTCTATTGTCACTTATAACTGAGATATTTTAATGAAGTTTTGATATTATTATACAATAATATTCTGATACATCTAATAATATTCTATAAGTAAGACTAATGTGCGATTTAGTTCTTATGTAAAAATGATTCATGTATCGTGTAATTTCTAAGATATAACGAGAAAAACAATGAATGTATATAATTCAGAATTGATGTTTAAGACAAACAGTTAGAAATATAAAGAAAAATAAATAAATTGAGATAGAAGGACAAAGAAAGAGAAAACTCATCTTTTCTATGTAACTTTTACATCTAATACTATTTTAATACTAAAATGGTATCGAGAACATTTCTCAATCACTAATTGAAAAAGTCACGACGCCAGTGTATCAAAGTGTAAGAAATCTTATATTGAAAAAAATGTGTGTAGGAAGGTAAGAGAACCGATGAAAGTGATTCACGATGAAAATAAGTGATTAATAAATGTCGTTAGTTTAATTTTACCCAATTAAGCTCTGTTATCGCTTTTTGCCACGATTTAACATGATTTTCATTAGTGATATTAGTGATTAATTGACTGTATTTCAATTTATAATAAAATATCAATTATTCCTTAAAAATTGTTTTAGATGATGGAAGTTATAAAAAAAAATTGCGGTTTAAAATTATAATCAAGAATCGTTTAAGATGAAGTTGGCGTAATATTAATGTAATGAAATCTTTTTTAAGACTTTGAATTCTATTAATTTTTCGTATACAAACTTGAGAATGTTATTTACAATTTCCTGAAAGTTCATTTTTATGATGTGATTCGAAATCTTTAATAATCAATCTACTTGTTTAAAAAATTTCCTTCTATTGAATTTGTAATAAATTTTTGACTACTTTTTTTTATTATTTGTTACTCGCGTCGTCAGAGGGTGGCGAAATGAAACTTTCGTCGCTTGAATTTTTCCTTTGTTTTTATTCTTAAATTATCTGGCTGCCTCCTCGGCTGCGTCGCTTCCCGTCGCCTCAGTTGCAACCTGAGTCGTCTCCTTCCGATTCGCTCAGCTGATCGTCGCGTGTCCGACGGCGCCGGCGACTCCTCCCCTGTCGTCTCCTCTCGCCGTTTTTCTCTGCGTCTTACGTCGGCGCTCCAGGGAGTGACTCGGGCGGGCTCAGCGTGAACGTCAGGGCCGTCACACCTTTATATAGAGCCCGGCGTGATTTCGGTTGAACGTCGGCTTCGACAACGGTCGGATAACGCCCCGACTTGACTCTGTGCGGCCGGCAGGGCCGTAGCACCCTTCGACGTAACCCCGGTTTCGAATGACGCTTCACAGTTCGTCGTGCGTAAGTTTAAATGCTTGTGGATGAAGATTATGCGTGCTCCAGGGCCGTTGCGCTTCTCACTGTGTCCTGGATTGGCGTTCCTCGGTCGACACGCTCCTGATGGCCTCGTGTCGTAACTGACGTAGTTTGTGTCTCTTGCTCGTGGCCTTACTTGCGGTCTGGCTGCCGTGCTTAGCTTGGTCGTCCTCGGTACGTTGCTGCCGCGTCACCCTTTGATGAGTGAGGCTGCCCGTCCGTTATTGGCTGTCTTTTTTTTTTTTTTGTTTTTTTTGTTTTGAGCACTCTGCGTTTTGCTGTTTCTACCCCTGCTCTTTCGTGATACTCGTGGTAGGGCGTTTAAGAGTGTTTTCGCGTCCACCGCGGCCTTTGATGCCAGTAATTTGCGCTGGTACTTTCGGATTTTCTTTCCTGGGTTACCGTTACGTTGATCTTTCGCGTACCTCGTGGCGTATCAAACCTTTTTCTTTTTTCTCTTATTTGTTCTTTCTCTCGACCGAGCTATCACGCGACTACCCGCCTCCCTTTCTCGCGCCCGCTTACACCCCCCTATCAGCCCGCCGACTCTCTTTTGTTTTTTCGCCCTCCCCCCGTGAGTGTTTATTATCTCTCCTCAATCCCTATGTATAATCAGTATCACCCTCCCTCATTTGCCAGCGTAGTATTCCGCCGCGTCTTTCCCCTCTCGTCATACTTCTCATGCTCCCTCCCGCCGCTCGATTACCATTTTTCTCTTAGTGCGTCGTATCGTCTGTGTGTCGTTGCTTCGTGGTGTCTCTCGTAGGTGTAGTATCTCTCGTTGTGTAGTATTTCTCGTTGTCGTCGTATCTCTCGTAGTGTAGTATCGTTCGTATATGTCGTAACTCTCGTATATGTCATTTAATGTCGTATCAAACCTCGTATTGTCGTCTTCGTCTTTCCACAGTTCTCGGGTATTACCCTCGCCGTCGGTAACATTATTAAATCGATAAAAGTAGTCGAAAAGAGCAAGGATAATTTCCAGAAGATAATCTTAATTACTATAATCTTAATGTTATAAATAAATAAGAAGATTGGAAGAGAAGTTTGAAGTATTTAAAACCTTTGGTACCGAGTGAAAGTGTTTTTTTAGCATTTATCTATACTGTTGATGAATACGTATGGTAGTATTAATAATAATAATTGACCGAATAAATATTTTCTTTAATATCCCAAAATGACAAGCAAAGAGAGTACAATTGTGAAATTATTTAGATTTTGTCGAAGTTGGCATCAACGGGGTGCTGCTTTTCGGATCTAAATGTGAGCTACGTCGTTCATAAATCCTCGTAGCATGATGCGATCAGTAGAATCGTGGAAGGGGGAGGACTGGGGTAAAGCATATGTACGTTTCGTATATTAAATCCTAAGAGATCTCTTTCAAGCGAGAAATAACCGAGATTATCACCGATTATCACGTGGGCTCGAGCGGTCTTTCTTCAATCTATTCGTGCATAGATGAATTCTCGTGCATGATCGATGGGCAAATTATTAGTGGCGCATCAAAGCTATTAACTAAATTGATTGAATACATGAAAATTCAGTCTTACCGTTGTGGCATTTACTCTGCTCCATTAATTTTAATTACAGCTCCATAGGCAGCGACTGGGAATTGTTTCTCAGTTTCGCTCAAAATCTTTCAATCAAGAGCGAATCAGACGTTATTGGCGTACCTTTTCGTATCTTCATCTACTTTTCAAACGTGTTATTTGCTTTACACTTGTTTTTATTGACAGTAAAAAAAAACAAACATACTGCTAGCCTAAATTATAAAATAATAAACGGCTTTGCGAAAATAAAAAGCATTAATATGTTAAATGAACTTATTTATTTATTTAATATTAAAAATTATTATATGTAGACTTTTAGAATATGCAATACAATAGTAATCCTATGAAAAGTTCATAAATATGCTTGAACGTTTATGGTGAAGTGGTGAAATAATAGAGAAAAATCAAGATTGAGAGAAGATTTAGATAAAGTAATAACTTAAAAAGTTGGGACATGTTGCATAATAACGATTGGCTAACAATGTTCAAGCTTTTATTATGAGATGCATTAGTAAAGAGGGTGGGTAAGGATGTGTTTGCGTTATTAAAGAAAAATTCATACCATATGAAGGGGAATTATAAAGTTAGGTATCGATGCTTGGGGATCGCGTCGCGAATACGTCGATTCTGATTTAAATAGCCGATTGCTAATTAAGCGCCATTGGATACTTTTCAGCTTGTCGACTCTTATTTTTACAAAGTTGTAGCATTTTATGCAGATTTTGTCAATATAGGGCAGTCTTAATTAAGAGAGAGGCTTTGACTCGCAACGGTTGCGAAAACTTCCTTAACGTTTGATAGAATAGTCAAAAGGTACGGGCTGCTCACCGGATGGCTGATATCTGATTATCAAAGTTGTGCGCTCTGACTCTAACCCTCATACTTATGGTCTCTATTTGAAATTATTGCACGAGACGATGCTAATAGTGATTAGTGAAGTTTGACAATTAGAAATATTAATCGGTCAAAACTACTTTTTATGATTCCAAATAATCAACTATATATATAATTGAATATATATTCTTCGATACATGCCTCGTATCTTTTTTTTAAACCTTAGCTTTCCTCGTCAGTTTTCACGGGCAAATACCAATTAACCAATATGAACTAGCGTCTTATGACGCTCTAGCACTTAAGCGAAAATTCATAAAAGATCAATAAATTTTAAGCTATTTATTGAATATGTGAAAATTAAGTTCTTTTATTTTATGGAAGTTAGAAGCTCTTGAAATTTATTTTATAGTCTTAAACTATTATTAAAAATTTTCGCAATTTCCTTTTTGTTCTTGATGTTCTAATATTATATTGTTAAAAGTGAAAGAATTACTTTGAACTTGACTCGATTGAGGGTTATTATTATTTTGGACGAAAAGAAACTTATTACTAATATATTTCTTTAGAACTTCGGACATTATGATCTAGAATATACTTAAAGTAATTTTACAGTATACTGTTCGAAATTTGTTAGTGCATAAAATAGAAAATTGTCGATTTTCGGTGAAATTTGAGACTCGAAGCTAAGTAGGGCACATATAGGTTGTAATAAGCTATCACTTTTATAAATAATTAGAGTCAAGTAAATTGGGAACTGGAATGTAGGAGAGACAAAGTCAATCCTCTATTAGCATCAGCTAAGAGAACATCGACTTATTTTCTCTGCTCTTAGCGTTTTGGGTTCATTACGATTTAACACCAATTCCTAGAGCGCGATCTCTATAGCTCGAATAATTACGATACGCAGTCAGATAATAATAGATAATCCGGAGCCTCGTGTACGTTACAGTGTTGCGTTTAGTAAGTAATAATTGGTGTTAGAGCCGCAAGTTCGGGGAGTGGAGTCCTTAACATATTCATACAAGTCTTGTCTTATCTGCTGCTTTAAGACCATTCATTGCATCGTATATTGAGGTCAACTTGTCATCGGTTATGAAAGTCGAGTCTCACGGAAAATAACTTCAAGAACGCAAGTATTATGCGTCTGCACACCTCATATTGACGAGCATGCTATCCAGCCTTTCTCAATCCTATATTATATATTAACAGCTATTAATTCATTATACAGCTTTTTCCTTCTTGTTTTTTTCACTTATTTTACACTTTCATTGATATTGTTTATCTTATTATTATACTTATGTTATATACACGATATTTAAAAAAAAATTTATTATAGAATTGAAAAATGAGAAAATTCACAGGATGAAATCAATTACATCATTCAAATATCTGTATTAAATGCATAATGCAGATAAAGCTATTAACATATTATTATTATTATTTTGTACTATGTATATGATAACGTTTGCAGTATTTTCGTTAAAAATTTTAAAGTGATCTAACCGTGGTTATCTTGACAATATAGTACGTTTAGGGTTATTTAATTAAGTCTTATAATAAATGATTTAACGTTATATAACTATGGTTCTTATTATTTTATAAACTATCTACTCTTATTAAACAGTTAAAATTACAGAAATAAATGCATTTTCATTATTAGTTTATAACGAATCATCAAAAATATAGTTTAAAAGTAGACTCACCTAATAATATTAAAAATTTCCTAAAAAATTATTTAAAAATTAGAAATAGACAAATCATATTTTTCAGCTAGTTCAATTTTATTAAAAATTTTAACGGATAAATGAACTCGTTAAATGCTATTTTCGGTATTAATAAATACTATAAAAATTATATATTATATTTAATTATTTTTTGTAAAAACTAATCTTTTTAAAGAATTTAACAAATAACATTTTTTTTTAATATTGGACAATTCTTCAAAAAATTTAAATAAATAAATTTACAATGGATAAAAACATTCGGTTATTTTTCTGGAATAGAGATATATTTAATGAATAAAAAAATAAATTTTAATATAGATTTCTATACTTAATAAAGTGCTTGGAAGATCACTTATTATTAATCATAAAAAAATGTAATAAGCTAAAGTTTTTTTGTTGTATTTTTTTCTGTAACGGATTCGATATTTTTAATATTACTTTAAACTTTTCATGAATTTTATTTAATTTAGTTAAATCTAATTTTATTTTGTGCTGTTGCAATTGTTCTGTGGATATATTTTAGCAATTTAATAATAATTTATTTTGAAATGGCCAAAAAACAAAAATGGATTTTTATTCTATCTGAATTATCTTATAAATTGTAATAGATTTAAAGAAAATATAAAATTAAATTGACATGTATCTTAATTATATCTTTATATATTTTTTTTTTCGTTTAAAGATCTAACTTCTTAAGAGAATTTATAATAATGATCAGTGGACTTTTTCGATTAATTTTATATACTGTAAAAATTAAATTTACAATAATCTTAATTACTTTTTTAATTGTATTTAAAATTTTAATAAATAAAAAATATAAAGTTTACTATTATATCATAAATGTTACATTATAAAATTTTTTTTAATCTTTTAATCTTTTCTTTAATCTTTTTAATATTTTTTTTTGTTACTTTAATGATTTTGTAAAATAATAATATATTAATGAATTCAAAGAAATATATTGAGTGTTTAAAGCATCTTTAATTTTTATTCTTTGTTATTCTATTAGTAGTTATTAAATAGTATGTACTTGCTTATGTTACGTTTAATAATAAAGATTTTCTGATATAAATCCGAATGAACTTGTAGTAATAATAGTATTACTTAGAGTATTAAATAAATAATATAAATATCTTTTTATCAAAGCCATAAATTAACATAAAAAAGATAGAAAACTTTAAGAAAGTACAAGGACAAACACATATAATTGAAGAGAATATGATTTATGGTTTAAAAAGTACTATGAATCGTGCATAAAAAATGTATTCTCTCGAGGTTGTTCTCTCAAAGAAAGTTGAGTTTTTGCAGATAAGACTTGTGCAAATAGGATTGCTATTAAAAGTACGAGCGAGGTATTGCAAGCAAGAAAAATGTCAGGTCTCGCAGAATAGCTGTTTTCCTACATTCTTAAACATATTCTGTTTCAGTTGAGACGACGACTCCGTCCCTTCACCTGTTCCTCGACATATTCTCGATCACAGAGCAGTATACTTTCTATATAAGCTCCCATGTAAGTGAATATCCGGAATGGTAATCGTTAAATTGTCGATGGCCAGATACACGGGTACAAGAAAAACCGGAAATCCACGCGTTCTGGTCTCGCCATAATGAAGCGACTCGCAAGCACTTAACTGTAAAAAGCGAGAGTTGCGTCTACCGGTGCTGCTGCAATTGTTATTCTTCTTATCGATGTTGTCGTAGACCGTCCATCAGTTACATTCGGTGCTCTAGTCAGGATATCTATTATACCCGGTTTTATACCATTCGTTTTCCCACGCAGACAAGAGGGAAGTGGTTCTGTTCCTCGTTTCACTATTCATTTAGCGTCCGAGTCCCATAATCGGCTTTCTTCTGGATTCAAAAGAGGCTTATTACATATGGCCAGCATTTGCTTATGACCTTTGATTACTGAAATCCTCAGTCAGAAGGAAGAGGGTCTTGGAAGAGCAAGCGGTTATAATATGATACTAGTTAATCACGAGTGTCTTTCAATGTTGGCTTCCCAATGTTTCCCGGCTCTAAACATGCCGTGACGATTCGCGCTATACTCATAATGCTCGTGATTGAGTCAAGTTCGTGAGATTTTATCGACGGGACGAAAATGCTAAATCTTCCTTTCAGATCTACTGCTTTATATATTTCCATAAGAAATATATCGCCTCCGAAATTACCAAGTCGTACTTTTTCCTTTTTATATGAACCAATAGACAATATCATGTTCATCCTCATACATATATAAATTCATACGGTTTATATATGTAAAATTAGTTAATTTTACGTGCTAAAAGACACCTTCGAGTAAAGAAAATACGATAAACAAAACTCAATAGCCGACTATAATCGTTTGCAAATGTTATTTATTTTTAAACTCTTAGCATTTGTGTAAGCTTATGTAAAATTATGAATTAAGAATTAAAAGTTAAGAATTATTTATTTTTATTTTTAATTGCTTACGCCAATATAAAAATTTCTATGCGACGAAGAAATTTTGTAATATAAACAAATACCTCTTCTATTCTTTAATTATTACTTTAGCTGTAAATTTATTTTTTAAAGTGGAACTTTTTGTTCTCTTGAGGTGAGTCGTTCCTTAGTAAGTCTGTATTGTAAGCTATAAAAACAGAAAATTTTTTTTCATTTTTCTGATGACGAGATTGAACGAGATTCAATAACGGTATATAATATTATAATATTAATTGTTGACTTTATAAACAGGTCCTTATGATAATTCAATGAGAAAATTTAATAAAAAAGTTCAATAGTTCTTCGTGTCCGTAAGAAATAAAATAAATTACATATGTACAACTAAATTACGTAAAATTAGGATTTGGTATTAATAAGAAGATATGTGTATGTTTTTTTTAGATGTTAAATTATAATTTAGATAATACAATTGAAAAATCACTTTTAATTCGTGTTAGAATTTTTGCCGAGATTATACACGATTAGCGATCTCGAGTACTAGAGGACACGTAAGAAATTGGCAGCTAGAAGTGATAAGACCCGAGTAGTATAAAAGTCAGTCGACAAAAAGCGGAAGTCTTTGTACATTTTCCAATAAGATAACAAAAAGCTCTAGGTCTTTATTGACCGTTTTTGAGCTCACGACCGTGATTAGACACGAGCATCAGATTCATGAATGTGACATACTCCCCCGCGAAAAACTAAACCATTCGGATTACTCTCGTCGAGGGAAAAATTATAAAACACCAAGCAACGAGCAAATTTCTGTGCATAAATAAACTTCTTAGCCCGAATAATATATTTATAATACTCCGAGGATTTAAGAAATACATACGAAAGATAGTTTCTCTCATGTATATTTGCAAATGGATGAGGCAACGCTTAATCGGGATACAATTTCATACTAACGCAATTATCTGCCTTATTGTAAGTGTAATATATTTACGAGACTCAAAATATTATCCGCTTTTTTTTTAGTTTCATTCGATCGAGTGTATTTCGAAGCGGAACTGTAACAACGAATTTTTCCTAATTACGAGTTAATAAAGTTATTTTATAATTGAATATCCCGAGACGGACTGATAAACTATCTACGATCGTTTGAAGTTCGCTTAATCTTTAATAAGGCAGATTCTATTGATAGATTTTATAAACACGTAAATTTAGTAGTCCTAATTTTTGTTGGCGAATTTTTTTCTGAATACCTAATGTTAGAACTATTTTTGAATATCTAGAGTGTAAAATAAAAGGAAACTTATCTAGAAAGTGAATAAAAACAGAAAACCTATAAATATGTTGTAAATATGAAGCTTAATAATATGTGGGTAATACCGTAATAAAATAAGCATAGACGTGTGGTTAAAATTATTCATTAAGGCCAAAATATTGTAAAAAAATGTGTCGTTTATGCGCTTGCTGAGTATGACAGAAACTTTGATAGCAAATAATATAACCAAAAGGAAAAAGAAAGCGCTTGTAGACTCCGAGGCCATTAGTATGCCTAATTCAAACGAGCAAATTCGAAATGCGAGTAAAAATCTGAACAAGATTTGATTTAAAGAGAAACGGAAGTATAAGAGCTTAGTAAGAAATACAGAAAAGCGTTCCGGGTATCTAGTTTAGAATATTTACTATGTACAGCGAGGTTTATTTGTAAAGCAGTGCAAAAACTCGGATCATGAGTTACTTGAATCATGAAAAATACTTGCGTTGGAAATTATGACCTCGAGCAAAGGCTTATAATAGAATCGTATAAATTAGCTGGAGCCTCCGTCACTTAGTTTATCTCAGGTTGAAGGGGGGGGGGTATTAAATTCCGACCCGACTTTCGTGTCAGGTAGATTTACACGAGTTAGTTTTTCTGATCGCAAGTGCAACGAACAAAATATCAAAAGATCGAGAGGTTATAAAAAGAAAAAACAATGGCCTTGGGGCATCCGCCTGAAGTGAGATGGGATATCGACGCTAATCGAGGAAATGTTGAGAAATAATATTCGAATAGCGGCTGCGAGAATTTCTTGATTAAAATCAACTTGTACAGTCACCGGAGTTTCAAGACAAAACAAATTTTTGGAAAACCTTTCCCTATTCAGTCTGCTCTTTTTAGCTTAAATAGCTTAAAAGATGATAATTGACCGATTATTGAAATTATATAGAATAGTATTATTATTTATATTATTATTATGTTATATTATTCTATTATTTATATTATTTATATTATATTATTTATATTATTATATTATTTATATTATTATTTATATTATTATTATAAATAGTATCTATTATTTACGAATCATAATTTGTTATCTATAAGTGTCGAATTGGCATTTTGATCCTTAGAGATTTTGTCCTTTTATTATAAAATTAGCTTAGTCGATGTATGAGTTCGGAAAATCAGCGGACAGAAATCGAGCGAAAATAAGCAGAGCGCAGGATGATCGAAAGTAAAAGCTGCTTTTGCTAAATAATAGCTGTTGGCACTCGAGGACAATGTAACTAAATTTTACAGTTTCGGTAAAATGAATTAGATAAAATGTTGACTGCCTACTAATACTTTCCTTTCAGCCCTTCGATTTATTCAGCAAATTGTTGAACGAATGAATTAGGATTTCGGCAGATCAGCTCTTTGCTTAACAAAAATGAAAAATAAAAACTACGAACCGGATGGATAAGCGTTTTTTCTTATATTATTAACTTATTTAGAAAACTCCATTAATAACCCCAATAACCAAAAGAGAAAAATAATATTAAAAAATTATTGGTAAAAAGAGTGAAAACATTTCTTTCTCACTCTACGTAAAGTCGTATTTACTTTAGTCTAATTTGAGACTTCGTGTTGCATTGCGATACGTTTCGCGCTTCTTGCGTTTCTTTCTTTCGTGCGTATAGCTTTTATTTATTACCTATATAATGGGCTTACCGTTATTGCAATTAACCTCTTTTGATCGTGCATGTTAAGTTATTTACCGTGAAGGAGTTTTTAAGTAGACGTCAATGCATCTTGAATGCAATGAAAAGAAATTTAAAATTTCATCCAAGCAGAAAGTCGATTTTAAATTATTATGCTGTAGGTCAGATACAATATGTTTACATTCTCTTATCCTCATCTTCTACGCCGACTATCTCACTTATCTAATTATGCTGAACCACATGTCTCCCACTTGTTTCTATCCTAAGCTACCCAGCGCCGATAACCCCGTCTGATCGTCCTTTACGAAACTTTTAAAAAGAAACATTTATCAGCAGAAGGGGAGATATCGAGAGGAAGTATAAGACTGACTTCATACGGGAAAAAAGCCTATTTACGCTTACAGGTGCAGAGTTCACGATACCAACAAGTCATTAGTCAGCTGTTATCTGATTTTGGGCCCGCAATACATTGAACCTCCGAGAACAGACCCGAGTTGTGTTGATTTATTAGCGAGAAAAATATCTTTTTCATTTCTGACTCATCGATCATATCGCTGAAGCTTCCAACATCCTTTTTTACTTTTAATCTCTCGCCCAGAATAAGTTTTAATCAAAGCTAATAGGGATGCATCAGTTATAGTAGATGCTTAAATATCACTAGAAGTATTATAAAATACTATAAAACTTATATAAAACTATAAGTATAATAAAATTATCGGGCCTGTCTACTTAGGTAGTTTCTTTTAAAATGAACTATAGTCTGCATACCATAAACTAATCGAATATGTTGTTCTGTGTTAATTTTTAAATAATAGTTAATATCAGACCCATACAATGTAGTGAAACATTCAACTTTTTTACGAATTTTCAATAACTGTTCTATATGCCCTTAAAATCGTTATCGGATACTATTTCAAAAAAAAAAGCAAATACTATATTTTAATTTTAATATCTGTTGAAAAATGTTGAAAACATGTACAAAAAATAAATGTATAATAATTGAATATATTATATAATTGAATGTATTATAATTGTATAATAATTTGTATACATAGTAATAATAAAGTATTCCATATATTTTATACTAATTAACTACATTATGATTAAGAAGTCATGTTATTAATTATGTTAAATATATTGTAATTAAGATTTTTTCTAAAAGTAAGTATTCCGTTATTAAATATAAAAGAAATTAAAATATTATAATAGAAATCCCATTTGACGATGAACATTTGATACAAGTATAATATTAAAGTAATTAAAGTTTATAATGTATTAATAGTTTTAATGCTCCAACGACTGTACGTTATTATAAAGCAATACGAGAAGCAAATAAAAATAAGGAAATGAATGGAAGTACATAAAAACTCAAATTATAGGCCGCCAGGAAGGTAGTGCCCGACTATCAAATTACTTGGACCTTCTCTAAAAATAAATGTAGTGTAATTGTGTCAGTTGTAATTACGAAAAATGAAATTCACCGGATTATCAACTGATTGAAATAGAACATATAAATGTAGAGCCATGTCGTTAACTTCCGCGTTACACATCCTATGGAATCTTTTATTTTTGGCCCCACAGCTGCCCTACAATTTATATAAAAGAAACAGGTTCGATCTCTAGAGATGCGATTGCTATCGATAAGCGATTTTGAGGCTAAGCAAGAAAAAGCGGGAGGATGGGAGAATTCGAGGAATTAATTCATAATGTTAAATTGATTTATATATTTCTCATACCTGCTAATAAAAATACAGAAACAAAGAAAATATTTATTCTATGATCCGAGAGTGTCCTCGTTGAAGCAATTTTCCATGTTTTCTCACTCTCTTTTATTGCCTTCTTCACGTCAGCATTGTTAGGGTAGGTTTACGACTTTCGACCTCTACGGATTGACATTCATTTTAATTACCACGCTACACACCAATACCAACATCCACGGAAGTTTTTCTCTGTCCTTTGTTTTTTACCAACAGATCCTCGTTCCTGGCGGAAATAAAAGTACCGAGGTAGCAAACATCGATGTATTATTGCACATCGCGACGACAGTTGATCTCATAGTTAACGGTACGGCATCGGAGGTCCTGTCGTATTGCGTCGGTCCGTTCTTCTACGGAGGTTGGCATCGTAAACGTTATGATATCGTAAGACGACTAAATGAAGTCAAACAGAGATAGAGTGAGAGCGCGAGGGACAAGGTAAGGGGCTATTAATAACTTGACGAACTCGAGGGGATGTCTAGAGAACCACACCTAGGGCTTGTATACCATACGTGCACTGACGGGTCGTGTACATTCACTGGATCATGACCAAAGAGGAGAACTCGCGGCGAGGATGATAAAGAATTTAATTAAAGTAATAGCATTCGTATATTTTATATCTTCCTTGTCCGTTCTTATCTATAATCCAATAACTTTCTTCCTCTCTGAATTTCTGTTAAATTTGTTTGAGTATAAATATTTTATTAAGACGTGGAACTTACTGGATTGTTACGTGGACTTTTATTCTTCTTACTTTACATCTTTTTACATTATCGAGCATTTAAGCATTAAATCGGTATCGCTTAAAGTACAGAAAGCACTCGTACTCGCATTGAGCTGGTAATAGAAAGCCATTTGAATTGGAATAAGCAATGCTATAATCGTGCAAAGGGCAAGTTCCGTCTTGACTTAGCATCTCAAGATACCACCGCACGGTGATGGTGATTAGGTTTCAAATTTATTACTGGGGATTGTCATTAATAAGCACGGACGGGGCTCTAAAAATCAAGCCTCCAGTATTAATTCTCATTCTCTCCAGCTTTTGGTGTTAAAAAGGAGGATTCAGGAGCGTGAAGGCTTCGCAAAAACCTTCAGATGATTGTTAATTTATAGCAGTTCTGGCTTTCGGTAAATGCGCGAAATGCCTGATTGTCTGATGATACAATTAAAAGTAACAAAAGCTATTGCGTAAGGTTTATCATTCTGGCTATGTAATATCTTTCGGTTTCGAAAGCTGATTGAGAAAATCTTAATAATTTTTATCTTCGACCCAAGAATATCAGCAAATCGGTTCACTCGCGGCTAATAAGTTCGATTCCGACTGTCATTCGACCCCGGAGTTCAAATCATTCTGAGAACATTTGACTCTGCCGAAAGTATTATGTGAAGGGAGAGAGAAGATAATAGAATAACGCCTTCCAGCATAAGCTAATTAAGTCTTATAGTGGTGCAACCAGATTTAGGCGCGAAGCTAGTCACGCGCTATTACTTTATATAGGGAGTCTCTTGAGCTCGTGATTTTGCTTATTGGCATCATCAACTGACTTTATGGCATTCCAAATTTTAAAAACTATCTATTTTACATCACTATTTAACTAATATTTCTACTTTTGAAGAGAAAATCATCAATTATTCCTCTATTTGGATTTTCAAGGGAGATTTTTACAATTTAACATATAAACGACATATAAACATATAAACGACTACGGTTTAACGATAACTCAGTCAAAGATTTTCATCGATACTGCAATAATACCAACTCGATATGCTTTCATAATATATCAAATTTTTCTTTTTTTTTCTTTCATAGATTCTAAATTACTTTGATTCTTGATTATTTATAGCTTATATTTTATGCTATCTCTTTTGCAATAAATATCAGTGTTTAGAGTTTAATTTGGTACATTAATTATGTGAAAGATTTATTTCTTAATAAGTGCAAAGTAAAAATGGATTTCTGTATTCTTTATACCTGCTAATAAAAATACATAAGGAAAGCTTTTGCTTAAAATAAATGCAATATTTTCTTCTCTTAATAACGAACATCTGTCAAAATAAGAGATAAATTCGCATTATTCCTTAAAATATTAATTTTTTCTTTCACATAATTATGTAATCTTGTATTACTTCATGCATATTATGTACACGCGCGTAAGATAAATGATCGGTTAAAGTGAGAAAACGAAGAAATGAATACTTTTATTATAATTTTTTTGTTTTAAACTAGAAAAATAATCTATATAAGTTATTCTTTATCTGCCATATTTAATTATTTTAATTAATTAAGTAGCAAAAATTATACTCATAAGTAAGTAATACTTTTGAATAATAAGAATACATCGAATAATATTATGAATAGTAGTTGTATTCAAATTAAAAATTGTTCTAAATGACCTATTGTATTACTTTATTTATTATTAATAAATATTAACATGTATAACATGCATAAATATTTTAATGTTTCCTTTGGTATACGATTTGAGAAATGAGTTATCTTTGAATTTAAGTCAATAATTTAAGTGGATTAAGTAACTAAAAAAGAAAAAATTATTAGCATAAGATATCAGAAGGCAATTATTGATCGTATATATCTTTCTTCATAACAAATACTTCATTTTAACTCTTATAAAATAATATAAAATACGTGTATAAATGTCGGTAGCTCATGTCTGATAAAAGTGCCAAGAGATACATTATAGAAGAACACGTACCTACGTATGAGCAACGTTTTTGCGAATTTATTTTTAATTTACCGTTTAACTTTCTTTTTTCAGTTCATCGTCTTTTTCATTCGCTGGCCACATAGAATATATCATTAGCCATTAGCGTCGTCAAGTTCACATTTCAAATTTACCTTTCATACATTCAACTCGTATATTCACCTAGAGTGTTTACGCGCACTAATGGGTATTATACCGTTGCCAGTGATATCTGGTGCCCCCCACCCCGCCCCTCCCCATGTATCAATCTTTGTCCCTTTCTCATTCTCTTCTTCCGCACTTTATTTCACCTCTTCACGTAGATGCATGTGTACATGATGCTGCATACTTACCACATACTTTCTTCTCTACCGTATACTCATCGCTAGAATCGCATGTCCTGTCTGACTTAATATCGATCAAGCAACTTTTTTGCTTGATCGATATTGAATTATTTACCGACGAGGTGCTTATGATGGAATTCATTGATACAATTGACAAGATTCGTCCAAATATCAATAATATAGTCGACTTTACGTGTATGACTCTCCTTTTATTTTCAAAGTCATGAATTGTTCAAATGCAATTTAAAAAGGAATAACTTTTTATCTATTATTAATCTGAAGTTACATTTATTCGTTAGGATCATGCTTAGAAAACTTGTATAGCCAGGCTTCATTAATTATTTACGTGCTTCATAATAATTTATCCTTCGACTGTAATATTTTGTCGGATAGATTAAGAAATATTGATAGAAACAGCAAATTATAATACGTATTACCGTTATTTACAAGATTTTCAACGTCATAATATTTTGCCTTATATGATATTAAACTTAATTAATAATGTCTTTATTTTTTATAGCTGTCTAAAATGCGATAGGAAAATTTGAAACTTTAATTCTTCTACTGATTATTGAAGAAAAGTACAGTTTAAAATAGAGATTATTCGTCATAGTTTGATTAGTATTCAAAGTTAAAGAAAAACAGTGTTGAAAGGAATTACTTTTCTCGAATTAAGAGTTAAAGAGACGATTAGTTTTATTAATTTCTTGTCGTGGAATGAATTTGAGGAATAAGTACACTGTCCGAGGAGAAAATGGACAATGATGCTGTAGAGCATAAGAGATTGGAAACGAGTTTTTCTCAAGCCGTAAATCAGTAAGCTATGGAATTATTTATAATATCGCTGGGGAATCCGAGTGCTCAACATTGATTTATGCAACAAGAAGGGTAAATGTTCGGGAAAGAGTTTAGCTTTGAGAATTCCTAATATTTAAGCTAGTGTCTTATATAGTGAATTATTTGAACATGCGATCTAAAGGAATCTAACAAAACGTAATTAATTAATGATTCATCGTAGAGCACTCGGACATTAAAAAAGTCTTTCCAACTGTCATTCCATTCATCGTAGTTATATAATTTCTGCACATCTGTTTTGCAATGTTTACCTGTTCTTTGTCGATAAGAATATAAAGTAAAATAGAAATATGGAAGGGGAGTATAGGCAAGCCTATCGAACAAAATTTCAATTGGAACGTTGCTTGGTACGTACATATCCCATAAACTAATATAAAAAACTGATGACTCTTAATACTATGGAAAAATGAAGTTCTTTTTTTGATTAGCTCGAAACAATAACTTTTTGATCTTATATTAATAAGAGCTATGATTCAACTATCGAGGCGACATTTGGATTTTCGAGGTAGACGTCTTTGGCTCAGAACAAGCGACTAATGCAGAAATCCCGTTCTCATCTTGACTCTTAGCGACCTTATCGGTTCAGGTCCGTTACCCCCATCGTCTTTTGCTTTCGCAATATGAGATGTATTTTATTACAAGCCCCTCCCCACCCGCCCTTATCACACCATGATCTCTGATCGCCCGAATTGCTTGCTTGCGGAGATCAATAAGGTTAGGGCCGTGACTCCTTTGTCAAAATTATATTAGCCAAAAAGGTTCGAGGGCATATGGTTTTATATAATGAGGCTCTTGCGACTTTAACCGAAACTAACCGAATCTCGGCTCTCTCGTTCGGCTTGCTTGCAATTAGTCTTGTTATACCTATCTACTATAATAAAAAAAATACCATTGGCTATTTCCGATGCTCGATCCGATTTCTTTTATAAATTGCATTTCCTTAACTCTTCTGCAACAAAAGATTAATTTAATTGTGGCTTTATAAATGACAAATATTAATCTAATTTAAGCTATTTGCTTATTATTTTAATTAATATTCAATTGGCGTATTTCCTTCTCCCATAGTGTACGTCACTTAAGCAACAAACCCTATTAACATGTGGTTAATATAATTATTTAAAACTTGGTTGCCTTTTTACATATGAACGTTTTGTAAACTATAATAATTTAATATTATTTATATTCACTAAGATCAATCATTCTTCCTTTGAGCAATTTCAATTCTAATTTTTTTAGAAATAAATAATATATTTGCTGCCTTAGCGTCAAAATAATAATTTTTATGGAAATAATCTCTTGTCAGTAGTATATCTAATGTAATTAACTATTCTTAATTCTGTTAAAAATTTTCTATCATAATATAATATAAATCATAACGTAATTAGAATAATAACATAAAATGTAAAGATAATAATTGATAATTTACTACCTTAGTTTACATAATTTATATTGATTACCTGGGTGATTTTTGTTAAGTATAAATCATTTTAAATATTTTTAGTTACACATACAGTATTTTTATTTAATTTAAAACTGATATATATTATCAAAGATAAAATTGTTACTAAATAATAATAATCTGTACTTAACAATTATTCAACGCAATAAATATACTTATATATATATATATATTAATCATATTATGTAATTTTTAATTTAATTTTTTGCTTTACATTACTCCCTCTAATATTAATTGATAATTATTTAATTATAAAGTTGAAATTTTAGTTTAAAAAATAGAATAATACAATATTTATGTGCATTGCATATAAAAATTTACATTTTAAGCTCAGATAACTTGTTACGGTTGGTTATTTGTATTTAAAACACTGAATAGAATTACATGTTTTTTTTATAAGAGAAAGGCACACTTACTCCAACATATTTTATATATGTGGAATGAAGGATTATTATAATAGATAACTTTGCGTTTCAGTTGAAGATCTAAATGAATTAGATCATTAGAAATATACATACAATATTTTCAGCCATTATACATTAAGAATAATATTTTAAGTTTTTTCTTCTATAATTATTTGATAATCATAATATCATGGTTATGGTTTTTGAGCAATTAACTATTAAATATAACTTTTTAAAAATAAAAATATTGGGATTTTTTTTATGTAAGACAATGAATTCACTAATATTCGTATTAATTTTCGTAACAAATTCAATAATAATAATTTCATATTAGAATTGTTAATCAATATTTCTCATCTATAAAAAATATTAAATACAATTGCTTTTAAACAATTACATTAACTTGAATTATTAAAATTCTATATCATAACTGGATTTATAATCATACATGTAACCGTCTGGAATCAAATAAATTACATTACTGGTAATTATATTGATTTCCAAAGTTTCTTTAATGTTAAAAATGTGCCGTTTCAACTACAATTGTTCATCCTTAGAAATGTGGTTATAAATTCACCAAACAATATTATATAATACAACTAAAATATTCTAGGAGCAAAAATTATATTTAATATTCATAATAATATGATTATTGTATTAAAAAATTCTAATTTATATATAATTTGATAAGTATTTTGTATGCTCAGTTTTATTAGTCCGTCAGAAAACATATAATAACATATAAAATTATTATACAGAAGAAAAATATTTTGAAAAATATTCACCGGGAGATTATAGAAAATAAAAGGCTTATTAAATATTACATCGAATAACGAACAACACACAAGGATTTAATTAATTTCTAAAAATTGCATTTCGCCGCGCATAGGGGAAATACCGTTGTGCTTTCATTACCAATCGCGAGAGTTGATTATATTTTTCAAAAGCTGCTCACAATATAATAACTGGGGTATATTCACTTGTCTGATGGTCTGCCTAAAAATCACGTGCTTGACATATTGGCTTGATTTTATGCACAATTGGTTATTCCCAAGTCGATCATATTCTTATTCCGCCTCATTTAAATTAAAAGATGAAAACTATTCTTTTACACTTCCATTCGACTACGTACAATAATTAAAAGTATGTATGCATTTATCTATTTTATAATAATGGTTAATAAGTGTATATAATGATAGGGCAGAGAAGAAAATAGACATGTAATATAATTATATTTTCTTACAAAATTTTATAAATTCCTTCAGAGTGGTAATTAAAGAAAATAAAAAGTTTTTTAATTGTAGCATTAATATAATTTTAGGTACTAAGAAAACGCGGAGATAAAGAATTCCTTTTAAACGATACATGAAAGATATAGATTTTCAAATTTTGTCAAATTAGCAAATAAAACAAAATCATGATATTGTGTTGGAATCGATAAAATAAGTAATGAGCAGACTTTCAAATCAACAATATTTATACTTTCGTTATTTATACATTATTGTATGGTTTATTAAAACATTAAGTTTAATCTAGTTTCATAATCCGATATCATTAAATATGTTTATTTTTATCTCGAAATAGACCAATAGATAAATAATACGTAAGTGAGGGAGTATGAATTTTTGAAAAATTGTTTGCCAATACCAGGGATTTGCTATAATGGGCGAATTACAAGAGGTGACCTTTCATTCAAGATTATTGACATGCGTAGGAATAATAGAAGAGCAGGAAAATTTAACGCTTTTTTGACGTGAAAATGCAAAGGATTAAAGATGGATCACTCTGATGATTGAGCTTCGTAATTTGTAAAGTAAAAATTCTGAGGATCGGCAACAACGTGCTATGTACTAATGCACTCTTTAATGACCTAGTGAATACGAGAGATGCTATTTAACATGAAGTTTTCTGTTTCGCTCTCTCTCTCTCTCTCTCTCTCTCTCTCTCTCTCTCTCTCTCTCTCTGCTGATACCTAGATCTGGAGATGATGTAAGTGACTACACATTATCAACTACCTCCTGTGCCTTACTCGTATCAAATTTAATGATATTGGTATAATGTAAAACGCTTTTCCTTGGCTTCCATTCTGCTAGACAGACACATCTTCTTCATCCCTTATTTCGCTTATACTTGTTAGGAATTGGCCCTTACGGAACCCATGGAACCTATAGAAGCTTTATAATTGCCTAAAACAGCAGATTTATTCTTATTAGTTGATTATTTTATTGATTTTATACTATCAAGTTATTAATACTACGAAGACTTCTTAATAAATGTTAGTTAAATATAATAAGATTGAAAAAGTTGAATATATTTTGATTTTGTTAAATAAGAACTTTCTCTTTGTTGCAACTGAGTATCAGAAATTCTCATTATTAAAACTTGGTTGCGACGTAAGTTTAAATATGACTTTAATTATAATCTGATTCATTAATTAATAATTAGATACCATTGTTTTAGCTGTATGAGTGAGCACATTTATTCATAATATCTAAAATCTACAGAATAATTTTATTTTTCACGCAGCGAAAATAAAATCTCTTTTTCATGCAAATAACAGTTGGTACATAAAGGATTAATGCAATAAAAATAAAGGCATTATTTTTAATGCAACTCACTTTTTGTGAAATGCAGTATGGGAATGAAATACGAAAGAAGTTGCCGGGTTAATGATAAAATATTGAAGATGGATCGAGCGCACCGAGTTCCATCGAAAGTTCCAGAAGAGTTCATTTACTAGGGGAGTTCGCGACGAATTAGGAAGACACTGATCGAATACGGTAAAGCCTCGAATGCTAGATACAAAAGGGAAGGGATTATTGGAGCAACTTAATTAACGGCTCCGGTGACGACATTTACACGACATTAACAGCCTTCTCCAGTATTTTTGTCGATACGATTACTTACGCCGGACTAATTGAATTTCGCATAGTATTAATTTTTCCCAGTTCGTGTTCTCGTTATTTAATTGCCTGCAGATAATATGCTTCACTGCGAAGTACTCGCTTTCTTGCAAATAAATTGAGGATCTTAATGTTAAAACAATATAATTTGAAAATGGCGCTGATTGGTATCCAATTGTTACTCATGAATGCCTTATCAAGTTATTTAAATGCTTATCTACGCTATCCGGAAAATTCTCTTTTATAATCACTATAACGCTTTTTTAATTCTTAAATATGTTAATATATATCTAAACGAATAACTCTTTGTTGTCAATGATAAAGGGTAAATTAAAAATTTTTATTAATGCATACTTTTAGTTTCTCTTCATATAATAAATTATACAATCTAAGATGGAAATTAGTAAACACTAATAATAACCAATTTTGTATTTAATATAACATTATGTTTATATAAATAGTATAACCTATTTTATAATAATAATATAGCGTACGGAATAAATATTTCCTAATAATAATAACAATGCAAATATTTCTATTAAGTAAGATATTTAAATTTTACAAAATACGCCATTTGTAGTTAATTAGATATTTTACATATAAAAATATAAACAGACTAATATGTTATATAAGTTTATTTTCTATATAACCAATTTGTTTTTAAACTTATACAACATATACATTATATGATTTAGTTAAAATTTTTTGCCAATATTAGGAACATAAAATTCATCTTCACATACTCTAGTTGCTTCATTGTCTTATAATTCGATTTATAAATTATATACAATCACTATTTTTACCTCATATCATTATTAGTACAGTTATAGAAACCACTTATATTTATTATCTATATTTATATTTATAACTTATATTTATAATTATATATATATATATACATATATAATAATAATAATAATTATTATTATTGTTGGTGTTGTTGTTGTCGTTGTTGTTTTAGGAACCATAATTATTATTAATTCAATATATCATAAATCATAAAGAAGTATATCATAAAGAAGAATTATATACTTATATTTATATTAATATTGAATAGATATTGTAGTATTATTACGAAAAATAACTCAAGTAAAAAATTATTATAGCTTTGGACAGTAGCGATTCGTATAAATTTTTCACGTACAAAACATCCGAATGAATATTATGTTTTTCGAGTGTTCTTATTTGTGCTTATTTGTGAATTATACATTGATTTCACACCTATAATTTGTACGTTGAATAATACATTGTTATCATTCTTATCTTTGAATATTTAGATACGTAACTAATAATAATTATAATACATTGGTACATGTAAGTCGTCGATAACTCGTTGGTTGCTCACACTCGCTTCCTTTGCTTTAATAAAATTAACAAGGGTAGTTTGCATTATTCATTCTTTCTTATACTTCGTCTTGAGCACTTGTCTTTTTATTTTAGGCAGCGAAAGTATGTGAATTTCATGGTGTTTTTATTACATAGTTTAGCATATTCTAAATCATAAACTTGAAGCAACGGAAATTCAACTTGATGTATTTAGAGCTCGCTAAAATTTCCTTTATATGGGTTTCGAAGGATTTTAGAAAGTAGACCAGCAATTAAGAATTTAAAAAAATTTAAATTACATAATCAGCTTTAAGGTTCAAATGAGTTTTCTCACATTTGAAGAAAATGATTGTTGTTAAATAATCGATTACGCGAAATATTTCTATATTTCAAGACTATCAATAATCAAAGGTTATTTTATTGACCTATAAGAATACATGGGAATAAGTTCTGTTTAGATAAACTAGTTACGAATATAAGGATTTGTATGTGGATTTGTTTCTAGGATTGCACGAAGAAAAACAATAATAGTTGAATAGCTAAAGAAACAAGATGTACATCTGAGAAGATAAGATCGGAAAAGTACATGGACTTAATCGATCAGAAGATGTAGGCAACTAATGAAAATTGTAAATTAATTAATTGTTTAATAATCATGTAACGATGTCATTTACAATTAATACGAGATTTCGCATCGAAATTAATGGATTGTTATTATTGTTGCTGCTGCAGGTGTTTTTCTAGACTCTTAAAAAGATTCGGCGGAAAACAGTGGCCAGACTTTATTTGCTCAAAGAATGCCGAGCAGATTTAGTCCAAAAATCTCGTCTTAAATACTTCGACAGTCTTTGCGAGCGGCCCAGTAATCCTTAAATCTACAATTTGTTTACTAATTTGCTGGGCATAACGTAATAATGGACGCAAAGAAATTACTTTTGGGCTCATGTGTGTTATGCGCGGTCGACGCATAAATGTATTATATTATTAAGCATTAGAAAAGTCTGTAGGATAGATCTATCAATCTATCTAGAGAAATATTTACAATTGAAATTCTGTAATGCGGATTTTAAATGGCGCGTTGAACGATATTAATAAACGGCAATGTACGTCGTTGCGCTTACCGGACGCTCGCCTTATTTGAAAAAGTCATAAAAACAATACACTTAAGAATATCAATCAATTTTACTGATAATGTATATTAATATATTAACTTCCACCGCAGTAAAAATATATTTTCATCGCGTGTAATTAACATTTTTCTCTCTCCTAGTAGATAAATGTAAAGAGAGAGAGAAAAAACAATGAGGAAACACGCTTATTATAATATATTTTTCTATAGCATTCCTTTTTCATTTTGTAACAAAGGTACAGAACACAGTAATGATTAAAGTACACGCTTGAATATGTGTAAGAGAAAGATAGACAGACAGAGGGGGGAGGGGGGAGAAGTCACGTATGAAGTCAAGTCTTGTTCAGCCAACTCTAGCTGCAGCTAATCATAATTATCAGAGACTAAAATACTTTCTGAACTTCTTAAATTATTTAAAACATAGAATATTGCTTCGTTGAATAAAAAAAAAGAGACGGATAATTCCTTTAAGTGAGCACTTAGCTTACAATTAGTAGATTCACTAGCACCTTCTACGGGGCGCCGATTCATTAGGGTAAAAGAAAAAATCTATAGCTAAGGTTACGAGGCGTCACGGTCACGTGTCAAGTCTACGTTCTCAACTTGGATCTATTTATGAATTGTACCTCGACTGAAAAATCAAACGGTATATTAGCGCAACCAATATTGGTCCTGGATACGTTATCGCTTGGCGAAAGTGATCCGAGACACTGTCATTAAGAAGCGTCTTTTTTATTATTTTACCGTACTTTTGCATTAGCATTTGGCCAATAAATTCTAGACGGTTGCTGGTGCAAGTCGACTATTCAACTTTTTCCATTGAGGAATTGCAGGTATTGCTTTTTATTTCCAGCAGTACTGCTTTATTCAAAGTAATTAATTAATTCACAATAGTAATTAATTTTTATTATACAACTATAATATTCAAGAATTTTTATACTTCACTATTTATATGCTTAAGTTAAAATATTTCTCAATGGAAAATCTATTAGCTATTAATAGATATAAAATTTTTATGCTGAAAATATAATCACTAGTGTAATATTTGCCAACGTTTCCTCCTTGTAACTGTAATCGTAATTTTTTGAAAAAACAAATCCAGCAGTCTTATTAAAAAATGTTAAACAAAAATAGCTTATTAATTTTATGCCTAATTCTTTAAAAGCATAAAGTTATTCGTGTTTGCTGTGAGACAATAATAACTTTACTAATTTCGAACAGTATGAGTTTTTATTTTGAACATGAAGTAACAAGAAAGCATCAAGCTGTATTTAAAGAATATTGATTTTATAAAGAGATCTAATAATGAGACTGATACTTTTTTTAATAAAAATGAGATAGTTTTGTCTAGTATCGTGTATAAGACTAATCAGTAATAGTGCTATAAAAAGCATTTTTTCACAAATAAATATAGAAATTTTTAAGGTCTTTCGTAAAGGGTTGAATTTCGAGTAGAAAAGGGAAATAATTGCCAAAATTATTTGCACATATGTAGAGCGCTTGGACGTAAATAATAATACGAGAAGCAAGTTGGAAATTAAAAATCATATTTCTTAGTGACCTTGTCGGATCGCAGTGAAAGATTGTAAAACTAAAGCCATTAAAAGTAGTTTACTTGTAATAAAAAACAATACAAGCACGTAACAATAAAGTAAATCTCATGGCTAAAGGATCATTCAATAGGAAAAGGTAGACGATTGTTCGGACTTCTCAATATCCGAAGGTGCGCCAAGGATTAAGCCTATGTAAGTTGGTTATGTGAGTCTGATGCTCCCTTCAATATATTTCGTGTCAAATCAGAAAATTTCAAGGCCAATTACTAGGTTGACGCTCAGCACTCACTCTTCGCCGTGTACCTGCTCCCGCTGCCATTCCCTTTGCTTAAAAGTCCTGGAATTCATGTATATCGAACTAGAAACGCATTTCTCTTTCATTGTATAGTATATCTCTTGATCTTTTTACCTTTCTTTTTTTGTCTTCAGCTTAATTATTTCCTTTTTTTCATTTACGTTTTTTCTCTTCAACCATATGCGCCTGTGAGACTCTTTTACTTACACTGCTTATGCTACGATTTATTTCCGACTTCATTTATAAAATAATATATCGGGTTTGTAGAGTTTTAATTTAATAGAAAAAAAATTATACTAATTAAAACACAAATTCTTAAAGATTTTAAATATTAAGATGTTTTTTAATTCTTAATAAAATATTTATAGCTTATACAGACGAATTATATATTATGTAGTAATTAATATTAATTATATAATATTATATTATTTGAAAGATAAATGAACAAATATATTAAATAAAAATTCTTACTAAATTATTATTATTTGATCTTTTTTAAATCGTTTTATTCATCCAGACACCTTTTTTCAACTCTGGGCCCTTGATTTTTAAATAATTTATTTTTATAAATTTGCAAGAATTTATTATTATTATATTTATTATTAAATTAATGATTTGACAGGATTCTTAGAAGCTGTGCGTAATTCAAATTTTCATTTTCATTTTTATATATGAAAAAGTTAAGATAAAGCATTTTTATTAATTTAATATTATTAATAAAAATGCATTAAATATTATTTGTCGCTTCGGCACAAATAACTAATCAAATATTACCTACAAATATAAATTCTTTTCAAAAATAAAAATTCAAATTCAATAATATAATACTCTGTTTTTTTTTACAATAATATTTCATTTGTAAAAGTAGAATAATATTATTTTTCATGAATTTTGTAATTTAGAATTCAGAAGAATTTTAAAAACCTCAATAAATTAGATAATTGGTAAATAATGTTTTTAAAATTTTGAACGTTTATTATAATCTCTGAGCTATTATAAACCTCGATTGAAAGAAAAAATGAATTATTGGCCTAATAAATCCATACGATTGACTATACATATAAGGTTTGAATGATTTCTTGAAAATTCATCTCGTAAGCAGTTAAATAAAAATAATTTTTCATCAAGTTTAACTAATTTACTTTAAGATCTTTTAAGATAGCTTTCTCAGATACTTTTATTAGATCTTGTTCGGGCCTTTATAATGATGTTAAACATTTGCGAAATTGTTCCATTTACAGAATTACAAGAGAGCCTAGAAAAAAATATGAGTTCGGGTCTTGAAATATTGAAACTTCCGAAAACTCTGAATGAAGATCTAGCTTATAAAAAGAAATAAAGAAAAAACAGTTCTTAATTGGTATGCGTGGCGTAGGCAAGCTCTCGTTCGGATTGAGTGAGATGAATAGGAGGCGGGGAGGGAGAGAGATGCTTTGACTTTCACACAATACGTAAAATTCCTCGATTCTTTATTGCCGAGTCAGGCATTATTACTTGGACGTTTCCGCGTTTTTCCCAGCTGGTTTGCGCAAAAGTATTGTATATTCAAAACCGAAGGTAGGGAAAAAGCGAGAAAGAAGGCAGTAATCGGCTAATTAATAGTCACGTACTCGCTATACGTACCCGGACATCGAAAGTCAAAGCTGGGACTTTGAAGGGCCATGAGGAAAGCCCGACTCTCCTTATTTAGAAGTGGTCGCAATGTCCGCGGAGCCTGCGCCGCCAATGTTTTTGCAACCTGTCACCCGACACTCGCTCAATATCGTTACGGGCTTGCACGGTTCTGCACTTTACGATCGGTGATTTTACTAGACCGCGCGGCGGTTTTATCCCACGGCGAACTTTTCCTCTTTACTCCATTCTTTTATAGCACATTTCTAGAATACGTCTACAGGTTCTGCGACTAAATATTTCTACTTATCTCTGTCTCATTCTCGCACACAAGGAGTCTATAGTGGACTATATTTAATTTATATATATACTATATTAATTTATAGAAAAATATTTATACGAACCAAGAGGTGAATCGATGATTTCATACAAAATTTTATAAGCTATCGACTCGAAGAATTCCAATAATTTTTAAGCAATAGATAAATTATTAAAACCAAATGACAAATGTTAGGGCCTATAAAAAATTACTATATGCTATATCTTACGCAAAAAAAATCATTATTCTATTAAAAATGAACTCCTTAATTTACATTGATTTTATTTTAAACAAAATATTATATAAAAACAATATTATATAAAAATTATACAAAAATGTATAGAAAGTCTAATAAATCAAAATATTGCTTTCACTATACGGTTTTACACTGCTAATAATTTCTTAAATTTACATTTTTATTATTGAATACAGATTAATTCTTGTTTTGATATAACCTTATGATTACTTATGATATAACGAGTTCTAATGCGTAAATTTAAAACTCTTCGCTACACCATCGATAATGAAAATTGTATATTTAAAAGATTGAATTTTTTTTTTAAATATCGGATAAGCTTATGGTAATACCATGAGTAAAATGTCGTGCTCGCTGTAATCGAAGATCAATGGCTTTGGTCAATTATTATAAATTTGAGAACTTTTGAACACATTTGAAATGCTATATTATAGATATAAGAAATAAAGTAATTTGAGATAATAATAATAAGTATTTATTTTTAATATAAGTAGAGGATAAAATAAATAAGCTTTGGATAACAACTTTGGAGACTTGAGCGGTGGTCGCAATTGCAATGGATTTAAAAACCGGCGCCAGAGATCAATTAAATTTATTAGCCAACGAGAGTCAAGGGAACTTTACGTTAAAAAATCAATGTAGCCGAATAATATCGACAAAAATAGCATTAAGTACATTAACAGCCGTTAGTGAACAGCATTTTTTCGGAAGACTCGTGCATATTATTACTTTTCGAGGGTTTGGATTAAGAATACGTGATCGCAACGGAGGCAAATAGAGCTATCGAAATAGAAAAGGCTTAAGGCAAAGGTGTCAAGATTCTTGAAGAGTGTCAGGCCAGAAAGGTCCTGGGGATCGTAGTTCATAAAAGCGCAACACCTCGTGGTCAGCCCATTGCCGATAGAAAGACGAAAAATAGCTTGGATACGTGCAGAACGACGAAGAAATCGAAGTATTCCACTCCCTACTTAGCACCAAGTCCGGTGGCTAATAACGGTAAAGCTGACGGCACATCTGCCCGCTCGGACTAGCTCTGCACCTCCAGACCAAGATAATGTTTGTATGGACTGGACATTCCTCGGTTTAAGACACGCTCGAAGGCTCGATCAAATACCATGGGGGAAAATCCTGGACAGGACTGGAGCTATAAGACCTGGACGAGTCTCACCTTTCCAGATTTTCGGAATCTGTGTCCACTCCTCGTGATCGGCTTACGTTTCGTTTCACTCCTCTCGAAGAGTAGAATAATCCCAACCAAGCGGGGTTCTCTTTAGCTTTTCGATGATGCCTCGAACGATAATCCTAATTCTTTCTACTTATCTTTGTAAAAGTTACTTATGTTGCGTTGTACCATTAAACTCAGGGAGAAGGAATCTGGTGACTGTAACAATTGTTTTCTTTGTCAAGCTGACAAAGCTACAATTTATTCATATTTTCCACATGTACTGGTATGGATGATTTCCATTCCTGATGTACTATATAAGCCCTGACACTGTTTTCCCCTTCCTTCTGCCTCTTTAGTTTTACGCTTCGGCTACTTTGGCTGTCACCTTGTCTCAGTCACTTTAATTTTATTATATTAATGACTTATTTGATTCTTTTATTCCTAGTGAGACTAGTATTTTATTAAATTTCTTAGTTGACTAAAAATGATTGCTTTTTATTTACTAATGGCTATCTAGTCGATCGATTGGAACTGTTCAAATAATTCTAATAACCTTGAGTTATAATTGCTGTTTATAGGGTATTAAATTTTCACGTAATATTAATAACGAACCTCTACGATGTTTCTTCTTTTATGTCGGTCCACGCCGCCATTATAAATGCATTGAGCTTTGAAGCTCTCCTATAGAAGCTTATAGATTTTCAGTCCAGGCCGTATATTTTCCTGGTTGGTGCGTTAATTTGTTTAGGGGACAAATTTTCCTTTGCTCATTTTAGCGCTACGATTGTTTTTTTAGCTGATGACATAAGCTATTGAAATAACCGAACAGAAACACACGTACAAACATCCGCTCAATTCAGCTAATCTGTTAAATCCGTGAAACGTTCGGACTACCGTAAGTCCTCAGTAAGCTCTCATTATCATCGGGCCTCAAAATGTTTTAACTGGTTCCCAAGACGCAATCATCACATAATGGCCCTAGCATCAATTTTTATAAACGTAAATAATCCTTTAGATGGGTGAAAAAGAAAAACAATTATCCCGGTCGTAAAATAAATTTGTACATCCATTATAGAAATACTCAATGGCTCTTCCAAAATACTTTAAACGAAATTATACTCGATAATTACTTTACTTTTCTTCTGTGTACATATCTCTCTCTCTCTCTCTCTCACTCACTCATTTACTCACTCACATACTCACTCATTCACTCTGTTAAATAAGATAATTTGAGTAGATAGTCTCTAAAATACATAAAATAACATAAGCACAGATTTCAGATGCCGATAGTTAAGGGAATCATTTTAGTGCTGTCGTAGATAGATCATATAATATATACAAAGCTAAAATATTATTTTGAAAATTGTACATAAAAATTAATATATTTTATTGTACTTTCCTTTATCGACAACTATATTTAAATTTTTACACTGATTGCCAATCGCTTCCTATTTAATGAATATTTTAAAATTAAATAAAATATATATTAAAAAAAAATATAAAAAACCCTCGAAGTTATTCTGCTAAGAATAAACTGTTAAAAATGTATTATTTCATCTTAAACGTTTTCTTTTTTAAACAAATATAAACCTTTATTTTGCGGTATTTAAAATAAAATTTATGTAATGAAATTTTTTCCGTAATCGGTCGAAATTACTTACTTGCCGACACATATTTCATTAAGTGCATTGCACTCATGCCCAAAGGAAATAGTTTCCAAGATAATTCAAATTAACACGCATCTCCAAAATCAATCCTACGACAACTTATTATCTTTGTGCATTTCAAAAGTATGCTGCTGAAAACATCTACGCAATCACTTTACTAATCACTTTACTTCCACTTCTAATTAGCAAATTTTACGATAATAATGTTTTCCTTAACATCAAAATAATGTAATTTTAATGAAAAATACGCAGACACGTTTCCTCTGGACCCTAATGGGAAAAAAATTTAGTTCTTGTCCTTTACTACGCGTATAATTATCCCAGTTACTTACATTGATTTCAATATTTCAAATGCAGAGAGTATCATTTAAAAATAATGAATTAGCAGTTTCTTAACAAACTTAATAATACAATTAAAGAATTAGCTAATTGTATACAAACATAATACTTTGCAATAAACAAGATACGGTGGGTGTATTTTACTTAGCTCAATAGATCAAATTAAGCGAATAATCTTAGTGAAATACATAAAATCATGAAAAGCAAAGAAAAATAAAAGTATGAAAGAATGATCGATAAAGACAATCGTGAAAATTATTAAATAATGCTTAATTTAAAAAATATACAGTGATTTTAATTATTTAATTAATATAGTTCACTGCAATTGTAAGGTATAAAGATATCGCAGGGATAGAGCAGAGTAATTGCTATTACTGACTCCCGACCTCGCAATGTATGCATTGAAAAACGCTTGAGTCTTTGCAGACATTGATCACTATAAATAACTCTGGCAGACTTTCTTGGATAGAATTATCAAAAATTTAATGATAATTAAGAAGAATCAGGAATAAGAGATTGTCTAGGAAACATGGTTGAGGAATCCCTATTGGGGATCATCCTTGGAGACTGATCAAGTCCGAAAATTACGAATTCCGAAATTCTCGTTGCTTTAATACAATTTTAATGACATGTACGAATAGTCTTAATGCTCTGGATAGCAGAATCGCTGCATTGGAGCTGCATTGGACTACACGTCGACCTGTAAGCTTCTTGTGTAAGCGAAAACTGCTTTTTTATCCTCACCTTTCAATTGCGGATAATATATGAGTCGAATCTATTGAGAAACTTTATCTGCACGCTTTGATCAATACGTAGGCATTGTGTGAGCAAATTATCAGATTGCACATAACATTTTAATGAATAACGATAGGTTAGGATAATCATTTATTTAAGTTCGGCAATTGGATCAGAAGTAAATTATATTCTGTCTAAAGTATAAATAAATATTTGGAAGGAGAGAAGCCTATTTGGTGAAAAAAGTATTCGTAAGATCGAAAGAAAGAGAAATAAATTCAGAGCAATGATGATCATACAGAAAGGCTGTTAGAGAAGTTCCGTTAATAGCTGTTTCGTTTATTCTTTCGGGATTAGAAAGAATAAAGAACTAGTGGCTTGTCTTAATATTTAACGGTATACTATCGTTTATAAACATCAAGGCTTAAGCAGTTATAACTCTTGCGGATAATTACAAGAGCGATTAATTTAACATTAATTAGACGAGTATCCGCGATATGGTGTATAAAAAATAGAAAGAAATCAGCGAATATATCAAAATCCTCGGAAGAATTATGGCTCTTTATGCGTGTAACCTATCCATCCACTGATCTTAATTCCGCCTCCGAAATCGAATAAACATTCAATACTCGACTTAGAATTCGCGTATTCAATGACATTCGCAACTACAGTTTTCCCATCAGCGGTGAGCTTTGGTAATTTCAGCTGTGACCGATTAAACTATTAATACTTGTTAAATTCCTTTCTCCTTCTCAGACTCCAAGTTCCCGCATTCAATGCCGGCAATGACCGAAAAACTTCTCCGGTAGGTCTTATTCTACTTCTTGGGCCATCTTTAATGAGAACGCGCTCATCTCTAAGCAATCTTTTTAAAGAGAGAGGGAGAGAGTGAGACTTCCCCTTCCAGTTTTTATCATTATAATTAATTTTTGACTTAGCTCTCTCATCCAAGTTCTATATAAACTCATTAAAGTAGAGTGCGAATGATTACGTTTTACCGATAAGTCTTATTGATTAAACTGTTGAATTGTATACGTTGAAGCTATAATATTATAGCTGTAAAAAATAGAAGCTATTCAATATTTATATAACGGTTCTTATTTCATTAAAAAATTAGTAATACATCATTAACACTTACTGTACATTCTAATTCCACTGTTTATATGGAGAGAGAGAGAGAGAGAGTGACGGGATTCGGAGATTTTTATTAATTATATCTCGGTACTTAATAAAAAAACAGAATAAAGTAACAATTAACGATTGAAAAAGATATTTTTTTCGAACCAAATTTTTTCGATGTTGCGTATAGTATCAATTATTTCGACAATTTGTAACAGCTTATAACATCGGCACTTTCACATGTGGGAAAAAACGCTTAGGATATCCAAAGTTTGAATGTTATTTTAAATCCCGTTGGCACAAAACCTAAGACTAGGGAGTACTAAAGAGCTTTCATTTTTCGAAGTAAGTTGCGACTAAGTAATTAATGACTACGAAGCCCAACGTGAATTCCGGATTTTTTCTAAAGAGCGAGAAAATAACTGAGGTACTTTTATCTAGTATGAAGAAAGACTCTCCTGTAGAGGCGAGTAAAGGATCTATCCAATCCCAGGAGACAAGCTTGAGCTTTATCGTTAGACGAAAATATTGTGAGAATGATTATTACTTAATAGTCTATTCTTTATTATAATCGGTAGCGGTGGCAGCTTATAGTTGACCTCTTACTTTTTATATAATTAATGCTTGCCTATAAAAATTCTGGAATAAGATATCATTGATTATGGAACGAGATCTTGGATAAAGTATGACGTGAGCGCATACTGATCCCACGTTCCAAGAAGTTGGAGGAGCATTTCCTTTCAATAACACTTATGTACGACTACATTTGATATGATTCCACGGAGTGCTTAAAGTTTGTACACGTATAGTGTATCTACGCGATAGTGAACACTTGCGCAATTCGTGTTCTTGACTCTTGAATAATAAATTTTCGACTCTTATATTATAATAAATATTCCGTTATTCTAAGGCCTTTTAAGCAAATGATAAACAAATCTTAGAACTCAGACTTTCTTTTCAAAATTGAAGATTTTGTTCGTTTTATTTTTTTCATTTATTTATTTTGTAAAATAATTAAAGGTTTTCGATGAATTGCTTGTAATATAAGGATTTTTTTTTATAAATCATAAGGAGTTATTTTAATTAATTATAGGTTTAAATTTAAAGTCGCCTTCTCTTTCTGAAATGTATACAATTATGGAGTTCAATACGGAATAATTGTCGGTGTCGAGACTTAAGGTAAATTCAAGTTGTTACAACTTACAAAACAAGAGGGACCAGTGTAATATTATAATATTTTATCTTAATTAAAAGGCTCTAGCTAGAGTTGAGATTCGATAGAAATGTAAAAAATGGAAGGCGGAAAGGATAGAGCCTCGTGGAAAGTAATCAAATAGTAATAGTAATAAAATAGTTTGAATGAGGAGGGGGAGGATAGGACTTTATTAGTTGTCCAAGACATAACTAACCAACAAACTCTTTGCAAATGTCAAGACCCAGTGAGATGGATAGGTGGAGGGGAACGGGAAGAAAAAATTCGAACCACATCTGCTCAATGAAGGTTTTATAAGTCGTGAAGTGCGCGGAAGATGAGTTGGTCACAGGGCTATGCAAAAAGTTCACTGCTGAAGGTAGCTAGAGTAATTAATCGTGCGGTCTGCAGAGTTACTGTATCACTGATGGAAGTATCGATAAAGTGGCGGCACGGCGCGGTAAGGATGGCACCAACGGTTCGAAAGAGGAAAAAGGGGGTGGGAGAAAGAACAGGCGAAAGCCAGAGGCATAACTGTGTAGTGCATATATGCGGTGTCTGATGGTGATGGGGCCTGCCTACCTACCTCTTCCCCTCCTTGTAAGTATATTGCGGTGTCAGTCCCTTGCTCCCCTCTCAGCTCTCTTGTTCGCTCGCTCCATTCCATTCGGATTCGAGAGGAGATCGAGCCACACAGTTGGAGACGGGAACGAGCACCTTAGCCGATGCCCCGATCTCAGCAACCCTCCTCAGTCTTGAGACTACTCTCATGCAATACGCAAGCACGTGGCTAAAGAGATCCTCGACCGAGAACTATGAAATTCAATATACTGTAGTTCGCAACTCGAATGGAGAACTGGTGCCGACCTTACGGTCGGTTTGTTTTGTGCTTCAAATAGTTTTTGACCTTGACCATTTCTGTAAACTACGTAAACGACGTATTAAGTGTGCGACGCTTAAATATTCCCGAGGAATAATTTTCTTCGAAATTAAGGATGAGTGTGGAGACGAGCGTCGATCTCGTTTGGGAACCCTCGACACAGCTGAGTTCTCTTGACTGCTGGGATTACTCGATCGAGCTCGACTGTCTTCGCGGACCCGAAGGTAGACTTCCTAAGTTGTATCTCTTCGGCAGAATCTCTGGACTATTTCATCTCTTGACTATATAGACCAACTTTTCTATAAACAAACTCCGGAATGGACCCTTTTTTATGCCGATTCGATATCTTGTCATTTCAGAGCATTATTGAATGCAAATCATCGCTCGACACACCCTCTAAATTTTTTATTTAATTTCACAAGTTATTGCTTATAGATATCGAAATAATTGAAAACATTCCCTGATAAATATGCTTCTAAACTATTTGTTGTATTTACTTGATATTTATTCAGAGTCCTATAATGTATACAAACAATATTTACAATAATTTCATCATTTTCAAATATTTATCAAACATCATTATACAATCATTTTATCATATTTCGATTATTTATTACAAACCTTTTAAAAAGCATTGTTTATCAATCTCTTCGATACTCCTATGCTCTTTCAGTAATTTTTTTTTATGCTGTTTTTCATTTAATAATATTTAAATTAAGAAAATACTTATAAATATAATTTAATAACATGTATTTACGTCTTAACAAATAAAATAAATACTCAATACCATTTTTGACAATATTTATTGTTTTTATTTATAAATATTTCACTCATTTACTACTAAATTACTATCAAAACAAAATTTATATTTAATAAATAAACGCGAATTTATTCATTCGTTCTGAATTTTCTCTTTAAATTTTCTTATAACAGCAATACGTTTAAAAATAGTTGCAAATATTTATAGCAAACAAATAGAATTGATAATATTACTTGCAATCAAATTAACATACATTTAAAATGTATTTCCATATTTAGTTAAGTAGGCTTTATTATATTGACTTCTTATTGCTTATACACATATCAATTTATTTTAAAAATGATAAAATCTAATGATCTTCAAAGTACTGCATGGAATACTTTAATTTTCCAGCATGAATCCATTAATTCAAAAAATTTCGATAAATAAGAATAAGGTGCAAAAATATTTTGATACAAGTTATGCAAGAAATAAAGGAAATTAAAGAAAAACAGCCTTAATATAAGTATATTTGGTAGGGAATTAAAATAGTGTTTAAAAAAATAATGCAGATAAATTTATACAAGATTTTTAAAATTAGGTATTTATATGTGAAATATAAATTTCAAAATAATTGAGCTATGCCAGTTCGATTCAATCTTGAACTGAGCATTTGGAATGCAAATAGTTATTTGAAACTATATGTTAATATATAATATAGCAGAATATTGCAGAATATGGCAGCGAACGTATATAATTATTCATATTGAGTGTGGATCATAGGTGAAAAGGCAGAGTTCAAAGCCTCCGATTCCAATATTTTCCTAGAATGTTCAAAGAACTTCGTTAAAAGCAACGAAATGAGTGAAAATATGACAGGGACGATATTCTAGGCAATGTAGCTCGAGGCATCGACTCAAGCATGACTCAGCCTATTATCATCGAAGATAAGAGACTGGCTCGTAACACGTTCAGAAATGCGAATTATCAATAACTGGTAACTGAATCAAAAAGCTGACGTATTTTCTATAGATATTGTTTTTAACTTCATTCGTTTTTTAATTCATCCATTGATGATTTCATTATAAAGAATTGCATTGGGAGATTTTCACTCTCCGTTTTCCCGAGAGGCTTCGTATCAATTATTTTACTTACGTAAATGCGTTAACTAGTATCTGAGAAAAACTTACTTTCCATACAATTTATTCATAAGTGCTTTCTAACTATGAACTATTCATTCAATTTCTTTGATCTTTCGACAACTCTCCTAGCTTTCCATTATAAAATATTGCTTTAAATTTGCTTGTCAATTTATTGATAATAACGCAATGGCATTTGGTTAAGGGGAAAACATTCTTGAATTGGAGAAAACAATGAGTCACATACCAGTGAGTGGTTTCTCAGAGAAATAAGTAAATGGACGATCTCAAAATTAAGTAAAGAGCAAAAGCTGTTAGACCAAAGATAAAGTACTAAGAGAACCATGGGGGGGGGCTGATGATGTTGCTTGCATATTTACGATTAATAGTGAGCCGACTAGAGCGCAATTATTTCGAGCTCGAGGAAGAACGAGCGAAGAATGCGATCGTGAATGCTGGCTTGGGAAATGGAAGGAGTGCTGGTGCCGGGAGTCGCCACCAAAGCATTGCTACTCGCGTCCATATAACTTCATGTTGCTTCTTCTTTCCATTGGGTATCGAGATTTTTGTTATCCTCGATACAATGTGGCAGTAATAAATTTGGCCGAATCAGGTTTAACATCATGGTATATAGTGGCTATACAAGCAGGTGTATCGTTATCAAAAAATGAAAATTGTGTACGCGTTATTTTGTCAATTCATAAATAGTAGTGAAAAGCAGGAAGTCTGGCTATAACATACCGACTCGATCTTTTAATTTTATATTAGATTTTTCGGTTAGCAATACGTGCATTATTATGATGTGGTGAATGGAGCATCGGTAGCCCAATTCTCCACTGGATCCATTGGCATGCCAATTCAACATGGTTTAAGGATTTTCTCTCTCCTTTTCCACTTCTATCGCATAACCCCAATAACTCTTGCGTATCCAACAAATGTGCAGTACTGGCCAGATTTATAAAATCGATCACATTAATGAACAATACGCTTCATTCATTCGTTGATCCGGATCTACTCGTACATTCATATTTCCAAGGATGCTTCTAGGAAAAAGATATTATTTCGCTAAAAGACAAGTTGTATTTGCAATATGTATTATATGTGAACGACGAATTATTTAAGTAATTACTAATAAATCAAATTACGCCAAAATAACTCCCATTTGACCAGATTTAAGCTTTTTCGAATGAGAAATACTTTATTAGGCTAAAAAATAATGCAGCATAGGCCAGAAGTAAAATTTATCAATTTTGGATTTAAATAAAAAATGATAAAAGTATGCTTATGTCTTAAAATTACATGAATATTATATATTATAATTTATAGAAATACTCTAAGTTAAATATTTTACTTTAAAGTTAGTTCAGTAAAGCAATGTATCTTCGATGACAATGGAATAACACATAAAGTCAAAGAAGAAGAAAAATCTTTAGTTTTGCGTTTGGATAAGAGGAAAATCTAAAATGTGAATATTTCGTTATGTTTACAGATCTTCAATTGGCGGCGGAACTTGGTAAGACGCTGCTTGAGCGCAACAAAGAACTTGAGAATTGCATAAAGCTGCACCAGTGCACGATTGATGATCAAAGACAGGAGATAGAGGTAAGAGATAATGAGTTAGAGCTGTTATTTGAATTATGCCAATTTTTTTTAGCAATATTGCATAGAGATTGACTTAGTTGTCGATAATCGCTTTGTTTTAAATCGACGTTTTGAATGAAAAATATTATTGTTTGATTTTGATTTTGATTTTGATTTTGATTTTGATTTTGATTTTGGTTTTGATTTTGATTTTGATTCTGAAATACTGCTTTTGAATTCTGAAAATAAATTAACCAACTCTTATTTATTCTTATTAAAAATCTATGCGAAAGAATAAGATGCTTTTTAAAGGTTACTTTTCATTATCGTGCATTGATGCTTCATAGAAATGAATAAATATTTTACGATTTTTCATTTTTGCTTTGTTATTAGAATAAACCAGAAATCGATTTCTATAGAAGTATCATTATTTAGTGTAGGTATGATATAAGAAAAAAAAAATGATAATGCAATATTTCAAATTTATATTTTCAATACGATCAGTATATGAAAAAGCAGACTGCGGCTTTACGGGAAGTAAATGACTCGCGATTAAAAATCTACGAACAATTGGAAGTCAGCATTCAAGATCTTGAGAGAGCGAATCAGAAGCTTGCCTTCGAGAACACAAACGATAAAAAGCAAATAAAAAGGTAGGCACACACTAATATTATTATTAGCTTAACATGTACATATTACATTAAACGTCTTATTATCATGGGTTCAATAATGATCTTAGATATTACATAGTATCTAGTCGATTATATGAAAGTTTATGGGAATTCACCGCTGTTTATCTCTTATTTTCATTCTAATAAGATTTTATAATGATTATTATCAATTCCTCGACTGTAATATAATAATAGAAACTTCTCATAATATTTCTATTTAAATATTTTCATTTAATTTCTTTGATTCTGCTTCTTTTTTCTATTGTCATTTGGGTAAAATTGCCATTTTTTTATATAGCCTTCTTATTTTAAAAGTTATTTGCAAAATAATGCTAATAATTCCAACCGGAATAATAACAATCGTCTGAATTCTTGCAATGCACTCTATGACGAATAATGAAAGTATTTCTAATGATTGGAATCAGATACGTATTTTCTAATATACTTGAAGCAATTTTCAAAATAAATAAAAAGATAGAAAAGCCGCTGAGTAGAGGAATATGTTGAAAAATAAACAATTCTAACTTAACCGAAACGACTTTGTTCCACAGTCAATGCTTAACGATCGATACACTCGAGGCTCGATTCGATGAACTCCAAAAGAAATTCGAGGAGCTGAAAACAGAGAACGAAGCGCTTCTTCGCAAGCAACAAATAAAGGATCAATCATCCAGTACACTAGCACCCAACAAGATTGCACCTTCGCGAGATGACAGCACACACCATGTGAGTTCCTTCATCCCAATCATTTTAATATTAAAATATAATACATTGAACCTTAAAAAGTTTGATATTTATTTTATACCGTGGTAAAAAATAATTGTAATTAATATAGATAGTTGTGATCTTAAAAATTCAGATCTTTTTCTCTTAAACAGAACTTTAAAAGTTAAGGTTGTTTATCTGGTAGAATTTGTTCTCTTGTTTCTAATGATTTATCTATATGCATGCATGCGCACATATATATTTATAGTTGTTCATTAGCATCTATTGGATCGTTAACTGGGCTGAATTATTGATATGAAAGAATAATTAAGAATACCGGGTAACTGTAGATTCGAATAATTATATATTGTTAAAGTCATGGATGGCCAGCTTTATTTTATTCGCGAATAACTAAGAATTTCCAAATTTAATGATGATATTATTTTCCAGAAGGCTGTATCACCGAAAAAAACGTGTACTGAGGGTGATGCGACGGATCAGCATATTGGCATGGCAATGACGAACGTTGAAGATGTGACGAAGCTTCAACAGCAGCTCCAGGAGTTACGCTTCCAATGCAAGCTCGAACAAACAAAGGTCGGCGAGTTGGAGGAGCAGCGCGATACTCTTTTGCAGGACAATGCCCAACTAGACGAACAATTGAATGATTGGAAAGCGAAGGCTCAGGCTATGAAAAACTTACAGGACGAGATAAATACGCTTGAGGAAGTTCGGTACACTAATCTTGTTTTGATTTTACACTCACGCCCTTTTTTATTTCATTACTCGTCTCGTTCATATTCTTATAATTGAAGATGAATAGCTTAATGTCTTTCTATTTAGAAAATGAACACTTCATATCAGGTACTAATACTCTTAACTTCTATTTGACAATTAAAAGCTTCGATACCTCCACCATTTATACCTTCGTTTATACCTTCGTACAACCGTTTATACCTTTTTAGAATTATAACTGTGTACTTACTATTGGATTTTTCAACAGATAGCAATTTCTCCATACTAATGTATTAATCTGACATATTATTTAGAGAAACGTAGCAGTTAATCATGCCGTCGTATCGGTAAATAATAATAATATAATTTGCACAGTAATTAAAAACAAAAGGTAAATTTCATTTTTAGAGATTAATTTTCATACGGAGATGCTATTATTCATATATTTCTTTACAAATAAATAATATGAGAGAGATATGACGAAAGTAAAGGAATTATGATAAACAAATGAATGCTTTGCTTGTTACAATCAAACCTGTCAGATCAAATCTTATACTGATTAATTTATATAATCAATTTCTTAACTTACCTGTTCATTATCACCTCCAGCACCACCATTACACCAAAATAAATTTTTTTACGTTACATTTATATGGAAATGTATTCACACATTTATTTATTTAACCAGAAGATTGTCTTTATATATAAGATAAATAGAGACTTGTCAAGCCTGAATAAACACTTAATATAAATTCTAATAAAATGTGTTAATTATATTTATTAACTTTTTGCAATTAACTATATTACACTACACTATATTATGATTACAAACATTAACTGATTATGATTACTGAGGAATAATTAAAAAAAAGGCTTATTAAAAATCCGAATTAAGAATATTGTCGCTTGTGACGCAGACATGGTCATCTGTGCGGACGCTGCCTTCGAAGCACCAACACAAACCTACACGACAATTTATCGATGATGTTGGATCAAGAGGAGGATGATGAGATTAGCCTAGCCGAGTCACTCGCGAGCAGTATGCGCGATCTTGACACGACCCATCAGGTAAACAATCGACCCCGACGCCTCTTCGACAGCATCTTCTGTCTCCTCTGTCTGTCGTCGTCGTCGTTGCCATTCACGATTACTACCGATCGGCATGCTCCAACTCTTTGGGCTGCTGTCAAAGACTGCACATTTATCATTTTTTCACTTACTAAGCTGTTGACGCCAAACTACAAAACCAATTAATCGCCGATGTATTATTATCCTTTTTATTATTTACATTTTTGTAATTTTGGCCATCTGATCTAACATTCGTTTTTTAACATCTACATTATCAAATTTCCTTATCTCTAACTCTATATTGTTTCTCTTGCTAATTTATAGCGCTTCCTATAAATTTTTAATGTCATTGATATATTAAACTAATTAACAAGCAATTAAACGTTTCTGTTTATCGATAAATTCACCGCGACTATAATATAATATAATTTTCTACTATTTTATCGCTTTACTTCGATTTCATATAATTTTTATGTAGAACTATTGGTAATAAATCAAGAATAAATAACAGTAGCAACAGTAGTTTTGTTGTAGTAATAACAATAATAATGTATTAAGATACATTGTCGTTCCTTGATTCTTTACTTGTATATTTTCGAGAATAATAATACCTTGTTCTCGATCATGCGCTTTGGAATGTTATTGCATGTGCTTTTTAACTGTAATTATTTTTATTTGCTTTAGGAAACAAACACGACAAATTTTAGGAAATTCATAAACAATAAAAGACGTTTCAATTTTACTTGTATCATCTGGAAGATATGGAGTTACTTGTGGAATCTACCATCGCTTGTATATCTAATATCGAGAAAATTGTACTTTTTGAATTATTTTAGTATAATGTCGAGGCTTACAACCAAGATGTTTAAGCCCTTCATTTATCCTGTAATAATGATGAAACGAATTTTTCGACTTAAACGCTTACTGCTTAATTTGTATTAGATATATAGAACGCATTTATCTCTTTTGTTTGGAAGCTAATTTTTGTATTAATAATTTTAAAAAAGATCTCATATGCTTGTTAAAAAAACAATATTTTAATTTATTGATGTATAAATATTAATATCTTAAACATCATCTTTATTAATAATACATTTTTAAATATTATCTAAATATTATTTAAATATTATTAATTATACGATTAATTGATTAAACATTAAAACCAAAGCATGTCGATCTTTTACATATTACATCACAAGTGGACATACATTTTATACACGTATTTTATAGTTCCTAGAGTAGATGTTCACGCGGATTATTTATTTATGATTCCTAATCATTATTGTTAATCAATATTTAAAATAAAAATCTTAATGTTAAGGTATTTTATTTCATTAGAAATTATTCCAAATGAACGTTTATAGTTTATTGATATTATTAAAACGTTAATAGAAACCCGTTCCTTCTACCGTCTGCTAATTATAATCTATAAGGTGTAACATTTTATATTGTTATGTTAAATAACCTCATAACTATCGACAATCGAGTGAATAATACCAAGAATGTTATTACGAATTGATATTCGACATTCTTTTTCAAGCATAAGATTTTTATTTTCCTATGATTACTGCTTAAAACAATAATACTGCACTAATATTAAATTTGCTTGAAAGCGCCTTTTCATTATAATGCTATAATGTTATTAACTAATTGATCACCTTCGACACATAATTCATAAACAAAAACGAGCATTTGTCTTATTTACAATTCTGTGCATGAATATAAGCATACGTAAATATGCATATGTATGCATATGTATGTATAAACGTTGTAAGCTTAATTATTTTTATAAGCAACTTTTGTCAATCTAGTTGAAAAGAGTAGATTACTACATTGTTGTTTATTATTTTTATAAAGGCTAATATATATATATATATATATAGATAGATAGGTTTTTAATAAAGACATTGAAAAGTAAGTGTTACGTTAATTGGTAGATATTAAGCAATATATACTATGCATACATATATAAAAAATGGACGTCGTATAATAGATATGTAAACTGGATAGGACTTATTTAATGGTAATTAAAATGTTAAAGTAAGAGTTCAATGTTTACTGATTTTTAAATTATTATAGTCTTTGCTTAATATCTATGTACGTGTTCATGAATTTTATTATAGTGTATATAGTCTGATTCTTGAATAAAATGCATTATGTACACAAATATTAATATAAGTAGACATATTCTATTTCTGTTTATCTAATCTCCTATAAATCTGGTACTATCCCAATTCAAATATCTCATCTTTCTCCCTTACTAAATTATATATATCTCGCATTGCATATAATTTTATTGATTACATACCCTGGAGTTGGTTGATGCCAGATTACTGGACCATTAACATCGTTTCACTATTATTTACCGCCCTCGTAATAATAATAATAATAATAATAATAATAATAATAATAATAATAATAATAATACATTTGATCTGATAATTAAATAGTAATTGAAATAAGAAATAAAAAAAACAACAATGTTCATGTTGGACGGGGATAATTTTATATTCTTCGGTGCTTGTAAATAATATGCAATCAGATTAAAAAATACAGCTTATAATAAAAGGTGAACTATGCTTACAGGAGCTGAATGTGAAAGTTGAGTTTTCCGAAGAGAACTGCACCAACCCGTACCGAGTACTGGTAGAAAAATACGAGGCTTTGCTAAAAGTTCACCAAAAGCCAGGGCGGCGTTGCAAATCTGACAGCCTTCCGGATTGCATGTCCTTACAGCAGGAGCTTCAAATGTCCGGAGAGCTTGATAAACACGAATCGAGGGTCCGCACTTCAAAGAAACCCTTTACTACGACACCAACGGACTTCTCTGAGGCCGAGACCAGCTCCTCAGGATTCTCTGATGAGACGAGCAATAAATCGACGCAGACTGAGGGTCGGCTCGGTTCCCTCTTGTGCTCAATCGCCAACGGCGACGACTGCAAGTTCAGCATCTACGACGACAGTAGCACTTTCGAGAGCCGCTTCCACAAGACCCCGGAGTATCGACGGCTCTTTAGCGAGATCTTTGAGGTCCTAAAGCGCGCTGCTGTCGCCAAGGACGAGGGCATGGAATTGCCCCTCCTCGAAGACATTGCCGCCAAGCCCGAGATCCTCACACCTTCTTTCGAGGACTGCCCCAGCGAGCTGACGGATGACGCGTATAGCGTCACCTCTGTCGCAGTCTCCTCGATCGCATCGGAGCCAGTTTTCCGCGTGCGTACCCCGTTATTTAGTCGGAAGTTCGAATCGAGTCTCGAAAACGGATACGGAGAGGCGGAAATACGACGTCACCAACCTCTCGAATACCTTAAGATTCAAGTGAAGAAAAAGGAGCCGGAGGGCGAGCTAGGGCATTCCAAGCCCGGACCCCATCGGCACCAGCCTCTTGATTACCTCGCCTGCCAAGCAAAGAGAAAGGGTTCTACGAAGAAAATCACGCGGAGATCGAACGGCTCCGGGGATTCCCCAGCATCGCCTGACATTATACCGTCGGCGAATCCCCGGGTGGTCCAGCTCAAGAGCAGCGGTCGCAGGAGGTTCAGGCCGCTTACCGCCAGCGAAATGTCCGACGGCCTCATTTGGAACGGCAACACAACTCATTTCTATAGGTCGGCACGCGGTCGCCAACTGCACAGACAGCAGCAACAGCAAGAGCAGGTGGATCAGACCCCACCGAAGAATCAAAGCGCCGGGGGATACAAACCCGGCACCGCCGCCGAAGAAGTTGCCAAGTTACGTAGACTTGAAATGTCCTACGCAGAAGTACTCCGCACGCCAAACTCAAAATCGACTGGCCAAGGATTCCGCCAGCATAGGAGTCACCAACAGTGATCGGACCCAAGCAACGCAACAGAGCTCATTTCTCTTCTTTTTTTACAAAACTACTTAACCTCCAACCTAATTCATTTATCCGAAAACCTAACTTATTCCAAGTATTCCTACGACATTGCAATTCATTTTGTGGACTTGCAAGTACAATTGTTGCACGGCAGCCTCAACGAAGCGAACGTACAACTTTAATGTAAATCTGATTCAGTATTGATGGCATAGCCATTTTAGAATCTTTTTTTGTAAATATGAATGTGAGTTCTTAATTCTTGTAGGAATTTATTAATCAAACGGAGGTGCATGACGAATTTTTTTTTAAATCTTTTTGTAACGTACATATATATATATATACACACGTACATACATACATACATACATACATGCGCGTGAGCAAATGTCCTTATCTTGGGGAAGCTATTTGCTGAGTAAATAAAGTGAATCACATTGGGTATACTCGTCGAACTCATATATTTATCAATTGAAACTGAAAAGATCCTAATGTGTTTATTTTTTAAGTGTCGTTTACTGACCACAGTGAGAGCAAGTTTTGTACCATTCATATTAACGGATGGTGGCAATTTCAAATTATGTGCCATTAAATATTACAAATTACAATCAAGACATTTATATTTTAGACGATTATTTTTCCTTGGACTGTATGTATTTATAGGTCCTTACCTAATTTGTCAAATAGAATGCATGCGTACATTAATTTTTGTATTCTACAAGTATGGACTACAATGTTCTGATTATCTTACTATAAAGAATAAATAAACACTTTACCAGAAAATAATTATTTTATTACGCGTATGGCTTATACAGATTTTCACGCGTACTATTAAAACCCTTTTTTCAACCTATTTTCTCTGCTATACTTACAAGATAAATAAATAATTTCCATTCATTTAAATTTAAATCAGATAAATATATTTTATTTTTTAATCGACAATAATGGAATCTTTATTACAGCATTTCATTACAAATAAAAATATCTGTAATTATTTATTTCATGCAAAATTTAACTTTGCACTTTCAAGAATATGTAAAAATTCATTAGAATAACTTTAACTTTACATACAAATAGAATTACATAGTTTAAAAAATTTTTCAAGTCTTATGGAGTAAAATATTTAAAGTTTTTTGATTTCAATATTAATAAATTTACTAGTCGTCAAATAAAGCACGATGTACAGTTCCTAAACTCGGCTGAGCATAGCTACTTGAACTTCTGGGTCTATCAAAACAAAATAAAAATTAATTATATATTATTTATTTTTAATGCAAATGAATTATTTATTAAGTATCAATATCTTCTGTACAATAAACAACTCACTGAGAAATTACTCTACTCAATGATGTAGATGATGCTTTTGGCCGTGGATTAACAAGAAGGCACTTCATTGGATGCCCATCTAATTGTCGATTATGGTATGTTTCAACAGCTTTAGCTGCATCTTTTAAGGTTTTGTATATTACTTCGGCAACGCCTGGCCTTACTAATTTAGAGACAAGTAGTTCCCCAACATCTTCAAATAACTCCTACGTACATTAAAAACAAGTTAACATACTATTTATATTTTCACGTGTTAAGTTTCTTTTTCTTGAATAAAGCACCTTAATATCTTCTTGAGTTACGTTTGCTTGCAAGTTTGAAACAATAATTCGATACCCAGTAGATTGTGAACTTGACTTTGGACGAGAGGAATTTGGTATAGTGCGAGTTGACTTCGTAGGTAATCCATCCAACCTAGATTTTACTCCTATTTCTCTATGATTTCTCATAGGATAATATTTGGATTCAATACTCTCTGGTATAATTGTGCTGATAAAAATTTTTTATAATTTTGTAATAAATGCCACCAAAATAATGTTCAGTTTCCATTTAATAACATTGAATTTACGATATTATAAACAATTTTATTTTTATTTTATTATTATTTGATAATTAGTAATTTATATAATTAAGTAATTTCATATTTAATTATATCATATTATTACTTTACATACTTTCATCAATTTTTTAAAATCATTTTTTTTTAAATAGAACAAGATACTATATTGTTAAAAAGATTTTTCAAATAAAAATAATTAAAGCTTATTTATAGTCAGAATATTTCTATTTAACATTTTGAAAACATTTTTAATAATTAAATTTTGCAAATTACAAAAATTGAATGACAAAAATCTTACCGTGATTTTGAATTAAAAGACCAGTCATCTCTATATTCAGGTGTTGATTCAACTTTTGTCTAAAACAAAAAAATTAATAAATTAAAGATTTACTTCTTGCTATTTCAATATTATATATCCATATATAGATAATTTTACCATGCCAGAACGTGGAATGACTTTGTAATCCCGTGGCCTATTATGATCTGATGATCGAATTGATTGACTTCTAGATATCGATTCATTGTGGCTAGGCTTATCCCAATCGTACGATACTGGTTTGATATTAAACAAAGGTGGTGGTGGTGGTAATGTTGGAGCATAATCATTGCTAACTGTCCGTCTTAAAACAGCTTGACGGTCCATTAAATAATCTAAAAGTTTATTCATTTTTTTTCTCGAAATATATTTTAAAAAATTATAATAAATTCTAACATTATATCTATAAATTTAAAAAGAATTTTCTTTTGCAGATATATTGAAATACATAGAATTATACAAAATCACCTCAAATTCTAAATATTTTGATATTTTATAATTTATATACATGTTTATCTAAACTTCTATAATATTTTTTATTATAAGATTTATTTAACAACTATATAAGAAAATTTTTTAATGCTTTTAAAGCATTCAATAAACAATATATCTTATATATATGTAAAGGTTATGCTTCAAATTACACATTCTTTTTCAAGAATACTATTTTGAAAAGGCATAAGTAATTAAAAAAGATAATTGATGGGAAACTGAAATTGATGGGAATGTAAAACTAATATAAATTATAATTTTATTTCATCATATATAATACCTTAATAAAATTTTTAATAAACTGAGACTTACTTTTACACAATGAAAAAATATTAATATTTTCAATAATATTTAAAACTTTTGAGCTCTTATATTTTATTAAATTATATGTTTAATAACCATGTATCAATAGAAATAAAATACTTTATTTTTTATATTCAATTTCATATTTTACATATAACTAAATAGATACTTTATGACTTTTAAACATAATTAATAAAAGTAAATATATTTACCATCATAATTCATAATCATATCATTCACATAATGTGATTCTGGTATAGGTGGTGGTCTATAACTTAAATTTCTACTTGGTGGTGGAATAAATGACGGAGGTAATGAATGTGATATATGTGGAATAGGTAATTTATTAGTTGTCAAAGAAATAAGACCAGTTCTGCTACCCTTCCTAGAAAGACTAACAGGATCAAGTTGTTTAGAATTTGAAGCTCTTAATTTCTGCAATTTCAAACGGGCATCACTTTGTTTAGCAATTTGTGCTAATTTATCCCTAGCATCTGTAATATGTTTCCTTTTTTTTTGTATTATTTTCAATCGTGCATCTTCTATTTGTTCAAGACCCCTACCTCGAGGGTGAACTGCACCATTTGTTTTTGGTATATTTTTGGGTCCACTTTTTCGAGATCTAAAATATAAATCATACTAATAAAAATAAATATTGAATATTCTGATATGTTAAAATTTAAAAATACTTTTGATTTAGGTTATGTATGCTATCTTCAAGAATACCTAATTGTAAATTATAATCAGCTAAAATATAACAAGATATCATAATTGTACATTAAAATAAATTTTAGTTTATTAACAATAATAAAATATTTGATAAAAAAGATAATTTTAGTTTAATGGTTTAAAAAATATAAACAAGCATGTTTTATTATAAACTCTTTTCAGTTGTAATTTCTCCAAAATACATACTATTATCATAAAGTTCATATACGTAATTAAATATGAATAAGAATTACTATTGTAAATATATATATATTAATAAATTAATAATTAAAGAAATACAAAACATGTACTGACCCTCGGCTCCGCATCGCGGAAGACGAAGATTTTGTCTTCTTAATTATGTCATCCAAACTCAGTAAAGCATGAGACATACCAAAATATATTTCGTCAATGTTGATTGACGAAAAGAATGGTTTAATTATTATTACTTCTCTATATTAACTAATTTCAATTTAAAATATTGTAAAAAAATAAAATTACTAAACTTCAACGATGCTTCTTTTTCTTGTTAGAATGGAAACGAACTGGCGGCAAGCGGAATATGTATAGGAATTGGACTTAAGTATAGGGAACATCCAAATAGGAAACATTGCGCATGCGTTTTATCAATTTCACTCAGTTTTTTAAATAGATACAAGATTGTATATAGTAATAGCAGTGAATAAAATGCATAATATTCTTTGAAAATGTAATATCTTTTGAATAATCTGTTAATGGTATCGATATGATTTGAAAAATTACCATAATATTTTTTTATTTATGATATTTTTTGAAAATTATTATTATAACAATTCTGTTCTACCTAAAATTCTCTTAAAATGTTTTAAACATAAATAGAAACTAAAATCTATCCAACAATTATACAATACAACAACAAAATATACAATACAACACAAGTATTGTAATAAATACAAATATCTAAGATAAAATTAAAATATTGCATGTAATAGTAATATGAGTTGATGATATTAACATAAAAATAATTTTTAAGATTTCTGCAAGTTTATGGAATGTAATATAAAACCGATTGTATAGAGCTTTGTTACCTCATTTTTTAAATTACCAAAAATTACTGCACATACAATGTAAGTTTCATTAAAACAATATGTGCTTTATTATTAGAACATGATTGATTAAATAAATAATTACTTATCAATTCCATACAAATATAAAAACTATATTTTAAAATTTTAATCAATTCACACTTTTTTGTTATTTATTATAATAATTTATTTTCTAACAATCTTATATTTTCTTATTTTAAATGAGGATTTTCTATTATGATATTATATAATACAATTTAATACTAAAGAATCATTACATTCCAAATATCTAATATATATTTTATATAGATTTTATAATTGATTTTTTTTATTTATCTTAATTGCTTTATTTGAAATGTGGTTTCTCTAAATAGAAAAAATATGCATATTTTAAGCTTACACGTTTTTATTTAGATGGAAGATCTAATACAAAAATTCGTAATAATTCCTTTATTTTCAATAAAAAATAATATTGCACTGTCATAATAATTATAATGAACCGATTGTTACTTAAACTCAAATTAACTGCATAAAAATTTTAGATGTAATTTTCAAATTTTTCTAAGGGATAGTGTTTCTGCTTCTTGATTTCTTTATAAAAAATTAATATTATTTTTCTTTTAAAAGTTTAAAACTTTTTTACAGCATTAATAAAATTGATGTGTTAAACTTACAACTGTTTAAAGATATTCTGTGCTTAGAATAATTGTTGATTAGATGTAAGTTACAAAAATCTTTTGATTTTTAGAAATGTAAGAACATTTTAAAATCTTAATTAATATCAAGAAGAATGAACAAACGTAGATAATTCATGAATTAAGCAATTACACTAAAAATATTGATTTAATTTCAGTCAGAATATAAATGAAATACTTTCATTAAAAATAATTGTGATACAAATAAATGTTTAGACTTCATATCATTTAAGTTATATACATATATTTATAATAAATCGAAATCAGTAATAACATTGTAACACGAATAATGGTATATTAATATAAATACATTTTGAAATAAAATTTTTAATAAACAATTAATCAAAAAGACTACAGACAATTTTTGAAAATTAAATAATAATATAATTATTTAAATAAAAATTATATATATACAAAAAATTATTTTGGTCCGTATGATAATGACTTAAATTATTATTAAAAAACAGACAGCAATTTATATAAAATTATTATATAGTAAATACAATTAATATTTTCTTTCGAGTATTATTCTTATGTAAACATTTCTCAAATTATATATTCTATAACTCTTTAGCGTATTTTATTTACCGAAATGATTACAGTCATGATTATAATAACGTTAAAAATGTTGTAATAGAGAGACATGTGAGGAAAAATAAATTAATAAGACAACATAGCAACTACATAAATTTTTATGTAATCGGTGCAGAAAACATTTTGATCACGCATCGTTTTTCGTCTCTTGATAGACTTTCCCAATCTTTTACTGCTTATGTCGACAATGCAGTTTATGATCTTGCCTGTGAAGGGTCGGTCCTCAGGAAATGTCCTGCCATGGCTTAGGCTTCTCTATAATAGTTCTCACCAACTTTGTATAACATTTTTATAACCTTCTAACTTCAATAGAGAATTTTATCAATTCTTATGAAAACTTAAATCTGACAAATACTATACAAGTTATTTAAAAAATAAAAATGAATCTATATAATGAAAATTTATAAAAATTTAAAGGTAGTTTTTTATTAAAAAATATAATATTAAGGGCTTAAAAGTTGTAATTTATGTAGTATAGTTATGACAAGACCAAAACTACTAAAATATATTGCTACAAATATTCATTAAATGCTTGCACTGGTAACTGTTATAAAGTTTCTTTAAAATAATTTTGTATTTGGTCTCTTTACTTATTTAGAATTAATTAAGAATTTAAATAGTTCAAATACTTAAATGTGCAATGTTTTAAAAATGATATAATATTGGTAAAATATAAACTTATTTATAACGTATGGTTAGACATATTAAGTATAATATAGATACCTAGTACTGACTGTGGACTCTAGTACCTAATTAGAGTAATATTACCAAATCTATTAAATAAAAACTATTTAATAATTTTTAAAGATGAATCTGGAATCAAATAATTATTTTATTGAATAGTTGTATTGTAGTTAGTTCGTTCAATTAATGTAATAGTCGTAGTATTGTAATTACAGTTATTGTTTTTACTACATATATTTTATACTTTGTAAATTAAAAAAAAAAAAAGGATGATTTAATGAAGCGCTATACCTAGTTATTATTAAAATAAATTTTTTTTAAATTTTCTCTAATAATGCTTGTAAAATGAAAAGTATTTGATTAAATGTTTAATGTCATACTAACAGTGATATTAATTCTTTAAATCTCAACATCATAACATTAATTTATGTTTAATTTAGTGGCTTATAAATTTGTTTTAAAAAACGCTAATCGCGAATAAATAAAAATAATATTGAATTGTATATAAAACTGGCCTCTGATTTAAATCATTTATCTTTATAAATTTAGCCCATCATGGCATTGCGATAAAAATACGTTATAAAATGTTAATCGATAAGATTACATATGCGCACACATTTTATTATATTAGTAGAAGCATGTTTTGTTATCGGCGTGTTCAATTCTTATGATTACATACCATTTCTACAAACTTTACTTGTATTATAATTCTATTCAAATATAGTTATAGTAAGAAAGACAGACATACATTATGAAAAATCGTAATAACTTGAAACTCATAATACCAACAAATTTCAATTCGAGTGCATTGCAAAATAGTATAAAGTTCATTGATCATCATAAAGAAGATAAGACGAATATTCAAGAAAAATGTAGTTCACCTTCAAAACAGTAAGATACCCAACCTTTATAAAACAATTATTGCCCATTTATTTTTGTTCATTATATACACAAATTAAATAAAAAATTATAATATTTAAAGAAATTTTACTATATTTGTATATATTATGTAATTACATTATTTTTCCTTAAGTTTACTATAATGTAACAATTAATAAATAAATTTCTTCGGATACTATTTTCAATCAATATACTGCAAATAAATAAAATAATAAAAATGTTATTATTTTTTAGTATCAACTGATTAAAAGTACAGTGACTGTAAAAATATAATCGAACTGAATATCATATCTTTACTACATTAAAACAATTACCAAATACAAATATACGGAATTTAATGTATTGATCAGATCATAAATGTTCTTTTAAACTTTTACTATCAATTAAAAATAAATTTTAACATTTATATTAAATGTATGGCTTTTAAATATGCTTACTTGCATGAAATTTTTATCAGTTTAATTAAAATTTATTTATTTATTTTACAGAGACAAAAATGAAAAGGAAAAAAATCTAGACGATTCAATACCTTTTTTACAATTGGTAAGAATTCATACTTTTAGCGACTAATATAAATGTTAAATAGCTAATATTCAAGATATGCCATAAGATATTCTTAATAATAAAAAATTTCTTTACGAAGAGATATTATATTGTTTATCAATGAAATAATATAATCTAAATATTTATTCAATTAAAATGCATAAAAATAAATGCATGAGTTATTTTTATAATTCTTTTATGTATTATAATTCATGTTATTAAGAAATCCTTAATTTTATTCATATTTTTTAACTAACTGATTTTAAAAAAGTTTTAACAAGTACATCAAAGTCTAAAAAAAAGGTATGATAAATTTAACTATTAGATAGAATTTTCTCACATAAATGATATTGTGTAATTGAAATATGAAATATCAAATTAATAAACTAGTTAATTTTATTTTTGTCCTATCAGTTCCAGTTCGCAACGAAATTCGAAAAGTTTCTAATGTGTATCGGTGTTTTCTGTAGCATCGTATCTGGATTGTCGATTCCCGCAAATATACATATATTCGGAAATCTCGTAGGTTCGATGGTAAATGCTGAAATGAATAACGATACGAATCCAGAAAATGCCAATGCGACTATTCGTTTAAATGTGACCGCAGATTTTTTGATGAATGCTGTCACTGAATTTGCAATTGGCAATTGCGTAATCGGAATTGTACTATTGATATTTACATATTTTGGTGTGATGATATTCAATTATACCGTTCTGAAGCAGGCCTTCAGAATCAGGACTATGTATTTGCGATCGGTATTGCATCAGGACATTTCTTGGTATGATCTTACGAAAAGTGGAGAAATCGCTAGTAGATTAACAGAGTGAGTCAACTCAAAATTTTTTTAAATTATTATAATTATAAAATTCCATGGTAAGCGCTATTATTATCATAGTATCATAAAAAATGATTTAGAAATCTTCTATATGCGGCTCTAATAAAAATTTTGAATAAGTAAATCATTTATATAAAATAATTATAATTTAATCAATAAAGTACATAATGTAAAATGTAAAATAATGTTTAACTAAAAATACCGATTATATAATGAATTATTATAATTAAGGGTACAAATTTATTAATTTACGTCTGTAAGGATCCGTAATTATTATATTCTATGAGTTCGTTAAAATAATTGTAATTATTGTCTTAGAATAAAAGTCTGTATGTAATTGAATTCGTATAAAAATACGAAATAATCGAGTAACATAGTTAGGAAAACAGGCGGTTTATTATCAATCAGTAATTTAGAGTGTGAAATCGCACTCTGGCTCTGACTCTTAAGCATCAAAGTATTCGCAAGTGCTTATGACTAGTAATTCCGCAGAGACATCCTGAAGTACGAAGATGGAGTGGGCGAGAAAGTGCCAATGCTGATCCACAACGTATTTGCGTTCCTGGGTAACCTGATCCTGGCCCTGTACACTGGCTGGAAATTGACTTTCGTCTGCATAGCCTGTGTTCCCGTAATGACCCTTGTTCTCGCGTGCGTCGTTCGCGTCAGTTCGACCCTGACGCGTCGTGAGGTTGAAGTATACGCGGCCGCCGGCTCGATCGCTGAAGAGGTCCTCGCGGGTATAAAAACGGTCGTTGCCTTCACCGGCCAGAGAAAAGAGCTGCGTCGATACACAGACAGTCTTGACAGGACTTACGCCAATAACGTGAAGAAGGGCCTTCTTTCGGGACTAGGTTTGGGCGTCCTCTGGCTCAGCATGTACTCCAACTACGGTCTCTCCTTCTGGTACGGAGTCACCCTCATACTTAAGGAAAGGGGTCTCCCCCTCTCCGAGCAGACCTACAACACTACATCCATGATTAAGGTAAAAACAGTGTCCTTTTTAATAACTAACGGGCCAAATCTGTCTGTGTTTAAATTATCTCTCAGAACTTAGCTACAGAATGAGGAAAGTTCATCCATTCATTTTTTACTACTTTTAGTAATTCTCATTCCTTCGCCTTTGCCACGATTGATTAGATGTTCTGTAAACTTTTTTTTATTCGTCAGATATTTGTCGTAAACTTTGTAAATTACATATTTACAAATACAAAAAGCTATTGTAGATACAAAGAAGATTGTAGAGCTATTGTAAATTTATCAAGATTTCTTCAGATTTACAAGCTGAATTTATTAAGATCTTTTATATCATTTAAATGATTTATGAAAAAAGATAATTGATCTTTATGACCAGTGTGAGTTCTCTATCTAATTATTTTATCCAAAATTCTTCTATGACCAAGCAATTCAATTGTATAGTTTTTTTCATTGAAATGCTCATTTCACTAATGTTTAAATGTAATTAAAATTTTATTAAGAAAACCTTGCGAAGAAAGCCTGTGTAAAATGTCAAAGAAAATATTTATTATTGAAATTTGATGTTTAAAAATTCATGATGGTATATAACATCACACATTAATTATTGATAATAAAAAATATTGATATAATAAAAAATATCGTATGAAATTTCAAATAAAATAATTTTTATTAAACTAACAATGTTCGCCTTTGTTTTTATTTTTTATTTACAAAAGCAAAATTCTTATATTTTTATGTATATATTTTATTAAGTTAATCATAAGCTGATCATAAAATTTAAAATAAATACTTTCTATTAATTGAATTATTATAGAAATTAGCTTTTAAATTCAATTTACAAAATATGAAAAACTAAATATAATTATAATATATAATTAATAACTAAATATAATTAAATTACAATGTCAATTACAGTATGAAATTTTACTTACCTTTATATCACAATTTTTTTCACAATTTAAATGCGCAAATACATACTCGGATAGTACAAAAAATATTTATATATATAAATATACGTATGTATGTATGAGTATTTATTTATTAAATATGTGCACATTCATTCAAAAACGTGTTTTTTTGTGTGTGCAATGAGTGAGTAAAAATATAATTAAATGTTGATTGTCTGCTAAATAAATTTATTAATAAATATTATAATCCACAAATTGTTAAAGTAAGAAAGAAGCTTATTTATTCAACGTTTTCTTAACGATTCAATCATAACTTCATTTATAACTTTTATTAATTTCATGCCTCCTTTATTTAGTGTCTAATGATAAAATATTTTATCTTTTAAGATAGTAAGAGAGAATTGAGACGATCCATTGTACTTTTAAATAATAAACCGTATTCTGTTATCCATAATCAGCTTTCACTGACGTACTTAAAATAGTTTTTATTTAGTTTCGAATTAATCTTGCAATAAATAGCAAAAATTTCCTAAAGACTAAATTCGGAACAATGCAAAGTACTAATTTCATGAGGTTATAAGATAAAGGAACGGGCGTCGAAGTTGCATTTATACTTTGTCTTAGGAACTGCAAGCTAAATATGCCAAGGAAGCTCTGACATCTTGCATCAAAATCTCTTGGTCATATTTCACTCTCTTACACTTACTTCACTTGTAACACTCTGCAGAGGTAAAAATCATCGAACGGTCGGCATTGTCCACGACTTGTGGAAAATAAATCCTCTCCCCTCGCATTCAGCCGACCAAAGATAGTCTTATCGAGGCTTACAAATCCACAACATTCATGTCGTCCCCTTGTAAATGAGTAAGAAATAAAATATGATCCTGATTGACATTATTTTTCACGTACCCCTTTACGACGAACACTCATATATTCATTTTAGATTTAAAAAAAATTTTAAATTTTGATTCTAGGTTTACATGTACGTTTAAAAAGTATAATTCGTAAGATTATCTAAATGAATCTGAATTTATAGAAAAAATTCATTTCATATTTATATGGCAAATTATATTTTGATATTTTAGAAACAAAATTTATTAAAAATGTAAATGTAATTCTATTGGAAATATAAAATTGGCAATTTTTAATAAAGGTATTCTTCAGTATAATGATGGGGTCGATAAATCTAGGAACAGCATCTTCTTACTTTGAAGCCTTCGGTACTTCTAAAGCAGCTGCAACAAAAGTTTTCTCTATTATTAAAAGAAAACCTGCAATTGATAGTTTAAATTATACAGGACTAAAACCAACTGATATCGTCGGTACGATTGAATTTAAAAACGTTTCATTTGAGTATCCTTCAAGAACTGATGTCAAGGTTAGTCTTAATTAATTATTTTTTCCCTCCATTATCAAATAAACTAAATAAATAAATAAATAAATTTTATTTTATACAATTACTTTACAATTGAAATAAGTTTGCATTCTATTCTCGAGTTAAATTAATATTGTTATCCCTAAAGAATTATATTTTTCTGTAAAGTAAATTTTGAATTAAAATAACCATTTCAGTTATAATATGTGCCATTAGTTCAAAACTTACATAGACTTAGATTTTCATGAAGGTTCATCATTATTTTAGGTATTAAAAAATATATGTTTCTCGGTCAAAAGAGGAGAAACAGTTGCTTTAGTTGGTAGTTCTGGGTGCGGAAAATCTACCTGTATCCAATTACTTCAACGATTTTACGACATAAGTGAAGGACAGGTATAATATAAGGATAAATTCATATTTGAAACCTGCAAATACAAAATTCTGATCATTTATTTAAATTTTTAGATTCTTCTCGATGGTTATGATTTGAAAGATTTGAATATCAAATGGCTGAGAAGCAGTTTTGGGATAGTAGGTCAGGAGCCTGTACTTTTTGATACTACGATTGCTGAAAATATTCGCCTCGGAGATCTCGATGCTTCAACAGAAAAGATGATTTTTGCAGCTAAAAAAGCGAATGCTCACGATTTTATTATGAAATTACCGAATGTAAGATTATCAATTTATAAATATCTTCAACTATAAAATAAAACTATGCATTTATTAAATTATGAAAATATAGATAATAAAAAATTAAAACAAATTACTACAATTTTACATTTCACTTTTTACATTTATTTTATTTTGCTTTACATACGTTTATGTTGCATAAAACAGTTGAAAATAACTAATTAATAAAAAGTATTACAATTATTAATATGCTAATTCTATACGCAACCTATATTTATTAAAACTTAGTTTTTCATAATATTAATTCTAATGATTCGTATCCTATCATGATCTTATTTTTGAATTTATCCATTAAATAATCATTGAAATCTTCATTTGGTTTTTTAAGATTTATTATTGAAATTACGCTTCGTACTATTTTTTTTTGTAAAAATATATTTATAAATATTTAGTTTCTAAAGTACATTATTGATATTCAAGTAAGACCTAAACCAATGTTAATAGTGTTCTAGTGAAACTCATGATTTTATGCAAAGAGTTCTTTCTTTCTTGAAATCCTTTTTTAAAAATATATTAAATAATATTATTTAATAATTGAATGCTACTCCAATTATAATATTCTAATTTCATTAAATTATACATAAAAAAACAAACGTACATCATTAAAAACTGTAATATTAAACCCAAACGAACTAATTATTAGTAATATTTTATTATTTTCAGAAATACGATACCCTTGTTGGACACAAAGGAACGCAATTATCTGGTGGACAAAAGCAAAGAATTGCTATTGCAAGAGCATTAATTAGAAATCCAAATATTTTACTTTTAGACGAGGCAACTTCAGCTCTCGATACACATAGTGAATCTAAAGTTCAAGCAGCTTTAGATAAGGTTTATAAAAGAAATATATTTCAACTGATTGGTCATAATCTATAACAAAAAAAATTTGTTATAGATTATCAATTAAATAAACAGAAATCCTTTGAAATATTGTAAAATTCTTTTCCGTCCATTATCTATAATCCCAGTATTTTATAATTTGTTTTCTGTTACAATTATAAAGCAGTATTCTTTTAAAGTTTCTTTCTATCAACTATTATTTTAAAGATTTTTTCAATGATTTCAAACTGATTTCCATCATTTTCTGAATAGTTAATAATTTAATTATAATAATAAATCATTATTTTATAAAACTTTGAAAGAAAAATACATATGCAGTTATAACATAAACAATATGTGTAGTGTTATTTAATATTTTAATACTTTTTATTTAGGTCCACAAAGGAAGAACAACAATCATTATTGCACATCGACTAACGACTATCAGAGGTGCCGATAAAATAATAGTAATATCTGATGGTAAAGTAGTGGAAGAAGGTAAACATGATGATTTGATGGATCGAAAAGGGCACTATTATTCTCTTGTTACAGCTCAGGTATGAATTTATAAATTACCTTCATTTAAAATAATTAATGATAAGTAATATATAATACTTAATAACTTTTTTTTAGATCTCAGAGATTACAGAAGGTAATAAAAATAATAGCCAAAGCGATGAATCTGACAAAGATGAAATCGAATCCATTACTGAAGTATATATTTTTGTAATATACATCAATAAATAAAACTGATACATACTTATATATTTTTTTAATATCTAATAGATAGCTAATGAAGAAAAATCAATTTTAGAGGAGCCGAGCGTTTCAACACTGAAAATTTTGAAATTAAATAAAAAAGAATTGCCATACAATATTATTGCATGTATAACAGCTGCTATAACTGGCTGCTCTATGCCTTTATTTTCAATACTTTTTGGTGACATCGTTGGAGTAAATGATCGAAAATTTAATAATAATTTTAAATTTTTAATTAAAAATTAAGTATTTTATATTTTGCAGGTATTATCGGAACCAGATCAAGATAAAGTTCGCTCCAATACTAATATATATTGCATTTATTTTGTTCTTGCCGGTATCATTATAGGACTTACAAGTTTTATTCAGGTATGATAATCCAAAGTATTTTCGGTTTACCATTTTTTATTTTACTAAAATTTTAAATATTATATACATTTCAATCATTTTTAATAGAAATATGAACCATATAGAAATATATGAGAAAAAAATTATTGAGAAAATTAGAAACGTATAATATAATTGCAAACGTATTTTTAAATATAAAAAAATAATAAAATTAAAGATATAAAATACTTAGAAAGAAAAAAAAAGAAAATATATTTATATGAAAGTTCAGAGAACATCTAAAATTTAAATTAAAAATTAAAATTTGTGGTTAGGTTTATCTGTTTCGGATTGCTGGTGAAAAATTAACTATGCGACTGCGCGTCCTTTTGTTCGAGGCGATGTTACGACAAGAAATTGGTTGGTACGATAATCCAGCCAACAGTACTGGTATCCTTTGTTCGAAGCTTTCGACAGATGCCTCGGCAGTTCAGGGTGCGATCGGTCAGCGCATCGGCACCATCGTCCAGTCCTGCAGCACAATTGCCCTCTCCATCGGTCTCGCCGTCTATTATGAATGGCGTCTAGGTCTCGTCGGCATGGCTTTCATCCCAATCATTATGTTCGTCACCTATATCCAAGGTCTTCTTATACGCAAGGAGACTCTTAATTATCACAATTCCCTCGGATCGTCGACCAAGGTATTGTTTATCCTTTATTATAGAAATTTATTATAGAAATTTATACTTTATATCTTCTATTATTTTTCTATTATTATTATCTATACATAAATCTCACTATCTATACATCATTTCATAAATTAATTTCATAAATTAATAAAAAATTTAGATTTATGAATTTTTTATCAATAAAACTCATGACATTTTTTATAAATTCTCTATGAAATAATACAAGCTATTTTTATTTATAAAACAAAAAATTTATTTACTTGAGTTCTGCTTTCAAAATTTCGAATTTCCAAATGTTCACTATTCCTGTTTATTACTTCATTGATATTGCGGATAAAATAGTTATTTATCACCGTTTCATATGCCTCACACGTAAAATTTCGCGTAGTAGTCATAGTAATACTAATATTTATAATAATAATTGTTATAGAAATTTTTTGGCTTAGGGCTTACTTATAATTTATATAGATTATTAGTGAACCTCTTCGAGCGCGATAAATTACGAATAGTATAAAATACATTGTAATATGATTGCCTATGTGAGGAATAATATGATTAATGTAAAGTTAAAAAAAAGGAACATCACGAAGGAAGCAAAAAAAAGACGAATAAATACGTTTGTTTGACACGTAATAAAATCGCGCAATGGTGCATATTCCCTGTGTCAGGCGGAGACGCTCGCTGAGCAAGAGCCTTATGGGGTAATGAAAATGATACCGATAAAATACGGAATCAAGATAAGTAGGATGTTCAGTAACCTTTATTTTCCGAAAAATCCGCTGTTCCAAAAGCATATTTTCCGACGGGATAAGGCAAGGACAGATTGTCGACTTATATACATTCGGATCTACAATATCTTTATTTGTTTGACACTAAACAAAAGACAAGAAAAAAAATTATCAAGAGTTTCAAATTAAAAAGAACTTTATTACTGGAGTAATTAACGCTAAATGATCGAAAAAGTTGAAATAATACAGTTGTGAAAACACTAACTTATAAAACAACGAATTCATACTTTATGCAACTTAAAAAACAAATATGAACATTGTAATGTATGAAATTTATACGATTTTGGAGTAAATGTAAGTAAATTGTAATTGATATAAAACAATAAAAATAGCATAGAGGGGGAAAGGCAATGAGTTTTTAGAAGGACCAAGATGAAGACGCAGAGTAGATTTTGTCTTCCAGTCCCAATTCATAGAAAGTACTTTTAAAAGCCTAGATATATAAAATAAAAAAAAAACTCAACTTTTAAAAAAATTCAAACTTCAACAATTTCTGTATAATAATAAAAAGTGGAGTAATATTTATTTGAAAAAAGATTCCTACTTTATAATTATGAACAGAAACTGTGAATTATTTTATTATTATTTTTATTATAATTATACGTATGAAATTAGTACGATTCTCAAATAATATAAACTTAAGAAATTTATGATTTGAATATTACCGAAGATTGCTGTGGAGTCAGTGAGCAATATTCGCACTGTAATAAGTCTTTGTCGAGAGGATTCATTCTACAACTATTACGAGAATGCGATGATACCTTGTTTAGAGCTTGCGATGCGAAACACTCATTACCGAGGTCTAATTTTTGGTCTTGCAAGATCCATTAGTTTCTTTGCTTATGCCGCATGCATGTACTACGGAGGATACCTTATAAAAAATGATGGCTTGTTCTACGCTAATGTTTTCAAGTAATTATAATCAAATATTATTTCAATATTAAGTAGAAACTTTGGTTATGATTCCATAAGGATCTCTTATTGAAATTATACATTAAATGAACTATAAAATAAGGATTTTATTTGGATTAAAACTTTTTAAACTTTAAATTTCAGAGTATCCCAAGCTTTGATTATGGGAACAGTTATGATTGCTAATGCATCAGCATTTGCTCCAAATTTGCATAAAGGCTTGATAGCTGCTGAACAAATCATAAATCTTATAGAACGTGAACCTAAAATTCAAGATTGTACAACTTCTATTAACCAATCGGTATTACATTTTATTTTATTGCATATACAGTTAAAAAATAATAATAAAGTAATTAATGTATCTGTTCATCAATTCTCAATATTAAGGAACAATTAAACTGTTTATTATAGATTTCGAATGCAAATGTACAATACAAGAAAGTTACATTTGAGTATCCGACAAGACCAGGAATCAAAGTATTGAATAAATTAGAACTGAGTGTTCATAATGGATTAACAATTGCTTTAATCGGGGTTAGTGGATGCGGTAAAAGTACAATAATTCAATTGATCGAACGATTCTACGATCCAGATATGGGTTGTATAGTAAGTATAGTTATTTTTATAAAGGCAGTAATAGCATTTTCTAAATTATTAATATACAGTTCAATTTTAATTTTATATCTAAAAAGTATATAGTATCTATTTTCTTAAGTATGATAGTTCCAGTTCGAAAACTTGGCTTATTAATTTAATTTTAAAAAAGATTAAATTTAACAAACAAACTAATGATTCTAAAATAGTTATATGGTTATTTTCAAATTAAATAATGTAAAACATAAATATAACATGACTTTACTATTTATCTTTATACCAATACACACGCACATACATTATGAAAGTTTAAAAAATTTAACTAAGATTAAATATATTAGTATAAAATATAAAAATTTAGTAAAGAATTAAGTCATTAAACATTTTTATTAATTTAAGATTTTGATTATAAATTATTATATTTAAATAATAAATTCTAATTTTAAGCATTAAAATCTATCGTCTTTTAATAATTAAAATAAAATTGAAATTTAAAATATCAAGTATTCATAGTAATGAAAGGATTTATGAAAAATAAACAACAATTAACTCAACTCTAATGTACCTACTCTTATTTTTTTATAATAGGAATTTAGTGATCTGGACATAAAAAATGTAAAACAATCAAAGCTTCGGAAAGAACTTGGTCTAGTGTCACAAGAACCGAGGCTATTTGCACGTACGATCGCTGAAAATATTGCTTATGGTGATAATGACCGTGAGGTTTCAATGTCTGAGATTATTGAGTCTGCAAAGAAAGCAAATATACATAATTTCGTATCATCGTTACCACTTGGATACGAAACCGTATTGGGTGATCAAGGAACTCAATTATCTGGAGGACAGAAGCAGAGAATAGCCATTGCTAGAGCGCTTATAAGAAATCCCCAGATTTTATTACTCGACGAAGCTACATCTGCTTTGGATTCTGAAAGCGAACAAGTATTTTACTTAATATCCATGATTATACCATACTTTTACGTCTTTTAATTTAATGCATTTTTTAAAATATAAATCTTATATTTTTTGCACTTTATTTATATAATTGTATAAATTTTTTATATTAATCACCTCTCAATTTTAATACAAAGTTTTGAAATCTATATATCGATCGAGTATAAACATATATCTACTTGTTTAAATTGAGGAATGGATGTATCATGGTGAAAATTCACCATGGTTGACAATAAATTCAGTATAAGCGGAGAATGGAAATTGATATAATTGCGCGCTAAAACGTGTGAATGCACGATTCAATTGTTTTCACAATATTTAATATACGTATTTCTCAGCTTACTTAAAAAGCATTCCATAAAAAGTTTTCTTTTTTTTTTTTAATAGATTGCTTTCAAATGATTTAGAAATAGCCTAAAACTTTGTCTTACAGATAGTACAAGCAGCCCTGGATGAAGTGAAAACTGGTAGAACGTGTATTTTAATAGCACACCGATTGTCGACTATCAAAGAGGCTGACATAATTTGCGTTGTCGATCGAGGAACTATCGCTGAAAGTGGTACCCATGCAGTACTTATTGCAAGAAGAGGAATATACTATGATTTATTATGCTTACAAAATTGAAATAAATACCTACTAAACTAGAACATAAATTTATTTTCGATAAATGAATGACATACCATAAAATAATTGAAATGTAAGGAGTTAATTATTATATTTTTATAAAATTCATTGTGTACAACAATATTCTTTTAATTAATATTATTTCGTTTAAAGATAAATAATTTTTTATCAACATAATATATTATTAATATTTAATCATTTACTATTCCTACTATCATAATTATTTATAGTCGATATTTATAATCAGCCATATTTTTTATAATATTTTATATTTTTGGTGTCTTTACATTATCCAATAAAATTGATCGATCAAAAATAATTTGGTTTTATGTACATAATACCTACATGCTTGCATGCGGATACCTCCATACTTATATTTCTGTACTGAACAAACATTGACTTATAATATATTCAATTACCTAGATAATATATTTCTAATATATTGCTACAATAGGTTACTATAGTTAAAGCGAAAAAATCTTAAAACATAAATTTTGAAGATTTTATTGATTGAATCGAACTACAATTAAAAAAGCATGATTTAATCTTAAATATATTTAATTTATATTTATATAAAATAAATATTAAATAATTCTCGGCATTATTTGCTATTATTATACAAGTTTTATTAATAGTAATAATGGAACATAAATATGTAATGTTATTATTAATATTAAAACCAAAGACTCAAATAATGATTAAAAATCCAACATAAAATTTGGTTTGAATTATATATTCAATGCAACCATGTAATTAATTCTTATTTTTATTAATTACTATTATATGCATTTTTTAGGTATCATACAAAATTATCCTTATTATATTTTAATGATTCGAAACAAACTTTTTAATAAAACGAAATTACATTTGAGTCAGCTGTAAAATTAACATAATAAATTAATTTTAAAAATTTTGTTTTAGAATAATTTTTTAAAACAAAAATTATAATAAACATTGATACGCATTATAATTTTTTAAATATTTTAAGTATCTAGAGAATTCTAAATTAAAAATAACGAAGATAAAATTTTTTTAAATTTATACATTAATAATATCTTATATTCGTAAGTAATATCTTTATAACCATCACTTTTTCGTTATTAAGTTAAAACATAAATAGTATCTTGATAACAGTATCTTGATAACTGAATTTCTTTTTCCAATATTGAGCATTGTAATATTATTATACTTGTTAGCTATTAATTTCTATTAACAATTATTTAGAGTCATCAACAATCGGAAGTTCGTTACACATTTAATTTTCGCCTCCATAAATTCTATACATGTATAATTACATTTAGAAAATATATAAAGAAATTATTTTATAATTGTTTATAATAATATTCTGAGTTAACAATACTTTCATCTTATTACATGAAACTTTAGAAGTAAATTTAAATTCTAATTATTAATAATTAATGAAGAGTTATTTGTATTTTAATTATTGTTTTAAAATGAAACTTTGTGCAATTGTAGTTACAATTATAATTATTATTATTAAAAGAAAATTATATTTTTTAATTATTATTACAGTATGTATGTCAATAAGAGTTGTATCAGATACTTACAAATAAAAAATTATAAAATAACAAGTTATCAATCTTAAAGTAATAAAGTATTTTAACTAAATATTAATATAAATTATAAAAAAGGTTACATTTTTATTTGATTGTAAGTTAAAGAACTTAATATAATTTAAGTATAACAGCACATATGAATGCATAAAATTATTAAAATAAATACAAAAATTATTGTTATAACGGAACTGATGAAGCCCTATTATTAATCCTTTTCGCTGGAGATTTTAAATGTGTAATTAACCATTTAGTCAAATTTGAATTATTAGTCTTGATGGAGAGTTTTAAAAAGATTTTATACCATTCATCATCAAACGTAAAATGACAGCCTAAAAATATTTAAAACGTTATATGAATTTTAATAGTATTGAAACTCTGTTAAAAAAATCAAATAGCATTCATTACCTTTTGTATATAATGTTTCTAGGGAACTAAAATTTCTATCCTCGGTATATACATAATAATAAAGAACCATACATAGAGCATTTTCTCCTGCTATCGTTCTTAATTCAGGATCTGCCCCTAAAATATTATTTATTTCTAATTATTTATATTTTCACTATAAATGCTTTAACGTAAACTTAATAATTTTGAACAGACGGAAATTAATATAATTATTTAAATTGACTTATAGTTTTAATACCTTTGTGAAGCATATATTCTATTAAGATATTATTCCCGTGGAAACAAACACGATGAAATGGCGTTAAGCCATCAGACAGCTTTACATTTATTAATTCTGGATAATTTGAAATAAATTCTATACATTTTAGTGAAATAAAAATATTTGTACAGTTCTAAAAAAAAATTTAATTACACTGGATTATTTATTAAAAATATATACCTATTGAATTTGGAATTTTCAGAATTATTTTCAAAACAAATATTAGTGAATGCAAAAGAAATTTAATGTAAATTGATATTTCACTTAATAAATCTACCTATATATCTTAAAAATAGACTATACTTTTTAAAATATTTGAAATTATATATAAATTATTTTATTTGAAATAAATTGTAAATGAGTGTTGTAAATGAATTCGTAATATAGCAATTGTATATTTACTTTTAAAAGCTAATTTAAATTTATAATTATTGTATAATTTCATACAATATTCCTTTACTATGAATTTTATTAAAAAGAGATTTTCAATTCAATTAAATCGAAGTAATTATTTTGGTTTCATAATAAAAGTTAAAATTTTTATTGAGCGTAAGAAAAATAATTAATGTAACTTTTATGAATTTAAAATCTCTATTAATATTGTCAGTGATCTAAGTATAGTAAATAATACTTCTATAAATATCTAATATAATTTTTCTAAAACTCGATAAATTCAATTACACTATTTTTAAAATCTAACATATCAAAACATAATATTTCTTGTCTAAAATTCGTAGTAGTAAATATTTTAATATTTAGTCTAATATTCCATTATAATTTTCTTCATTATCTGATTTAAAGTTCTTTTCCATCAAAATATTTATCATATTTTATTATTAGAGCACACATGTAATGTACGACGTGATCGATACTCTATCGTTTTAATATCTAAAATAATCTTATTATTTTTTATATCTGTTGATCTATGTTAAAACATAGATTTCGAAAACCGAATGACGATTACATTAGTTTCTAAACTACATAATTATTACATAAAAGTAAAAAATAGCAAAAAACGGAAAAAATATTTTATTTTTATTCTTATACCGATGACATTTTTATAATATTAACAGGAATATTCCATCTACAAAAGATAAATTATTAATACAAAAATTTAAAAAAAAACAGTTATAACTAACACAAAATTAAAATACGTGAATATGAAAATTCATATATTTTGATAACTCTCTAAAGAATTAAATATATTTTATCAAAGGATGCAATAGATTATTCGAAAACCTAGTTATCATACTTTTCAAATATTTTTTCATTATAGTATTGGGTGGTGTAGTTTGGGGCATTATAGTTCATTAGTATATTATCATAAAATAAATTATAATTCAACAACTATATGGAAATTCAACAATTTAATAGTTAATTATCTTTTTAATATTATATAGTTAAAACGTTTTTAAAAAATTTAAACATCAAACTATTATTTAAACAAATTAATAAATCAATTTCAAATGTTAATTTTTTAATTTTATTTACAAAATAACTTTATCATTTCACGTTTATTGTTTGAACATTCAGATACTTCTATGTTTAGATAACTTCATAGCAAATATAAATATACATCTATTTTTTAAATATAGATTGTATATAATACTAGTGGATTCACCTATTTTTGATAAAAGAATTTTCAATAATCTAAATATTATTTTTACAGTGTAAATATTCCATAAAATTAAGTAAATGTATCTTAATTAAAGTAAAACATTTAACATAGATGAGATTTTATCAAGTAATAGCAATAAACTATAAAATATTTAATATAAAATTATTAATATTGCGGTTATCATCATAAGTTGAAATTATTTTTATTAGGTTTTTTCATGAAAAAATATTCTAATTTTTTTTTTTTGAGAGCATTAATAAACATTAATGAAACTTATAGACTTTAAAACGTGAATCTATTTATATAAAATTTGTTTAATAGTTAGTTTTACATACTGACCTTGGCGTGTATTACTTTATTATTACTAATAATACTTACATTACATAAAGTATGAAGTTCATTTAATATTTTATTATAGTTGAAACTTTCAGATTTTGATGTTTCAATGTACTTTTGAATATTATTTTTTTTTATAATTTTCTTATTATAAGTTATATTGTTATCAGTATTGTCTAAAATATTTAAATACTTTTTATGTAAATATTTAACAATACAATATTTAATCAGAATTAACAAAAATATTTATTTTAATATTTTTATATAAATAAAACCTTTTATTTTATAAAACATGTATAATCCAGCACCAATTATTATAAAAAGTGTACACACAATTATTCCTACCATTTCTAAATGGATGTCCATTAGAAATAATAACGAATTTTGCTTAATAGTTTTAAGTATATCACTAATTGATGAACTGTTTGTTAATACTACGATTTGTCTTCTCATTATGATATAATGTGATTTTATAAATCTTAACTGTTTATATTTTTATATATAGTATACGATTTTTTTAAATCTAAAATAAACATTTTTTTTTAATACATATATTCTACATGATTAGGTAATCTAAAAACATTATATGGATAAAATAGTATCTTATTTATTATTTAACTTATATTATAATATTAAACACACAATATATTTTTTATTGTTTAATACTACAAGATTTTAAAGCAACTTACTTTGAAACAGATATAAACAGGAAAAATCCGTAATAATTTTAACATAGTACTGTTTTAAAATTATTTTATCTGAGGATCTTTTTAAGAATTCATTGTGAGATTTTAAATACTAGATTATAGTTTAATTACTTATTTCGAATTTATTATAATAATTTAAAAATTTGATTCTTTTTTAATTTGAAATATTTCTATTACATTATTTTCAATTATATTCAAATTAATTTGTGACAAAATTTAATTATTCAAAAGGAGTTTAAAAATAAAGTTTAAAAATAAAATTATTTATTTAATATTAAAAATATTAAATAAATTATTAATTCAGCGATTATAAATTATTCCACATTAAATATTTTTGTAAATCAGATTTAGTAGATCGGTAATTAATTTCAGACTAGTCTAATGTACAATTGTGATAACATAAATTCATTTTAAAAATCTTGTCTTACTCTGAGCGTGAATAACTTTTATAAGAAATATTAAAGTCATTTGAATAAAATTTTTGAAATTATGAAATTGCTGGAACATTTATATATCAATATGCAGTAATATATGTAAATACGCGCTAGCGTGCATTTATACAATACATTTTAAAAATATTTTCAAATGTTCATTTTCAAGGAAGCTGCGAGACAAGGTTTAATAAATAGTTTATTCACCTTTACAGAATTAATTGAATAATCTTACCTTTATTGAATTTTAGATAATATTGGGCACCTACTTCAAAAAATGTTAGATATTTTTTATTTCTCTTGTATAATAAATTTATAATAGATTTATCTTCTAACTTTCTCACTTTTTATAATTAACCTCTAGTCCAATTGAACATTTATGTTTAATAAAGATTTAATAAATTTATAATTATATTTTTAAAAAGACTTGATTTTTATGACTTACGCTAAAGACTAGTAAAGAACTAGTCAGCTAGTAAAGAAAATTTATAGAACATGTAGAGTTCGTTTATATTATACAGAATTGACGTTTCCTTACGTCATTTTCCGAACTTAAATTAACTGGTTTACTTAATGAAACAAACTTTATTTCCAATGAATAATTTATTTAATTTCGTCAGATAAAAAAAATTATTTATTATTTACAATAATTAATATTCAAACATTTTATAATTATAAAGTTAAATCTGTTATTTTTCAGATTATATACCACAACACTTAATAATTAACTTAATAAGTAAATGCCACGACTACGATTGTATTTTTATACTAATTCAGTCAACAAGTATTTGTATCATTTTAGGAACTGAATTTGTGCCATTTACATCCATAAAAATGTGAGAATTACGTGAATTAATGAACATAGATAAAGTGTAATAGGTTATATTTTATGACTACTTGTTATTCAAACATAATTTAAAAATATGGTTAATACTGGACTATTAATATTGACAAATCCATCAAAAGTGGGAAAATTATTACCAATTATTAAAAATCATGTATTAAAAACACTTTATATTCAATATTTTCCTGAAAAAAATATTCTTATTTCTAATACCTATTCATTGACATCAGTAAAACTTAAAGGTCCTCGTTATTCTGAAATTGTAGCAAATATTTATACATTTGCATCCAGATATTCCAGCTGCTTAGATATTAGAGTATTATTATCAAATTTAAAGAATCCTAATGTATCTATTATACATACAAAATGTCCAGTGGAACTAGTTATTTTTGATCAAACGTATAACAATAATGAGGCAAATACTTTTATGCAAGATTGTTTGTCTAATACATCGATGGGTTGTAAATTTATAACATTCGATGAAAAAGAACAAGCAAATAGTTATAATGAAACTAATACACATAATGGAATTGAAGACAAAATGTATAAAAACGTTGTCCTTGGAGGAACTTTTGATAGATTACATAATGGCCATAAAATATTTTTAAGTGAAGCCATTCTTTATTGTACTGAAAAATTAACAGTGGGTGTTACAGATACAAATATGGTGCAAAGTAATATATATCCTTTGTTTTTTAGTGAAATATAATAATCCCATTATAAATTTGTAAAAATCTTATTATTGTAATTTTCAGAAAAAATTTTATGGGAATTAATAGAACCATGTTCAAAACGTATAGCTTCTTTGAAAGATTTTTGTGAAGATGTTGATCCTTCTTTGACTTTCAATTTTGTACCGATTAATGATATGTATGGACCATCAACTGAAGATCCAATATTAGACATGATTTTAGTAAGTGCAGAAACTATAAAAGGTGGAGAAATGGTTAATGAGAAACGTATACAAAATAAGCTAAAACGGTTAGATATTCATGTCATAAAATTGGCTGTAGATGAAAATCGTGAAAAACATGAAAAACCAAAAATTAGTTCTAGCAATTATAGAATGCGTTTATTAGGTACAAGACTACAGCAGCCTGTAAGTACATTTGAAGAAAATGTTATAATCTGTAATTTACTAATTAGAATGATTTCTTTAAAATGTTTATTTACGTATAAATAAATAGTATTATATTACAGAATATAGATGATAAACCTATAAGACCATATATAATTGGATTAACAGGTGGTATAGGTAGTGGTAAATCAAGCATAGCTGAAAAAACAGAAAAATTAGGTGCTGGACGTATTGATTGTGATTTAGTTGCACATTCTCTTTACGCACCTGGAATGAAGGGTCATAATTTAATTGTTGAATCATTTGGATCAATATATGTAGGGCCAGATGGTCAAATAGATAGAAGAGCATTGGGTAATTTAGTCTTTAATGATGAGGTATGTAAACAGTAATGAAATATATAATTAATTATTAAAAAAAAAAGTTACTAACAAAAGCTTTTCTCAGAATGAATTAAAAAAACTGAATAAACTAATGTGGCCTGTTATACTTGAAGAAACTAAGAATAAAGTTAATAAATTGTATAAAGAAGGTTTCGATATAATAATTATAGAAGCAGCTATTTTAATTCAAGCAGGCTGGCAATCTATTTGTCATGAAGTTTGGACATGTATAATTCCACAAGAAGAGGTAAATGTAAGACATTATGATATTTTTTATTGTAATTATTGTAAATATATTATAATTTTTCAAGGCCATCAAAAGATTAGTGGAAAGAAATAAAATAAGCATAGAAGAAGCAAAAAAAAGAATTATAGTACAACATCCTAATATTAAACAAATCGAAAATGCTCATGTAGTTTTGTGTACTTTGTGGAGTCACGAAATTTCACAGCAGCAAATTCAGAAGGCTTGGAATGAAATTGTAAAAGAGTTAGAAAAATATCCGAAAGACTAATATATTTATAGATTTTTTTTTTAATAAAAAATATCGTAGGGGTTAAATATTTGCGGTTAATGTTTATTATATTTTAATGGTTAAAAAGAAAAATATTTTATCTTTATTCTTTACATATTAAATATTTTGTAAATGCAGTTTTGATCATCAATCCAATAATTATAAAACTGTTGTAATAAGCTAATCACTAGTCAGTTACATTTTAAATAAATTAGGTTTTTACAAATTAAAAATATAACTAAATTAATTTATAAACGATTTCTAATATTGAATTTTATCAAATTATAATTACTACAAACCTCAGTTATAGATACATGTATTTTTATATTCATTTTACAAGTTGTATGTAACCTTTCTTTATGAATGAATTTTGTGCTAATCTTGTATAGAATACATTTTTAATTTTATTAAATAATATTGGATTAGAATAGTAAAAACTCGTTTACTTTATCAGTTAGTTTTTTTTTCTAAAATATATTTCTCAATTTATTACTTGTTTATCATCCATACTTCAATTATTCTCATTTAAATAATATATTTTATAAATTTACTTTAATACTTTTTAGTAATTTTACATATAAATTTACGAATATGCCATTTAATATATTCTTGTAAATACTTATAAATTTAATATTAAATACTATTCATATTTAATCATTTATTATTCCTCTACGTCTAAAGATATCAAACATTATTGCTTATTAATTTGAATAACTTAATAAACCTTGCATAATAAATAATCGAAAATATTAAATTATCATTCTAAAACAATTTTCAAAATAATATATTACCCATGTCTATATATTACATCTTGTATTTTATATATGGAAGTCAAATATAAAATGCTATTATATCAATGTTAAAAATTATCAATCATTCAATTGTTTTGATTTCTTAATCTACATAGATGTGTATATATATTATTGTTTTGATTTAAAGACAATGAAATTGAAATGTTCTGTATAGTATTCAATATATCTAACTGAGTACTCAATTACATATGATATGTAGACAGCAGTTATCCAAAAGTTTCTGTAAACACGTTATTACTAATATAAAGATAGAATTTTAATTAAAAATTATATTCATTTTCAAGTAAAACTACTTAAAACTATTATTAAAAAATTATTTTTACTCTGTCAAAGCGAATACAATACAATATATTTCTATAGTAGTTATATTATATAAACATATTTAATAAATTACAAATACAATAATGCTTATGTTACAAAATTTTCTTTAAATTAATTTAAAGAAAATAAATATCGATTAATATTATTGTAGTACACTAAAAATATTTTACAATCTCAACTTTGCATTATCTGTGTCATAAGAATGTTGATGCTTGTAAAAGCACTGGTGCATGATACAAATTATTTTAGATACTGTACTACCTTTGCTCTAAAAATTTTTAATTTTATTGAAAAATCAATTTACTTATAATCTCAAATAAATGTTTTTAATTAAAGTTTTTTTTACCTAGAAGTTTTTAACATTAAGATTAAAATGAACACAATTTAACAAAACTATAGGAATATTTTTTTAAATATTAACAATAATTGATAGATTAAACAATATTTTATGACTGCATAGGTTAATATAAAAAAAGATAATAAAAAAATCTGTTAGGGATAAACATTAAAGTTGTAAAATCTATATTAAAATTGTATTACATTTAGAAAGGTTATTTTGGTATTTTATTTAAAATTTCAAATTATTTTAAATTGATATACAAAAATATTAAAATAATAATCATTATTCTATTTTGAATTTTTTAATAATGTTAACAAAGAATTATGTGTCTTTTTAAAATAATTTGTAATATCAATAATAATATAAATAATCATTAAATTTTGTTACAAATATGGTTTATTTCAAATAACTTGCATTAAATAATTTTTTAGGTACAAAGATTATACCTAAATATGAAAGTAAAGTCTATTATCTGTTTAGATCATAATAATACTATTCCAATTTTATGTGGATTTGATTGAAACAATCATCATAATGTAAAATATTTGGAATATAGTCAAACTTGTTTACCTATAAGGTGCTTAAGATATAGTAAATAAAACTATCTTTTCAAGATAAAATAATAGATATACATATTACAAATATAAAAATGTTTACAATTTTGATTTAGAACTGCATTTATGTAATATAAATATTATGATTTGTTATTTTTTAATTGTCAATTCTATTACGCAAAATGTATTTGTCTAAATTAAAATGTAGTTAACATTAGAAATCTTTAACCCATATTTACATCTTCTTCCTTTTCCTCTGGGTAAACAAGGTTGAACAAAGCATGTAATGCCGTTTTTGCTGCAATTTTTTTGGCATCTTTCTTATTTTTTGCTAAAGCAAAATAAATATATACATAAATAAACTTATAAATAATAAAGATGTGTAAACATTAAAATTCGATTGATAAAACGTACCAGTGCCAGTATATTCTTGATCATCGATTTCAACAGCAAGTGTAAATGTAGTATTAGGGGGATTACCAATACGACTGATTTCAGTATATGTAAGTCCGGGTCGCATTTGATTTAACAACATAACTGGATGAATTGTAGTGGCATTTGGTGGTAATTCTTTTTGTACTATACCTTTATTATTTTCCTTTTTAATCTTGCCAGGAGCTGAACCGGCTCGCGGTACAGGAACAACGGTTCCTTGATTTTGCCATTCAAGGAACAATTTATACAAGGCGAAACTTGCTAGTGAACGCCATGGAATTTCATCAGGTTCTTCCGGACTCGTTTCCATATGGTGGTTTATTTCACCGTCTTTATTGTCCGAAGATTCGCACGCGGTATTATTTGCTGCAGCTCCTTCAACTTCTGCATCAAGACGAGCCTTCATAGCTGCTGCAGTCATTTTTTCCAAGAGCAAACTTTTCAAAGCATTTTCAGCAGCATTTTGACGAGCTAACGGTTTAGAAACTCCTTGGCCAATGTAGATTTTACCGTCGATCTATTGAACAAAAGAGGTGAAAGAAAATATCAGCAAATTATTATACGTAGTATAATTTGTTAGAATTATACTTTCGTAAAAAGCCAGTTTTACCTCAGCGTGTACCAAGAATAAAGAATTTGGCATCGATGGTTGCGTTTCAGGAAAGGTGAATTGGACGCCCGTCTTCATTTCATTTAAAACCATAATCGCATTTTTTGGTTGTAATGTCTTTCTTAAACGCTGATTCATTCGCAATCGTTTTAACTTTCTATCCATTTTTACTGAAAAGTCAAATCAAGAGCTAATAATGACAAGCAATTTTATTAAATATGACATTTAAAATTCATCTCAACATTTTTCAGAATTAAATTTCACATTGATTAGATTACCATCAAGCTCAACGGTATTATCGCCGGAGAATATAGGCAAAATTCATAATCTTCGAATTTGCGCAGTGAATTGTCATCATTATAATAATATGGAATTTGACAAATTTACAAGTTGCCTCTTCTTCAATAAATTATACTAAATATTAAATATTACATACAAAAATGTATCAATAAATCTACTTACGGCCTGGAGTTTTGCGTTTCCATTTCGGTAGTTCTGGAATTTCACTCTTAATTTTTATACTTTGATTATCAACATCAGTGGAACCCAATCCGTTATTATTTTGTTGTGATTGCTGCTGTTCGATGTTCGTCGAATTTTGACTATAAGATTGACTTTGTCCTTGAGTTTGGCCTTGGATCTGGACTGGGATCGACGAACCAGGGCTCGGACTAACTTGGACAAGGATATTATTACTTTTCAAAATGGGCTTAAGCCTTTGATTTTGTGATGTTCCTGATTGCAACTGTTGCGGTTGATTCTGTTGCTGTTGCTTTAGTTGTAATTGATGCTGTTGTTGTTGTTGTTGTTGTTGTTGTTGCTGCTGCTGTAGTATAGATTGTTGTATATTCCTCGCCGGTTGTTGCTGTTGCTGCTGCTGCTGGGACTGCGTTTGCTGTTGCGGTTGTTGCTGTTGCGAGGACGTTTTGTACGATACGTTGTTGCCAGGCTTATAGGCATTCTGCTGATTCTGGTTACTACCCTGATAATTTCCTTGCTGATTGTACTAAAAACATAGGGAGGGATGCCGCTACACAAGGAACCTCGACGGTTGTGCCATCCCACCAAGGCCCAGCATCACATCTGCATTTCAGCAGCAATTCTATCGTTACCCCCATAGTATTTTACCAGCCGATTTCCCTCTAACTGCGGCCTACTTTTCAACTCATGACCGAGCCTAGTTTATCTGATTACGCAAAAGAAATTTTCATAGTCATGTACAACGCTTCTACCAACTGAATGTATCAAATGAACAGACTGAATATTCATACATCTCAGTAACTAGAACGCGTGTATTTCGTTAACTTGGTTAGGTACGAGTTCAGCACGAATTACTCAGGGAATGGCTTATGGTTTTATTTGCTATGTGGGAAACTGGCGAACTTGCCCTTGGCGGAACACACCTCCTCGGTATTGTTGTATAGCTACTAGAGCCTGCGATGCAGGAATGGGAGATGGGGATCACTAATTAGTACATGCAAGAATGATCCCTTTTCATGTTTACTCATACAATTGATAATTGGAGCAAAGTACTTTTATCAGAAGCTTATTAAACACCTTTATTGTATTAAAAAGAATTTACAAATATAATTACAATTTATTTCAACATTCTTATGAATTTGGAATGATAAAATTTATAAAATTCCAATTAACAAATGCATACATTGTATTTTTATAACAATAATTAATTAAAAATAATTTTTATTCATATCGGTATAAAACTTTCCTACAATTTTTATTCAGTATTTTTATGAAAATTATATTACAATATGGAACGTAAAACTAAATTAAAGTCCATCAAATTTTATTACAACATGGTGGTCATAATATATACTATTATTTCATTTTACAATGAAATTAATATCTTATTTAAGTTATTTAATATATTAAACATGCTTTTGAATAAAAAACTCTAAGATAATAAAAAAAATTAGAATCATTTTAAAATTGTTTCAGATGAAATGTAAAATTTTACCTACTTCTTTTCATATAAATTTATTGTAATAGAAAGAAATTAAAAGATTTCCGTTTATAATTTTAGTATGTTTTTATAAAAAATTTATAAATAAAAAAAATTAAATGTCAAGAAATAGAAGTGACTTTTTGCAATTTAATGTTTCATGTTTTGTAATTTACTTGATACTTTTGCTTTTTTTGTACACATATACTGAATGAATTGACAGAAAAAAGAATCAAGAATGAATTATTAAAGATCTTTTATGATTAAAAATATTTTTATTACTTGAGACTATAACAAAAAAATATAATTAACAAATTTCTAAATTTTTATCTATACTGTACTTGAATAATATTTAAATTATATATTGCATAAATTGTTATTTCTTATAATTTTTTGCATTTATTGATATAATCTGTGTGCATTCATTAAAATGAATAATTATAATATTTAGAAATAACAAAGATATTATAATAAAATTTTTGATACAAATTTCAATCTAATTTGCTTTAACTGTAAATTGTTTTTATTTTTAACTATAAATTGATCTTCAAAATAAAGTTATATTTAAAATATTTATACTATATATAGAAACAAATATTTATAATAATTTTTTCCATAGATTTAAACGATGAATAAACAATCTCCTTTCAGGTTGAAGTAAAAATGATTAAGGATAATACATTATACATGCATTATTCTCCATATAATAATATATTATGTCCAAAATATTGTGATAATAAAAATATTTTAAACGTTCATAAGTAGTATTATTATAATAAATGATGATTTGTTATATACTTATTATGTAAATTTATTTATTTGTAAATGTACTAATTCCAGTCTTCTGCTTTCTTAATTGAATAACCACCATGTGTAAGCTTACTAATTTTTTGTTACTAGTATTAAGTTATATTACTTATATGGCATATAAATAATAAATTACGTAATATATTAGAATGATGCTGTATATAATTTTATTGGGATTCATAAAAAATTAATGTTATTAAATGATATAAAGAACCATTTTAATTTTAACCAAAAATAATCGAGGTTAGAATAAATTAAAAATAAATGTAACGAACTTACAGAAGTTTGTCCTGCATATGAAGACTGCTGATTCGTAGTACAAACAGATTGACTTCTTGTTGAAGTGCCTATAAATTAAAAATATTTATTATGATCTGTTAAATAAATACTATTTAATTAAAATACAAATGATAATTTAAAATTAAATATAATGAAATCAATGAATTAAATATATCAATAATATATCAATAATACATCAATAAGTATAAATCAGTTATTTTTTAATTTAAGTTTTGAACATAGTCAAAACTTTAATGGGCAATAGAAATATAATGTGCAATAGGGACAATAGAGTATGGTACTAGAAAATTGTTATCAATAGACTAACAATTAAAAATTTATAAAATAATTTACAAAGCATGACTATTTATTGTAAACAAATTTATTATAATAAATTTTGATTATTTAAATATTATTAATTTAATGCTTGGTCTTATACAATTAAAAATTTTAAATCGTAGAAATAACTACATCATTGAACTGTACTATTTCTTTTCAATGAGAAAAATAATTAATAACGTAAAGTACTACAAAATCATAATGTAATGGAAGATCGTTCTTGATGTATTAGTGATTAGACGCGACGCCATTTTTGAAGACCGGTATTGATTTTTATTTCGATAGGTTAAACAATTTTATTTTAATAAAACGTGGATACAATAAAAAAAGTTTGGAGCATGAAAAAAGTTGTAAAATGCAACAACAATAAAGGAATCTATCCCAAAAAATAAATGTAAAATTGAAGCACATAGAAAAGTAACTCTTACCCCCAGAAAAATTTTGTTTTTGTCTACTTCTTGTATACATTTTAAGGGTTTTTCACAAGACACTTACTGGGGAAAGATAACTCTTACTAAATCTCAAAATGATGGAAGAAGCGCCGACAAACTTTCTTTGAATGAACAAATCAAACAGGAAATCTTAATTTTTGTAAACTCGGATTTGCAGATCTGTTCATAAAAATTGCACAGAATGAAAGGTAAATAAAATAGTATCACTACAAGTTTTAAAAGTTAGTCGTTAATTCAGCAATAGGAAAATAATATTAAGCCTCTACAAAAATAATAATTTCTCATAGTTCTCGAAAAAATTTTCTCGATACTGCATAAACTACAGGAAATCATGATCCGCAATACATACCAACATTTATTTTAGTATCATGGCTTAAAGCTTCGAGCCTGCGTTTTAACAGTGGCGGCCATAGTCTTATCTTATACGTAATTTCGAAATTTTAAATATTTAAATTTACCTATTAATTCATTTTTTATATTAACATCAAAAATTAGACTATAAACAATAATATTTCGATCACATTTGCAAAAATAAATAATAAAGCACAATAGTAAATATAAAAATTAAAACAATAGAGAAGATAAATCGAATTAAGATGTTTTAAAAAAAAGAAGAAGAATAATGCCTAATATTATTATTTTAAAATGTACAATTTTTTAACTCTATAAATGAAAGCTTTATACAGTTTAAATTATAAAGTTTAAATAATCAAAGTACGTTTAATTTTTCATAAAATTATCAATAAAGTAAATATTATTAGAGAATGAACCACGCTCACAATGTGAATAGTCGTAATGCGATCTTTGAGAAAATGAGGGAAAAAAAAAGATCATAAACCGATAGAAAATTTAGAACTTAGAAGAATTGGTCTCAAATCCAAGACGATATATATATATATATATAGAGAGAGAGAGAGAGAGAGAGAGAGAGAGAGAGAGAGAGAGAGAGAGAGAGAGAGAGAGAGACAGAGAGACAGAGTATTATCTTTCCCTGTTATTCTTTGTCTGAAAGAACCCCTGTTATTATTTGAATGAAGGTAGGCTACTAATACCAGTCCAATGTAAAAAATCATTAAAGGATTTTATATTACAAAAATAATATCAATAATATCAGTACTATTAGCTATTAAAATATCAAGGCGTCGTCTCTTACAGGCTCGCAATGTGCACACCTAGGATACACCACATTACCTATACAATACGTACGTGCGGAAGTGATCGTGAGGGAATCAGCAATAAGTGAGACAATAATTCACTTTACTATACTGCCAAGTAATCCATGGAACCACCTCACTGATAGGTTTGGCGGTTCACGTTCTATGAGTATACCGTTTCCACTTGTCTTACCAGTCGAGCTCGGATAATTGCCTGAACTGCATTATAGCTTAAACGTGCTTAATATTCTTCTTACATAAAAGTTTAGGGTAGCTAAACTTTTTCTCCTGGACCAGAAAATATATAGCGCTAACTGATTTAATAATTTAATTATCCGCAAACCGCAAATTCTCCAATATCCCTATGTGCTCGATGTTTTAAACAAATATATTGATAGAGGAAATGGTTAAATAAATACTGCCTTTAGCGTTTTATTCAGCGCGCTCCTACTGTCGAGAAGTCCGGTCGAACAATGCCTCCGAGTCTGTATAGTCGTTTAGAAAAGGTGAGACTAACCAAGACTTCAGCGCAAAAAAGCCCCAACATCGAAAATGCAGGTGGCGGATTAAGACCGCGAATTACTTATGTTCTTACTTGTTAGATCTAACACTGTTAGATCTAACACTGTGGGAACGAGGAAAATCTAAACATATAATTCATCACATATTAGCGACGTCATTGTCTTCGCTCTTACTAATCTAATTCTTGTTAATCGCTTTCTTCAAAATTTCTCATGCTTGCACATTTGACTCGATACATTTAGTTAATTCTCATATATAAACTTATGTTTGCTAGGAATTATATAACATTTCATATGCACCGAGCTATTGTTTATAGATATTTAAAAACATCATCATTAACATTGTCCTTATTTTTTCTTCTACATCGGAAAGAACGTCTTCGTGTTTTCCGGGAAGAAAAACATCACGGATGCACCTCTTTATGTATTGAGATCATTACGTTATTCTCAAGGGTACACAGTCACAAATTAAATATTATTACATATTAATTTAATATTTATAAATATTCATTTAACATCAATTATTGCAATGCATAATTTCTTATTTTATCAAAATTAGGATATAATTTAAGTTTTTGCATGTTTGAAACTGAATACACCGTGAGTTCGTAAGTATGATATTAAAAGTCTATAAAAATATTTACTTTTCTTCTATATTTTAGTGAATAGATATTACTGATTCTTTTTTATGTACTTCTTTATAAGAAATTATAATAATTAAAGTTTTACTTGAACGAACAAATACTTTTTTATTATTTTCATATTTACAGATTTATTTTATATACGTATTTCCATCTTGATGAATATATATATATATATATATATATATATGTGTGTGTGTGTGTGTGTGTGTGTGTGTGTCAAATAATATATTTTATCAGGTTAACAATTTATCCGCTACTTGAATGAAATTTATGTTGAGTTTGGTCGGGAGGGACGGAAAGGATAAATAAAACTCGCTGATTCTTATAGTGCTTAAAATTGAAGATATTTATTAATTCCTAATCGCGGCGAGACGTAAAAAAACCTCCTTCGCTTGGAAGGTGGAAAAAGTCCCGCACGCAACAACAATAACGTAAAAATATATTACAAATGCGCGGGTATCGCAAGTTGCACGCAGGAGAGCTCACGCGGATAATTTCGATTTGACTTACTGCCAGGTGGACTTTTACACCGTGGCGTCGATACGTCGGGGACTCCACACAGTTCAGATGATCTGGCTGATCGACCTATGTGTGAGTGCGGACACCGGGTCGTCTCCACCTCTTGGAGACGAGACCTGATCGCGAGGACCTCACTTCACTCACACACTTTTTTTAGCTCTCGTCCCGTTGATCGATCACCGGGAGATGCTAGACCTCTCCTAGGGAAGTTCCAATTTTTCCCCCTGGAGTTGTTGCGAGCACTCTATCACTCGCACTCACCCAAAAATCCGACACAACACGACGCTCCTCTCGTTGGCCAACACTGGTTCCTCTCGTTCCTTATCAAACTCTGGGCATTAAAACGAGCCCCCTTTTTTAATCACCAAGGACCTTTAATTCGCGATCTTTAAATTATAGACCCTTTAAACATTAAATACTTATCTTGAAATATCAAAATAACGTGTACTCTTGTAATATCAAAATATCGTGTACGAACTAAGAACTCATCGCTTCCAGCTTGACAATGTGCACACCTTTTTGTTCTTAATAATGAGACTGAGCCTCGCTTATTTTAGTTTTTCTTATCGAACCTCTCATTGAGGTCCTCCATACTTAAAGTTTTTATGGGACCAGCACTGGTGGATGGGGGGAGCAGAGTTTGCTTGTTTACCTATCACAACACACAAGTATCGAACTTAGATAGATTAGAATGAAATAGAATAGTACAGAAAAATATATACATTTATATATATATACCCTTTTCTCTCCTCCTCCTACTGTTCGAGACCATGAGTGATCGAGTGATCGCCTTTTGTTTGCGTAGTAAATAATATTAGTTCTTCGTTAAGCCGCCCAAGAGCGGCGGTCAAGCGACAATTAAATAATGTAGCGCGCTCAGTTCAGTTGTTCGTTAGTTTTTAGAAGAGTGAGCGTGATACCTCATTTTGGAGTAATCGAGCCCTTAATAATCCGTATGATAAAACGGTGTGAATTGAGGCTGAAGTAAAGTACCGTGAGTGGAGGTACGGGACCGTCTGTACCTGATCCCGGATCGGACTGCGATCGAGAGGAACCGACTGGGTCTGTATGGGACTGTGTCACCTGGCCAGCCCCCTCCTTGGACGTACTGAGTCTGACGATCAATGCTAACTGGGGCATTCCTATTTGGTTATCCATCGTCGCGGCTGTACTGGGTTTGACGACCAAGTCTGACGGGAATTGTCTCAGCTGGTCAACCATCTCCTTGGACTACTAGGGCCGACGGTCAGGTCTGATTGGGCCGGTCCTTACCCTTTCGACAATCCTTCTCGTCGCGAATCTCATAAGTATACTAGTGAGCCAGCGGTAGACTAAGCATTAATTTAGTAAGCGTAAGCGCCTGGCCAGTAGCGCAAACTAGTTCGATATCTGCTTTTTCCTCCTTCTTTAGAGAAGGAGGTTTTTTTATGCTCTATTTAGGTGTAAATTAAATAAATAATATTCGTTCTGTTCAAACCAAGGTGTCATTTATTAGCGGCAACTTTATTCCCCGCCCTTTCCTGAACCTGTAGATAAAATTAAAATTAAAAGAAAAATTAAATTTACGGCCCCTACACCTACCTTGTCACACTCGAAGCCTCTTCACGGAGGTTTGATAAAACATTTAGCCCATCGTCGATTTCGTCTCCACTTTTAACGGGACTCCGGGCTATATTTTTTCGATTTACTCATCTCTCTCTCTCTCTCTCTCTCTCTCTCTCTCTCTCTCTCTCTCTCTCTCTCTCTCTCTCCCTTCTTTCTTCGATGTTCAGGTACGCGTAACGATGTAGTACAGGTAGTACGCGACGGAGGATCAGTATTCCTTGGTGTACATGAAGTGTAATAGCTCATTAATTTGTAGAAGTTTCGGTCCCGAAAATTGGGGAAGATTCATGAGTAAAAAGCGAAGTTCATTATTCTTATTTCAGTAACGAACAGGGAAGGTCGTAGGTATTCCGTTTTAGCATTTTCGGCGCACCGAGATACCTATAATAGTTGTATTGCGCCTAGGCATATTGGGCGTGATTGGGGTTTCGCGTAAAGTAAGAGAAGTATTGGATGGAAAGGGAGGTTTTGTAACGTTGCAGTTTTATATGTGTTCATTAGGCATGGAGTTGTGCACTCGGTCGTGTCCAATACTTCCGATTCGTGGTAAGGGATTGTGCAGCGTCAACTTGATCTGTGAATGAGTATACGTAACATCCTAGGCGATGATTTTCTGGGATTTGATCGGTGATCGGGCATATTTGCTACGGAATTGTATGTGCTGTAGCTCTTGGTATAAAGAAGGCCAGAAGGACATCCCTTTGCCCTCCAACTCCTAGCCATCCATCGCCGCGGCGATGACAAGGTATCAAGTAGGCCTACTGCTCGAGCAGAGTCCGATCTCTCAGTATGCGTCCGTATAGCAAAGTCAATTTACGATTAAATGTTAAAAGAAAGTTTAATGTCAGCATTATGCATATTATATATGTAATTAGTTAAATGAATAATTTAGAGAGTAAGAATAGTGATGTACACTTAAAGCATTGATATTTTTAGAAAACAATTTTTTTAATTTAAATTAAAACAAATACAATTAAATGTATTTTTATCTAAATGCGATTGGGAAACCTCCCTGAAATTCTCAGAAAAAATATTTATTTGTGCACATGATATCAATATTTTATAGTATTGTTATTTGCGGTATCAGGAATTGATAGAACAAGTAGACGAGGCGAGAGGCAAGATTGGAATAAACGCTTTCCGCCTTTTCTTTTTTTTTTTTTATTTAAGCAGACGTATTCACAGTTGAAGTCCCTTCCCGTCACCTCAGTTGCAGCCGAATCGTCTTCCCTTAGTCGGTCAGCGGAACGCTGTGCGAACGACAGTGCCGTCGCAACTTCCAATATGGCCCCGGCTTGAGGTTCGGCTACGCGTCGTCGTCGTAAATGTTCTGGTGTTGCGCTCCGTGCTTGCGCCGGTGCCCCCTCTGGACCTTTGGGTCCCTCTGCTCGGCACGTCCCTGTAGGATAGATGATGGTGTTGCCGGTGTCTCGCAAGCGTCGACTCCTAGTGCTCGTACTCGTCAGGTTGCAGCCTGTCTTGGGTTTAGTGTTCTCGTTTATGTCGCGGCTACTTCACCCTCTGATGCGTGATACCACGTATCCGCGGCTCGTCCTGTTCTTGGCTTGCAAATCCCTCGTGGTAGTCTCTTCACCCTCGGTCACTCGCGGCACGCGATGTAGGGTGAATAGAGAGTTACGAGTAGTCCACAGCAGATATTGGCGGCGTGAGCTCGCGTTGCTACGGTCGGGTTTGGTTCGATTCGCGTTACGTTTTACGTTTGTCTCGTTTCGCGTACCTTGTTGCGTAGCTGATTTCTCTTCGTGCTCTCAATCGCGTTCTTTTTTTCTTTTAACAATAATTTTGCGACTGTTTTCTCGCCTCTCTTGCGATCAAGTCACGGTCTACCTCCCCTGGCCCTCTGGCCGCCTTTTTGTCCTCCCCCCGATAGCCTTTTGTTTTTCCCAATCCCTACTTCACTATCCAGGTGTACTGGATGACTTTCCCTCCCTCCTTCGCCTGCTAGGTGACCGCCGTGTCTGTCCCCTCTTATCCTTCTTCTCATGCATCCTCCCCGCCGCCCGATTATCATTTGTCCCTTAGCGCATCGTATCGTCCGTGTGTCGTTGCTTTGTAGTATCTTTTGTTTGTAATTCATTGTAGTATCACCTCGTAGTACCATTCATCGTAATATCAACTCGTTCTAACATATATTGTAGTATCAACTCGTAGTATCATGCATCGTAGTATCGTCTCGTAGTATCATGTATTGTGGTCTCGTCTCGTAGTATCATTCGCCTTCGTTTTCCATCTGCTTCCGCGTATTCCCCTAGCCGTCAGTAACAAGTACTAATAAAATACGAAGAATAAAGGAAATATGAGGGAGACTATAAAAAGAATCAAATGAGTACGATAAACTAATTTATAAAAACTTTAAAGAATGTAGAAGTATAAAGCTAAGAAAGTATATCAGTTTAGTTTGAATCTGTTAAACTTTCAATGTCTTAAAATATAAAAACCAATTTTAATTAAAAAATAAATAACGCTTTTATATTTTCAGGATTTACAAACTACTAATGAAACATTCTATGAAAAAATTCATTTATAATTGCATTATAACTCAATCAAATTATTAAGATGACCTACATTATTTTAATATATTTATAACGTATGTATTTATATTATCTATTTTAAGAAAATTAAAAGATTGTTTGAAAATGGATTATTTATGTATGGCGCATACTATTGTTAAAAGAATTTTTAGCATACTAAGATATTTGTTGCTTTAGTTTTTTTTTAAAAGATCGGTAAATATGGCTTTAGTACAATTTTTATGATTCGTAATGGATTTGTAAATATTAAAATTCGTTATTACACGTGTATATAAAAAAATTCATTCATTTGATTACATAATAAGTTGTATATTCTTATATTACTACTTTAATTGTTATAGGCGTTATAGAGGTTTTTAATTCTTTTTTTTAATAAGAATATTTTATTGTAAAATACGTAATGTGTAAGATATATAAAAAGTAATAATAGAGCATTTGATCGGGAATACTTTAAATAGTTAATATAATAATATTAAGCACCAAGTAACACATTAATGATTCATGAAAAGGTATTCAAATTATATTTCGATAAATAAAGAATTTAAATAAAGCAAAGAATAAAATAATGTGAAAGTACATTCATATATACTTTTTATACAAAAATAATGTGAAATTTCATTCGTTATTTAATAATATAATATAAATATAAATTTATAATAATTAATAATAGAATAATTATTTTATTGTAATATATATCTATATATTACTGTAAATTCATTAAAAAAGTACTTGTTATAGAAATATTTAAGAAATAATAATAAATATAATATTAAAAAAAAGGTTAAGGTAAACACAAATGAATATAATTAAAAATTTCAATTATATTGTAATTTTTAATACGTTTTAAAATTTGGTCACAGTTTTTTATTTATTATATTAATAATATTAATTTACTAAATTATATTAATAATACTAAGAAATACTACTGATACAAATATATTATTTAATTGGAGAAACTAATAATTTTCAAATAAATACTGACTTTTTTCTGTTGAAACTGTTACTATTGTTAATGATATAACCAAACAATAGAATTGGAATGGATGTAAGTTCATCGTTATAATATCGAATGCTAATGCATTTTCTAAGCACTGAATTAATTTAAGATTAATTAAGATTAAATGAAATGAAAATATATAATGATTTTTTTTCATGCTTTAATATGGAAGCTTATAATTTATTATAATAATTGTGAACATTTTTATTTTAGATATTATAAATTATTTCGTTCTTGATTTAATTTGATTTTAATTTTCAGATTTTATACAATCGCATAATTTTTCTTACTTCTATTCTTCCGCTGTTTTTCGTCGTGTATGTTCTTTTTGGTTATATATATATATATATATATATATATATATATTCAGAACATTTGAGTTTATTCAGAGCTCTAAAAAATTCCGTGCATTTTAGTTTAAAGAAATATAAAATTTATTTTCAAAATAAAAGTAATCAATTAAATATAAATATGTATTTATTTAATTATATAAAAATTGAAGGGATAATATTTAAAATTTTTAGTATGTTGTTTGGACCCGTGATATAGAGAATCAAGCGATTGGGCCAACTCTATTCGTCAGCAGGCCTGGCCCCATAAAAGTTCAGGTATGGGGGATATCAAAGGGAGGTTTCACAGTAAAAAATCGTAAGAGCAAAAGGTAAACATCTTGAAAATAAAGAAGAGAATATCCTTCTCCAGTTTCAGCGCGATAAAGTCTTTGTTTCATAAAGACATGTTTAAAGTGATCGAGAGGATGTGATTTATCTTTCTGTCACATGAGCTGTTCAAAGTTTAAACTATAAACTTTTACGTGTATTTAAAAGTTTAAAGGTCCAGTATTCAATAGACCATGAATTAAAAAACTGATATTTAAAAGACGACGTTTGAAAGTCCGAGATGTTACGAATCGCGATAGTGTTGGCCCACGTTCGGTTATGCGTGGCATGTTTAAGTGGTTGGGTTGATCTCGGATGAAAGAGTGCTCGCATCAACTTCAGGCGGAAGAACTTGGACTTCGCTGGGAGACGTTTGGAAACTCCCGGTGGCCGATCATAAGAGAAAGAGAGAGAGAGAGAGAGAGAGAGAGAGAGAGAGAGAGAGAGAGAGAGAGAGAGTAATTTCCTCGCGGCTAGGTCAGGTCTGCGAGACATTGGAGACAACCCGTTGTCCGCACCCACACACGGATCGGTCATCCAGGACGTCCGAACTGGGTGGAGTTCGAGACGCACTGGTGTCACGACGAGAACTGCGAAAGCCCAGCTGACAGTGAGTCTAAATTCAAAGGATATTTTCGAAAGCTCCGTATTAAACAATAATTATAATAATACATGTCGCGGCGGTTAGTATTATAAATTTAGTTTAATTCAAAAAACAATACAATAAAAAACAACGACTTTCATTTTCGTTTCCTTCTATCCTAAAATAACTCAAGACAAAAATCAAATAGTGAATAAATGCTAAATACGTTATATATATAGAGTTAGTGATTAAATATATCTTTAAATAAAGTAAATTATATTTTTAATTGACAAAATATTTTAATGTTTTATAGAGAATTTGTGAAACAAAATTACTTATATTTATTATATTATGTTATTATTATATTTATTATATTTTATATTATTAATTTACTAAACAGTTTATTTTATATTCATTAATTTTTATAGTTGACATAATTGATTTAACATTGATATGTTCTTTTATTTCCATAGTTTTAATTAATATTCTATTTATATATTATGGTTTTACATGGTATTTCTCAAATATATTAATTGACTAATTATTTTTATAAGTTAGAAACAGTTCAGGGTTTAAACGATCTATGATTTATTAGTGACCGTTTAATTATAATGGAGTATCACAATGTTCATAAAATCACAATTGTACTTTCTTTTCCTTATAAATCATTATTAGTTCTTTTCATCCAAAACAAAATCCTCTCTTAAAATGACATATTTTTCTGTACTTTTAGCATAATTCCAATATTAATAGAATAAAATTATTTTCACATTTTTATAAATCTATTGATTAAATCAAATTTTTATAAACTTCCTATATAAATTATAATTCGTTCTTATTTAGTAAGAAAAGTATTTTAATCTAATGATATTTTTTTATTTGTAATAAAGATGTTAAGTTTCAACCTATTTTTAATATTTTATTGCGTCATATTAGGCAATAACGATAACTTTTATTTTTTCATATATTTAATAACTTTTAAAAACTCTACAATATATATATATATATTACAGATTACCGATACGTTTTGTAAAAATGAAAAATTTATTGCACAGCTTGATTTATATTCGTATATACTTGCAAAATGTATAATTCTAAAAACATAAATTATCAGAAAAATTAATTTTTTACATTAGAAATGTTCTTTTTTAACGTTTTTTAAGGTTTGAAGTCACTAATTATGAAAGAATCATACTTTAAATATATTTACAATTATTTTAAATATTTTTAAATTAGATATGGTAGAGAAAGAAAAAGAATTGGCGTAAATATAGTATTATATAAATATTAATTGAAATAACTTAAAATGTTAGAAATATAAACGAATATTTAATAATTAATATAATGTGTATCAGATAACTATCATAATTCTCTATAAAGTAATGAAAATTCAATGCAGTATGAGTAAAAGAGATATGTACAAACATAACTTTTGTGATATGAAATAGATTTCAGCGAGAAGCAACAATTCTAAAAAAGCTCAACAATGTTGGTCTTGAATCTCACAATTAGAGTATTCCGATCTACATAAAATATATATTTACTATTATTTCAAACTCATAAACGCATTGGAAATTACGTACTAGCTTAATGTTTAAATCAATTTATTATAAATAAAAAGGGAGCTGTTTTTTGCTTTTACATCGTTGACAGTTTTAAACATTTCAGTAGGTTTAAAATTTGAAAGTATTAATATAAATTGAACATTTTGACTTAAAGTTTAATATTAAAATATTAAAAATTTTAATGATTTATTATTAAAAAAGCTCACAAAATATAAATATATTGATTAGATAGTATTTATGCAAATTTCAATGACTCACTTATGCTACGTTACCCGTCATCACGAACATTTTCTAAGTATGATAATATTATTATAATAAGATTTATTTTCAATTATGAAAAACTTATCAATTTTATTATAAAATTTAGTACAAATGAATTTTTTTTTCATACTATCTATAATTACATAAATTATATAATACTATTGATTTTTAATTTGTTTTGTATGAATATGTGATAATTTAAATCTAATCTATATGTAAATAAATAGAGTCATGAAGTTTATTAGAAATAATTATTTTAATTTTAATATTTTATGAATAACAATATAGGATTCTATAATATAAAGTATTTTATATTTTTATCAACTCATATTATTATAGCGTAAATATTTTTATACTAAGTTGAAAATATATAGTTTTGAATACATTTTTTAACATAAATTTCTGATTATAAATATTAAAATTTTCTAAATGTTTCTTAAAAATGTTATATAATTTATCACTATAATTTTTTGATGTTTAGGTTACGATCATGCAAGTTGAATTTTATGTTTTCCTTAATCAATTCATTATACTGTGTAAGTAAGATTGTTTATTTAATTTTCATCTGAAAAATTCAAGTTTCTATTTTAAAATATATTAATAACAGTATTAATAATTTTGTAATTTATTCATTAGGTACGCAGTATAATTTTGTAAATTTGAAACCTTTAGTTGGTAATAATATTAATCTTGCAGAATATAATGAATTTTCATTTATTGTATCTATTATGCAGATCAAATTAGAAAATCCTGATCCGATACGAGATCATATTTGTGCAGGATCAATGATTTCTAGAAAAGATATTTTAACTTCCCAGCATTGTGTATCATTAGAAAATCCAGATGGGATAAAAGTGATTATAGGTTCAAATAATTTATATGAAGGTGATTCATATTACATATTTTGGTGGTTAATGTATGATCAATGGGCAATTGCGAAGGAAATAGAAATTGAATTTTTGGAAAACGACGTTGCGATAATACGTGTATGCTACATAAATTAAATATTACATTTTGTTAACAATTACGTTTATAAATTTACCTTCCTTTGAAGATAAAAAAAAATTGAATTTGGTATTTCAAGTAGAATATATTTTTTAGTTACTTCAACTTATACCTAGTAATATTCAACTGGCAGGTATTTCAGCATTACATAATTTTGATTTGTACGGAAGAACAGTAGTAACTGCGGGCTGGGGTTCTGAAAATAATACAGTAGCTAATTATTTATTACAATATGTAACATTAAGAGTTATATCAAGTAATGAATGTGAAAGAAGAATTCTGCCATTGTTGGGTTTTGAATCTTACGTTGAGGAAAGACAAGCTATTTGTACTATCAACGATCCATATGCACTATTATCCCGGGTATTATATTTTTGTTTTATCCTAATTTAAAACCACTACAAGTTTTTTAACATTACATTAATATTTATTTTATTTATCTTTATTTTTTATAATGATACTAGTATGTACAATATAGTATTCATACACTTATATATGTATTGAAAAAAACGTTCTACTTTTAAATATATTTATTAAACACGTAAAAATATTTTTAATATATTTTCAATCATATTTATTTTATTATATGCAGTATTTATAGTGTGAGTGATCTTGTAATTATAATCCAACAACATAAAAATTGATAATATTCGCTAATATATAAAAAATTATCATAATATATAAATATTCGGAATTACCGAGCAGGGAGTAAGGGAAATATATTTTAGTATAAAGATTACTCTATCTTTATACGGCAATTGTAAGTGAAGAAAACTCGATTGAACATGAACAAATCCGGGCCATATTCTCAATATTTTCGCAATCGATCTATCAAGTTTCTAGTATGCTATATTTATGACTTCGAAAAAATCACACATTGTCTTTCGGCAATACAAACTCCACTCGGAACGTCTACCCTAGTGTTCGAGCAACCCACGCTCTTGTCGATCAAGAGTATTCACGGAGATAGACCTTCCATCATGACTCCCGAAAATCTTCAAGTAGTAGGGTTATTTGTTATATATTGACAATAAATATAGATAGATCCGCTTTTTTCCGTTCAATTAGAAGGTATTTTTATACCTCATGTCAAGGTTTTTTCCTTCTTTGAAGAAAGTAGAATGTTTTATCTCTTTGTATCAATAAATATTTATTTATTTAACTTTAATGAATGATGTCATCATTAATATTCTCATAACTCTTCTTATTTTTATTTAATAATAATAATAATTAATAATTAAGCATTTACGATCAATATCGTGAACTATAAAAGGTTATTTATAATAATTTTTATTTTAAATTCATAAAAAATCTGCTGCTTCCTTTTTAAGTAAATAAAAAGTATTAAGTTGTTATCAAAACTGAATATACTTAATTTCATGTTTTTTTTAAACCTGTGATACGAACATTAATTTTTAGGGAGATAGCGGTGGTCCACTTTTGACCGAAAATAAAATAGTTGCTATTAATAGAGGAATTTGTCCAGAAATAGCATTAGGCGATCCTAATGTTGTAAACTATCACATAGGAATTGACTATTACAGACAGTTCATCTTGGAACTCAAATATTTCACAACTACATAAAGAATATGTAATATTGATTTATACTAAAAAATTTTTAATTACATTATAAGTTAAAAAACTTCTTATAACTTATATTTCTATGTTTTTAGATTTTGTTAATTCTCATGCAATACATGTAGTCGATATATATGAAAATTAAAAGTTTTTCCAATGATTCGAAATAATAAATTATGTCACAGATCAGCATTCCCAAGAAGAGTAATATAAGGCTTGCATATTCCTGTATTAATACATAATATTAAATATATAAGATTAGAAGCTTTCTTATTAAATAGAAAACTGCTTGATAGTTATAAACACATATATGTATTTTGATGGAACTTGTTTACTAAGTAAATAGTAATGTTATTATTTCAATTGTAGATGTACTAAAATAAAAATAAATTATATTATTGTTAAGAATATATCAGACATTTCTTAAAAATCCATGTTAAAATAAAATACATGATTCTGACTCAATACTGCTAAGGATGTGTAACATTATTAGACTTTTTTTGTTTAAATGGAAATTATAATTTTTTCAAACAAAAAAATTAAATGATTTTAAGAAAACTATTAGAGCTTAAAGATATCAACCTATCGGATTGTATTTTATCGGAAGCCGTATAAAATAATATCTGTATTCTTCACATACTATATGTTCATATTTACTTGTCCTAGATTTGAAAAGTATACCATTCGAAGGTATGAAAAAAGTATACCCGTAGATAAATATATTAAAAAAGAACTTGCAATAATTGCCGTATCGCCCTTGCATGTGATCTAAGAATCTATACGATTTAAAATGGGATTTAAAAAAGACTAAATTATAATTATAACTATTTATTATGTATCGTTTATTAAGTGACCGAGGATATTTAAAAAGTCCAATGCTCAGAGGAATTATCCCATTTTTGTCAGAAATTAAATATATAACTTGGACTTTTAAATAATGTTGTAAATTTAATATTAATTATTTAATAAATTTAATAAATGTAGTATGTACTCATAATTTAGATTATTCATTAAATCAACAGATTCATGTTTATAAAATTTTTATCTCTATTATAATTTAAGAACAACAACAACAATAATAACAATTTTTTTTTTCTTTATTTAAAGGAGGGAGGAAATCTTTCAAAGACCTTAAGGAACCCAGGTCCCCGGTATCTGGGACTCCTCGGCATTGAGGATGCCAGAATCTCACTAAAACCAAAACCCCTCGGCGCACTTCCGCCGCCAATTTCGTACAGTGAAAACCACAGGGCGGGGACGACGCGAATTCGCCGAGGGGACCTCCTTTCCTGGTTCTTATATCCTCCCCGGCACCACCGTTAAGCATTACTTCGGGAAGGGAACCAGCAGCTATGCCTTCGAGGCACCCTCTGAGTTTTTCCCCCTTACCCTACGGAAGAGCCGACTTCTTACGTCTCAGGATATCCTCGACGAAAGAAGCGACCCTTCCCCAGTTTTCTTGGCTCGCGAGCATCAGAGGGACGATGCCTTCAGGAGTGATTCTTCCGATATCGTCCTCCAACGCTTCCCCCTGTCGCCCCCGGTATTCGCACACAAAAAATGTGTGCAAGGCGTCATCCACGGCGGATCCGCAATGCACGCATCGGGAATCCGCCGCCTAACCCATGCGGTGGAGATACGCACGGAAGTACCCATGGCCGATTAACAGCTGGGTGAGGTAATAGTTCACCTTGCCATGCTGTCGGCCGGTCCACGGGGCCACCTGACTGATTAGTCTGGCGGTCCATCTTCCGCGCGTATTCTGCTCCCATCTATCCTGCCAGTTAACCAGGAATGGTTCCCTGGCTCGCACCTTGGCCTCACCCAGGTCGAGTGTCCCCCTTGCCTGGTGGACAAGCTTCCACTCCTGGGCCAGGAGGTCGATGGGGATGACCCCAGCGACCACTAGGGAGGCCGCTTCCGAGACCATGCGATACGAACACGCTACACGAAGTGCGCATCTCCGTTGCACAGCCGCCATATGTCTCCCGTAAATATTGTACCGAAGCGCGTTCGCCCAAACCTCTGCACCATAAAGGGAAGTCACTACCCGTGACGCCTTATCCGCCACTCTCCGAATATGTTCCCCGAAGGTGAGCTTCGTATCTAGCGTCACCCCCAGGTACTTCACGGTTGCTTTGGTCTGAACCGACTCCTCTCGAATGATAAGCAGCTGGACTCTGGGTACGCGCTTCTTCGTAAGGAGCACAATCTCGGTTTTGGCCTCCACCAGTTCCAGCCCATGATCGTCCATCCAGTGGCGAATTCTCCGCATGGTCTGGTCGAGTCGCGTCTGTGCCAGGACCATATTACGCGCTGCAATAATGGTTGCCACGTCATCCGCGTACCCGATCAGAGAGCAGCCTTCAGGCATTTCCAATCTCAGGATCCCGTCGTAGGAAATATTCCATATATCGGGTCTTAAAATGGAGCCTTGGGCTGCACCACACGTCAATGCCCTCCGCCGTCTCGTATACAATGAATCGGTCCCGAAGGTAATCCCCAATAATCTGCCAGAGATACTGGGGTACCCCGAAGTCCCGATTCATTGCCCCAAGCATGTCTATCCACCTTACCGAATTCAAGGCGTTTCGGACATCCTGTGTCACCAGGAGACATATCGGTCGGGAGAAGTGGTTTCCCCTTTCCGTGCTCCTGGCTGCCTCCATTACTCTCTGGATAGCGTCGATGGTTGACCTACCTCTCCGGAAGCCGTATTGACTCTCGGAGAGGCCGCCAGATGTTAAAAGCGCCGCCTGAAGACGGGGTCTCACCAGCTTTTCCTGGAGCTTCCCGGCGGTGTCCAACATGCACAGGGGTTTATACGACGATGGAGCGTCCCAAGATCCATTGCCCTTGCTCACCAGCACAAGTCTCTCCTCCTTCCAACGGGAGTAAAAAACTCCCGCTCGGAGGCACGAGTTGTACATGGTGAACAAGAGCTGTGGGTGACTCCTGGCCACCGCTTTCATGACCTCTGCCGGAAGGCCATCGGGACCTGGTGCCTTACGGCTCCTCGAACGGGATGTGTGGGGAAAAGGGCATGGACGATCCTGTCCGTCACCACCTCGCTCATGGGTGCGCCCTTGGCGAACGCCCCCAATTTACGAGTGATGACTTTATAGCCCAATCCCCACGGATCTCTGTTGAGATCTTCCCGCAGCTTCTTCCAGCATCGGCTCTTACTCGCTTTGATGGCTCTCTTGAAGGCTCTTCTCGCCTCCAAATTTTCGACGATCATTGGAGAGTTGTCGCGGTTGAGGCGTCGGACCCTTTGGGCTACTCGTCGTAACCGAAGGCACTTCCGCCTCATTTCCGCGATCTCGCTGATCCACCAATAAATCGGACGGCATGTTTTTTCGCAGACATTCTCGGTATCGCCTCCTTACAAGCTTGGCGGATTGCGCTGGCTTCAACGGCCTTTTTCAAGGCATCGGCAAATCCCTTCTTGCACTCGACCGATGATGATTTTTTAATCTCGATCAGGACATCCCCCATTTGGGTTTTGCGGATGCTCTTGATCGAGAGTCTGTGCTCGGAGGGACTGACCTGATGTCGGATTCCGCGTAGGTCTTGCCCTCCGCTGGCCTAAGGAATAATAATAACAATAAAAACAACAATAATAATAACAATAAAAACAACAACAATAATAATAATAATGAGGATGATGATAATGGTAATAATAATATTAAACGTATAAATATTCTACATTTAGATACGCTATATAAATTTATTACTCCTCTTTTATCGTTGCTTATTACAGATTAGTTAAATAAATCGTTAAATTATTATGGGTTCTATAAATCCATAGTTTAAACAATTCTTTATTTCATTCATAATGAAATATTATGACACTGTTTCGATACGAAAAGATATAAGGTTTTAGAAAAAAGTTATATTATACATGACAATGTCCGAAAGATGTTCAATCCTGTACTGGACATGAGTACAGCTTCGAAATTGGGCAAAATTCTGAAATAGAAATTAGTAACGAAATCTTTAGTTTAAGGAACACATACAGTTTGAATTAAAAAATAATAGTCCAAAGCACTTAAAAGTGTACCTGTTACAAAGGTAACATGAAATTTTAATTTAATTATAATTCTATATATTTATTCATAATTATTAAAATAATTAAAACAATCATGATAATGAAGAGAAATAAATATTTAAATACATTCAGTTAAAAGAATAATTTAAAATTTTTATTTCTTAAACTCATAAAAACAAAGTATTTTATTTATTATTAAAATACATAAATTTGTAGTATTATATAAATTGTTTTTATTTTTTATTTTGATTTTTATGTTTAAGAACTCAAGTAAAGGTATAAAAATTTAACAGTTATTCCAGCATTACATTTTGTTATATAATAATCATTGCACCTTCCATAGGTTCTGTTTCAAAGACAATGTTCGATAAATTAGAATTTTTCGATTCTTTATCCTTTTCGTAAAAATTCCTTTTTAAATTTTCCATAAATTCTTTAACTTTTTCATGAGTTGTTATCGATATGACGAATCCGCCCCAACTGTAAGGAAATAAAAAATAACTTATTGGACATATAATCATATGTATTGGTTTTCCTACATACTCATTATTATTTATGTTTATACCATATTTTCTATAATATTGTTCAATACTTATGTTTTTTTATTTATTTTTATGATTATTTTCAAATAATCATTACTCATAAATACTTTTATTCAACGATAAAAGAAAACAAATCAATCTATGATAAAAATGATCTTGAAGTGTTGTTCAGGATGGACGGGATATTAGGGAGATCATCTCAACTCGATACTTCAGGTTTTAAAGGTCTTTATTTTAATGATCAGAAGGTAGCACGTTTATTACAATTTTATTGGTCGCGAACAAGTATTGAATTCGAATTTAAGTCCTTACAGAAAAAAGAGTAGGCGAGAAAAGGCCCCGAGACCTCGACCTTCTCTCCTTTTATGGTCCTTTTCCCCGCCTCTAATATTTTCCCACCGATCTAATTGGCCGGGAAAATTCGTAGAGTGGCAGAGAGGGTCGCGGCTTCTGGCCCTGGTCACGTTGGACCTCGGCCGGCTGTCGTCGTTCGGTGGGCGGGCCTAATTTCGCGCAACCGATTCTATTACGTCGGTCTGATGGACCCGAGGCGAGGACGGTGTCTCGCATGTGGCGAACATGCCTCATCGTCCTCGGGCCCATAGCAGGCTTCAAGCCCCTGCGGCTATCCTTTTGACAATTTGTCAGTTTTTTCTTATACGAAGTCTCGCTCGTCCTACAGTGTTTACTGACGCCTAAACACTATTATCGTGCTGTCGTTTCATATTTTAAACTCTTATTTGTGTATTTATATTCTAAACGCCACGTACGGTCGTTCCTTTAAAATCAATAAATTTCGCCATAAATCATTAATATTATTCCTAACTATATGACGACGCAATATTACATTTATTTATTTATTATGCCTACGCGGACCGTAACAAGTGTTTTATCTGAATAAAAACAATTGATTTTTGTTAGATCTGACCAAAGTCCTTAAAGTTTTAAGTTTAAAAACTAAAAGGTAGGACTTTCAATAATTTTTTAATAATTCAATAATTTCAATAATTTCAAAAGTAATTTGATTTAATATAGTCTTAGTATCGATAATAATGCTTATTGAAAATTACATAAGCATTTATTTTTATATAAAAATGAAAATCTAAATACGTAAAATTATTCATCTTTATATCATCAAATAAAAATATATAAGAAAGATTATTTTGCAATTAGTTTTACTTTTATTTAGTCTTCAATTTATTGTTTGATGTAAATTTGTGGTTAATGTACATGTAAAAATAAATATTTCTAGACATTGCACCTCAAAATCATTATTTATCACAATAACGTTTAAAGAATTGGTATACTAATTTCAATAATAAAAATTGAAGAGAAGATAGATAAAAAAATAATTAAATGGAATAATAAAATAGAAAATAAATGATATTTACAAAATAATACTTTCAATAATAAATATTAGAAAATTATGTTATAAAAGAAAACCGATATACTAATATTATTAAAAATAATAATTATTAATTAGAATACAAAATAATATAATAATATATTGATGAAGAGTAAATAATATGCAGATTCGGAATATTTAAATACATTAAATTAAAAAATTGATATAGACAAAAATAATAACTGTTAAAACTATAATAAATATACATAAAATAAAGCATATTGATAAGTTTATATCAAATGTAATCTAAGATCTACGATGCAAAGTTAATACAAAGGTAGCCAATATACAGTGAAAAATAATTTAAAATGGGAAGTTACATATCGAAGCAGAACTTTAACTTCAAAATGTATATGCAAGTGTTAGCAGAAATAATTAATTGACATTGACAGCTGCAAAACATAGGTCACCTATATCTTCACTATCGTTTAAATCATTAGTATAATGTTCCTGTTTACTTGAAAAAGAAATACGCGGAATCTTCCTTGGACTTCATATGATTCTATGTTAATACCAGCTTAAGTTTATAAATGTTTGAGTATAATTTTTTTTCGTATTAAGTGTAATTGTTAAGGTTTAGTATAGAAAAATGAATATTTAGGTATTTTAGGTAACATGCTTATTATTATAATATTATAATATTCACACGGTGGCATTGCCCCTTTACCCACGTTGATCCTTTACAACATACAGTTATTTCTAAGTTTATATTTAATAACGATAATAACGATTTAATGAAGATAGCAACAATAAAGTTTAATATTATACAAATATATGTTGCACAATATTTTTAATCGTATTGAAGAACAGTTCATTTTAATTTTTAAGTATCAGAGGAAGAAATTCATCAATTAAAATTCTGGTAGAAAATATTTTCTTCGATTACTTCAATAATACATATATTATTAAATTTATTTTTTTGTCATAATTTATTATTGGGAAAGGTACAGATTTTTAAAATAATTAACTTGGATATATAATAGTGGGATAGGAAGTATATTATAATATATAATGTAATGTAGACATTTATTTTTACCCGGCTCCTGTTAGTCTTGCGCCGAAAGCTCCGCTCTCAATAGCAGCAGTGACGAGAGCATCAATCCTACCGTGACTACATTCAAACAGGTTCTGTAAGCTCAAATGGCTCTTTGTCATAAGATTACCGAGTTGACGCAATCTCGTCGCTTCATCCACATCTTCAAGTTCGCAAATTTCACGAAAAGCAAGAACTCTTGCAGCTTCTGCCAATAATATAATTGAAATTTTCAAAAATTAAATACTATACTTTAGATATGTTAGGCATATAAGAAATTTTTATGAAAAAATATATACACATGTACACACACACACAATTGCAGAATTGTGACTAGATTATTACAATAATATTATGTATTTGTTATCGAACACGGGAGAGGGGTGTGACCAACGGTGATAACGGATGGCGCAGGAACTGGTCGCCCGCCAAATTGAAGGAAGATTAGAGGGACAGGAGGAGCATCGGGGTGATGGAAGTTGAGGCTGCTATCCGCACCCGCGGTCCCTCCAGGATGGCGAGGGGTGGCGCGGCGCAGGGGCACGCTTCCCGAACCAATGCGCGGAGAAAGCAAGAGGGAAACGCGCCAGGCACCGGGGGCAGGGGAAGAGGATAGGATAGGATGTGATTGGACCCGAGAGAGGGGAGGGTCATTCACACCGGAAGAAAAAACCGCGGAAGGGACTCGGAGGAGAAAAAAAAACAAGCGAAGGAGTCTTGCTCAGGGGAGAGACGAGGCCGATGTCAAAGGGGGGGCAGTATCGTCCGAGCCCTCGTAAAGAAAGGTTAGCATGTATACATTATTGCAAGCGAATACCTCTCCGAATAAACCAGCGAAGGTCGACGAGCATAAAAAGATGGATAGATTGTAAGGAGCAGAGCGCTCTGAGCGCGAAACCGCGAGCCGTGCCAGCACAAGCGCGAGTGAGCAGCAAGCACGCCGCCCAGCCAAGCCGCCCACACTACCGACGGCGTTGCGACAACCCGGCAGGTATCCAGGTAGCAAGGTAGCCGAGAGTAGCTGCGACGATCCAGCTGTAGTCTGTCGCCTGAAGGTGGAGAGGAGGGAGCGCATTAGTAACGCATCAAGGGGAACGCACCGTCCGCCAACTTGGCGAAGTTTGGCGCCAACAGTGACGTCAGCACTCACGACACGTGGCGAGGTCGGTAATAGCGTAAGCTATCGAACCAACGACGTGCTGATGACGAGGATGGTTGCTGAGGATTTGGACGATACGCGCGTACATTAAAATTGAGTGAGTGGCAACGACTCAGAGAATTTAAGTGAAAATAAACTATTGTGAGCTCGTCGGCGTTCGCTTCCGTAGCAGTTACCGGCGGCGCACCCCTGATTCGCCGCCGCGTTAGTTTAAGTGTAATTGTAAATACCATCTACGCGTCTGTAAATTAGAATAAGAGATCAATAAAGTGTTCGATCGAACAACTAGAAACACGGCTCCTTCATCCTACACGTTCCCACCTCCCACGCCAGTGCACAACAGTATTTTTACTTATTTTACATTGATAAATTAATGAAACCATACATTTCATTATTCTTAAATTATTTTAATTTCTTTCATATGAAAAATAATAAATTCAAAAACCAGTTTGTATGTGAAATTGTTATAAATAAACTTTAACAGTGTTAAAATAGTTCTTTTTTTCAAATTAAAAAAATTTATAAATACATAAAAACAGAATTTTTACGTGTATACGAGACTCTACAGCTAATTCATATTATCTATATGAAGCAAGAAAAATAAGAAAAAACCAACAATTTTTATACTTGATTATGCTATTTGTAAAATCTGAAATAAATAGTAAATATAACATTAAATAGGGTCTTAGTATCTGTCACTCTCGTCTCTATTATACTGTAATTCAATAATCTATATGATTTAGAAATTATATATATTGTTTATTAATCATTAGTAACATTACTACCTAAATGAAAATTTATATAATTATTTATTATTTACAATGAATCTTGAATAAAGGTATTTATATAACTAAAACTTTTATTTTGTTTTAATTCACATTCAAATTTACATATCAATTCGTTAAAATATATGGATCAAAAACATATGATACATTATTTATTAGTAAAATAAATATCTCTTTCATGCCGAGATATAAAAGTAATATATAAATTCAAAAATCATTTTATATCTACATATTTTTACTTGAGAAAAATGATATCTCGTAAATTTATAAACAATTGAGTAAAAATTTAATTATTAATCTTAATATCTTTTTCAAATAAAAATTTTTAATACTTATATATGTATATAACGAATAATTGTCTATAGTAAAAAATATTTATATATTCGCATATAAAGTTAATTTTAAATGTTTCAAATTAAGTATTGTCAGGCAAATTTTAAAGTATTGTGTAGAGTGACAGTTTAGGGTTTATCATTTACTGGTCACGAGTCGGATGCTGACTTTGCTGGGTACATATAGTTCTTAGCAAGTAAGCGTGTGTTTATTACTTGGTGGATTAGTATTGTGACCGAATGCGACGAGGGCGATGAATTGAATGTTTATAAGGATCCCGAGAAATTAGACTAACCACAAAGTAAGTTATTCGCAACTTCTAGGAATGACTATAGGAAAAACAAAAGGAATAGCATTTAAAGCTCGAGTAGATTCGTGATAGTCTGAAGTATAAGTTTAGCACGGTAAGCTATACTAATTATCGCAGTGCGTACGTCATTCTAGCATAGTTTCGAATAAATTGAACAAGACAGGCATCAAACATGGATATAGAAAACGATTGCATTGAACTATATTCTATAGAAAACGATTAGCATATATATATAATATGCTAATTCCTAAAAAATATTTATAAAACCCGTTTCAATATTAAAAATAGTTTGGTAGTAAAAGTTTAACTAAAAAAAGTTTCTTACAAAAAAAATTTTTTTTAACAAAACTAAAAAATATTAAATCACGGTCGTAGAAAAAATTTAAATTAATAATTAATATTGTAATAAAAATAATAAAAAATATATTTTTTTTTAGTAGAAAAAATATGCTGAAAATTTCCAAATAATTTATATAATCCTTAACGCGTTTATCAATATTAAATTATTTAATAAATATGTCGAGATACACTCGAGATCAAATTCTCTTATAACTATTTCTTTAAATATAAAAAATTATATTCATTTAGATATTGCTTATTATTTGGGAGAAATATTTTTTAACTATTTGATTATAAAAGAATTTTTATTATTGTAATGATTAATGATGTAACTATTTAATTGCACACACAGTAAGTTCACATTTACCACGTGTAAAAAGGCTTATATATAGACCCATCGTAAATTAAAAAAAAATCATATGCTTAGGTTGTTTACATATCGATGTAATAATGTAAAATATGATAATAATTACAAGGATGGTAGTAAAATATTTAGATTGCTTGTGTAAATCTCAAAAAAATGTAATGAAATTACATTAAGTGAAATTGAAATTACTTAATGAAATTGATAAAACTACTTAGTAAAATTAAACGCTTTTTATAATAATTACTTATAAATATGTAATATTTTATTTATTAAATAAACTTTGATTTACATACATATATTTTGTGCTCAAATTATTTGCTTTAATAGTACTAAATTTGTTAAATTTATCGATAATAAAAAACTTATATTACGACGGAATACTTTAAATTTTATTATAAATGAAATCATTATAATTATAAAAATATTTTATTTTTTTTAAAAGTAATATTTATATTCTTTACTATTTTAATTTTTATTTTATTTTCAAAATATTAATAAAATATTTATATACCTTGAAAAACATGCAGTGCTCGTTGCTTAAGTTTGAGTTTTTGTGCCGTATTATGAATTATTTTTGAAATCACTTTTAATTCATTTATCGATATTTCAAGTATTTGACATATCTAAATATAAAATATAATATATAAAATATAAAAAATAAAATATAAAATATAAAATATGAAATATAAAATGTAAAATGTTGACGCGCGCCGGGGACAATGTGCCCCCCGCTGCGAGCTGCCCGTAACCCTGCCGTTGCGCGTACCCTTACGGATTAGAGATCCGTAAAGGCTCTGCCCGAGGTTCCGTTAGGCCGGGGAGCAAGAGGATACGAACCGGGGGAGGTAGGCCAACGGCGCGAAAGGAGTCGGATGGAGTATAAATTCGGGAGGAAAACCTCCGAAGAAGCAATTGGTCCGCCTGCGCCCTTTCGCTAGTCCCCGCCACGTACAACCATAAGCCCCTCCGCGTAGTGTTTTAGTTCTTTTTCGAATCACCCTGCCGGCGCTCCTCATCCCTTGACAAAGGTGTTGTTATCAATATAAAATGTAAAATGTAAAATTTAAAATTTAAAATATAAAATAGTATTATTTTTAATAACTATATAAATGAGATTACAGGTAATTAAAAAAAATTCATAAATTAAATATTTTTCTAAGATAAATGCAATAATTTAAAACTACGTAAAAAACATTTAATAATTCACTTTTGAAAATCATATATTATACAAATTATAATCTAATAAACTAGTGATTTAAATTAACTTTGTATTAAAAGTAAATTTTTTCGAGGATATAATAAATAGTCATATATGTTACAAAATTTAAAGCGAGTCTGTCCTTGCCATAAAAATATTAAAACCATGAAAGTTGTTCATTAAATAAGTGGCTGAATCTTTATGAAGATTACATTTCACATTCACATTAAATTGAGGTTTAATAGGGATAGGGTCACGTTAATTAGTACCTTCAGCCCGTAAACACGACCATGCCTATATGCCATGTCAATAGTTTAACTTCATGGTATTATAATGGTATTTATAATTAATATATTATAAAACGGTATAAATCTGTAAAATTTAGATGTATTTATAAACAATTTTTCTAGTAGACATGTCAGTGTATTAATAATTTTTTTTAAGATTATTTCTAAGTATTATTAGTCTTAAATAAAAATTAAAAAAATTTAAATTAAATATTACAATATTAGAAATTAATTAAAAAATTTTACGCATATAATAATACAGGTAAAAATAAATACCTCTTCAAGAGTGTACACCTCTTCAAGGACTTCTTTCACAATTGTTATCATATCTTCAAGAGTTTTACCAAGGTACTTTTGTACATCAATTAATCTCTGTACGCTGCGCCATTCTAAACCATTTTTCTTTGCTATAACCTATAATAAATAATAATGGTTATTGGCTACATATAAGTATAAAGTGTTTCTTCGAATATTTTATACATATGAATTTCAATATCGAACTTTATCTGTAATTTTATTATATTCAATCCTTCTTTTCTATTTGTTAAAATTAAAAAATAAGATCAATTATATATTAATTAATTATCTTATACCTGACTAGCAAGTCGACATTCTATAACTCTAGTATTAAAATCAGTGGTAGAAGCTTTATTATGATCGACCATACTGTGTGCGATTACAAACACAGTGTCTTTTGGCATAGTAACATCGTAAGTACGTAATGGATTAAATTCAATTAATTTTGCGGATCCTAAAAATGGACAAAGATTAGATTTTATATTATCATTTATTATTATAAAATATATTGGATTTGTTAATTTAATGATAAATACTTTTATATAAACAAGGTTCTTAATTGTATACAATCATAATTATTGTACTTAAATATCTATATATTTATCTTTATAAATTCAGGAAAAATTGTGAATTCGATAATGTAATTTCATGTAAGAAGTATAAATATAATTTTTAGTAATTATGTTAAGGATTTACGTGTCCAATGCAGAAATCGAAATCTAAACTTTGAAAGGTAAAAGAATAAATTCGTAAATTTTTTGAAGTTCATTGATCGAATTTTATTTAATAAAAAATTTAAATTCATTAAGATTTTTCTTACCGGCTTTCCCAAGAAAAGCAATTGCTTGGTCCATTCCACCACCTTGAGTGCCAATGTACCTTTCGGCATTTGCGCTCATTGTTGCCATATCCTCTTTTGACATTTTATGCTTACGAAAGTAGATTAAATTATTATTATTAATATCATTATCAACAAAATCATCATCATCATCATGATTGGTATTATTATTATTATTATTATTATTGTTATTATTATTATTCTCATCCGTTGTCTCCACCTTCACGAAGATCGACTGCTTGCAGCCGCTCGGATGATGGGCTTAAGGGAGTGGAACCTTAGAATGAGTGGCAGTGTAAGTGGGTGACAGTGTGTAAGTGATGCCACGGTATGAATGAATCAAGAACTCTCGAAAGAGGGCCCTCTCGATGAATGAGTACGCGCACGCAGCGGATATCGAATCCGCGTACCCTGTAAACAGGTATCCGCGGATGGTACAGAGATGTAGGCTACGAGCTTGCCGTGGGCCCTGTAAACGGGTATCTCGCGAGGAGAGAAATCACCCGCGGAGCGCTGGTCACGGAAACCCCGCGGAAAAAAAGGGGTACAGCCATGACCGTTTGAATGTAGGTGAATGAGAGGATCTTTTAAACGGGCTATTCCCGAGCGGATGAGGGCATTTTGAATGTGCTGGATGAATGAGGGAAAATTACCGTGTTGGTCATGCCTGGTCTGGTCATTCAGCTTGGAGGCGAGTGCGGTCTGATGCGTGACGTCCCCCGGAAACTCTCCAGATAGTGGAGTGTCTTTATTGGGGCACAAAACTCGGCAGAACCTAGGAGGAATAGTATACCAGTGTTGAGGGTTGATTCTCGTTAGATCACCGTTGAAGAGTCCATGGAAACCGGTCACACATGGAGATGAATAAAAAATCAAATTTCATGGAGCTTATCAAACAACATGAGGAAGGGAAGGGAAGAAAGGGTGGGGAAGGTAACACGGCACTGCTTCCAAGCAGAGTGTCATGGAGCTGGCAGCGGCTTCGTTTGTGTGAGAAACAGGGGCGTATACTACGTTAGCTGTTACCTAACTCTAAATGAGGCCATCGACGGGTTCCAAGTAAAACTGGACGCCCTCGAGGATGCTATCGGGGACATGGAAAGTGAGCTGATAATGGCCGGGGACTTCAACAGCAAGGCTGTGGACTGGGGGAAACCTGTGACCAACTCCAGGGGAAGGCGAGCCCTGGACAAGATTGGTGATTTTAAACACCGATTCAACTGCGACCTTCCGGAGGCCCGGGTGCAGGCAGACCATCTCCGACGTGTCCTTTGCGACTTTTTGCCAGACGTGCCAGACTGGCTGCAAAGGTGCGGTACTGGTAAGGCGGTACGAGGACTATACAGCCAGCGATCACCAATACATCATGTTCAGCGTTCGTGATGTCCGGCCGGTCGAGAAGGCAATCGCACGCCGTTCTTCCAGTTGGCTCGTTACGAGCATGGATGATGCCTTGTTTTTGCTGTGTCCTAAAACGCGGACAGCAAACCGTGGACGGGGCTTCAGGGAGCGGAACATCCTCCAGGCGAGCGAAAGCGGTGTCAGGCGCAATCATGCACGTGATCCGCCAAGCTTGTAAGGAGGCGATACCGAGGATGTCGGCGAGAAAAACACGCCGTCCGGTTTATTGGTGGATCAGCGAGATCGCGGAAATGAGGCGGAAGTGCCTTCGGTTACGACGAGTAGCCCAAAGGGTCCGACGCCTCAACCGCGACAACTCTCCAATGATCGTCGAAAATTTGGAGGCGAGAAGAGCCTTCAAGAGAGCCATCAAAGCGAGTAAGAGCCGATGCTGGAAGAAGCTGCGGGAAGATCTCAACAGAGATCCGTGGGGATTGGGCTATAAAGTCATCACTCGTAAATTGGGGGCGTTCGCCAAGGGCGCACCCATGAGCGAGGTGGTGACGGACAGGATCGTCCATGCCCTTTTCCCCACACATCCCGTTCGAGGAGCCGTAAGGCACCAGGTCCCGATGGCCTTCCGGCAGAGGTCATGAAAGCGGTGGCCAGGAGTCACCCACAGCTCTTGTTCACCATGTACAACTCGTGCCTCCGAGCGGGAGTTTTTTACTCCCGTTGGAAGGAGGAGAGACTTGTGCTGGTGAGCAAGGGCAATGGATCTTGGGACGCTCCATCGTCGTATAGACCCCTGTGCATGTTGGACACCGCCGGGAAGCTCCAGGAAAAGCTGGTGAGACCCCGTCTTCAGGCGGCGCTTTTAACATCTGGCGGCCTCTCCGAGAGTCAATACGGCTTCCGGAGAGGTAGGTCAACCATCGACGCTATCCAGAGAGTAATGGAGGCAGCCAGGAGCACGGAAAGGGGAAACCACTTCTCCCGACCGATATGTCTCCTGATGACACTGGATGTCCAAAACGTCAGATGTAATAAAATAAAATTTTATAAAATCAAATCGATTTTTATTCACTATAATAGTCTGATTTATCTAAGTTTTAACACTAGAAGTTGATTATTTAAAATTAAGAAATATACGCTTGTTTTATAACCCATAAATTTAAAATATTATATATATATAATATAATCTCAGAATTATTGGAAAAACGATAATTTTATCAACATGCTTTTAATGCCAGATTAATCGGAAGTAAATTTTTCTCGAAAATCACGTAGCTATATATAGTTAAATTACAGTCGAATAACGTAATAGTTGTTGCCATTAATTTGTACGTGTTTGAAATCATTCCTCTACCCACGCGTTATAAAAAATTAAAGAGAAAATTTAGCCTTAAAAACGAAGGAGTACTTTTTTGAACGGCTTGAGGAGAACATCGCAAGAGTCATTCGTGACTCGTTCATTGTAGCGTTACCAATATTAGCCATAAGCATTTTAGTTAATTAGAATTGAATTCATTATTATTATTTATCGTAGTTAATTAGAATAGTATTCGTTTCAATCCGTACAATTATAATTTATCATAAAATTCAGGATGTAACTCTCAGTGCAAGTTCAAAGGAGTGAAATACTTGCTTTTCCCCTGAACAGACAGTAACACACCGGCGTGTGTGTCAAATATTGCTTGTAACGTGTGTAAAATTTCGTAATTAAAATCTGCTTCTTAAACCAAATAATCTATGTATCAATAACTCATTATATTCATAATTGTACATCGCGTAGCGTAATATTGGCCAATATTAGATATATGGATTAGGTTAAGTTGCGCATTAATTGTAATCGGCTTTTTCCTCCTTTCCTACAAAGGGTGTTTTTTTACGCCTAGGACGACCTTTTCCTGCTTCCATACAGGAGGTTTTTTTATGCTTATAGTGAACTCTTTACAATAAATATCTATTCTTTAATTTACTTAATGTGCCAATTATTTACTCGCCACCTTATCTCTTCCTAAACTATAATTTATAATTAAGACAAACGCTGCAATAGTACGTAAATAAAATTTTTTTCTCATTTTAGATCATATTATTTTACTTAAAATTATAATTTACATCGCATTTATATAACAACTAAAAATTATGCGAATCCGAAATACTCAGCTAGTGAAATGAGTAGAGAACAAACAAACATGATTGAATTTTTACGATTTTACACTGTATTTTAAAAATTATGGTTATAGCATAGTTTTCGGGTAAAATATAATGATGAAATATTTTAATATTTTATGAATTTGCTTTTTTGAATCATTTTTATATGTTTGTAATTAATAAATAGTATTTTATGGATATCAAAAATTATTACAAAATTTAGTAAATTAAATTGTATTTTAATAAATTTATAATTCATATATTAAATATAATTTAATATATTCTAATTTAAAATTATGTTAATGAAAGCTGCAAAACCTAAGACGTATATTACAAATATACGATTTTTTTTTTGTATAAACTATTAAAATAAATTAAAATTTAATAATATTTTTGTTCTAACACTATTAAAATAAATGTGCGCTCTCCATAGGTTGATGGAACCTTTCTAAAAATGACAACACGTCAGAGAGTTAGAATTTTTAAATTCTTAGAACATGGAATATTTCAATAATTTTAATACATAGGAGTAATATATGTAAAAAAAATAGCATTCTATTCAAAAATTAATTATTGACATTTTTTAACGGCAAATATATTCTACGATTGAAATTATTCATTAAATTCATATTTAACTTCACAACATATAAAATATTTCATTATCTAAAAATTCTTATCAACTTATTTTGAATTATAATCTTTATATCCATATAATATCGATGTATTCATTTAAAATATATAACTTTGTTATATTAATTATGCAGAAATAGGTAATTTAATCAAATTTAATTCCTTTTTTAATTTGATATGAACAATGTATCTTCCCTATGCTCGAATTAAAGTGAATATAGATCCGTAGTTTTAAAATTCATTATAATTTAAACCATGTACTTTTAAATTAATTTATGTAAAATTGAAATATAAAATTTTTATATATCTACGTGCTTATATTAAGTTTACAAATGAGTGATAAAATGTTGTGTATATGTAAAAAAGCAACACTGAAAAAATTTATAAGTACCTGACACATGTGTACAGTTGCGAATAATGCGGCGGAAACTAACGCACTAGAACTTGAAAGACCTGCGTTGGGTGGGATGTTACCCCAGACTGCAGCAACAAAACCTTTTGGGAGATAATCCTCAGAAATAAGTTCCAAGGCACCTTTGACACCACAGAGAAAATATTTGTACCATTTAGGATCAGCATGGTGCTCATCTAGTCGTAAATCTCTTTGCAAAAAGAACATCATTGAAGAAGGTTTATTTCTCGTTTAAACTTACACAAAATAATATTTATTTTTTACTTAGCAAATAAAAATGGTAAACATAAACATTTGAATAAAAAATAATAATTTTCTTAGGTTTCTTTGTTCTTAATATAGAAGAATAATATAAAACTATTTCAATTGTAATATATTATTTACTATAAAATCATTCATTTCATTATTCTATATATTTTATGAAAATATTTATTTCCCTCCCTTTCACTACTTTAAAATACTAAATGTATCTTACATAAGTATTAAAAGAGAAAAATAACATTATTGTGAAATATATGCTAATACTTTGTGCAAATGGTAACTTATGAATTTTAAGAACAGTTCATAATTAAATGAAATAGGATATGGAGAATCAGCGCGTTAATTATAAATACTAAATTGTATTGTAAGCAATTATTTTTATTTGACATCAAATCGTCAAGCAATTATATTACCAATATATTAACATTAATAGCAATAACGAACAATTGCAAATTTCTATTAATAACCAATTGCTGGTGAATATTAATTACAATCTATTAGGAACGTATAACAATATGACTATCAAACTTTTTCAAAAACACACACAAAATTATTCATAATTTATAACAGAATGCCTACATTTTTCAATATATAGGAAATAAAAATTTTGATTCAAAATATGTAAGTTATTTTGCATTTCTTGGTAATAATCGAAAATTAAGATGTATTTATCCTAGTGAGGACGAAATATAATTTTATAATATTAAGAGCACATATTTTATTAAATATTAATATATCGAACTAATAATTATTTTATTTTATTTAGAAAAAAGGATATGCTCGAAACCTAACTCGATCGAGAGTTTATCTAAACGTGGTGACGGATGTGTTAAAAATTGCGTAAATTTTGGCTCAGGTGAAATTCTGAAAATTGAGGAATAATTGGTATAAACTGATACTTAGGTCGCCGGACCAATGTTGCATGAAGCGTGCCAACGAGGGGACAAGTTAATCTTTAATATGCAAATAAATAAATAAATAAAATCTAATTACATTCTTAAATGTGCTTTCTGAGGCCTACCTCATTTTATGAACATATGTTAAGTTATACGATCTCATCGTGTCCCTTAAGAACAAAGCCTAGAACTGGAATTAATGGTCTGTAAGCGCAGCGGCAGAGTACGAGAGACGATATGGGGCTTATATTCAAATATTTACATTACACACATTACTATTATTTTTTATTGATTATTAAAATATTTAGTTATTAAATGTGGGCAATTGTATTTATTAAATTTTGAAAAAATAGAAGCAACTAAATAATGATTCTTTAATGGTAGAAAGTAATTAATTAAAATATTAATTATATGTCGAGTAAAGTTAACAAAACAAATAGGTTTTTAAAAATGGCTAAATTTATCATTTTTCTCAAAAAGGACTTCTTGTGGTTGTAGCTATAATTGCGAGTGTAGTAACAATTTTATTATGTCTTCGCTACCCAATGCTTTTCTTCACCTGCCGGCATATTTACGACATAGCGTGCATTTTGCTTCATCTTTTAACCCACACATAAAAAATTATAAATTATAATGAGTAAAAATTTGATATATTATTGGAATCATATTCTTAATAAAACAAATCATTAAATTTATTACGAATATCCTAATCTAACGGATACAAAGTATACAAATTTATATATTTTGATTAACGAATTACGAACAGAAATAACAAACAGATTAAAATTACCATCAAATATTAAAATGATATATTTACATTATTTCTTTTATAATAAATAAAACATAATTATGAATTTGTAATAAAAATGTTGTGTTAATTATTATTTTACAAATTATTGCGTAACTTTTATAATACGCATTTGTAGCATAAACAAATTTAATTACTAAAAAGATAAAATTATATATGAATATTTTTTTTAGATAACATATAATTATAACAAATAAAAGAAATTTAAATATGCTTAAATAAACTAAAACTGAGAAGATGAAAAATATATAATATATTTTTAATTTTTATATGTAATATAAAAATATATATTCATAAGCGCAACTTCAGTATTTTAAAAAGACTTTAAAATTACAGTATACCGACGCCGTGTATGCAGATTATTATATATTATAGTATAAACACAAAACTTTTTCTTTCATTTGAAGATATTCTAAATAAACCACTATAAAATCAATTAATTTTAAAAAACATTAATATATTGAACATTATACTATAATGTATATGTTTATGTTCAATTATAGTGTATTTCCTAAAAACTTCTTATAAAATTTCAAAATCAATAATCTTTTATATTAGTTCTTATTAGAAATAGATTTATAAAATTGAAGCGTAAATACAATGTTTATAAATGTAAGGCGTCTAATAAATAAGAATTAATAATGTATTTGTCTAATATAAATTTATTTATTTTATAGAAACGGATATACAATATGTATATATAAAAAGAAGAATATTTATTCTAAAGATTAATTGGAAAATATATATACGTCAATTTATGTAGTCTGTCGAATCTTACAGTTTTTGACAAGAAATCACTTATAGTAGAAAGAACAATTACAGAAATTCGTATAATTTCAAGAAAAGTTTTAAAATATTATGAACTGTAGCTTGAAAATGAATATCACATAGTTTCTTGCATTAAAATTAAGTACTACATATCCATTCCTAGTCACAGCAAAAAGATAGTTGCCGTAGATAGATTAAATAATTTTATTAATGTCAAGACGAACCTTGACAAGAGTATTTTTGTTAGTTAAAAATGTCAGGAAGGTTTATATATTGCAATTTTAAAGCTGGTGCTCGAAGCTGTTAAGTGCTTTTTAAAAATAAAATTGTATTCAGATTCCGAAAGACATGATTGATGTCTGACTCTGGAGCTATGTATGAAAATATTACAAATCAAGAAATAACCTGTGTACATATATAACTGAAGTTTTGCTAAGATTGTAATTATAATTTTGATAAGATTGTAAGATTGTAATTGTTAAAATGGTTCAGAAAACATTTTGAAAATACTTAATGATTATATTTTAATGTAGAATAAAATTTTATATGTAAATATAAGTCTATACATAAATATTAAATAATTTTAATTTTTAAACATGCAAACGTTGAATGTTTTTCTATTAATAATAAATAACTATATGTTAATAACGATTGAATTAAATAATTTTATAGTTTTAAAGATGATGTTTTTTTATTTTAGTTCAATGTATAAAATAGTTAAATTATAGAATTTATAAATTTTAAGTTCGTATAAAATAATAATTAATATTTCAGAATAAGGTAGAATTTAATAAATATTGAAATATTTCTCATATTATTTTTTTATATATCATATATATTGACAATTACATATGAATATTATAGATGTTAAATTGGTATGTATTTGGTATTTTTATATATTATGATTGTTTTACTTCATATCTTATAAATATTTACAGTAAACTTTTTAAAAGGTTTTCTTTATCTAACAATATATTTTTAATAAATGATTTATCTATTTAAAATTTGTAATCAAATTTTGTAGGAATTAATATTTTACGTTTAATAGGATTTTTTCTACGAAATGAACATTGATAGCCAATGTTTATATAAATATATAAACATTATATATAAAATATATAATTATAGAATTATAGAATGTCAATAATTAAAAGCAGTGAAAATTTTCAATCATAGGAGACATATTTCAATAGTATACGTACTTGATATTTTTCAAGCCTTTATGTTGATAGTTTTCGTATTTATTGTCTACATTGATCAATTGGAGTTCATCTTCATTTGTTTTCGCAATTGCAACCAAAACATCTTGTGTAATAGCCATGGGGCATACTGAATATCCACAATAATCTATATGTTCGCCGATTAAATTAACGCTATAAAATAAAAAAAAAAAAGAAAGTGTACTTAGTAAGAATTTTTATTACAGTAATTTATAATATAATTTCTATTCAGAATATTCATATAGTTAACATATTATGCTAACTTCAAATTACTATTTGTTAAATTCTGTACACGATCATTATTTTTATATTAAGTAAAAAAAGGAATTGATAAAATATCTACCTATTAGGATAATTTAAAAAAATTGAATTAAATATGTTTCACTAAATTAAATAAAAATATTCCCTAAAATTATTTTAATATAGTTATTTAAAATTTGCTTAATTATTGAAATTTTTTTTTAAATAAAATACGACTACTGCAAATATTAAATATATATATTTTAATAAAAATATAAAGAATATTTCTTACCGCCCTGGTACGCGAACAAAAAATGAAGGATTTTTATGAAAATTTAATTTGAAATGTGATGACAGAATATTTAGTCTAATTCTTAATTTCTCATTCAGTCTATAATTTGAAAATCTTTCATCATAGTGTGAGCTATTTTGTGTTTGTAACATGCCTGAAAATGAAAATTTTAAAAATGATGTCTTAAAATTACTGTTACAATTTGCTTATATTTTATTTTACAAAATAGAAATATAATAAAAATATTAAATATATGTAATATACAAAAACTTTCAAGACTAAAGAAATAAATTATGATGCTTTAAATAAATTGGAGATACACATAGATATTTGTAAAATGAATAATGAAAAAACATAACTTTTTTAACTATTATAGAATTAACAGAAATATATTATTTTAGTACTTTACGTACATTCGATGAAATAATATCAATCAATAATAAAATGTAGAATTATTAATTAATTTCTATATTAATTAAAGTATATGAATTGATAAACATATTTTAATATAATTACTATATCGATATTGCAGATGTTCAATCGGTATGCAATTGAAATTTTTATTTACTAAAATTTGTTTTATTTCATTTTTTATAAATTTTATACAAATCGAATTATAATGTACATATTTTTTTAATGAAATATAAGAAACTACTTAAGTTGCACATAGTATGCAATATCTATTTTCTTAAAAATATCTTGTTATAAAAATGCAAATGTGCATTTATTAAGTTAGTTTAAGAATTTATTTATTATTAAATTTAATATATTTATTAATTAAGTATAAGAATGCAATAGAAAAATCCGTTTTTTACTATATTTATGCAACTTAAATTTTTTGTATGTACTACAAATATATAATGTACTATATTTCTGTATGTATTATATGTTTTTATTGTTGAAGGTATGTTAACTAAGAACAATAATAAGTAGTACTAACAATAGTAATAAAAGTTCTTAAGTTTATATAAAAATAAAGAAGCTTCCTATTAATAAAAACAGTTTACATAAATAAAAATAAAAGATTTTTATCACTTAATATAAAATATGTTTAAAACACATATAACAATTTATATCTTTATAATTTTTTATAATAATACTTTACATGTATCTACTTTCAATAAAGTATTTAAAAAATAAGTAATATTTTATATAAAAGTAGCATAAGGTAATAAAATATAAATTTGTTACACAAATTAAAAAAAATTTATTTTATTCAATGCAGTCCAAAGTGTAACGCTTTAAATTTATAAAATGCTTTGGCGCGCCTATTTATGTTTAAATTTGTTGACCTTAGAAAGTCCTGTAGATAAAAATGAATGTATAGTTTTTTTATCATTAGTCTGGTTAAGTTACTCTTCAATTCATAAAAATGCATGTATCCAATATTTTAAACGAAATAAAATAGAATGCAAATATAAAAACGTAATTACCTTCGATGTATTAATGAGAGGTAGGTGAAGAAACGTTATCGAAATCGATAATTCATAAATTAAAAATCATAAAAAATGAAATATAATTAAATGATAACTCTTTTCTTTATCCTCTTCTTGTTGGTTGTATAAAGAATATGGAGCGCCGAGTTGCCACGAAGCAACACTCATGCATTGAAAACAGTATCAGCAAGTGTTTGATTAGGTGACTGATGAAACGTATACACGTTTTCTTGTGTAAGTTTATCCCGTTTAATGTGGAACATAAGTGCGAATCCTATCACAATACACACACTTAATATAATTAATCACTTTAAATTCTTAAGGCAGTATTCTCTTTTCAATATGAATATAGTACTGTTAATTTATAAGTTCAGAAATTAGATTCTTACCAAGAAATAACATAAAAAATGTACTGACCACTTACTCCATGGGGCCAATTTATACTTATAGATTTCGACGATAATGGGAAGTTCAGGTACCGACCACTAAGTGGCGTAATGCAACGACAACCATGTTTGCCTGATTTTTCAAAATTTCAAGAACTAAATTTGAATACGAAAATTAATTGATTTTTTTTCAAAGTTTATAAAACATTATTTATTATGAATCGTTGTATCAAATGACTATAAAATATTATATTTAAAAAATTATATTATAAAAATAAACATTTTACAAAATAGATTTCATTAGTGGAAAAATATTTATTTTTAACTATTTATGTCTAACTTATGTAACTGCTTTTTTTTTCTTTAAATCTTACAATACAAAAACAATATTCTATTTATTAAAGTATTATTAATAATGAATATTTACGTATAAAATATAATATTCCTTGAGTTTAAAAAATTAAAGTAATATATCATATACAAGAGAATATTTTGTCATATTATTTCATATAGCTTTGTTGTAAATTTATATCTATATTTTAAATCGTTTGTTCTATTTACAACATGGTTATGCAAAAAATATTTTAGTAAAAATTATGGTTATATTGCTAATATTTTTATTTAAATAATTTAAACTTGTATGTTAAAAAGTTACAGCGATATAAAATTCTTCTTAAGATTTACGATCAGTTTATAATTATATAAATTCTATAATTTTAAGATGTATTTATAAGTTTCACTCTTTTCAGTTCTACAGTTTCACTCTTTACTTTATAATAATTGACTGTATAAAATATGAATATGAAATATGAAATATGAAATATGAAATATGAAATATGAAATATGAAATATGAAATATGAAATATGAAATATGAAATATGAAATATGAAATATGAAATATGAAATATGAAATATGAAATATGAAATATGAAATATGAAATATGAAATATGAAATATGAAATATGAAATATGAAATATGAAATATGAAATATGAAATATGAAATATGAAATATGAAATATGAAATATGAAATATGAAATATGAAATATGAAATATGAAATATGAAATATGAAATATGAAATATGAAATATGAAATATGAAATATGAAATATGAAATATGAAATATGAAATATGAAATATGAAATATGAAATATGAAATATGAAATATGAAATATGAAATATGAAATATGAAATATGAAATATGAAATATGAAATATGAAATATGAAATATGAAATATGAAATATGAAATATGAAATATGAAATATGAAATATGAAATATGAAATATGAAATATGAAATATGAAATATGAAATATGAAATATGAAATATGAAATATGAAATATGAAATATGAAATATGAAATATGAAATATGAAATATGAAATATGAAATATGAAATATGAAATATGAAATATGAAATATGAAATATGAAATATGAAATATGAAATATGAAATATGAAATATGAAATATGAAATATGAAATATGAAATATGAAATATGAAATATGAAATATGAAATATGAAATATGAAATATGCTAACGGATCTGAAAGTAACATTTGCAACACGAAACCGGCAAGTGACGTTTCTTTCGATAATTATCTACAAAAGGCGCGCTCTTCAAATAAACTGAATGAAATATCTTCATTCTAAAATCTTCTTTTATTCAGTCAAATATTTATATATATTCATAAAAACATATAATGAAAGTTCTATATAGTTATGAATAGAACATTATGTTGCTCACTATTTATTGTTATATTAATTAATTTTAAAATTGTTAATTTTATTTATAATTAAAAATGTATAATTAACAAAGTGAATATTATAAATTCTAAAAAGTAATAAGAAATGCGGCAATTAAATTGAGTATAATACGAGAACAAATATTTTAGAAAATACATAAATATGAAAATTTTTTTAATTTTAACTATATATTTATATTTTTTTTTAATTTTAACATTAGATATAAATCAGTTTTATATACAGTTCAGAATTATTTCGGATAAAGTTGAAAATGACTTTAATGACAATATTTTTATTTTTTTAATAATTATAATTATATAATACTGAATTTCATTAAAGGTTTGATGAACAGCCGATTTTATTTACTAAATAAAATATTGATTAATATTTTTAGTTAAAAATTAATAAAAAAATCTCTACAGTCCAAATACTGCATTTATGCTTAGTATATTTTTATTTCATAGATTTTATAATTTATTTTATTATTTATTTTATACAGAATAGTATATTTTATATCGCTTTATAAAGTAAAGAATATATTGAAATGGTTAATATTAATTTTTAAAAAATATATACATTCCAATTATTTTTACATACTTAAATAGTAAAGCCCATTTTAGATATCAAAACTATTTCAAATTTTAATACAAATAAAAATTTTAAATATAATATTATCTAGAATGATAAATTTGAATACATGATTTTTACAATATGATATATTGTAAAATTATATGTAATTGATATGAAATATTTCAAAAGTTTCTTTATTTTTTTTATTTATGTTATTTTAACGTCATCGTAAAATATAGAAATTTATTAATTTTCTATATAATCACTTACGATTATTTATCTATTTTAATATCAATTTATAATTGTAAACGTGCGTCAAATATTAAATTATTTTCTAAAAATTATTTTACTTTTTTACATTTTTATATTCAATTTTTTTTTTCATATTCATTATTTGTTTTTTTTTCAAAAGTAAAATTCATAATATTTTTTAATAATTTAAATGTATTTTTTAATTAAATATAAAAATAGTGAACTTTAATTTTATTTTATTTCAGGAATTCAAGGTAAAATAATAGTTTTATTTTATTAAATATCAGTTAGTCCAAATATCATTCATAATACATTATAATAATATTTTTCAGTTTTTTATAAATTTAATAAAATCAATTAAATTTAAAATAATTTAATTTAATAATTTAATTTAAAATAAAATTAATTTAATGAAATTATTAAATATTTATTATTAAATTATTTCAAAATATTTGAATTGTTCAAATTTTAGTTTCTAAAGATATTAATCTTAAATATTGATTTTCTTTACAAAAGATATGTCATTTTATAGTTTCAAAATAAAATAATACTTTTAGTCGCATTATATATGAAATTATTTATCATTAATTTTGATAGAAATATAATAATTTTTTAATTCTATATTATGAAAATAAAATACCATTTTATGTTTGTAAGAATAATAGTCCACGCTTTGAAGATTATTTATTTTATTTCTTTTAATTTTCAGATACTTTTTTAATTATTATTTTTCCGTAATGATATCTCAATATTTCTTTACAATATTGATTTTATTACTTGCGGTTGCTATTTCATTAATAACGAGTCATTTCGTTTTCGGAGATCGTAAACCTGGTGATGATATTATAGAGGAAAAGTTTATTAATTATAAATTGAAGTTTTTTCGTATTACACGAAAAAAATTAACTTTCCATGGAGATTATAACAAAACTATTACCCAAGTAGTGGTTACTCAAAATGATTTGTACACGCCGGGTCCTACAGCTTGGATTGTAAATGGTGGACCTGGTTATAAATACGTTACACTTGGATTTAGAAGTACTAGAACCTCTGGAATTCATTTTATAGTCGTATTATATGGAAAAAAATGTAAATAATATTAGAGAGAATTACATTTCTTATAGTTACATAAAGGTATCGATATGAAATATATTTTATTATCGATTTTTATTTGTAATGTGTATAATTAAAATAGATGAATCCTTTATATTTTATAATTTTAGGTAATCCAAGCTAATAGATATATTCTTTTTTATACGCAATAGTTTTTGACGAAAGTAGAAGATAAATTTTTTTTTAATTTAAATTAATTAAACATCTGGAATTAATTCTTTTTTCTTTGCTTGAAAAAGAATTTGAAAAAAGGAAAATAATGCAAATTATACTTTTTCTTTTATAATAATAACATTTCTATTTTATTTTTTAGATACAATTTTTTTTAGATAAAATCAATTAATATATTTTGAATAATTTCTTTCAATGAAATAAATATTTTTCATATTTTGGTAATTGCTGATATAAAACTTCTGTAAAAATACACACTCGAATGCATATTTGCTTTCTCTTCATGAAATATGCCATTCATATCAGGCATTTTCCCGATGTTCACTCCTACAATTACGTTATCTATTAAGAGTGGGCCACCGCTATCACCCTAAAAATAATTTAATTGTAAGATATAAACTATCATTACTAGAATTTCAATAAATCAATTAGTATATAACGTTATAAAGTTTTTTGAATTATAAAAATTTAATTATATGATTAATTCCATAAAATACACAAGTTGAATCATATAAGAATAGAAGAAAATTATACGGACAGTTTTAAATACATCAAAACTATAACTTTAAATTCTAATAACAACAGTTAATAGGAATATAACCATTTTTTATGACTAAATACAATTTAGTAAATGCCAAATTAATTATGATGACGGTAATGTTAGTATAATTCGTCTATAAAAATTATTAAACGGAATATAACGGAATATTAGAATTTATAAGTAAATTAATAATGGAGAATAATAAACTTATGCTAGTGTTGTATATATCTATTGTTTATTATACGTTATTCTCATAAATCATGTACCATTGCTAACTTCTTTGTAATTATGTCTGATATTTAGAAATTTATATTTTCTTAAATTCATTACAACTATATTTCGTGTAATGTGCGCGTGCGTGTGATTAACGATGAAAATTTTCTCCTGCCTTATCAACAGTTTTGTAATTTGTCAATTTGTTCGGATATTATATTATATTTTGAGAACGTTTAATATCTTTACATTATCTGATATGGAATGATTATTTCATTTTAATCAGTTATCCGGTACTCCATCACCCTTAGAAGATTATACTTCATTTAAATCTTAATATTTAAATTCATTTAAATATTAACAGTTAAAATATAAAAACAAAGATTTGATTTATTACGATTATGATGAATCTATAAATTTTGGTGAACTATATAATTCTTACAAAATATAATAATATTTGTACTTTATACTTAAACTGTTTCAGTACTCTTCATAGTTTGTGAATAATTTTGTAGATTGTTCTGGCTATTATTCACCTACAGTTTCTTGCTACCATGCTCCAATCATCTATTGCAAGATATATATGTATATATATATATATATATATATATATATATATATATATATATGTATGTATGTATGTATGTATGTATGTATGTATGTATGTATATAACATTTTAATTAGGTAGTTTTTATTCTTGATACTTTGTAAGCATTAAAAAAGTATCTCACAATTTTTATTAATTTTTATTTTAATATGTGAGTGCATTTCGTCAGATATTTCATACTGATAAATATAATACTGAAACAATGAACTTATTTTCATCCTTTCGATTTTTACTATTTCTTTTTATAGTCTTAGATTTTCCTCTTTTATTTTAATTTCTTATGTACTCGGCTTATTTCTTATATTATAATTTAATGTATAAAGATTGAATCCACTCAGAAATAGCTATAGATAATACGAAGAAGTTGAAAAATTTTTTTTCTCCAGGTATAATAAAAATAAGTTAAATCTTTTTATTAATTATCGTAAAATTCAACTGGCTTTTAAAATATTCTTACCTTTTCTCTAAATAAATAAAATTATTTTTATTTTATTTTAAACGCTGCATAAAGTTTATTATGTTAATAAATTATACCATTCAATATATAAATAATTATAGAAAAGAATATGGAGTTTTAATTAATTTTTTATATTAGTGTAAATGATTAATGCTTACAGATTCCAATTGAGCAAACGGATGCGCAGTACTACATATTTCAGCATGAGTGATGAAAATAAAATCGTTAGTTAATCTTGATCCTAAATTTGTGCATTCTGTTTTAGATATGATCGTTAAATTTACTATTTCCATGATGAATGGCATTTCACCATTATTACTTTTACCCCACCCAGCCGCAATAGCTACTGATCCATAAAGGTTTCTATTTGGTATCGTAGACATAGTAGCTGGTATAATTGATCGGGATGCTTTATTAAGCAACTGAAATAATATTTTATTTCACTTTAGACGCATAGTTTTTGATGACTTGTAATATAATGCTTAAAAAAAATTTAATTTATTTTAATTATTATAATAAGAGATATATAGTTTTTAAAAATATGTTTACACGTAGAATAGCAATATCATTACTGCGATATCGAGCACGACTATTCAGTGATATCATCCAATTATTATAAGTTAACCACCATACTGATATATGTCTGGTGGCAGTTCGTATATCAATAGAGCCTATGAGTAATTCGAATCCTTCATTAGGTAAATTTTCCAAACAATGTTCAGCTGATAGAACAAACTTATGTGTAATAAGTGTTCCAGTACAAAAAATATTATTTGGTGATAATTGGGGTTCCTTTACCAAAAAACAAATAACAAATTTAAAGTCTGATAATCGGGCTTGCCTTACGTTATTACCACTTAAAGGATTTGCAATCAAAAAATTATGTTTATTATCTGAAAATTAAATGTATTATTATTATTATATATATAATATTACATTAGTATTATAAACAACGTAATTAATATAATTATTCATAAAAAATATACAATTTATGATTCTTACTTACAAAATATTATAGTTTGAAAAAAAAATTGAAAAATTAGACGGTGCATATTTAAAATAATCTTTGTAAGTGGTATATAAAATATAAAAATATGATTGATATAAAGTCAATTTAAGGTATATATAATTTTTTTAAGCAGTTAAAATATCTTCATTAAATATTATCATTATAAAATTTGTCGTTTAATATAAAATAAAAGCATTAAATTATTAATACATATGGAAATATGTGCTTCTAGTAAAATTAATAATATTATGAAATATATGATATAAATTTACATATTCTGATTTTATCTAAAAATCCTCATACATTCTTTTTTTAATTAATCACGCAGTGCATTGATTAAAATTGCGTTTCTTAGAGGCATTTTTCTAAGTGCTCTACACTTTTCTTGTTTTTTAGACATTGAGTATTTAATTTCCCAATCAATTCATCTCGTAAAAACTCAATTGTGATTTAGAATAATAATTTGGATAGGGTTCAAAACATATTATTATATTTCTTTAAAATTATCTATTCGGAAAATAAATTTTGGTTTCAATACTAAAAACTTGTAAATATTTTTCCTTTATAATTTTTCTTTATTGCCTTTTATCTATTTTCACAAAATTTAAAACAGTATCTCCTAAGTATTAAACTGTAAACTTAGGCAAACATAATTTTCAAGCATTCGATTACCATTTCGATTTCCATTTTGATAAGAGTATTCAAATCTATTCTATCTAAGTATAATTTTAATTTTATTTTACTTACTTTAATGGCTTTCTTTAATTTTGCGTTAAAAATATTTTGTACCGGAAGACGTCAAATTAAAATATTTTTTATCCAAAATTTAATTTTTTTGATAAAGATTGTTAATGATAGAAAATTAACGGTGTTGAAGATGTAGAAAAAAAATTTTTTAAAATAATACTATATCTTATACAAATATTGAATTATATAATTATTTTACATAAAATAGATCATGATGTTAAAATGTAAAATTTATCGCGCAAAAAATATTAAATTTTATTATATTTGTTTTTTTTGTGTTTTTTTTATCAATAGGATGACTTGGATAATATGGGAGTAAAAAGAGGTTATCAGGACTTGACATTAATATCTCTTTGACACGTTCTTCAAAATGTTTTATTTTGTAAATATTCTATGAAAGTTAGAACTTATTTCTATTTTCAAAATTTATTTAGTCTATTAAGCTATGTAATTAAACGATAAAATTGTTCAAACAGACATCAATATTTTGTATGTAGATTACACTCATATTATTTATAAATGTTTTTTTTATTTAATATTACTAAAGTCTAATGTTAGAATGGAGTACCATAAAACCTTGTTATAAAAATTAATGTAATTTTATTATTTATCGTTAGATGATATCAAGTATCAAGTCGATTAATTATCGACCTATTAATGTCAGGTTAACTTCTCGCGATATTAATGAGTAATTCTTAAAAATATCTTAATATTTAAAAAGTATTGTGTTTGTCATAACTAAAACTAAATCTCGTAAAATCATTGCTATTTCGAGTAGATAAACCTAATTATTAATTTTAATTTAATTTCAAACATGAATAATAAACTAATAACACGTGTTTTAAAAAATTCTGTTCTATTATTTTTAAAAATACAAATAATAAGTCTTACGTTTAAAAAATAATTAATATTAAAAGAATTTTTTGTGTTTTAATGTATAATAATGTTAAAAGAACATAGTCGTTTACATTAATATTACTATTTCATTAACAATAAGTGATAAATCATTCTAGGATTTAAATAAATAGGCAGAATTTCATCAACTGTATTTTATGGTGCTTCTGCTAAAAAATATCTAATAAACATTAAATGTAGTATTTGCCATTTTTTGTTATATATTTTTATTTAGAGTACATTTGCTACATTAATTTTTAAAATTTTTCAGTCTCTGAGATTGATATGTGTTGGAGACGGTTTAATTGCATTTTCACAATTCGCCGGCTATCGCTTCAAAATTAATGTAAGACTTTTTTAATATAAAACCACTGGGAGAAGATACGGAGAACGAGATACGTCGGCTAATATATGAGCTGAGTCGAATTTACAGAGCGTTGATGAAACTGCCGATCCCGTCAGCCGGGTGGGATATATGGTTAATTTCTAGACCAAGCCAACTGTTACCGGCTAAGTCATACCGTGCGTGGCAGATCATTCAAAATGCCAAATTTAAAGAATTAAGGTAGCAATCTGAATACGGGGAAGCACCATCGCTGGATGCGAAGGGATTCCCCACCTACAGCGAATTTATGGAATTTTTAGAGGAAAGGGCACGTGTTCTGAGTACGGAATGTGCTAAAACCTCTTATGGGGAAAAGAGACCTGAACCGTCCTTGCCCGTTAAACTAGCAAAAAGAACCTGCCACGCGGCCAACATAGAAAGGTGTGGTTTGTGCAGCCAGTCGCATTTGTTGCAGTTATGTGCAATCATTAAGACCAAGCACCCGCAGGAGCAATTTAATATAGCACAACAGATGCAGGCCTGCTTCCGATGCCTAGGACCGCATAGGAAACAGCAGTGTCCTTCCAAACAATGCTGCAAAAGGTGTCAGCGTGAACAACACACGCTGCTTGATCTGGGGCAAGAGAAGTTAGATGAGGAGGTCCTTCCCAATAAGGCAGGACCCTCCAATGCGGCTACGTTCAAACCCGCAATGGAATAAAAGGAGTAGGCACTCACGCAGCTTCCTTGCATGGGCCGAGAGGAGTAAGTGGACGACTTCAAGTCTGATTGGACCAAGATCTGAGACATCCTTTATTTGGGAATCGACTGTTCAGACCCTGGAGCTGCCAAGGAAACGAGCGGAAGTCCATTTGACGGGAATTGGAGCCATGAAATGCGGGGGGAATCGGGGAGTCACCTGCTTCATACTTAATTCTCTGATCACTAAGGGAAAATTGTTCGCCAAGTCGAAACGGGCAATTTTGAGCAACATTGCTCGACTTTTGGACTCCCTCGGATGGCTGTGTCCGTTTACGGTCCTTGCCAAAATTATCATGCAGGATGCATGCATAAGAAAAAAATGACAGAGACATGTCCCTCCCTCCCGAATTGACTTAAAGATGGGCCGGATATTACGAATCCCTGGAGTTACTTTCAAACATTAAAATAGCTTGGTGATTAGGGATTATTAAAAACCATAAACTGCAGAGATATGGATTTTGCGATGCGTCTAAGTGAGCGTATGCTGCAGCCGTTTACGTGCGAATAACCTCGTCGGGAAAACCCAGTTGCGCTCGGTTGTTGTATCAGCAACGCCTGAAGGAATATGGGAGGCTGGGATTAAATCCGTAAAACACAACTCGAGGAGAGTTTTCGGAATCAGACCCTTACTTTCGAAGAATTTAGCACCGCGCTTGCAAAAATAGAAGCGTGTTTGAATTCGCGACCATTATGCGCCCTCAGCAAGGATGCCGACGACCTAAAGGTTTTAGCTCCGGCCCTCTTTCTGATAGCAGATGCCTCGTTCATAATTCCGGATGCGGCGAAGGCTGACAAATCGATATCGGTTAGTCGATAATACAAATTGATGCAGTCGATACGCGATTAGTTTTGGCGCAGGTGGTCGGTCGAGTATATGCAACATTTGCGGGAACGGGGCAACTGGCGCGTGGCGAAGAATAATATTTGTATAAGTCAACTAGTGCTCCGTCGTGACGATTGTTACCCCTTCGCAAAATGGCCCTCAGGAATAATGATTGATGTTCACGCGGGTAGCGATGGTCTTGTTCGTGTAGTGTCGGTAAAGATACACGGCAAGGTGCTAAAAGGACACGTCGCCCGTGTATGTATCGTGGCTTACGATTGAGCTGCAAACGAGAAGGTTTCAGGGGAGCGTGCGAAGGAAACACAGGAGTAAATACGACCACGAGCGAGATCATATTACGACTTTAAAGAACGCTAGAACCGCGATAAGCAGCATACACTTGAGAGGTAAATATTCGTCTATTGACGAAGGCGAGCGGCATGTTGGAGACTGTTTAATTGACGTGGGCAAATCAGTGTTGGGAATAATTTGGGAATGACCGCAGGCGGTTGTACAATTGAAGAAAAGGCGCGAAGAGGCCCGGCGGGATACTTCGCGTGGTGGCGCATGCAATGAATCTGATTACAGACACGAGGTCATACAGATCGAGGGAGAATTCAGAGCATTTTGTACTTCTTCTCACTCGGCCCGCATAATCCTAGTTTATAGTACAGATTTTATAAGAGTTGGGAAAGCTGTAGGCATTGCGACTTGCGGAAGCGTACGAGCCGAGCCCGTGATAGTGATTCGCGAAGCAATAATTGTTATCATTCGCGTGGTGTCGTGGCACATACTGGTGGTAGGGTGATTCAGTGACAAGGAGCTCCTGAATTCAACCCAGGGGGAACCTTCCCTGGAAGCAGAAAAACGACTCCCGGTGGCCGATCCAGGGGACAGGTAGAAAAGGAAAGAGAGTATGTTCCTAACGTCCAGGTAGTTTCCAAGAGGTTGGAAACGACCCGGTGTCCGCACCCCCACATACAGATCGGCCATCCAGTTGTCCGAACTGTGTGGAGTTCGAGACGCATCGGTGCCACGGCGTATGTCGAAAGTCCAGCTGGCAAACAGGTACCATTCGTACATTTCTATACGAGAGCTCTCCCGCGCGCGTATCACGAAACCGTCTCAATTAATATAATTGTTGATTTTTGCTATTGTATATTTGCGTGCGTACGTGCGTCACAAGGCTTTTTCCTCCTTCCCGGCGAAGGAGGTTTTTTTACGCCTCGCGGCGATTAGGGAAATATAAAATAAAAAAAAATCATTTTATTATAACACTCAACCAACAACTTTTATTTTTCCTCTTCCTATCCTTTATTTATTTATTTCAGGACTCACGGAGATGGTAAGTAGCTTACAAAATTGCTGCAATATGTTAATATTAATATGAAGTAATCGAAGTAACATATGTTCGATAACAAAAATTCTTTATTGAAATATAAAGCAAAAATGTATATGAATAAATAGTTAAGAATAATTTATTAAATTTTATTTAAGCAGTAACAATATTGTTCATGTCATAGTAATTCGTATTATTACTTTTACGCATATTAAATTAATTTAAATAAATAGTTTAAATGGTTTAAATAGTTTAAATATTTTAAATTAATTGCTGTACGTCATATATATTACAATATTATTGTAATGTTTTAAAACTTCCATTAATATTAAGCAAAACTTACGCCAGATTTATATCTGTACAAAATGTAGCCCAAATGAATGTTAATTTATTAAAAATTTTAAATCAATAGGAAAAGTACACTAAATTAATTTTATATGAAAGCGAATACGCAATTACATTCTAATGCATAATTTAGTAAATAAATTTTAGTATTCCTTGCGTAAGTAATTATAATATTAATAGTATGATAAACTATCTAAAATATTGAATAATTAAATTCTAAGCAAACTTATATGTTTTTTTTACATGTTTTATATTTACTTATACGTTATACATATATACAACATTTTTTAATTTACTGTAAGTTACTTACTCGTTTAATACACATACATACATATATATATATATATATATATATATATATATACTTGTTTAATACATTGTTTAATTTCTTCATTTAATTTTTATGGTGTTTAATATAAATTTTATTTTCAAAAATATAATCCATTATAAATAGAAATAATTAGATTTCTTATTTTAATATAACTAATATATTTACGAAATAATAATACATAAATAAATAAATGATTCAATATTATTTTAATTTATATGTTCATTATTAATTTATTTAAGTATTAGAATAGCAACAATTAAATTTTATAATAACTTTGTTGTTGGTATAAGTGGCTCAATGGAAGACTTTTTACGTTTTAAATTCAAAGACATTCTACCATAAATTTCGACAATTACATGAATTCCACTTGATCTTTTACTTTTAAACTGAAGAGAAACAGACTTATGACCTGGTCCACCGCTTAATATTGTTACATGAGGTCTTCTTGAAAAGAGAGTTCTTTTAAGAATTTTTATTTGAGTAATTTTGCTCTTTCCATCTCCCAAAAACTCCTTTGTCAATTTAGTATAGTCCATAGATATACCTGGAATATTTAGGATTTTTCTTTCGATAAGACCGTCAAAGAGTTTGCGCTTTCCAAAAACTTTTAAGTGTCGTTTAGCATGGGCCGCAGTCATTATAGTCGCTAACAGAGTGAAACATAACAAGCGACGAGACACCATACTTTTAAATCCTTATCAAATCTATAGAAAAAATAAAAAATTATTATAAATATAAAAATTCTATTAATATTCTAAAAAATATAATGATTATAAAATGAAAATTTTCTAAAATGGAATGCTGAATACTCAATAAATGTATAATATTTTAATACGGCATAAGATAAGTTAAACCTAATTTTTACAAGAAATAAAATAACATAAATAAAGTAAATTTTATAGATTATTATTTTACCTGATATTAACATAGAGTAATTATAAAAAATTTTCTAATTTGTAATTAAATGGTTTTCTTTATTAAATTTAAATTATTAAAGTAGAATAATCAACGGATGTATATTGTCAAGAAATATTCGATTTATAATAAAAATAATATATGCATCAATAAAGCAATCTAGCATATATTTCGATAAATATTATAGTTGCCATAAAATTTTTATATTTACATAAAAAAAAAATAACAGTACTAAATATTAATTTGATTATAATGGTCGATATTAAGAAAAAAAATGTTTGGCGCGTGCTTGACTGTTTTTGAACTTTAAATAAAATTTGTATTTTGCCGTTAAAATACGATAAAATTTAAAAATGTGAAAATAATTTAATTCGATAGTATATTGTGTACGAAGTTTTAATGATAATATTATCTTCAGTACATCTTTCATTTTAATTTTTACTGTACTATTCTTTAGAATTTTATTAATCTTTATTTGATAACTTTTACAATATTTTTATATTATTCATTTTTTAAATATTTTTTCTATTAGAAATAAAATTATTTAGTATTTGAATAAGATCATTTAGATTCAAAGTTATTTTAATTACTTCTAGAGTTGATTGTTTAAAAATAATTTTAATTATTAATATCATTTCATAGTATAAAATTTTATAATTACGACCATGTTTAGTGCGCTTTTGCAATGAATCTTGGTGTAGGACTGACCACTACATTAGTACAATTATTATAATGAAAATGAAATATATTTATTAACTTTAAAAACTGAATAAAAAATAACTGGTTTATTTACTGATTGAACTTTTTACATATCTGATAATTATATTTTTACAAAATAACTGAATAATTATTATAGTTAAAAAAATATTTATAAAATAAAAACTAAATAATTATATAAAAATGTATAGTTTGTTATAGTTACGGTGTAAAATGTTGAAACTTACTTTTATATTATTATGATTATTATCTGAAAAGGATAATGAGTTCGGGAGAGGAGAAAGAAGGGTTCCGCACAAATAAAATTGTACAACAATTGCGTTATCGAATTAACAAACAATTTATTTATTACTCATCGCGCGGACGTAAAAAATCTCTCCTCCCTCCTAATTCTGGAGATGCACTAACACGTAGAAGACACATAAAAGAGAGCTCTCTGACTGAAACTACTTTGAGCGTGTGGAACGGGTGTGAGGATGTTACCCCACCGCTGACGGAAGTTGAGTGCGACTTATCTACACCATAGCCACGTGGCCGTGAGGAGTCGGCGCTGTAGTTATGGGCATTAGGGCTTACGCAGCTCACCTCACCTCCGAGAACTCCATGGCTCCTGTCCGCGCTGTTTCCTACCTCGAGAACGCTGCAAACGATCTCCTGCCATCTACCCAACTCCTCACCCCCTTGCCCACATCTGTAACTATAATTTTCCCCTTTGTTTCACCCCTTTAAATCCGTTATATTTTAGTTGGTTATTTAAGGGCTTAATTTTTATACCAATTTCACGGAGTGTAATCAGTTATTACAATAAAACACTACTATTCATGAAATTCATCGCGTTGTTGCTATTTATTATATATCTATCTAATGCGTACTTGTGCTCGTACGTATCGAAATAGGATCCACGTATTCCAATTCATTCCCAGTAATTAGTACGTAACACGAAGTAACACTGAAGGAGAGTAACTGATTTCTAAATGGAAATGGAATTCTGAATCTTATTTATTTCAGATTGCATCAAGAAATTCGAGGTCATTATTGGACCTCCATGCGAGTAAACTAGATGCATCGATCTAACTAACTAACTTATTTCTCGCGCAGATGAGAGTGATCTGGTACTGTGGTGAGCTCCATATCGCAGTATCTGATATTATTTTACCTGTAACGGTCGATGAATATTGGGACTCCAAGCATGAGACCGTATCGTAATACTTTTCCGTACGCAGCTCCCCCTAAAAATGAGCCTGTAGAACTCAGTTTGTGGAACTATAGGTTAGTTACCTCGAATCCTATTAAATCAAAATACTCGAAATTCAAACAACTCTGTCGTAAAAAGCTGGCACACTGCTGCTTGCAATACGTAAGTTTCCCTAGGCATAGATAATTCGATATTTATAATAGAACGGACGGTAATATGAAACATAACTTTTCCATTTTCCACCACTGTGTGACTATTCATGTTAGGAAAAACTTGCTTTTCATTTATAGTTATTTGAATAATTGCACGGCTGATGTTGATTTGTGAATCATAATCATGTTGAGGGACTCATACATTAGCATGCCATATAATTGTTTATGTCTGGCAATGTGTCCTTTGCCCAATAACTAGAGGACTAATTATGTTCTGATTTTCCTGTGGTAACTTTGCCTATTTTGAATATTGAATATTTGAATATTTCGAACGTGACATCGATTTAGCAAGCTTGCGTGGTAGATCCGCTTTGTCTAATGCTCAGAAAAAACCAGCTACTTTCGCTTTACGTTTTCTACTTTCACAGCCTCAACGCGCTGAGAGATTTTTCATGCGAGAAAGCAGCGCGTTAACACGTGGAAGGTCGAAAAAGCACGCAGCAGTTTTTCTGCTGCCCCGAATTCACTCTTCCTATCTAGTATCGTCTAGTTCTTATCATATAATCTATCCTCTTATTATTTTCTAGCTTCCTTATCGAGTAGGCGACTCGCCCTGTCTATACAGAAAAAATCTCAATACTTTATACATAATATATATTATATAAATATCTAAATATATAATAGAAAATCTCAATACTGTAGTCTATATATGCGTTAACTTTCGTGGCACAACAACCGCGTATGTTCCGCAGATCCCTTACAGATCGGCCAAAGTTTAAAAAGAGTCTGCAGATTTTTGCTTACATGCTTACATGCTTGCCATGTAAGCATATAATTTGCTAATTTTGCCACGACTGTTCTTAAATATGCGTCCGTTGACCCAATAAAACACGATTTTAAGTATCGAAGCTTTATCGTATTTATGAGGTCCGGTATCCCATGTATGAGAGATATGAACACATTCCGTAAATTTCTTATTTTATTCTTTAACATCTCTTGAAAAACTAGGTAACTTGAAGACCGATATTTCCGCCACCATTACCATTGACGTAGGAGTTACCGTGATAATCGGTGCAGACGAAGGTATTAAGGTTTCCACGCTCTGTCTTTGCGTTAGCATTGTAAATAACTGATTATTTAATTTTTCATAAATAGATTTTACTATGCGATAGACACAATCAACGTTACTTTCAAAGATTTTTAAATAAATTTTTCGCTATTATTTCCACGGTTTATTTAACGAATTTAAACGCAACTACACATGCGATAACGTTAGTTTCTGCCCAATAATTTTTTCCAGCACTTTACCACTCCCTTCATCTTTTAAAACTATTTCCTTTGTTACGGCTTACTGTGTTCTATATATACATAAGTTATGCATAAATTAAGATTATGTATATGCGTGTGTTGTTATAAATATTTTGTGTTATTTATAAATAAATGTAACAAATTGTATGAAAGTGACAATATTCACCTGTGGATGGTGTTTTTTTTCGGGACAAAAAAATATATGTTGCTTGAAACACAAAAAATAAAATAAAAGGTACTCGTCTATTTCAAATTTCACCTCGTGAGAACATCTGTCTAACAAGAGCCGCTGGGGCTTCGAAGCACGAGTAAGCTACAGGGACTTTCAAGATCAATGTGAAGCGTACCTGTGGATATTTGTTGTCAATAGGCTGGCGATTCAAAGGCGAGCTTCACGAAGGAAAATTTCCAAGATGCGCACGAACTGTGAAGCATACGGACATTATCAACGTTTGCCATAAAATCGTAGCTCGAAATAAAATTACGTGCCATTCTCGGCAGTTCATATTGTCGCGCTCAAAAATATTAAATCGTATACCTGGATATGGTTCGAACGACTCCACGAAGCTGTAGTTCACGCGATTATGCACGACTACTCCCGTCTCAGAGACCCACGATTCATACACAATTCAATTTCTAATATACGCGTTCTAATAAACGCGGTCGCATACAGATGTACTAGAAAAAACCCGTTTCCGCCCTCGGATATTTCGAGCCGTGGACAAGTCCATACTTAAAAAAAAACGCAGTTAAGCTCGCACCTTTAAAAGCGGCCGTAAACTTCGCGAACTCGAATGGAACACCGTAGACGGGAGACGACGACGTTTGCCGTCTAGCCCACTCCACACCTCGCTCGATCGTACCCTGCAGCTTTGCCGTTGCACACTCTACATACTCTATACACTCGTGGTCACAAGCACAACTCATTCAAGGGCACCGAGTCTATAGCACACGAATTTGAAATCGTGTGCACTACGTTTGAATACGTTATATCAAATCAAGACTTTATTCTATCAGATAAATTTTGGCCGACGACCTCCCCTATACTAACTCGCCCCTTTGCTTCGCGCCCTCGAATCCGTTATACTTTAATTGTTTATTTGAGAGCTGCTCGACTTCGAAATATTTGGATCGTTGATGCCGAACCTAAACTTCTCTTGTGTACGATGTATTAAGGGATCTCGAACATTCATAATAGTTCCCAACTTTCTCTAATACTAATTATTTTGAATTATATAATTAGGCAAATCATCTTTAAAGAAAATTTTATAAAATTATTTGTCTTTGTTGAAAATGATCAATTCATTGAAATATAAATTTCGGCACAAATTTGAAGTTTATATTTCTAGAATCCGTAGAAAAAAATACAGTTATTTTTCTCGAATACATGTACCAAAATTATCATTTCAAATATTCCTTGTAATCTTAATTAATTTTAATAAGTATTTTTCAATTATTCGATGTGAGTTAATATAAGCCTATAAATAGTTAACATGAACATATAAAATAATACAAAACAAGTTTAATATTCAAATATAATTGTTATATTAATTTCAGTACATTTACTTTTGAACATAAAAGTAAAAATAACTTTTATTATTATGTCTTTATGTTGGCCATCATTAATTTAACTGAATATTATTAAATTCGTTCATTCAGTAATTCTATTCTTTTATAAGATTCCATTATAAGGATTTAAAATTTCTCCCCCCTTTTTAATATATAAATGAAGAGTTATTTAAATAAGTTATTATTAAAAGCATTTTATTTTATTATTATGATTGAATTTCTAATTTGAGAAATTACATAATTTTTCATAAAATGAAAAAAAACGTTTATAATATTATTATAATAAAAATAATTTTAAAATACTTATCTCATTTTTTTAGCTGTAGCAATAATTTTAAAAAATTAATTCAAATTAAATATTAAAATTTATTTGTCAAAAATAAATAAATTATACAATTAATAAAATAAAATACTACATTAAATCAATGAAACGCAATAAAATCATTATTATAAAATATTATTTTAGAAATAAAGCAAGCTACTTTCTTTAAATATATTACGCCACATATTGGTCGTTTTAAGAAACTAAGTCAGATTGAGTTAATAAATATGGAATACCTTGATATGATACGACAGAACGAAGAATAGAAAACAAATTTATCTACAGTTCGTAGCAAACTACATAGATGTAATAACAGATGGCTCTCAAACCTACGCCTAGATATTATTATACATTAAAATTTAATATTGAATAATTGATATCAAATAATTGAAATTTAATGTTTCATTATATAATGATATTATACGTTTTTTTATCGATTATTTAATGTAGTGTTAGCTGTACAAGTTTTCTGTTCCAGTGAATATTTTAACAATATAAATTTGTTTCAAATTTAACTCTTAACTCAGGTATTATGTTAAGTAAAAATAAAATGTCAATTTATAATATTTTGCAACTTCTTAAAAATAAAAATAAAAATTTGTTTAATTAACGTATCGGTGATCAGTTAGGTAGTATTTGAGCTTCTCTATATGTGGACCTCATTCCTGGGCGAATGAATATTAGGGGGGCAAGTAATTGTATAACGTAGGTGCACTTATCTCCTCATTTGTTATCGTCCAATTCTTTCACAATTATGGAATATCAGAAAAATTTGCGTTTAAAGTTTTCTTCATTTTAGCTTTAAAAGATTCAATATTACATTAATTATGTGCTATCGGTAAGGTTATTGTGTTTAAATTCTAGTGTCGTTTCATCAATGAAGCAGTTTTCTAAATACTACGTATCTAGTACATATGATATACAGAATAATTATTTTTATTATATTAACTATAAATAATAATCTACAAAATGTTTTTCGTTGTATATCTATAATATTCGAAATCGTTAAAATTTTTTGTGTCATCACTAATAATATATATGTATATTCTTACTCAGTAAATAATATTTTTAATTAAATAATTAATTACTCAATAATAATTTATTTCCTACGTCGTAATTTCATATTCAATATTTTATATTTTCAATATTTTTTTATATACCTACAGTTACATTGTTATAGTTTCAGGAAAAGTTATAAAAATTTATATTTGCACAAATAACTTATACAAATTATCTTTGATAATAAAGTATAATAGCTATAAAGTTCTTAATAATTATTAAAGTTTTAAATTATTTTTGTAATTTATTATAAGCAAATTTTTTAAAAAATAATTTTTTTAAATAATTAAATAAATTTTCTTTCGCCATACAAAGCGATAAATGATCGGACTTACAAAATTCATAAAAAAAAAAAAATTAAAAGTAGTCTAGGATCAAACTAATAGACTGAAGTATAAAAAAGAAACAAAATTTATAAAGAGAAAATTAAATTACCAATAAAGTTATGCAAAAAGCTTAGAATATACCCGAGAATTTTTAGTTTGTTTATTTTATCGTTCTTTATTTTTCAGGACATCTATAAATTTAATCAAAAGAGCACAGTAATAACAGTTTTTCTACTGCAGATGAGGAAAGAATTATAAATTGCAAGAATTAAAATGAATCAAGTATATCACAGCTATCGCGAGAACTAAGGGGACCCCCTTTAATCGAAGCTCTTTCTATCTTTCTTTATCATAAATTCTGAAATGAATAATCAGAAAGAAAATACCGGATAAGAAAATCGCTTACCCAATAAACTAAAAGTAAAAAAAAGATGCAGCATAATTAAAAAATGAAAGAGAAAAGCTTTTGTCAGATTACGGATTTTTACGTCGTATGATTTGGTGACGATAGTTTCGAAAAATTGTCACCCTTAAGCGGTACCTGTGTTTCAGTTTTCCTCTATTCAACAAACAATTATTAATTATTGATTACATTTGCCTCATGTTCTTACAAAACTTTATTTCTGATATTAATGACACCAGATGATAATTAATAAAAACGGTTAACGTAATAGATATGAGAATGCATGTAGATATTGGAAGAGGGAAACATTTTAGATGATTTTATATATTACTATGCACTAAGTTATGCTATAAATGAACTTTGTGACAATCAAAAAAAGGTAGATATGCAAACATGAAAAAGAAAAAAAAAATATTCATAGAAAAACACGATTTCGCCTCGCGGGGACTCACGATATTTAGAAGCCGCAGGGGTTTTCTACTTTTATGGAAAAGTCTGAAATACAACCTGACCTTGGTATTTTGTACTAATCATTTTGTACTCATGATTAAAGCCGAGTTTTCCGATAAACAATAACTTCGATACATGCGGAGTGTTGAACGCATTACTTGTCACGAATTCAGTAGTAGAAAATTTGAAGAAACATAAAACGAGTTGACGAAGCACCAATCGACCAACCTCGAAGTCTTTATGCGTTTATTTTCTTTTCTAAATTTTCCAGACAATGATAAAATTAGGTGCAAAATATGGAAAGCCAAGTAAATATACTGAAATATTAATTGTATGAATATTTTTTAGTATGGAATTAATTGTTTAAAAGTATATTTTACATGAGTATAATCATTATTGCAATAACATTTAATTTATGAAGTTAATTTGAATCCTAATATTCTTCAATATAGTGCATATTCATTGATAAATTTATAAAAGCAGTTAACCAATAGGAAATAAGTGTTTCGTGAATATTAAATAAAGTTTTCAAACCTGTCAATGGTTAAAGTTATTTAAAGTAAAAGGCCTGTTCGGTTAAAATAAATGTTGTTTTATATCATAAATCCAGGAATTTTAGTTTTTTATTAATATAATATTAATATACTAACTGAATTCCATTGAATTACGCTTGTCCAATACTTAGCGAATCGAATTGAATTGCCTGCAAGGGAAGTCTTCTGAATTCTGCTTGCTGCGAAGATAACAATTTATTTTTATAAAATAATATATATTTTGAGTAATTTTATATAATAAATTATATTAATTATCGAATTTCATAGAGCACTATTTTGAATTATGTTACAAAAAAAAAAAAAAAATTAGTTCTAAAGATTAATGAATAATTAACTTTATTTTATGTATCACATACTTCTAAAGATATAATCTGCCTGATAAATATTTCATACAATTTTTTATTTTAAGTATATCTTTTTCGAAATATGGGATGACATATATAAAGAAATTTTTATTGTTAGTCGATTATTTTTCAGGTGAAAAGTTATTTATAAATAATACGTTAGCATATATATCTTTGTAATTCGCATCCTCTTGTTCCCTACAAAGAAAGAGTGTAGGTATTGTCTGTATTATTTGTTGGCAGGGTGAATCAACCATTTTATATCAGTCGGTATTTCTTGACGACTCAGGCAATAACGAGGCATTCTTGCTCAATAGAATGATACTTGGCCTGGTTATTAAAAAACGGCGCAAACTCGTAGATCGGCCTTCGGATCTCATGATCATAGAATTGATAGACGATTGAGCACTAGTCATAGTTTCGATAAAAAGAAACGGCTCTCGGGCTTAAACCTCACAACTTTAGGGCAACTCGTAATTATACCTTGACAATCTCAAAGGCTTGCTGTTGCCTCTGCATCTATTTATGCGGTGAGCGGAAAGGATGCTACGATGAAATGGGAAATATACTCTGTAGCATTCCACTCAAAATTGGAAATTCCGAACAAGCACATATGCACGATGCACAAATCACTTTACATGATTAGTCTGTAAAATATGAAAAATAGATAATGGTGGTTCGGTTAATTTTCCAAATTTACATAACACTCCATAAAGAGCACCATAAACCACTCTCTCTCTCTTTCTCTTTCTCTTTCTCTCTGTTTTCTCTTCAGTCTTGATAATATCTCCTGCTGAAAAAAAGTCGGGTCTTACCAGCATCACGGAATACAAAAGGTATTACTCGAAAGGTGTTTTAGCTACCCTATGATGTTATGAAGGCTGAGATATTCGTAAATATATGCTAAAAATGTAAGTGAGGCCGATGTATGATTGAATCAAGAGATCTCGAACGAGGATATTCTATAAACATGTATCAGTCGATGGTACAGAGATGTAGGCTACGAGCTTGCCGTGGGCCCTGTAAACGGGTATCTCGCGAGGAGAGAAATCACCCGCGGAGCGCTGGTCACGGAAACCCCGCGGAAAAAAAGGGGTACAGCCATGACCGTTTGAATGTAGGTGAATGAGAGGATCTTTTAAACGGGCTATTCCCGAGCGGATGAGGGCATTTTGAATGTGCTGGATGAATGAGGGAAAATTACCGTGTTGGTCATGCCTGGTCTGGTCATTCAGCTTGGAGGCGAGTGCGGTCTGATGCGTGACGTCCCCCGGAAACTCTCCAGATAGTGGAGTGTCTTTATTGGGGCACAAAACTCGGCAGAACCTAGGAGGAATAGTATACCAGTGTTGAGGGTTGATTCTCGTTAGATCACCGTTGAAGAGTCCATGGAAACCGGTCACACATGGAGATGAATAAAAAATCAAATTTCATGGAGCTTATCAAACAACATGAGGAAGGGAAGGGAAGAAAGGGTGGGGAAGGTAACACGGCACTGCTTCCAAGCAGAGTGTCATGGAGCTGGCAGCGGCTTCGTTTGTGTGAGAAACAGGGGCGTATACTACGTTAGCTGTTACCTAACTCTAAATGAGGCCATCGACGGGTTCCAAGTAAAACTGGACGCCCTCGAGGATGCTATCGGGGACATGGAAAGTGAGCTGATAATGGCCGGGGACTTCAACAGCAAGGCTGTGGACTGGGGGAAACCTGTGACCAACTCCAGGGGAAGGCGAGCCCTGGACAAGATTGGTGATTTTAAACACCGATTCAACTGCGACCTTCCGGAGGCCCGGGTGCAGGCAGACCATCTCCGACGTGTCCTTTGCGACTTTTTGCCAGACGTGCCAGACTGGCTGCAAAGGTGCGGTACTGGTAAGGCGGTACGAGGACTATACAGCCAGCGATCACCAATACATCATGTTCAGCGTTCGTGATGTCCGGCCGGTCGAGAAGGCAATCGCACGCCGTTCTTCCAGTTGGCTCGTTACGAGCATGGATGATGCCTTGTTTTTGCTGTGTCCTAAAACGCGGACAGCAAACCGTGGACGGGGCTTCAGGGAGCGGAACATCCTCCAGGCGAGCGAAAGCGGTGTCAGGCGCAATCATGCACGTGATCCGCCAAGCTTGTAAGGAGGCGATACCGAGGATGTCGGCGAGAAAAACACGCCGTCCGGTTTATTGGTGGATCAGCGAGATCGCGGAAATGAGGCGGAAGTGCCTTCGGTTACGACGAGTAGCCCAAAGGGTCCGACGCCTCAACCGCGACAACTCTCCAATGATCGTCGAAAATTTGGAGGCGAGAAGAGCCTTCAAGAGAGCCATCAAAGCGAGTAAGAGCCGATGCTGGAAGAAGCTGCGGGAAGATCTCAACAGAGATCCGTGGGGATTGGGCTATAAAGTCATCACTCGTAAATTGGGGGCGTTCGCCAAGGGCGCACCCATGAGCGAGGTGGTGACGGACAGGATCGTCCATGCCCTTTTCCCCACACATCCCGTTCGAGGAGCCGTAAGGCACCAGGTCCCGATGGCCTTCCGGCAGAGGTCATGAAAGCGGTGGCCAGGAGTCACCCACAGCTCTTGTTCACCATGTACAACTCGTGCCTCCGAGCGGGAGTTTTTTACTCCCGTTGGAAGGAGGAGAGACTTGTGCTGGTGAGCAAGGGCAATGGATCTTGGGACGCTCCATCGTCGTATAGACCCCTGTGCATGTTGGACACCGCCGGGAAGCTCCAGGAAAAGCTGGTGAGACCCCGTCTTCAGGCGGCGCTTTTAACATCTGGCGGCCTCTCCGAGAGTCAATACGGCTTCCGGAGAGGTAGGTCAACCATCGACGCTATCCAGAGAGTAATGGAGGCAGCCAGGAGCACGGAAAGGGGAAACCACTTCTCCCGACCGATATGTCTCCTGATGACACTGGATGTCCAAAACGTCAGATGTAATAAAATAAAATTTTATAAAATCAAATCGATTTTTATTCACTATAATAGTCTGATTTATCTAAGTTTTAACACTAGAAGTTGATTATTTAAAATTAAGAAATATACGCTTGTTTTATAACCCATAAATTTAAAATATTATATATATATAATATAATCTCAGAATTATTGGAAAAACGATAATTTTATCAACATGCTTTTAATGCCAGATTAATCGGAAGTAAATTTTTCTCGAAAATCACGTAGCTATATATAGTTAAATTACAGTCGAATAACGTAATAGTTGTTGCCATTAATTTGTACGTGTTTGAAATCATTCCTCTACCCACGCGTTATAAAAAATTAAAGAGAAAATTTAGCCTTAAAAACGAAGGAGTACTTTTTTGAACGGCTTGAGGAGAACATCGCAAGAGTCATTCGTGACTCGTTCATTGTAGCGTTACCAATATTAGCCATAAGCATTTTAGTTAATTAGAATTGAATTCATTATTATTATTTATCGTAGTTAATTAGAATAGTATTCGTTTCAATCCGTACAATTATAATTTATCATAAAATTCAGGATGTAACTCTCAGTGCAAGTTCAAAGGAGTGAAATACTTGCTTTTCCCCTGAACAGACAGTAACACACCGGCGTGTGTGTCAAATATTGCTTGTAACGTGTGTAAAATTTCGTAATTAAAATCTGCTTCTTAAACCAAATAATCTATGTATCAATAACTCATTATATTCATAATTGTACATCGCGTAGCGTAATATTGGCCAATATTAGATATATGGATTAGGTTAAGTTGCGCATTAATTGTAATCGGCTTTTTCCTCCTTTCCTACAAAGGGTGTTTTTTTACGCCTAGGACGACCTTTTCCTGCTTCCATACAGGAGGTTTTTTTATGCTTATAGTGAACTCTTTACAATAAATATCTATTCTTTAATTTACTTAATGTGCCAATTATTTACTCGCCACCTTATCTCTTCCTAAACTATAATTTATAATTAAGACAAACGCTGCAATAGTACGTAAATAAAATTTTTTTCTCATTTTAGATCATATTATTTTACTTAAAATTATAATTTACATCGCATTTATATAACAACTAAAAATTATGCGAATCCGAAATACTCAGCTAGTGAAATGAGTAGAGAACAAACAAACATGATTGAATTTTTACGATTTTACACTGTATTTTAAAAATTATGGTTATAGCATAGTTTTCGGGTAAAATATAATGATGAAATATTTTAATATTTTATGAATTTGCTTTTTTGAATCATTTTTATATGTTTGTAATTAATAAATAGTATTTTATGGATATCAAAAATTATTACAAAATTTAGTAAATTAAATTGTATTTTAATAAATTTATAATTCATATATTAAATATAATTTAATATATTCTAATTTAAAATTATGTTAATGAAAGCTGCAAAACCTAAGACGTATATTACAAATATACGATTTTTTTTTTGTATAAACTATTAAAATAAATTAAAATTTAATAATATTTTTGTTCTAACACTATTAAAATAAATGTGCGCTCTCCATAGGTTGATGGAACCTTTCTAAAAATGACAACACGTCAGAGAGTTAGAATTTTTAAATTCTTAGAACATGGAATATTTCAATAATTTTAATACATAGGAGTAATATATGTAAAAAAAAAATAGCATTCTATTCAAAAATTAATTATTGACATTTTTTAACGGCAAATATATTCTACGATTGAAATTATTCATTATTATTATTATTATTATTATTATTATTATTTCAAATATTATCATTATTATTACTATAGTAAAAATATTTATTTAAATATTTAAATATTTATAAGAATTTATGATTTTAAGCTCATTTAGGGAAGTGCTCCGAGCCGGACGTGAGAATTATGAATTATCAAGGAACGATGATTATTGTGATTAGATTGCTCTATTGAGTAATATGTATTTAGTTCAAAAAGAAACATTAAAAAAATATGTGAATGAATATGTGTGCATGAGCACTTCGTAAATCTGTACAATAGTGCAAATTATATACGTAAGGCGAGGACACCCGTCTTGCAAGATCCGTATGGCCTAGCGAAAATAAATAGCGAAAATCCTTTTTTAGGAAAATTCGTATTCATAAAATACCTGAATGGTTACTACAATTACGAACGGTATTTATGTAGATTAATTTAAAATCGCACTTTTCCCTCAAAGACATTAATAATAATTTTAAAATCCTTCGAAATGCTTAGTGCCATTTCGTAGCTGATGAATTGTATTTGGCGCAACGAACCGTTGTCAACGAAATTTTTGGGGAATTTTTCCTAAAGTCGCTTGGGTTACTCGATTTCTTTATTTTGAGTATATTACTGAGAAAGGTATTCACACAAGAGATGGTACTTGACGGATGGATCACCCTCATCATCTAATATACTATATAATATACCCAATATAATATACTAATTGTGGTCGGTGTTCCAGAAAGGTTCTCAGGTCGTTAATTTTTTGGTCTTGTCGTAAAACTGCGTTTTCAAGGAGACTATTAAGTTTTCATTGATAAATTTTTACGGTAGGAAATCTTTGAAAGTGCTCCATATGATTAGTTTCATGACGTTTCATAAATTTCAAAATAAAGTAGATATCTTTCACCGTAGAGAAGAGAATTCTGGTAAAACAAATGTTCACATGACTAGATGTGGGCTCGTTTAGACGAGCTTCATCTGCTCCCTATCAACCAAGTATCTTTGTCTTTTTGTACTCGCATATCATGGAGGTATCTCTTAAGATGGCGTGCTATTCGCTACGGATTTTAATAATTTACCATTGAGCGAATACGATACCGCGAATCCGTTGTGAAAAGGTCCAAAGAGCACGCGAAGTCGCGAACAAGTAACGGCCTCTCACATTTTTACGCGAGGCGCATCTAATCATTTTTTTCCCTTCTGTTCTTGACTGCCTTTTTTTCTTTTTTTCGACCCCGACCATTTCTCCAAATGACAAACCTAGATCCACGGATTAAGAACTCTTTCCGTCACCTCATCTCGGCCAATCAGTGATGACGATCTCTTTTCTGAAATATACTTAGCACCACTATCTATGCAACAATACTGCTGTATTTCAGAGTAACTGTAATCTGTATTATATATTCTATTTGATATTGAACTTTAAATGTGGACAGATTAAGCAACAATGAATCAATCTTAATAATTTTATAATATTGGATTTCGTAATTCAATTATTACTTCATATAACATATTTATACATTTGAAAATGAATCACACTTGCTAAATTCATAAAAGACTAATTTTATTATACGTAATATTATAGGATGCTATCATTATTTTATAATTTGAATATTTTTATATCGAGTTAAGAATTATAAATATTATATAGATTAAAATGTATTTTTTTTTAAGTTAATTTAATATTTAATAAGTACTAAATATATGCATGATAATAATTTGAAAAATATTTTTTAAATAAATAAAATTTTTTTTCTAAAGTGTCTAGTGATTAATAGAAACTTATTTATAATTAATTATAGGTTTTTATAAAAATATTATTTGTAGATAATTTTTTTTTTACATATTGTAATCCATAAGTGATATTTATGAACCGGATATATTTATGTCAGAAAAATATATTTAGAGTTAGGATCATAATATATATTAAATGTTAGTGATAATACAAGATTCTTTTAAATAAAATAAAAGACTTTTAACAATTAATTATTACGTAGAATATTTATAAAATATATGAAAAATAATAGTTTTCTCCTTTACTTTATTTTGCTTTTCTTTAACATATATATATGTTTCTTTTTATCTTTTCCATACAAGTGCACGCACGCATGCACGCACGCACACGCACACACACACACACACACACACACAGAGGTATACATGAAATGTTGATTCCTCTTTCGACAATTTGATTTTGGTTTTGAGATAACATTGTAGTGCATACCTTAACATACCAAATATATTTATTTGCTGTGGTTGCTTGCTTCTGCACTTATTTTATTTCTTTATTTTACTGTGCCTTTTTGTTTGCATGTTCTTTCGTTTCATTCTCTCACTACGTTTAAAATATTTTATTTATTTATTATATCTAAGCAGTTTTGTGGTATTGTATCAATTTTAGAAATATATGAAAATGATATATGAAAATGATATATGAAAATGATATGAAAATTAATAAAATATTAATTATAATATACTATAATTTAATATATTAGAACATTAAAAAATGTATAAATCTTTTTGTAATTTTATACTTATAATGTTAAAGAGTAGAATTTAAAAAGTGGCATAATATTTTCTAATAGAATCTCTAATTCCAATATAATATAACTAAATTAATTGAAGGTGAATGAAATTTATCTTGGCAATATAAATGAAGTATTAATTTTTTGTCACTTAGCACTTAGTAGACAGTTGCATTTTCATTAAATGAATATTTATTTAAAAATTATGTACTTCTGAATCGATCATTGGTATTTGTGAACATAAAAAAGTTCGCCTGCCGTATATTTGATAAAACATTGGTTTAAATTCTTCAATGACCCGATAACCTTACATACCGTTTATTCTTCTTGTTTTACATTGACAGTCATGAGGTTCTTTCGCATGTTTGAACGCCAGTTTCGCGTAAGAATCCGAGGCGATCCCAGCACGATAATGTCTGCATCGTAAAACTTAAGAGAGAATCCGTTTTGTCGATCTTTTTTATTCTCTTACATTGATCGCTTTTGCTCTTTCTTATTTTTTTCATATACTGGATGTTTACCCTATACAGATATTTAAAGAATATATATATCAAACGTAAATTGATATTCTCAAAGATAAAATATATCTGCCAAAGAAATCAGAATAGAAATGTGAATTATGATTTTTATATTATGAATATATAAAGTAGTTTTTTATATTGAAAGGGTATAAAAATTTAAATTGTTATTCAATAAAAATATATTTTTTCTTTAATTTTTTATTAAATTTATAACCATAACAAAGCTGTCCTATTTCTGATTATTTGGTACTATTAAAGTATTATACATGAGAGCAATAAATAATATTATTTATATTAAAATTTTTGGCTCTTCTATATATTTATTTTATAAATATATTTATTATTTAAAATGATTAAAGTTAATGTACTATTAATATTGTATTTTTACTATTACTATTATTATTGTAATATTATTAAAATTATAATTATAAGTACCGAATCATAAAGATAAAAAAAAAATTCTTTACTTTATTGATTAATCTCAAAAAACATATTTATTTCTGCATAATCAAGTTCGAACTACAGATAATATTTAATGAATTAATCATTTACTTTTTAAATTATCCTTCACCAAGAAAAAAATAAAATTAGATCTCTATTTTTCTTATTAGGTTGTTGAAAAGCTTCAAAGATAAGTTTCGTATTTGGTATACGAAAAACTTTAAAATTTAACGTAAAAATTTTTATATTTAGATTGTTGCAGCAACGTTAAGCAAAAATTTATTATATATTAAATATAATTATGTACATAATTATATAATTTATAATTGAATATAATTTATGTTTATAAATTAAATAAATCAGTGACCAAATTAAACTTGATTATGGAAAACTGTTTCATCTATTTCTTGTCTTCTTTAATTTGATACTATGTGCAGATAAATATGTTGTATAACAGTTTCATTTAAGTGATTTTAAATATGTAAAAAGTGCAGGAGATTCTTAAAATACATAGTAGAATAAGAAAATGCGCTAGGATGCTTATATTTTCTGTAGAGAGCATCTTATAAACTGATCATCAGATACAGTATGCCTTAGAGAGTGGAGATGGCTCTCTCATTCGCATATAATCTTCCTGTCCAAGTCTTAACGCGCTTAAGAAATTGACTAACATGTGTCTGACATTTTAAATCTTGGAATTAAAATAACCGATATAATAATGTGAGCAGATCTTGTCCTGGATGAGACCAGGGTAACGGCCACCCACTCGGTAGCACACGCGTTCACGGATTCGAATCCTCACGTCGAGGACACATTTGATGAGCCTCTTTTCCTTTTGAATTTGATCCCGCTATTAAGTATTGCACGCTCGAAATATGTCACAAAATGTTCGTCTTGAGACACAAATCTTGTACCGTCACTTGAAATTGCTAAGATGGACTCTTAATCTCAATAGAATTAAGAGGTTTAATGGAGGCTTCGACCTGAATTTCTCACGTGAGTTATGTTCCTTATTAAGATGACGTGAAACTCTACTTTTTCCCTGCTACATTTTATGTATTTAGTTTATGTAAAAGTATACGCCTGCTGCTATATTAATGTACAATTACGTTTTTAAAATTACATTACTAACAATGAAAATTAAATAATTTACGCTTCATTTAATATGCATTAGCAATATATTTAATATATTTAATTAATGTATTAACTATTTTATCTATGTAATTTTATTCTCTAATCTATTTAATCTAAACTACCATATAATTTAATTTAGTTCATTCATCTAATCTGTAACTATAAATTTTTATCTTTAAAAAAATAAATACTTATTATTCTTAAATATGGCTGATGAATACTTCAAAATAATAAGTTTTATTTAAAAATAATCCTGTGGTAATTAATAAATGCAAGCATATCAACTCTGTATTACACGTGTAAAAGAAAATATTGTGAATAATTTATTGTATTATGCGTGCCATTTAAATTTTTTTTTCTTATGATAATCATAATTCATTATATAATAGTTACCAGAGAACAGAAAGAGTGGGTGGAGAGTAACTGAAGTTATGGTGAGTTAGAGGTGGGAGAACATTATCCTACTTCATGTTGCCACGGTATATTATGAGATGGGAATTCAAATTTATTGAAAACAAAGTTAACGCCACAGTTTTTCTTTTTATATTTTAATTCTGATTATTTTTAATTTAGCCTTTATTTCTTATTTTTTATTAATACAGTTATTGTGATTTATAAGAATTTTCACTAATTTATATTATCACAAAATTTATATTCTCCTAATTATCGTGTACTTTAGCTTCTTACGATTTGATATATTAACTTCTATAATTAGTATTAATCAAATTTTGTAATTTTAATAATAAAGAGATTTTCCACTCTTCTTTGCAAATCATATTTTATTTTTATGTTATTGTCGCGATATTTTTAAATAATATAATTAACCATTTATATAGCATCATAATATTTACTTCTCAAATAATTTTTCGTTATTTATAATTTTTTTTCTTTATAGATCTTGATTCGCTGTTTCGTTTTCAAATTTTTAAAAACAAAAAATCATCTCTTTTTATGATGCTTTATTAATTTTTCTATTACCTAGTTTTACATATAATCCAGGTATTTAAAAATAATACATTAAATGAAATAGTACATTAGAAATTATACTGGAAAAAAATCAAGTGAAAATTTTATAGTAATACATACATAATAGTTTTTTAAATAACTTTCAATTTGCCTAAAATTAATTATGTTATATTCAAAAAGTAATATAATTAAAACATTCTTTAAAATTTAGAGAAGTTTCAATAATAATAATCATTAATTATCATAGAATTTTTATTAAGTATTACATAGATTTATTTAAAGACATTTATAATTATTTAGATGAAAAATAGAAAACATGAAGTTTACATCTTATAGCATTTGGTGACCATAACATTTTTCATGAACCAATAAAAAATCATGACGTGCATTTGCAAATGCTACACTTAAACGGCTAATGCTGCATAATAACCTAGGATTTCGTATACACAAGGTATCTGTACGTAAACATAAAATTGTTTTTTTTTATCGTTTTATTTGAGCTTCTTCGTTTTATGAAAGTGGTAAATAGATTTAATAGTCTACTAAGACCGCTTTGCTTCGTTCGCGCCCACATAATGTCATAAACTACATCAAAATTATATAAGTGGGAGACAGAAAAGAGTGAGAATGAGAGGGAGGGGGTATAAAACAAGATGAGGAACACCCATGTGTATTACTTATAAGTTATTACACAACTGAATTTGATGTGTAGCTGATAAAAATTTTTAATTAAACGATTATTTATATATTCATTACTATTATAATTAATAACTATTAAACTAAAAATGTATTATTTTATGGAATTCTTATTTATTCTTATAAATAAAATATAAACTTATAAGGAAAAAAAAGTATGATAGATAATACAATGAATAATATATGTTTTAATCGCTAATTAAATAGATAATCAAGGCATTTATATGGCAGTTTATTTAATTATTTTTATTAATATGGGGATTAAAATCGATTTGCATATTCTTATATTGATATACGCACAGTATGAATTAGTTTATCTATTTATTGATATACATTTTTGAATGTCATAGCAAATTTGGATGCGACGAATATGTTCTCTTTCAATATTAAAGTAACGAAACTAAACAAATTGTAATACTTATTACCTATTCCCATCGGTTAGTATGTTCTTTGTGAAAGGAATTTATAATATATACTTTTTCAACTCTATAATTTATAACATTATCTTTCGTTCTCTTTTCTCTGGCGCACACATGCGTATGCAGTATCAGTATGCACATTCAAACACATGTATTTTGTACAAATAGATGTATGTATAATATTCATGCATTGGAAAAAAATTTATAAAAAATTTTTCTTAATGTACAAATATTACATTTTCAATAGATATATACGTACATATATTATTATCGTATTGCCAATCAGGGAATTAAGAGAGACTTATTAATAAGAAAAATATAAAGCTATTAAAGAAAACGATTGTGCCAAGAACCAAAATTCTTCAATATTATCAATTTGATAAAACTAAAATATTGTTTATATTGTACGAGTAGTATATTCTTTATACTTCGATTATTTTTATGTTATTGATAATCTTTCGCTATTTTTATATTCATTTTAATTTCATACAATCTTGTACGTGAAATTTGGATAAGTAAAAATCATATAAGCATTCGCACATCATATACATAAATAGTATATACTCCAATAAACTATACAATATTCTCTATATTGTAAACAATATATATTATTTATTATGTTTGTTGAAACATTATTAAAATTATATTTTTTGTGACATTAAAAACATTAGAATATACGTAAGAGGAAAAGTAAATGCTAAATTTATTGAAATCTGATTCTACTTGGTGAAAATATTTCAATTCATTTAATTAATTTTTTTTTTTTATTAATCTTGTAAAATAAATTAGCTTTTAGGGGTAAAATTATAACGATTCAAATCTTAGCTATACAGACAGTGCATATTTTCGTATAAATATGTGAATAGATTTTAGCCATACCTAGTACAACCCGTTTCTTTCATTATTCACAAATAATGCAAGAGGTAGAAATAAAAGAAGCGCGGTATAATCAGTGTATCTATTTACGGAATGTACAGCTGAATGTAACTCCTGTTTTATGATTACAATCAAGCATATGTAAGAAATTCTTTGAGAAAGATTCGCTTTTTTGCGGTAATTACAGTATTACGCGTTATTCTATGACATGGACCGTGTGATTTCATCGTATCTGTTATATACGTTGAATATACAAATATGTATGTAATATAATAATACGGTCAATAAACTCTTGTAGATGATAATTGATTTCAGTACATTTTATTATAAAAATTCTTACAATGTGTGAAGTTTATTATTTATTAAGTACAATAATGTATTTGACAAAGTACTTTATTACATAATCTTTTGCAATATACAGTTTGATCGTTCTTGTATTAATCCAATAAATTTTTATGAGGTATTTTTTTGATGAAAATTAATATTTGAATTTATTGTTGAAATATTTTTAATAATTTTATTAATGAAATCGAGCGATATTTCTTCGGATATCAAAAAATAATCAATCTGATCAGATTTTCTTTCTCCTCTTCTTTTATATGCTATTCGAGGGTTTCCTCGCCACCTTTTATTTCTTATATTATAAGAACGACTTTCATTATTTTTTTTATTTCTTTAGGGCTCTTTATACTTAAAATGATTCTCTAGAACAATCAAATTTTTTTTGTATCAAAAAAACAAATTTTTAATTTATCGTTTTCAGTTTATGCGAATTTAGACGCAGAGTTTGCTTGTCTTTGCTTGATAAAACAATTTAAAAGGAAATTTATTTCACTTTTATAGTTTTGAACTTTTTATTTATAATTATTCTAAGACTTTATTTTATTTGTTTATTTATTTTATATTCACCTTTGGAACAGATGGCGAGCAATTATTTCTTACAAATATTTAATATCATTACACATAAATTTTTATATATAATATGATTTTATACATTATTATTTATTATTTATTAATTAAACTACTTATTATTTAAATTATAGTCTGTAAAATTGGTATTATTTATTGGTTCAGGTTACAGTAAGCCATTATTATTTATGCTAAAGCAAAACTTTATAATTCTTTTTCACTTTATTTTTAGCTGCACAACGTACTTTTCAAAATTTTTAATAAAAATCTTAGATTTTCTATCTCTGGTATTTATGATTTTTGTTTAAATTTTCAAACTATTTTTATAAATCCTTGACTTTTTAAATTTATTTAATGTAAGATAAGAAATAATTACTACTGCTGTTTTAATGACGATTTTAACAAGTATGAGTAACAAATAAAATTTTAATATTTTATAGATTAATACATAATGAAAGACATTAGTTGTAACTATTATTTCTTAATTATGTGTCGTGATAACGTGTTATATAATAAATACGTGCATTATTATTTTCCTATACTAATACCTAGTGATATGTGATACCGTATTTAGATAATTATACATTTTGATTTTATATGTTACATACATTAAATTCGGTAATAAATGTTAGACGGTAAAATGTGCAAAGATATTAAGATTATTATAAAGAAAAGATAATTAGGACCATTATCATGTAACATTTTAAAACAATAATAAATTGTGATCGACCTGTGTGTGGGTGCGCACACCGGGTCGTCTCCACCTCTTGGAGACGAGACCTGGCCGCGAGGACCTCACCCAAAAATTCGACACACCACGACGCTACTCTCGTTGGCCAACACTGGTTCCTCTCGTTGCTTATCAAACTCTGGGCATTAAAACGAGCCCCCTTTTTTAATCACCAAGGACCTTTAATTCGCGGCCCTTTAACTATCTCGCAACTCTTTAGGTCGCGGGACTTTAAATCGCGGCCCTTTAACTATCATTACTTCAATACCACACAAGAAGAAGCACACACTTGCTTACTTGCCACAACCAGGTGTTAATCAACAGCAGATCTCGTCGTGCTCAAGCCTAGACGAGGTGTCTTCCTTTTCCTCTCCAAAGAGAGACTCAACCTTCAAAAGTATTTTCCAGCCATATCTATGACCTCTCCTTGAGGTCCCCTTACCCAAGGTTTTATGGGACCAGCCCTGCTGAGAAGCAGGACTGTCCAATTGCTTATTTAACTAGTGCAATGCGAAGGAATCGAACAGTATAGAAATTATAATTGTTATTTATCAGTACATCAGTTTTTTAATTATAGCTGCCGGAAGAGCTCATAATGAATTCGATGTCACCAGTGGGAGATAAAATTAGTCTATTTTAAATAATATATGAAAATGAACTAGGGATTTATATTAAATAAAATTAATAAAATTGAATAAAATTTATATTGACTTTAAAAGAACTCGCTGCTTTTACAAACAATTATATTAAAATAATAATAAGCTTGAACATAATTTTTGAAATTAAACATAATATGTTTAGAATTTAATATAACTTTATTTTTAATAACATTAATGTATATTTATTTATTAATTTATAAACTTGATAAGATATTGCTAAAACCAAGTTTATTTTTTAATCTATTTACCGTTGCACAATTTTATTGATTATTATAAGATAGAACTGATCTGATAGCACCACCAATTTACGAGCGCGTATATTAATTATGACGCCAAGCATGTTCACATTTCACTTCTTCTAAGTGCGAGTGGATCCCTCTCTGCGTTGGTGGAGAAGTGGTCTCTTCAATCCGGAAAAGGAAAAAGAGGGTGCTAAGACTGTTTTTCTGCATCTTGTAGAAGTCCATCATTTCATGGAACTCCAACGCCGACTTAAAAAAAAGTTGATTGGTCTCTGAGGACAGAACATTCCGAGCTAATAAGTCTAGTCAAAACTGCAAATGGAAGACAGTTTTCCTGTGGGTTTCAAATGGACAAATGGAACTATTTTTGACTGAGGCCGCTACCTTTGGGTAGCCGCTTCACTTTGCGAAACAGCATTGCCACTGTCGTCATTTCCTACATAGTTAGCATTATAAGCACTATTATTATAATATTTCGAAATATAATTAAATATAAATATGCTTTTATAGACTTTATGTGATCAATTTATGTAAAAATTTCTCTTATATTTATAAATAATTGTTTATAAAATAATATTTGACAAATAAACATTACGGTTACTTCATGGAAAAGTACTTTAAAAACACAATGTAAAAAAATATTTGATTTCTACTGTATAGTTTACATTCATCATTCATCATTCCCATTTAGATTTTCCATAGATTTTAATAGCATAGGTTACATTTCTCGAACGTTTACGTAAAAAACAAATCACAACAAATTTATGCCCGTGTCCACCTCTACACAATCTTATTCTTGCATCTGTAATCGCTTTTTTATTAGCAAAAGTATTAATTTCTATTTGAGTGATACGGTTTACGTTATCTCCATTGAACTTGTAATGTACCCATGATCGTTGGTATATTTTTGCAAGGACTTGTACTTCAGATTCAAATATAATCTTATCATCTTTCATACGTGCACCGAAAGTTTTTACATTTGACTTCTGACAAATCGCTTTAGTTAAAATTATAAATAGAATAAAAAATAATAAGCACTGAAACCTCATGCCTTTTACATTTAAATGTTTTATCTGAAAAAATTGAAATATATTAAATATGAAAAATTGTAATTGCATATCATCTAAAATATTTAAGAAAAGTAAATTTTTATTATTAATTCAACATTTTAACATTATAAATGGTATCAAATTATATTATTATCCATTTAAAATTTTTAACCCGTACAAATTTTATTTAATAATAATAACTCAAACATAAAAAATAATTTTATTTAAATGTATATATATATATGAATTAATCCATTATACATAATATTTATATATTTGTAAAAAAATATTTAAAAATATAATTAATGTGAAAAATATATTTAATAAATAATGATGATTATTTACATGGAAAAATTTATTTAAATCAATACTGAGCATCTAAAATTAGCTTTTATAAAAATTTCTATAAATCTAAAATATTGATTAATCTCACATATCATTTATATTCAAATAACATCAAATTCACATCTACCTAAAATATAATGAATTGAAAAATTATAACATCTAACTTTCTTAGCCTTCAAATGATGTATTAAATTAATGGACAATATATTTTACTTATTGTAAAAGCTGTAAATATGTAGATATAAAAATTTATATCGAAAATTTTTCAGCTATTATGTGACGAGTCGAATAATTTTTAACATTTAAAACGTTGATTGAAAATAATTCAACGCTCTTTGTGTTAAATAGTATTTCAAACATTGAATTATTTATAATACGGATAAGAATAGTCGTAAATTTTGAATTACTCTAATTGTTTTTAGTATATTTATAAATAGCTCACGACTTACACATTTTGTTTAATTATGATTTGCATAAAAATGGAATTATAGTGGCCAATATATGAAATAAAATATTACATCAAAATATCACTAAACATAAAAATTTAACATATTTTATGATAAAAAAAAATTTTTCTTTTTATCACTTCTATTCGTTTACTTTTTATTTTGTTCTTTATAATAACTAATGTGTGTTTAATGTAACTGTATTTAATTAAATTAAAAAAATTGATATGTCTGTAAAATCTTTGTATAATTATACCGCTTTATTAAAAAAAAAATATTATGTATTTTTCATTATTCGTTAAAAACTAACTCGAAAATTGCTAAAATAATTTAAATAGCATTACTATTGATATTTAAAGACTTATTAGGAATAATCCACTAAAATTTTAATACAATTTAATCATTTTTTGGAAAAGTGTACCTTTAATTATAGATTACTTTATAGACTAATGACTTTTTATGTCCCTTAGGGGCTATGAAACGTAGACACCCTATTAATTTTCTCATATCTTATCTCCATCCATTTATTTCATAATTCATGGAGACCCTTTATAATTTGACAACGACAAAGATAGGTTTCAGCACTTTCATACTTCTCACCTCAAATAATGCATATGGAAAATTATCATTTTTCACTTATTTGTCTTCATTACAAATATGTCATATAGGAAATTTTGTTCATTTAAAAAAATTAATTTTAGTCTCCATTAAAATGTTTATAAGAATTTATAATGATTATGTGAATCTAATATATTTGAATTATTTATTAAATTAAATAAATTGAATTAAATTATAGGAAAATACGAAATTTTGATTATTGATTGCTAAATATAAAATATTTATACGAACTCGAACGTTTCTAGATTTTTTTTTTAGCAATAAAAATTCAGTGGTTTAGAAAATTATTTGATTTCATTAGTCTTTTTTACAATTTAGTAATAAAAATATCAATATTCATGATATGTATATGGAAATATTTTATGATAAATTTTTACAAATTTCAGGAAAAAATAGAACATACATTTGAACAGAAGAAAAAATATATTAAAATATGCAATGTAATAGTCAAAAATATATGAAAAAAAAGTAAAATTATAACATATAATATTTATATTACGAAAAAAATTTATTTTAATTTTATTTATTTAATTGTGTAAGTATATTTAATAATCAAATGTTTAATTAATAGTATTTTGGGAGATTATAATTTATTCAAAAAGATATTTAACTTTTTTCTCAAAATATTTTACTCTCTATAAATAAATATAATTAAGAAAATATTTTAAAAAATTTTGTCACGGAATGTAAGTATTATATTTTATACAATATCTAAAATATTCTGAATAATAAAAAGTTCAGCTAAACTTTAAAAGTTTACTCTGTATGTGAGTATATATAAGCTATTAAATCATAGTTTAAAATAATAATAAACTACTACTTAAAATGTCTTGAATTTATTTCCTGGTTGTAATTCATAAGTTAATTTATATTCCTTATGATACAAATTAACGACTTGATTTTAATGGTTAGAATATATTATAACTTTCAGATCATTAACAAAATCATATGCACGTATTTCAAATTATTATTGAGTGTTACAAAATATTTTTTTAATTTATATAAAAAAGAATTGAATTTTATTATCTCATGTCTTTTAAATATTAAAAAATTTATGTATTGATAAATTTATCTGTCTAAATAAAGATATTTAATTATAAATGTTATTGTTAGATAATAAAATAATTAAGCTGATTTTGCCATTAACATTTTTTTATAATATAAATTCTTTAAAGGCTTGATATGCGTTTGAGGGCTTATACGTGTTTAAGTTATGCTATTGTTCTTTTTCCATTTCGTTTCCATTTTTGTATATAGTATGCCATTAAAGAAATGGTATGAACAAGTTTGTGTTGCTTTTCATTCCCAAAGCGATAATTATATACCTCACATAATGACTCATTCAATTGGGTGTTGTTGAAAAATTCTGTCGTGTCGTAATGATCACCTAGGCCTTATAAAACAAATGTGTAGGAATACAAAACATTTGCAGCTTTGTATTCATTCGTAAGTAGACGTCCTTTTTTAGGTTCAATTCTAAGTACCTAGTTCATTAATTATGTTAAGCTACCATTGAATGAAACAAGTCTCAATGAGCAATGAATTAAGATTCGTATAAACTTTTCGAAAAAGTGAATTAAACATTTTTATAAAGAATTAAATTTTAAGGAAATTAATGTAAAATAATGTACTAAATTTATATTATACTATTAATATACTAAATAATCTACTAAATTTTACATAAAAATATATATGATCATGCACAAATACTGTAATTAATTAAAATAATTTTGTAATATCAAAATTAATAATTCGTACTTCTACTGTAAATTATACAAAGAAACAATTAATCTAATAAATTTCGAAATTGTTTAAAAATATAGATTATTAAAACAATTATTTTCTATAAATTTGTATTTAATGTAATTTATTTGTAATTGTATTTAAAATAATATAATCTATAAGTATAAACATATTTTAAATGTTTATTAAGTATGGATTTATAAATAAAAATTCCTTTGCGTTTGTCTGACAATATTAGCCTTGACGACACGAATTGTCGTCTATAAAGAAGGATCTATCGCACGGATCAGATTTTGTGCTATACCAGGCCCAGATCCGATTACCTTTCCATGGTTGACTAAATCTGTCGAAGGAACTGAGTAACGAATTTGTTTCCGGTGTGTCTATCAAATACTTGATAAGATTCTTTTATCAAAATCATCTGCTGCTTCCAACATTCTGATCGTATTTCACCGAATCTGTATGTACAGTAGAAAATGAACTATCCTAATTTCAACTGCAACAATAAATACCTTCTCTATGCTTATTATAACATAAATTTTTTATTCATGACTTATTATTTATAATATAGAGTAGAATTTATTAAAACTGTTGTCAACATCAATAAAATGGTATTACTTTCAATTGGGATATTATTGCTGTATGTCTTAATATTGAATTTGCTTATTCTGTCTTAAAAATTATTTTTAAATATATAACAATAGCAATAGCTTCTCAAAAATGTATATAATCATTAATATAAACTAAAAAATTCTCCCACATCTTCATAAAAATTATTAATTATTGATTTATAAAATTTAATTTAATTGTAGTGTGCAGATTAATTTTTATTTATAATTTTTTTTATTAATTATTATTTATGTGTTTAATTTTCCCGATAAATACCGTTATAGTAATTTTCTAGATATTTAAATGATCACTGTAACTCGACTGTTTTTAAGATTTAATCATACCAGCTGCAGCTATTTTCAACCTATTCCATCGACATATAGCGTTCAACACCTGTTCCACATTTACGAATACGGATATTTATCCATCCTGATAGAAGTTTTGATGTTACCACTGCCGAATTAAATTATTTTAAAATATTCTGTTTTCTTGCTGTTAAAGATACGATCAAGCCACTTATACAACTTTTACAGAATTTTATGTATAAAAAATATTAACTATCTTTCTACAGATATTTTTTAAAAATTACATTATATATTATCTAATTGCAGTTATAAATATAGTGTTAACAAGTAATTGATAATGAATGTTTTAAAAATTGTTATTTTTTATAATATGTGTATGCGATAATGTGTATACATTATATATAATAGATATAACTTGATTAAAATCAATGTCCTCTGCTGTAATTATTTTTAATATTAAGAAAATAGTTTATTATATACCTTCCAATCATAATATTCGTATAATTTACATAAATTTTAATTACATTAGTTACCTTAACGCTAATTAAAAAAATTAAAAACTAAGTTGAGATGGACGGAAGTCGGAGAAGGAAACTCGAAGACACGGGGTCATTGTTACACACCCGCGAGATGGCATCGGTGATTGTGAAGGCGACAGCGTCGTCCTTCGCGTGTCATGTCAACGTGATCCGGGTAAGAATCGTTCCTCCACTACGTTTGCGGAGGTCCCGATGTATCCGCCCAGGCCCATCGGTCCGCGAGCGCTCTCGCGGCGCCCTCTCCTTCGCATTGGCCAATCAGTGGTGGGCCCTCCCCCGCGAAGCCTTACTGCTGATTCCATCTTTTTTTTCTCCGCCGGCTTTCCTCCAGAAATCGGCGGACTTTTTGAAAAGGACAGGCACGCACGTGGCATAACATCACCAACACATGTATCAGCGTGCATCTAGATTACTATTTCGATTTGTACTAAATTATTTTTAGTTCGATGTAATTACTTAATTCCTTAAAATGGTTCATTTCTACCTAAAAATGTGAAGTTATATTTATACATTTAGTTATATAAATGTAATTTATAGCGGATCAAAATATATTAAATAACAAAATATATTATAAATTATAATTTTTTATAAAATTATTTGAAGATTTATAGAGCAGAAATTTTATATAATCAAAAAAATATTGTTTTGCTTTTAAATGTAGTGATTAATTAATCTTTTCTATTTTTTAAACTATATATAAACATAAATTAAAGGCAACTATATAAAACGATTTATAGATAATTTTTTATCATGTTTAAATAGTGTAATTTTTTATAAAATAAAACTTCTTTAAAATTATCCATTTATAATAATACTTTCATATAAAAATATAAAAGTAAAAATTAAATGTAAATATAATATTATTTTTTTAATATTATTCTAAAAGTAAAATTGAAATTTTTTCAGAATTTAAGTTTTAAAAAACATAAATATTAAAAATGAAATTAATACATTAATTATTCATTTTCTTGATTTTAAAAATCCTTATTATTTTATAATGAGTTTGTAATCAATATTATTTTAAGGCATAATGGTAATATATATATATATATATATATATATTTAATTATACAATTGTATCCTTTTTGGTACTAATAATCAAAAAACATGTTACATTAATTATTGAATACGTTTATCACGTATATAAATTTAATATAATTTTTATTCTATATTATACATCCAATGATTTAGACATATTCAGCACACTTCTTCAAGTAATAATTATTTTATTTTAATTCCATCATAAAATATGCAACTACTTGCTATTCATTATTATTAATCACATTAAAAATATCTTGAATTAAATAATAAGATAATGGTGTTTGAATTAATTTTTAAAATGATCGATTCTGATATAAAATTTATTTTATTCGTTATTATATCTAATTCACTTTTAACCAATGACTGTATATGTGTAATTGTTAAATTTAATACGTTAATACTATATTTGACATAACTATTAATGTACTTCGTAATTAATATGACTATGACTTAATGATTATTTATAATTATAAATTTTTGTTTCTTTTAACATATAGACATGAAAATTTAAATTAAATTTTTATTGAAAGAAAAAGCTTGCTTCTTACACTTTTCAATTATTTATTATTAAAATTATTAAAATTTCAATATGTCTAACCATCCTAACTAATATAATCGAAATATTCACCTAAAATCTGTATTATTGAACAAATGAATGTTCTCTTGATAGGATACTAATAAACAATGTTCATGTCTATATTGCTATTCACACTTTGTTGTAAATTGTACATTAGGTTTTATAACTCCTACTTTACCAATGCTATTTTATGCAATAAAATTGATGCAATAAAATTTATATTATTTATGCGATAGAGACTAAATGTGTATAATTCTGCTGAGAGTTCATACACGTGTCTCGCTTCTATATAATCGCATCCATTAATGTTTCTTGATATTAAAGCTTAGTTCCGTGGTGAACTAACTCATATTCGTATGCTGGGTATTTCATTTTTCTTCCTGCACATATTAATATGTATTGCGTGGTATTTTAATAATTATTACCTAATTTATTTATCTTTATATAATAGACTATAAAAATCTAAGCAAGCATTAATGATTATCGTATATTTTATCTTTAAGTCTTTTTAGTTGACCTTTTATTTTCATTTTTAATTTAACGATTTTATTTTAATTATATCTAATTCATTTGTGTAGTTGTACAAAATGTATATATCCATACATATATATATATATATATATATATATATTGTATGTGTGTGTGTGTTTACATAAATTCAAACTTTCACTTGTTTAAGAAACGAATTATTTTTTTATTGAATTAGTTAATTCAATTAGCTCATTTATTTTATTTCTGTATAATATTCTAAATTATTTTGTTTGCATGATTTGAAAGTAATACTAATAGTTTCTATTTTATAATTTTATATTTAATTGTAATTTTAAATTTATAAAATATTAAATAGTATTATTGAATGGGAAGAAGTAATGTTTTAAAATATTTTTAATAAATCAAAAAATATCTATTTTGGTATATATAAATACTAGAAATAAAGAAAAAATAAAAAATATTTATCATATTTATTTGTTTTACTTATTACAATATGAATAAATATAATTTAACTGACTCTTAATAACATTATTAATTATTTATGCACATATATCTATTTATGTACATGATCGTAGTATCATGATCCACTAATAATAATTATAATAATAATTATAATATAATAATAATAATTGCAATTCCAAGGTACAGTCTTATAAACATTACATGCTCTGCAGACATACGGTTATTATTGCGTAATCTTATACGGACTAGTTCTAAGCTGTACTTATCAGCGGCAATGTTTAGATGCGAGCAAAGATACGGTGCGCCTTTATAGGTCGAACACCATATTTCTTTCGGTGAAACGTCCAGAAAAAAATAAAAAGGGATTTAGAGTGAAAAATAGTATAAAGATAGAAGGGAGAGCAGGTCAGTAAAAACAAGTTAGAACTGGGTAAATAGAGAATAATCATGACTGAGACCAAAGATCAGAGTGAATGATGAAATAGGGAGAAGGTAGGAGAAATCTGTATTCGTAGGACTTTAGAGTTCATACTAAGCGTTTCAGAACGATGAACATGCTTTTTCGATAAGCCACCGAAATTCTACAAAAGTGCGAATGAAAAAATACAGCGAATCTCAATATGCCGTATAGGTTTGTAAATTTAGCATTAATTTATGTTTTTTACATGAACATTGAAACTAGTAATTATTTGTCTTTTCTGGTTATTATTCAAGTATTGTTTATTTACTTATTTTTTATCGTATGTTATATAAGCAATTAGTAATAATTTCTAGTTAATTTTTTGTTGTTATAAAAGCAAAACAAATCATATGAAATAATATATAAATTAATAGTTGTATATATATATATTCATATCAATTATCATACATCCTTAAAAAGAGAAAATTTTTTTATACACGTAGAATTAGTATTTCTGAAGGTTTATTTTTTAATTGTAATTATAAAATTCGTAGAAACGCACATTTTCTACTTCTTGTTTCAGTTGATTTGGAATTTGATAATATATTCCATTATCGTCATTTCATCATTATCATGATTTGGAATTTATTGGTTTCGTTTGTATAAAATAAATTTATAGTAATTTCCATATATTGAAAATAAAAATGAAAATTTCCCAGTTGTAAATTTTGTATTAAGTTTTTAATATAACTTTATTGTAAACAATATGATTGTTTTAATAATGATAATTCGTAAACAGGCTCTTGACGGTCAACTATAATCCTCCTTGCATATATATATATATATATATATATATATATTTATATATAGTTAGTATTTCGAAGAAAAAAAAAGATAATCAACACTGATACAATTAATAGATTAATATAGTTGGAAATGTATATATATTATTTAAATAAACGTAAATATAAATATGAATTTGTAAAGAGATGTAAACAAGAAATGAGAATGAGATTGTAGAGATTTAGCAGAGTAATTTTATTTTATCCGAGTAATTTTATCAAGGAAACTCACAATTGGTTGCACAGTTCGATTAAGAATCAACAGGGACTTTTTTTATAGTTTCTGATCAATATGCCGATGTTAATCTGATATCAATGAACTTAAATGCTGGATATACTGAATTATTGCAAATAAATAGAAATCGGTTGCACTTGTATTTATATTCATGAGAACCAGTGATGAATGATAGTAACAACAACTGCTATTGGATATAATAAAGCTATAAAAAGAAGTGGAGCTACGTATATGTGAAATATTAGTAAGTGAGTGAATCATACTTCTCAATTTCTTAAATATTGTCATAAGGAGCTAACTGAACTCTCAATTCCAGAATAAAATAACACGAATGAGAAAGATAGGTGTATGTGCTTTCTGCATATGTGGAAAGTAAGTGAAAAAGCTATCTGAGTCCGCATTACTATCCAGCCAATACTTGTAACTCCTTTTTTTGCCACGCTGCTGTAAACATCGCACTTGCCGACCAACGTGGGTACTTCTAGTCAGTATAGTTCTTAGCTTTCACACACGTTAGCAGCCTCTTCGTAGCGACGAAAACGAGGTTGTATTAGATTTGTCGTTCCTGTGTTGAACAAATGATTGTGCGAATTTTACGGTGGAACAATTTGACCTCGAAAAAGCAAGCAGTCGATCATAAATCACTTGATCAAGCTTTTATTCCCTTATTTGAACGATTCACTTCTTCATTTTACAAACAATACTAATTTTTACTTCTTAACTTTCTTTTTTTCCCTATTCTTTTATTTAATGATTTCTTTATTTTAAAAATTCAACAATTCATTTAGTCTTTTTCCAGCTTCGCTATATTTCAAAATTCTACAAGCATACTAATTAACATTAGTTATATTGCTTACATATATTATCTTATATTATCTTATATATGAAATACTATTATTTTTATTCTCTTTTGAATTACATTTAATATATAACTGTAGTATACATTTACGTATTATAAGTTTTTCTACAAAAGTGCACTTAATTATTTGCAATAATAATAATAATATTTTTTTTTTTTTTTTTTTATTAAGGAGGGAGGAAATTTTTTAAAGACCTTCAGGAATCCCCCCTTACCCTACGGAAGAGCCGGCTTCTTACGTCTCAGAATATCCTCGACGAAAGAAGCGACCCTTCCCCAGTTCTCTTGGCTCGCGAGCATCAGAGGGACGATGCCTTCAGGAGTGATTCTTCCGATATCGTCCTCCAATGCTTCCCCCTGTCGCCCCCGGTATTCGCACACAAAAAATGTGTGCAAGGCGTCATCCACGGCGGATCCGCAATGCACGCATCGGGAATCCGCCGCCTTACCCATGCGGTGGAGATACGCACGGAAGTACCCATGGCCGATTAACAGTTGGGTGAGGTAATAGTTCACCTCGCCATGCTGTCGGCCGGTCCACGGTGCCACCTGACTGATTAGTCTGGCGGTCCACCTTCCGCGCGTATCCCGCTCCCATCTATCCTGCCAGTTAACCAGGAATGGTTCCCTGGCTCGCACCTTGGCCTCACCCAGGTCGAGTGTCCCCCTTGCCTGGTGGACAAGCTTCCACTCCTGGGCCAGGAGGTCGATGGGGATGACCCCAGCGACCACTAGGGAGGCCGCCTCCGAGACCGTGCGATACGAACACGCTATACGAAGTGCGCATCTCCGTTGCACAGCCGCCATACGTCTCCCGTAAATATTGTAACGAAGCGCGTCGGCCCAAACCTCTGCACCGTAAAGCATGACGGTCTCAGCGACACGGAGCAGCAACCGCCTGATACAGGGACGTGGCCCACTTACGTTGGCCATGATCCTGCACAGGGAAGTCACTACCAGTGACGCCTTATCCGCCACTCTCCGAATATGTTCCCCGAAGGTGAGCTTCGTATCTAGCGTCACCCCCAGGTACTTCACGGTTGCTTTGGTCTGAACCGACTCCTCTCCGATGATAAGCAGCTGGACTCTGGGTACGCGCTTCTTCGTAAGGAGTACAATCTCGGTTTTGGCCTCCACCAGTTCCAGCCCATGATCGTCCATCCAGTGGCGAATTCTCCGCATGGTCTGGTCGAGTCGCGTCTGTGCCAGGACCATATTACAATAATAATAATAGTAATAACAATAATAATAAATATAATAATAATTAAAAATACTGAAATCAAAAGAATATTTCAATCGAAGTACGAGAAATTTTAAAGAAAATTAGTGAAAATATTTATTTATAACAGCGTGTATAATTCGATAAAATTGGATTAAATGTACCACAAATTTTTTTTATTAATCTTTCTCTGCTTTTACAAATTTTATAGTTCTCGTTCTTCCATATCAACATTTTCAGTATACATTTTATCATTGGACAAGTGTTAGAAATGCTATATCGAACATTACCAAATTAGTGAACTGTCAGCGTAATAAAAGAGAAAGATGAATAGTGGCTCCTGCAAGCCGACAGTCTTTAGAAAAATGGAAAGACGAAATTCATAGCTCAAAAATCTGTATGCGACGTGTCAATTCGCCTACACAAAAATTTCACGTTTTGTCTTATTTATTTATATCTAAATTATATCTAATAAAATCTATGCAACCGATGAAATCCGAGAACGAAGTGTTAAAGCAGAAGGGACTGTAATAAGTAAATTCGAAAGTATAAGCTATTTTGAAAGTTATAAATTATTCGTTGTAAAATAAAATATTCAGATTTGAATAAAAATTGTTAAAAAATTTTATTCTAATTTTGAAAGATATGTAATTCCAATAAATTTTTGAAATCAATTTATTAAAAACTGCTTTTTACTATGTATATATATATATATATATCTATGCATAAAATACATCTTACAATACTGTATTTAACTTTTTAGGTTTCTTAACTCTCTCTCTTACGATTAATAACAAAATATATTTCCAGAAGAGATACATATATGTTGAATAAAGTTTAAATAAAACATCTTTTAATACGAAAATTCGTGAATACAAAGTGGCATAACAAAAGTCCCGATTTAAGTATTGTTACGGTCCGCGTAGGCATAATAAATAAATAAATGTAATATTGCGTCGTCGTATAGTTAGGAATAATATTAATGATTTATGGCGAAATTTATTGATTTTAAAGGAACGACCGTACGAGGCGTTTAGAATATAAATACACAAATAAGAGTTTAAAATATGAAACGACAGCACGATAATAGTGTTTAGGCGTCAGTAAACACTGTAGGACGAGCGAGACTTCGTATAAGAAAAAACTGACAAATTGTCAAAAGGATAGCCGCAGGGGCTTGAAGCCTGCTATGGGCCCGAGGACGATGAGGCATGTTCGCCACATGCGAGACACCGTCCTCGCCTCGGGTCCATCAGACCGACGTAATAGAATCGGTTGCGCGAAATTAGGCCCGCCCACCGAACGACGACAGCCGGCCGAGGTCCAACGTGACCAGGGCCAGAAGCCGCGACCCTCTCTGCCACTCTACGAATTTTCCCGGCCAATTAGATCGGTGGGAAAATATTAGAGGCGGGGAAAAGGACCATAAAAGGAGAGAAAGTTTCGAGGTCTCGGGGCCTTTTCTCGCCTACTCTTTTTTCTGTAAGGACTTAAATTCGAATTCAATACTTGTTCGCGACCAATAAAATTGTAATAAACGTGCTACCTTCTGATCATTAAAATAAAGACCTTTAAAACCAGAAGTATCGAGTTGAGATGATCTCCCTAATATGCCGTCCATCCTGAACAAGTATGGAACATGAAATTTGGGAAGATTAAAGAGATATCTGTTATTAAAAACACCTTTATCAGCAGAATAAGAAGTGCACATTGTTTAAAGAAAGAGACATTATTACGAGTATAATTGTGATATTCGTATCAAATGAAGTAGAGTATCGTCGGAGCATCTACAGATTCACTATTAATTATATTAGCGCAGGGATAGAAAACGAGATAGGAAGGGAATATTGAATAGTATCGCATCGTATTTCCTGAGACATCACGTATGCGAGCCACGTATTTCCTCATCCTTTTTTTCCTTTACCATTACTGGGTATTTCCATATTTCATTTGCACATTATTAAGTTTGATCGGTGCATTCCTACGCGAAAAACCGATAAAGTGATTATAAGTCAGATTTCATAGACCATTCGTGCAATGTGGACGAATTTTGTATATTAAGTGCTGCGAGGCGTAGTGATTTGATAGGGGGGTGTAAGTCGAATTTCGATTCAATAAATCTCAGCAATATAGATTTTTCAAATCAAAGAAGATAGGAAACTCGACATGTCTCTTTAGATTTTTAAAGTTTTAAAAGTTAAATGAAAATTATAGATATAAATAGGAATTTACGAAAGTCCGAAAAGAAATATTAATATTTTGTATTTTTGTAAAATATTAAAAATAAAATTTACTTTTTCGATAGAATTTCGAATATAAAAAATGTTGAAATTCTTAAATAATAATAAAAAGTTATGCAAATAAAATTTATTTAAATTTACATGATTAATTAGTATTTTAAGATTATATTATTGAAATATATATGTATATATATATATATGTGTGTGTATAAATATATTATATAATTTAGTTAATCTTTAATTTAGCATTTTTATAAAAACAGTAAACAAAATTTTATTAATAAATCAATGCCCAATGTAGTTCTGTATAGTGGTGCCATCTGATGAGATGATAGTTAAAATCAGAATTTTCTAGGTATTTAAATGATCCATAATATCAAAGGTTTATTTACATTTTATTTACTTTTCGTGTGCTGCAGAATAAGATAATCGTAAAGAAATAGATTTAAGTATATTTTCTAATTAATATATAATCGCTAAATTCCTCGTGTTATTTATTTCAAAAAAATTAATTTTTTTTTAAATTCCGTGAAGCAAATAAAAAATAGTGAAATCGCAAAATTATTTTTCTTTTCTTTTGAGATACAGTTTGTACTATATTAATATATAAAGATTTTATTACTAATATGCAAACTTTTGATAAGAATATTTTATGCTAATGTGTGTGTATATATTATATGTCAAAAATTTGAGAATTCAGGAAATGTGATGAAGGGGTCGGATAAATAAATATACAGTATTAATATATTACGGGACTTGTCCAAAAGCTTCTCTTAGGGAGGGAAAGGAGCATGAAAAAGCGATTACAATTTTTTACGTATATTCAAACCAATTACTGGGAACACACGTGATAAGATCCTTTTGTCACCGATTAATAGAGCTCTTTTACCTAGTGAATGTTCTCGCCTTCGACTCGTAAGGGTTGTGGATCGGTATGCAGAGATACTACCCTACTGCTGACGGGAAATGACGGCAGCGTAAATTACGTGGTCAGGAAAAGTCGGTAACATAGCCTCGAGGCTTTCAAGCTTACCGAATCAAGTTAGCACGGAGAACGAACTTGACTCTCTACAAGGTATAAGGACCTTGCCCCTTGTCCGCTTGGCTTATTTTCGTAAAAACGCCTTAGACAACCTAGCGTTGTCTAAAATATAAAACCGGACAAGATAGTAATCTTAAAAAAAGATAAGCTTGCCTCAGTTTTTTAGCTTCTTAGACGCATCATTGATGTGTGTCCAGGACAAGGTGGAATAAAACGAGAGTTAAAATAAAGACTGAATTAGGTGAATACAAGCGCTCCGTTGGATTTATCTCTCGATTGCCGATAGAATAACATGAATAAAAGTACCAACGAATTCAGCCAGTATAATAAATTTTACTACGCTTTGGTGTAAAAAATAGTAGTATAACAATAAGGCGTTAGGTCAGTAAGTGATTATACCGAATAAATGTTGAGTGCATGCATTCGAGGCCGAGCACTATTTGCGTGTAAAATTTCAAATATAATTTAAATTGATTTATAAAAAAAAATATGTAAGATTTATAGTTTAGGATTTTCTTAAATTCTATATATCAATTATGTTATGTATTATATTTCAAAAAAGTGTACAACTTCCATATATCAAGAGTTTATAGATTTATAGATACTTTTTTTCTTCATAAAAATATATTCTGTATAAAAAAATAAGATGCTATACGAAAATGTAATCAAATCGTATTCTATAAAAAATTATTAACTTTATTAATTTTCTATATTTCCAAAAAAAATTAATTATTATACGAAAACTATATTCAAGTACAAACAATACAAAAGACTCTTAAAAAGAGAAATTACATGGGTTCAATAAATAATATTATTCTATATTAACGTATCTACGCAAATACAGTATTTTCCTCTTCCTATCTCTCTTTCTTATACTCTTTTATCATCATTCGCTTACTCTCTCCCCCCCTCTCAGTCCCTCTCTCATTTCCTGTATCCACATATATATTTTTTTAAATAAGTATACTTGAAGTTCATAAAATGAATTAATTTTACTGGTAATTCTTACCATTTAAAAATGGAATTAAAATCAAAGTATTTTAATTTTTGGTGAATATAGTTGTATATATAACTGTTAGTATTTCTTTGTATTTGTAGTATTATCTACTAGTTTACTTTTATTTAAATCGTTTTTTCTTATGATTAAATATATCAATACAAGGGGAAAAGAGGACATTACAAATCGATGAATAATTGTGTTTAAATTTATAATTTGTTGTTTAATCATCTTTCTATACCGAGAAAGAGGAAAACCACTTAGAACGAATGCAATTGAGAGACACGGAATATCAGAATTAAAGATGTTTTTACGTGATATGCGCTGAAGAGCTCTCGTAAACACCGCAATTAATACTGTCAGCTGGACTTTGTACCTTTCGACGTGACACCAATGCACCGCGGATTCGACACAATTCGAAACCTATGAGACCCTTACGAGGATGCGTAAGCCCAGGTATCCACAACGACTCGTGGACCAAACCGGGCTTCATGGTCTATTCTATTTCCTCTAAATCGGCTGTCAGGTAATATTGTACATCTCCCGTGAAAGCCCAAATACTCCCCAGGGTTAGCAAACACTCTTACACATACACAGAACCCAATTAGCAAACATTCCACAACGTCGTAACCGTTGATCAACGCTTAACCTCGCCATTTTTTAGCACCTGCCTTACAATTACGATTTTCGTACTCAATCGTGAAATGAACAGTTTCGCCTTCTCTTTGGCAGCTTCAATTATGTTTTATACATAATGAGAAATTACCTTATTGAAACTCGAGTAAGTGCTTGTTTACTAATTCTCCAAGAGAGACTATTTTTCTATTTTACATTATCTAAAATTCTACCCTTACATCTCTTGTTATGATTCACAGTATCTGAATTTTATGTCCGACCCTACTGGCGAGCACAATTATCCCATATTTTATTTTTCTACTTAAAGCTAAGGATTCCAACAGTATTTATTAATATAAAATAATTTTATTTATGTACATATATGTTACTATAAATTTTTGAATAAAAACGTGCTAATATTATTGCATTAATATATAATATTATATTTAAAACAAAATTTCCATTGAATAAATAAATTATGTTTTATAGGTTATAATATAGGTAATATTATTCAAAAGTAAAAATTTCTCTTTATAATTAAATTTACAATAAACATTTAAATGCTTAGATATTACTTAAATATCTATTTTAGACATAATTAATACAAAGAATATTATAAATTTATTAATGTAAAATATAATCTTTAAATAAGAAAAAAGATGAAGAAAATATTACTAGATAAAGTCCGGGAATAATTATTTTACATTTTATATTTTTTATTATATGTTTTTTACTGAAAAAAGATGTTTATAATTAAAAAAAACAATACGTATGAGAAAGAAATAATAACAAAATAAGTATTACGCATATTTCAAAAAATATTATATGATTGTAATAAAACAAATAGATAATTTTTAATATATTAAAATTTACGTATAACATTTTTTCATTCATAAATTTAGTTTAATTCAGAAAAATCATAAATATATTTAATTTAAATTTATATATTTTCAAATGAAAATTTGTACATAATAATTAGAGGAACTCGTAATACGTAAATACATATGATTATTTATTAATTATGAAAGAAAAAATGAAACTAATAAATTCTCGTAAAATCATAATTCTAAACTAATCTAAAAATAATTTTAAAAATGATAAATTTGTAATGTTTTTAAAAAAGTTTTTCCCCTTCGTAAAATTTAGAATCCAATCAGGCTTAAGACCAATCTTATTGCTGACAAATGTAAATTCTAGTAACACTAAGGGTTCTGCCCATTTCGTTTAGTTCAGATATACTAATACCATTAAAAATTCAACGATCTTTCCTATCAAGTAGAAAATTAGTTAAGCTTAACGACAATTTTTTTAAACTTATCAAAAGTATTTAGTTGTAAATTAATTAATAGGTAAACAAATTTTTATCATCTATCATGTTTTGATTTTAAAGAAAAAATTGTTGGCTATTTATATTAATAAAAAATTTTTCCTAGTAAGTAAAAACATATTATTTTAATTATCTTAAAGATTATTAGTATTATCTTAAAGATTAAATTATCTTAAAGATTATTAGTACAATGATACTTGGATAGTATTATATAATTTATATTTAAATTTCAGTGCAGTAAATATAAAATTAGCTTAAAAATTTATAGTTCATTATAATTATTATAATATAATTTAAATGCTAAAATTGTAGATTCATTAATGCTAAGCTATCTTAACAGAAAGAGAAGTAACGATAAAAGGAATTGTAATTAATGTCTTTTTTTCCTTTAGCACCAGAATAGTATTCGTTTATAAAAAAGTTTTGTATACAAATATTAATAATAAAATTTTATATTTTGTATTCATTAAAATATAATTATAATCATGTATTGCAATTGTATAATATATATATACATGTGTGTGTGTGTGTGTGTGTGTCAGATAAAATTATATAACATTATAATATTTAAGAATTTTTAAGATCAAAGACGGTTCTCCTGAATCCTCTATGATAAAATGAATTTTCGCTGACTTGTAAACGCTTATTACAAAGTCGTGTATCACCAGATTGCGTCCCATGATAATATGAACTTTACAAAGCGAATGACTGACAGCAGTCATTGAGAATATATGGTGACATTTGGAAGATACGAGGGGATACGTAACTGATTCAGCCACCCATAATTTCCAATGTACATCAAAATGTATAGATTGTATTTCATTTTTTTGCAATGATAGTTACAACTTTAACAAGTAAATATGTTTTTTTAAATTATACACTAAGTTTTTTTTGTCAAAATTGTATAAAAATAAAATAAAAACAAAGAATTGTAATGGGTGAATATACATAATTAAAAATTTCAAGCTTATCTCATGAAAATGTATTAAGAATCTTGGAAGGAAAACAAGGAACAATTCTCGACCAATTTTAAGCTCGAACTAAAATGAAGATATCGATATTTTACTTTGTAAAACTGTATTCAATGCATCGAAAATCATTAATGTCTCAATGTATATCGTCATTCTTCTTCAAATCCTATTGTCTTACGGCAACTCCCACTTTTGCCCTTCACTTCTGTGAAGAAGCATCACTTTGGTTTAATACAGGAGCCATTGCATTCAATGCATTTAATTGGTAATCGGTTTAAAGGATCAGAAACTCTCGAAACGGGCTTCGTGCGGGGTTGAAGCTTGTCCGTTTTGCACGGACATGCCGAGAAACATGATTCATGTGTCGGCTCGGTGAGAATAGCTTTCTAGGGCGAACTGCTCATAGAACTCGACTCAATCCTTGGAGTTCATCATCGCCCCAGAAGCATATTTAAGTTCTTTGAGGCTACAGCTGCTTTCAGAGAGTGTTGAAATCTAGTGTACGTGGATGCTAACCTATACTTATGTATAGAAAGTTGCTCTACTGATAAGGTCCTGGTATCAGTTCAGGCTTGCAGAAACAGAGAGGAACATCGTTTTATTACTCACTCCATACTAAAGATATGTAATAATTTCATCATAAACTTTTATATCATAACTTTTATAATCAAAAATGTTTATTTGGGGGTTTATTCGAAAGAGAAATAAGAGAAATATATGGAGTACATACACAGAGAAGCGATAGGGTCGAACCAGGTGCTTAAAAACGTGTGACTCTATTGTAGCCACCAAACTGGCAATCACAGGTAGTGAATAATTTAATACATCTTAAGTACGGATAATATTAATTCATTTCCAAATTCTTCTTCATTTTACTTTGATACGATATAGCCATAGTTACTTTTTTCCCTTTATTTTACAAGTATAAAGTTTTTATGACCGACTGAATTATTCAGACAACAAAAATAGCCCTGGATTAATGAACATTATTTCTATAAGAATGATTGTAATGAAAAAAAATTATACTTTAATTTGAATATAAACTAATTATTTAAAATTTAATCAGTAAATTTAATAGAATATTTTAGGTTTAGTTATGTGTTCTGTATAATTGGTAACTTTATTTTCTTTGATATGGTTTAATAAAATATATATATACATACATTCATATAATATTATTTATTACAAAATTGATTACGTATGTATGAATAAAAAATATATTATAAAAGAATAAACTATTTAAAAAAAGTACGTATCGGAAAAAGAAAACATTCAACTAAGTATATGCTTAAAAAAAAAGTGGGATATAAGAGATTGATTCTGTATATTACAGATATATTCTAAGGGGTTCACTCTTAGAGTGTTAACTCACTCATGCAGCAGAAGCTAGCTTTAGCTTTAATGGAATCACCGCGAAAAATATGTCAATCAAAACGCTAGTGTTCTATGACCCTCAAAGCTTACAAATCGGCATCTGTTGCCAAAATTACACGGTGTATGATTGCGTTAACGATATTATGTGTCTGCGAGCTAGCAAACTCACCCGGTGTTACCGACTTAATGTTAAAATCAATCATTACCATTTTTTCTACCTCTCTTGATTTCTAACTCAATTTATATTTATCAGTTTTTAGATTTTAATTAGCTTTTCTTCTTTATATTTCTAATTTTTTTTATATTGTCATTATTTTAAACATTATAATTACAATATTAAAATTTATTTAAAAAGGAAATTAATATAAATTTAATCATTTTTATACATTTATCTATCATACATAATAGATAATTTATTATTGGATTAAACTCTTTGTCTTTGTGAGAAAAAAACTACATGAAAATTCCTGTATAAAGAGTAAATAGACTAATAAATAAGCACTATATACTTTTTTGTCATAAACACTTCGTTATTATTTTTCTTATTTATACAATTCTTTAATTCATTATTTATGATTTCTTTTCTAAAAGTAACTTAATTAGAAACACAATTCCTAGGGTGAATCGACAACCATGAAATAACATTTATATATATATATTCTATTTATCCTAAAATTACTTAAAATCATTATTAGTAATTGTAATTCTGGATTTTAAAAAATAATTTCAATTTGAAGTATATGAATTGTAATAAATAATTGCTCTTGTAAAAATAAGTATCTATTCTTATAATTAAATACATTTTTGGTATTTATTTATTAATTTATTCTATCTTTTAAAGCACAAAATAAAGCTTATTGGAAGGGCGACAATATCAAAGAGAAACAGGAAGAGTAAGTACAATCACTGAGATCCTTGATTTGACTGTAACGTCAACGAAAAACTTTAATTAACTCGGCTTCAGTGTATATATCCAGCTTTATCTACTCTTGTTGCTTGCTTCTATTTACTCATGTCAGTATGGAGAGGAGAAATAGTAGGAGGTTCATAATGTAATGCACACTTGAACGATTGTAAATACATTTTTTGCTCTATCTTTTATTTGAAGAATATTGGTCAAATAAAAAAACTCTATGATCTTGAAGTATTGAATTGAATTTTAAATAAAATTTCAGTTAGTTATAATTTTATTATAGTTATATTTTTTATGTTATATTTTTTCTAAAAATAAGTATTTATATTTCATTGAAATTATGTATTACACTTGTTACGTCATTTCCAAGGTGATATTTCATTTATATGTAGAATATTTGGAATTAATGTATTCAATTATATATTTACAATTATTTACATTTAAGAGAATTTAGTGATACATATAACATACAGGTTTCTGTCATGTTTAAGTAAATTAAATTAGCTAATATTCAATAAATAATTTGAAAATGTACTTATAAAATTTATAGAAGCATTACTAATTAATGTTACTTAACATTCAATAAGTAAGAGTTATTTTATCATCCTTAATTCGCATACTTAATACATTATTAAATGCTTCAACGCATGTTTTTGTGATACTAAATTTTTGAATATTATTAACTTATTTGTTATTATCCTCTAGGTTTATAATAATATTATGATACCAGTTTACATAAATGCGGATAGAATAGTTGAATTTTAGTGTCTAATAACTAAGTAACTTACATCATTGAGATAAAAAATTTATTCTACGTTGATATTGTACTATTGTACAATATTGTATCTTGGTAGATAAATATTGAGTGTTGTTTATTGAGACTTTTTATCGTCATATTCATGCTTGTAAATTTATTACTTTAATATAAATCAATGATGAAATTAAAATCTTTAAGTTTCTCAATTAAATTAATATTTAACTCATACATTATTATTCTATTAACTTAAAGATCCAACTTAATCACAAAATACTCTCTAATTCATGATTTAATCGAAATCATGACCTTTCCAGAAATATTATTAAACTAGAAATAAAACAATAATGTAAAAATAAATTCGAACGAATGAAGTTAGATAAAAATAGATAATATTTTCTTTTTCATAAGTTTTCATATATCATAAAAAAATTATTATTATTATTATTTTTGTCGTTGTTGTTATTTTCATTAATAACAGATATATTATTGTATGATTTATAAAGAGCCAATTCAATGTTTGTACTGAATGATAGTTGAAGTGTAAATTCGATATCCGTTACACTTTTAAAAAGTAATTTTTTATGAGGTACTTTCGATCAAAAATATTATCATTAATTTCCATATTTGAATTCTGTCCATAAATTTTAAGTAATGTCATAAATTAAATTTTTAAACTGTAAAATAAAATATTTACATATAATAATGCCGGATGTTATAAAAACAACTTAATGTGAGCATTATGATTTGATGCAGATTTTTAAAAATGCAGGTAAAAAAAAAAATTATCGTAAGGTAACATGGATTGAAACAATTTCTTAAAATTTTAAATAACCACATAATGGTGCATATTATGTAAGCTAATTGTTTGCTTTTTCCCTTTTATCATTTTGGTTTACCATCCGTGCTACAGTAACATAGTTACATTATTTTTCGTGGAGACTTTCATCGTGAGCTTCTTTTTCTCTGTATCGACGCATAGCACGGTTCGTAACTCCCTGAGGCAGTTGGTAGCACGTTCGGGTCGATACTTATCGTTTTAAATTGCTGATGAGCATTTTTATACTGGTCGCATTAAGTGAATTGGATACATAGACCGTTCTCCCTCTCTTCACTTGCCTTCCGTCGACTAACACTCACCCAATGGTTTACCATATCCTACTTACATACATAGATGTGTATTCCAAATCTATCTAGCCTTTTTATCCGCTTTTTTGCTCTATTCGCCAAAATTCCGTATCTAGACATTTTGCGATAAAAATCATAATGATAAATCTAAAAAGATCTGTATGAAAAAGCTAATTGATTCATTTCTTATTTTTCGTCATATTTCGACTATAAGTGACTGAATCTAGTGATCTCGAGAATAGATTAAATTAATGATATTAATTTTTCTTTTATAAAAATGGTCCATTACTTTGAGTAGCATATATTTAAATAATCGATTAAGTTATGAATAAAAAGAGTTTGGTATATGATAGATGAAAGCGGGAATTAGATGGAATCAATGATCCTGCGCAGATAAGATGATGCTAAGTCCGCCCGTCCCACTATCTTTTGTAAGCGTCTGTAAAGCAATAATAATGTATTCGCCCCGTGTATCATAGTGTTTGCATAAAATCTTAATAAGTGACATGAGTTAATCTGGGATTAAAGAGACGTTATGCACTAGGGATTAGCTAAAGTACAAAGGCACAAATACTTGTGCAGAGTAGCTAGGATTGCCCACAAAAACTTGCCACAGTGTGTATTGTCCCGCACGTAATAATTGTAAGTAGCCACGCATGCGCACTAATTTATCCATCTATATTTAATACTTTCTTTAGCGTTGGTTTTCCCACGTACTTTCATAGGGGAGTGCGCCACCATCGATCTTCCACGCCTCCATCTCGTCGCAGTTTGGTAAACAGCAATAATGCCAAATGACACGTGACGCGGTTGCCTCAGCTACATTTTAAGTATACATCTGCACCCGCACTCTTATTATCCAATCTGATCTTCAGAAGCGTCCCTGTTGACTACAATGTCATTGCAAATGTCTGAACATTCGTTACTTTAACAAGTGCAATTGATTTTAGATATATCGATATTTGCACGCGAATGTTACTCTATGACATTACATATATTTTTATATAAATTATAGGATTAATTATAGACTACGAAAAGTCCAAAATAATTTAGAAAGACCCACTAGATGTTTTTAATTTTTCAGTATTTAGGCTTATTTTTATATCTGATAATTATTACTAATTACTATCAACATTAAACAGACAAAAATCGCAACTAAGAAATGATGAAATGATGGAGAGAGGAGAAACAATTGGTCTAATTGTCAATTAATTAGCATTAATATCATCGTTAAATGATTTTGAGTTATGAGAATGAAGAATAGCTTTCGTATCACCGAGTTTGCATTTGCGAATATGTGTAAGCTCGTACACATTAAGCATGTGATACATTGTGTCGGCATTGTGCGAACCAAGCATTTTGTGTCAACGACAGGATTTGCTGGGACAGAAGGGGTACGATCGCATTCATACATGCACTGATACTTTGGCATTCAATCATTTATTTGTTTATCTTCTACAGCAGGGATACTTTCCACCAAGTTTCATGCTTACGCAAATTTTTGGTAATTTTTTTTCCGAGTTTTATCAAAGTATTATGTCAAAAAGCAGTGAATTGCAAAGAATAAAATATTTAATTTTTATAAATTATCTGATAAAATATTCCTTCTTATTCACGTTAAATATACAGCAGATATTTTTTGCGATATATTTACATTTGCATTATTTCATTAGTATTTTCTGTAGTAATATTACTCATTTAGTCGATATTGTAATATCAAGACTAAGTATTCTAAAAAATTTTACTAAATTAATATTATGATAAATTTATATTTCGATTAATCTTAATTTTAATGCATCCTTATTATTGCAGTTATCCTTACTGACCATTGTCGGTTATGTAAGTGTTAAATGACCGCGCAATCATATATATCATTTTTCGGTAGCAGTTTGCACGCATTACCCGCGACACACAATCGACCGCTGAAATAGCCCTTACTACCCCGGCACGAACCCCTTCCCATTCTCTGGTTTCAGTATTTCACATAATTCGAATGACCGCCGTTATTGTTGGAAATTTCACGGTTATAATTGATAATTACGTTATTGTTACAATCGTTTTGCTTTTTCACGCAAATAATAAAGGTCTCTATAGACTTTTTATTGATTTTTTTTAAGAAACCTCGTAAATTCGACGTCTACAATGATTTTCATTTTTTTTCCATTTTTATTATCTTTTTTATTTAAATTCTTGGGTAATCCATGGCTTTTGTTTTGCTTATTAATGTTAACGAAATTAAAATATAATTATATTAATAAATAATAAAATTTTAATACTTTATTTTACGTGCTATTTGTATTTAAATCTAATTATCAGTTGAAAAAATAAATATTTAGAGAGCTATAATTTACATTTATATTTACTTCTAAACATTTTCAATGTTTAAATTCAATTTTGTATGATATTAATGTATAAAATTTATAGAAATTTAAAATACCTTTCTTGAAAATTCAAAATTCAAAATTCAAAATTCAAAATTCAAAATTCAAAATTCAAAATTCAAAATTCAAAATTCAAAATTCAAAATTCAAAAAAGATAAATGTTTTTAAACATTCTTATGTATTCTACTGACTTTCAGCAACCCATAAAATATCATTTTAAAGTAACTAGGAATAACATTGCATATAGAATTCAGGTAAAAAAAAATTAAATTAAATATATTTGATACATTACTCTTGTAGTTTATTAATAAATTTCTAATAAGATACTGAAATTAGTTTTGTGTATTTTATCTTGAATATATCAGAAATAAATTCATTTACTATAGCTAATGTAACATTGTAGATCATAAAAATGAATATAATTAAAAATATAAGAATAAAAATTTAATTATTTGGATATCATGATTATTTTTTATATTTTAAATTAATTTAAATTTTAAAGAAGAAATAACTAAATATATTATAAATTTAATCTTTATTATAATATTTATCACAGTTTTTTTCTGTCAATCTCATTGCCCTATTACTCGTTTTCTCTCTATCTTCAAATCACTCAATTATTCAGAGTTCTAACTTCACAATTTATTCCCCTAAAAAAATTTTAGTTCAAATCATATCCATATAACTGTACAATAGTTGGAAAAATTTTCAGTGCATTATGGACAGATATTTTTCACCCTCGCGTTCTGACAGGAAATCGCTCTAGTGCTGTGAAGAAGACTGCGAAGTGCTACTAGCTATTGTGGAAAATATAGCTTGAATCATAAACTCGATTCTTCAAATAAAAAGAGACAAAGATGGAGTTCAAGCTTGAGATATAGAAAAGGATAGATAGTGTGCGTATGTGTGTGCGTGCGCGCGTGTGTGTGTGTGCGTGAGACAGAGAGAGAGACAGAGAGAGAGAGAGAGTGACAGAGAGAGAGAGAGACAGAGAGAGAGAGCAGAGAGAGAGTGACAGAGAGAGAGACAGAGAGAGACAGAGAGAGACAGAGAGAGAGAGACAGACAGAGAGAAAGAGACAGAGAGAGAGAGAGAGAGAGAGAGAGCATGGGAGAAAGGGCATGAGAGGGGTTAAAGAGGGAGATGGAGACAAGGACAGATCATATCCCACCCGTTGAAGGCAATGAATACGAATAGGTTTCGAGATACGATCGAGGTTGGAATCCCCCGTTGTCGCTGCGTACTGCGTTGGTTAGGGGCGTTGGAGCGTGGGGAAGGTGTAGGCAAGGCTAAATTAAATGATTTGCATAAGTAGGTGGGTGTCGACAATGGCAAACATTGACAAACTTGCCTGTTCCTCTACCTCTTTCTGTCTCTATTCATCTAGTGCTTTATTTCTCTGTCAGATTATTCGTTATTATTTTTTTAATTCCCATTCAATTTATATTTTTTCTGGGTTATTATTCGGTGTATTTGTAAATTATTAAATGAATTTTACTTAACATTCGATCGATATCGAAATATCTTATATATGTACAGATCAATTAAAATCGTTATTAAAATCATGGCTTCAACTGTAAAACAAATAGTAAACAATTTCAGGCATTTTTTAAGCAAGAAGTGATGCAATATTTATTAAAAATATTCTAAGCTTTTAAAATTCTAATTAATATAGAGATTTATGTGATGATTTCATGGCCAATTAATGAAGCTTATTTAATATCTCAAAAACCGATAAAACGACTAAACTTATATTTCAATTTTAGTGATCAATCTTATTTAATTTGCTGAACTTATAAAAGCAGTGCGAAACTTGAAGCGTTATAAAGAGAATGAGAATTTCAGAATTTAAAAGGTTTGTAAGTTATAAGAAGGAGACAACACAAGCATTAGGCCTCTAACATTATAAGAAGTGAGTAAAGAAGCCGAGTATAACTTTAAGCTTATGTATAACTTTAAATATTGAGTTGTGTGTATTGGCGCAAGTATGAGCGCGAGAGACAGAGATTTTAAAAACGAATGAATTATTAGGCGTTGGATAGACGGTGAGTAAAACAGCTAGGGTATGATAAGGTTGTAGGGCACACGAACCGACACGTGTCGAGCAGTCTGTCCGACACTGATACAGCCCTTCGCAATTACCCAATGCATTTCAGTGCGTGCGATGCTTCCTCTCCTTTACTTTTAGTTTTTCTTCTATTGGGGTTGACGAAAGAGCCATTCTTTGTGGATTTCGATGCCCCGCCTTTGATAAGGCCTCCTTCAACTCATAGAGCACATCGGAAACTTGTTCGATGATTCAATTTTAAGAGATGCGTATTTTCGATATCATTCTATAATTTGAAATAGGAAGCTTTAACAAGTACTGAAGATTACTATTCATAAAAATCGGTATTATTTATCTTCGTGCATGAGAATTTTTGTTTTGTAATACCCTTCCGATCTATAATATAATTTTCTTTTTTAATATCCGGACTTTTTAAAAACTTCTACAAATTTATATAAGAATTATATTCATTAATCATTTATACAAACGACTTTTATACGAGAACTTATAATTTAAATAATATTTAAATATTATTTATATACAGAATATTAAGCAAAAATGTTATATAATGACATACGATTATTAATAAAAACAAGATTCTATAGACTTTCATAATTAATTGAATAGAATTCTTAATAAATTGTATGTATATGTACTAATGTATACATACTTTTGAAATACGTTTATACAATATTTTGATTGCTCATTAAATACCTAGAAAATAATCATTACATAAATAATAGTAATAGTAACAACTACAATTATTATTAATTAAATTCATATGTTATACGGTTAAATTACAAAGATAATTGAAATATATACATCATTATCTAGTTATCATTAAATAGTTGATTAAAGGCAAGAAATCTCCCAAAATCTCTTAAAACCTCTGTCTATTAAGACAGAGTCTCAAGGGGAAGGAACAAAATGTAGGTACACACCTAGGATACCAAATTGTTTGTCAAAATTTGTTATTATTCTACTCTTAATTCATTGTATTCATAACATTCGAAGAAAATAATCTAAGAATTATTGAGTGCTATTGACGTTACATTTTACATACAGAGAGAGAGACAGACAGAGAGAGAGAGAGAGAGAGAGAGAGAGAGAGAGAGAGAGAGAGAGAATAAATGCAAAAACGAAAAATGAGTGAAATAGGAATAAAAATAAAGATTAACATTCACTCACAGGAAAACTGAAAATGTAAACGTTCCGTTTTTTAGTATTTTTTTTAATGATTATAAGCTTCTAGGACTTAACATAACACGGTTATTTATTTCCTGCCTTTTAAAATTAATGGCAACTACTTTTTGTCTCTTTCTTGGAACGACCTTTAGTCCAGTACTTTCAGAATAAAAATACATGTTAGGATACATTGATAGTACGTTACACTCGCCATTTCCACTTTTATGGCTTGGTCTATGAAAGATGTTATGATTATTTTTATTTATTTTTGAACATTCTGATTTACATGGACATACAAGTATCATGGATCAGAAACTACCGATGCATTTTTAACACATATACTATTTGCCTTTATAAATTATAAGTATACTATTTTTTTAAAAAATGTTGCTTTTAATATTTTCAAAATTCTTAGAACCTGTTAATAAGATCTCTCTCTCTTTCTCTGCAAATATTTTTTACAGTTATATTATTTTAAAAATTTAAAACAAGTGTCTACAAAAATGCTGTACAATATATATTGAAAAGAAAAATTGAAAAGCGACGTGAAATAGATGTACAGAAATGGAAAAACTGGGGAAACAGAATTAAGAAACAGAGAGCAAAATTGGTTGAAATAACTATACTCCATCTGATTCTTTATATATATACGTATAAAATGATGCAAGTATTAATATGTCGAATCGAAAAGCTCGAAAAATTTTTTTAGGATTAGAATAAAAGAGAAGCTTTAGTTGGAACAACCATAAGCTTTTAACGGATTATGTTGATATAATAATTCAGCTTTGTTACAGCAATTTTATTATTTATTGATAATTGATCAAACTGTAAGATAATCTTAAGAAAAATATATTAAAAATATATTTAAAAAAAGTCTTAAAGAACTTAAAAAAAATTTTGAGTGAAATAATACTTTTACTTTTTAAATATAGTTACGTTTTTATGATTTTTTAAATTGCTAACCTTTTTTAATCGAAATTTTTTTTTGTACTCTTACGTAACATACCTACATTAATATTTACATAATATTTCAAATATCTATTTGAATAAGTACAATAAAATTTATATAATTATTTATTTATTTAAATAATTATTTAGAATTTATTAAGAGATTCGAAAATCTAGTTTTGAAATGTGTTTTTCTTGATAAATAGTATTTTTAAAAGTAATATCTAATATTTTATATATAGTAATAATTACTATGTGAAATAGAAATATTGTATTGTAATCATTGATAGCATGATTATTTTTATGATATTCTCTAGAAGTATGTAATGATTTTTAATTATTTTTTTTATAGTATTATTTTTATTTAAATATAATGATTTCAATTGTAGAAAAGAAATATTCTTTTATCAATGAAATTTTATGATAAAATCTGAAAGGCACTAAGTTCATAATTTTATTTATGATATTAGATAATAATTAATCTTTAACAATATCAAACTCATTCGAAACATGTTTAAAAAGACTTTAAATGTATGTACCACATATATACTATATATTTATGAAAAAATAAAGTAAAACTATGCCACTGTTTCATCAATATCATAGTCTCTTATTACAGCATCGAATAATCATCATTCCTTCTTATATTTAACCAACAAAGAGAGAAGAGTATATAACCTCCGAGGACTTGGCAAATCCCTTCAGCATCGTACCTAAGCTCACTATTATTTATCGTAGTCACTCGTACCTCAATCCATCATCCACAACCCGACGTACATATCCAGAGATCAAGGCATATAGAAACCACATCGACGAAATCTCGCCTCCAGAAGTAAATCGTGATTCTGTCCTTTCCAAACATGTATACAATTCCCTCTCTTCTTCAGTTCCTTCTCCTTTCCATCCCCAACAGTATTTAGCACGAAGTATGGCACACACGCGACTCATAGCCTTTTGGATTCGCCCTCGCCCTCTAATACACGCCTCTACGGAAGCCTGATTTATTTATTCCGACGTCGGCGCATCGAATTCGATTTTGGTCCGGAATTAGCTAGAGTCGCTGACTTTTTCCCGCAGAGTACATGGACGAACAATAGCTTACTAGGATTCTCTGCCAGTTTCACTTCAGATACACCGATACACTTCAGATATGTCACACTTATCCAAATCGCCGACTCTTTATTTATCTTTTTTTTTTTTTTGTATTTAATCAAGGATATTGTTGCCAATTTTTCATAGCCTTTACAAAATCGACAAGAAAATATTCCAAACTGGATCTCCAACTGAATATCGTATGTGTCTATTTGAGTCCACAGAAATGGAAAAGTCGCGATTTACTTCTTTGCTTCTTTCCATAGTAAAGACATTTTTTATAATAATTTTTTAATAATAAGAGTATAGATTTTATAATAGTAATAGTAAACAATTTTTACAAAAAATTAGAAAATTACGGTACTTTATAATGTCGATTAAATCCGAAAAATATTTTAATTATTAATTCTGAAATGATAATGTTAAAACGAACATGATTTTAATTAAGGCATACTAAACGAATATAAAAAACAATTGATTAAATAATTGTTTTTCTTAACTTTCAAAATTGTTTTAAAAAGCATCAATATAATATAAAAAGATTAGTGAAAAATGAGAGAGAAGCAGAAATAAAATTACTGAGATGAGAGGACAATATAAAGAATTAGTATACGGGAAGGCATAAATTACTAGTTTAGAGAATCATGTAGAGCACCACGACAAAGAAAGCGAATAATTTGTGGAAACTTCTCAGTTCCGAGGATGATGAATCTAGTGTAGAAGCACTTATGACATACGATTCTATGGGAGAGAGTCTTCTCGCCGCAAATCGCCTTTTGCAAGATTTGTTTTACGGCTCAGTGGAGTTTCCTCGAGCTACCCTACTCGAGTCCTGGATTACTCGGGGTGATCAGCTATGAAATTAACTGGAGTTCATACTACAGAGCAAAAGCTCACTTTGAAACCTTTTTCTCGCTTGGATATGTACATACGTACGGATACTAGCAGAAGCCTTCATTTTCTGCCTTCCTTGCAGATTTTCCCGTTCTTCAGCTACTTCGGATATTACCATTTTTTCTTTATTTATTTTATATCTCAATTTAGTTCATATTTTTTACTAAGAAATGTGATTAAAGAAAAATTAGCATTTTTGTATAGAGAATTAATATTTAAGAATCCTATATTCGCAGATTATTTTAAATAAAATAATTTTAAATATATGATAGCATGCATATATACTTTAATTTTATTATATTAATTAAAAAATTCTTTTTTATTACCTCACACTACATAATTCATCATACTTACATTTGCAATAAATTTAAATATAAAACGTTTATCAAAACATTTTCATTAAAAAAATTTTTTTAAATTAATTAAACTATCCACATTACGTACACATTAATTATTAATTATTATTTAGTGCAACTTATTAAGATTTATAAATTAAAGTTATTCGTTCGTGTACGTCAAAATACAATTTATTTCACGAAATATTTTACGAAATTTCTAGAATGGTACGTACTATTGTAACGAAAAATTTAAACTTTCGTTTTGCAATACAAATAATGTAGTTCTAGAATAATAATTAATGACAAACCTTTTAAATATAGCAGAAATTATATTAAACCGTGAAATACTTTTATCATGTTTATTATACTGATGTGACTATGATAACTTCATCATGTTAATTTTGGAATATAAAAATAAAGAAAATCTAGACTTTCAAATATTTTATATAATTAGAGAGTATTTTCAGTTTTGTATTATATTCAATAACGTATATTGATGAATAGTAGAGTGATCTCACAATTATTATTGTAATAAATAAAGACAACATCCTTCATTTAAAGAAAGAAATATATTATTTTAGAAAAAGGATCTGGTAAATTAATGGCTTGATCGCTTAATAAATATTATCTTCCAATCATGAAAAGTATACTTAATTACAATTGCGAGAAGCTGAGATGATTTTCCTTTTTCAAAATTTTCTCTCATCTTTCTTCCTCTTATTCCTTAAATCTCTTTCCCCTATTCATTCACAAATTTTTTGTCATCTATATTATTTTTTTCATCATTTCATCTATATGAAGTTTAATCACTCAAAGCGGCTTCGAACTATTTTAAAAATATAAGAAACATAAATTACTATAATTTTGACAAGTTCACTTTTTATAATTTGTATCCTGTGAATAAGATTATAAACATTAATAGAACATTAAAAATTCATTAATAGATATTTCTTTATTTATTTCTTTTATTCACTTACACATGATTATATAATTTAAAAAAATTAGTTTTAAATAATATTATCTTAATTTAATAATGTATAATAACTAAATTTATAAATATACATTTATATTGTTTAAATTTCAATTTAAAAGTAAAAAATATAAAATAAGATAAAAATATGCACTAAAATTATAATAAATGTTAATACTTTGAAAAAATTACTTTTTAATACATTAGAATATTATTATGTTTTTTATATTATTTTTTTTCGATGCGAAAAAAATAGTGAAGATCATTTAATGAAGAAAACAAACAACATAATATATACAATAGAAATAAAAATTTATTTTGTACTGAGTTTATTTAACTGTATAAATATAAAATGCTTATAAATAATAAATATTGTATGAAATTTAGAATATTACATTGACTTCGAATTTAATAAAATGATGGTTATGCTGCGTAAATATTACATAATGATGACAAATATTTGTAAATATTACAAATGATAAATTTTACCATCAATAAAAAATATTTTTATAAAATAAAATAAAGCAATTAACAAAGTACGATGTAAGAACTTTGCGGTAAAAGAACGCTATGAATCTGCGCATTTAAATACGAATAAAATTAATATGTTAATAAAGTTTAGTTAAGAATTAGAACAAACCTTAGTTCTAATAAATATATGTACATAAAATTTAATTAATTAATAGTTACTGGATAGAGGTTATTTTTCGTAAAACTCTAAATTATAATTTTTTAAATAATAGTGAAAATTTAATTAGTTAAAATTCTTGATTTATTATGGAGTCTTAGGCTAGAATATAATATGGAATATTTGCAATAGAATATCATTTTGATTGAATCCTCTATGAGTATATCCGAGTTGTTCGAATTCGATATTTCACTTATCAAGTCAACCCTTCATGAGAATCAAGCACGAAGTAATGTACGCCTCGAGAATGGCTTAAAGAGGGTGTAGGGGAAGTTAGTGATGTCTCCGGGCGTCTTAAAGCCTTTAAACACAAAGGCTATGCTCCGCTCGCCTAGGTAAGTAGCGGTGTAAGTGGTTGTAGACAACGCGTTTCTACGTCATAAGGAACAGCCGTTACCTAATGAAACTACAAATCTCCTTCCCTTTCTCCTATCTCATTTTTTCTATTGTGATTCTAACTCTATCTTTCACTCATTTTTGGTCCGACTTGTTGATATACATTCATTTTCTCCAAGTAACATATTTGAATCTGTTACATACCCAACTTTTTGCTTTTCTTGTTTGATCTTCAGAAGTCAGCTCATCTTTATACTCTCTCTCTCTCTCTCTCTCACACACACACACACACACATTTTCTCGCTATTTTGCAATATGGTTGTACAAGGCAGCTTATGAGGTGTCGTATTATTTTTTTAACCGTTAGCTGTTACGAACATGCTTATACTTACATATATATAATGGCATTAAATAACGAGTGCAACGTCGTTGCCAAAAATGTTTCGTAGGAATTTATTTTGGGCAGATACATATTTTTCAAACGATGATTTTAAATTTATCCCAAAATTTTTATATTCATATCAAAGCTCACAAGAAGTATTATTATTACTTATAAATAATATATTTTATGTATTGAAAAAATTAATCATAAGCGATATTAAAAATATAAAATAATAAAAATGAATGAAAAAATTAATCATAAGCGATATTAAAAATATAAAATTATAAAAATTAATGAAAAAATTAATCATTAGCGATATTAAAAATATAAAATAAGACAAGTGAAAGATAATTTATATATTGTGATATCAAATGTTCAAAATAATAATTAATGACCTGAGAAGTTATAGAAAACCTTGTGAGAAAGTAATAAAATCTATATTGTTTACACTCTATTACAATCGTTTGGAAATAAATCATCGAATGCAATACATTTATAAAAACCAAGAGAAAAATACGTAATGCGGTCAATTATTTACAAAAAGCTGGAAAAGCATGAGCAAGTGATTTATCAGAAAAGGATAAAATGACCGAAATTTCGCTTGTGCGGTAGCTGTTGTTTGGAATAAAGTAATCGTGATGCGTATGAACCGCTCGCGCTTACTAATGCTAACAATAGATATCGATTTTATACCAATTGGACTGCGATCAGGTCATTTAACTGTTTACAACGAAGTACCCAAATTCACTCTTTATAAATTGAATAATTGTGAACTATAGAATATCCTTTTCTCTCCTTCCACTCTTTTTTTTTAGCAGAGTCGTAAATATGTTCAAATCGATTCTGTTTAATTAAAATTATATTTTAAATGTTTAAGGTATATTTTTTTCAATAATTTTTTTTTAAATAGGTAAAAACAATGATTTATAATTCAAGTCAGGGTCATTTTTATTAAATAAATGTTTCGGGGTGAAAAAACTAAATTAATATACTACTTATGAAAATCCAATCATTTTTAATAAATTCTCTTAATAATAAACTTATTCAATATTTATCTTTAAATGTAATTAGACGGATATTGAATAGTTATGTACTAATACAAAAATTATTGTACCTAATCAATTTTTTTATCTAATAATAACAATTTGACACCTTAATTCGGTTAGAGTAATTTTGTTCGTTTAACTTAAAATTTTAAACAATTTAAAGAAATTGTATTTCATAATTTAAAGAAATGACAGGTTATTACCTGTAATAAATTGTAATGAATTTATTCGTATTAAATATATCCATACTATATATAATATATATATATATATATTTTTTTTCAAATAGTTTTCAAATTCCTTCTTTTCAAAGTACAAATTTCGTTACTTTAAATCATCATAATAATATTTAAAATCATTATTATTATTATTTTGTTTTCTTTAAGGCAAATATTATTTTAGTATTTAATAAAATTACAAGATAAATAAAAAAAATATATAATAATATGAAAAAATGTAAGAGAAAATCCGTAATTGAGAAGGCGAAAATTCTAAAATCCAATGAAATTACGAAGTCGTAAAGGATTCTATGATGCATAAAAATGAGTATTATTTAATAACGCATGAATTATGGAAAAAGTCTGTTGTACATATGATCACATAAATATTTTTGCTCAAATATAGACCAATTGGAATGTTTCGCGTTGACGTTCTCTCTACAAGTAAATGTGCAAGAGAAATGGGAGTCGGAACCGTATTAAATGATTAATTCGATATAAATCGGATGTTGCACTATTTATCGCTACGGCAATAAGATTTCTTATGCCTGTAACAAACTCTACTCATCGACTATCTCGTTATCTCAATAATGCACTACTTCATAATTTACCACTGGCTAGTTTATCTTTAACACCCCTTATTTTATAACACCTTGTTCCTTAATTTAACTCCACTCTCTTACTAATCGGATTAAAAGATTTTACTACGGCAAAGAAATATATTTTTATATGGCATTATAGAAAAAATTTAAAAGATAAAAATTAGTTATCTTGATGTATAGATGTAGAAGAAATAAGTTTAATAATCTAGATAAAAATTTTAATACTCCATAAATAATGGGTAAAATTTGTTTTAAAGCATTAACCATGAGTAGTATTTTAGTTCTGACTACTATATTCATAAAAATACTTTCATATATAAGCTATTAAATTACATTAAAGAAATAATGCAGTTATTACTACCATTATTCTACGTTTTGCATCTTTCATAGTAATTCGAATGTGTTTTCTCTTTTACTTGGTTTTAAGTACTAGTGAGGATATAAAATATTTCAAAGCTCGTATATCGATAGATCAGGCTAATACATATGCGAACACAATATACAATGCATAAATAAGTGCTACTTTGACTTTTTTTCACTTCTTCTAGTCTTCTGGCAGCAATTTAGCTGATTTAGCGACGACGAGACTCTGAGCGGCGGCTACATGAACATGCTGTTAACGCGATGGGAAGAACAAAAGCTTGGAAGAAGAAAACACGAAAGAATAAGAAGTAATCACATAGAGGCTGTGTATGATGGAGAGAAAAATCAAGAGTACATGCGAGCACTTCGTGCTACTTTTCTGCGCTCTCAGCGTGTTCCAGGAGCCGTGATACGCAAATCGAATTTGTCAAAGACCTTACTCTTCTCACTACCTATCTTTAACTTTCCTTTATATTTATTTTATTTATTCAGTTCATTCATTATATAAAATATTCATTATATAAAAGTCTCATGGTACAAATAGTAGAGATCTTATACATGAGCTTTAGATTATTTATTCAAATATTTTATATATTTTGTATTTAATTCCTGTTTAATTAATTATTTTATTTAATTATTACTCGGAATTTTATTGATTATCCTAATATATAAAAATAAATAAGTACATAAATAATTGAATCATGTTTTATTTGATAAAGTAATTTTGTATTATAAAAAAAAAAATGCAAGATAAATTTAACAATCATTAAATAAATATACTTTAAATTGAAATAGATGAAATTACATAATATTTTTTGACATACAAAGTATGCAATATATAATATATATAATATAATAAATATATATATATATATATATATATTGAATAATTGTTTTTATTTCTATTTAATATCAATATTAAATATCAAATTTTTGTTCATATTTTATAAATCGAATTACAAACTGATTTGTAAATATAAATTATACATTTATTATTACAAACACATTTAATATAATCTAACTTTTTAATTTTGGTTTTATATCAAAAATTATTTTAAACATTTAATATAAATACATTATTTCTTATTTTTTCAATGAATAGAACTCACTAATAATTAATCGTGTAAAAAATTATAAAAAGTATAAAAATAAAAGTATAAAACTATCCTCATACTTTATTTAAATTACTAGAATTATTTTACATAAGCTACTTAATATAACGCACACACACACAAATATAAATACGCCCACATGCATGAAAGTAATTGCAAAGAATGATTGAAAGATTAAGAGATTTACAGAGAGAAAAAGAGACAGTGAGAGAGAGAGAGAGGGAGAGAATATTTGTATTTAATTAATATATTATATTCAGTTCAAAACATTTTAATCCAATAGATTTACGACTTTTACATATGACAGAATTTATATATGTTCAGGTACAGAATTATGAACTTAAAGTAATTGAAAACAACACAATTTATTGACAGTTAATTTTGCACATTATATCAAAGGGGTTGGAATGTTGCACGATGTGTACACATAATCGGATAAATGAGCATACAATAGAATGAACTTCATGTGCACCCTTTACACTGCCATTTACTCCCTTGCAAATCCGAATATATATTTCTATTTACTTACACTCGTGCCAAATACGTGTTATAAATGGGGAGTAATTTGAGAAAGAGATAAACAAAATTATGTGAACAGGGTAAAAATATTTAGAGGGATATTAATTATATTGTCGTTTAGATTCACCAAGTAGTCGTAATTAAAAAAAGATACGAAATAAATATTTTTGATTTAAATAATTCAAAAGAAAATAAGAAATATATTAAAATTTTTAGATACATTGATATATTGAATAAATTTTATTCCATTAAATATTATTAAATAGATAATAAGAAAAAAAATATTTTTATGTACATTAGTAATCTAATAATTATTTGAATATTCAGTTTATGTGAATTATTTGTAATATTCAGATGTAATTTTTTAATTTAGATTCGATTATCTAATTTTATTTATGTTTTACTTAGATTAAATTAAATTACAAAATTATTGTTCCAATCCCTACTAGAATACATATTTAGGTTAAATATTAGGATTACTTATTTTTCCGTATGCAGATATATTAAATATAAAATTAAATAGTACATCAAGAAATTATATCTCAATGATTATATCTTTAGTATAATAATATAATATCACAAGAATGGCAATTGAATTGAAAATTCCATATTGAGTAATTACAATTCATAGAAATAAAAAAATTAAATAATTTGTGAAATCTAATATAAATACAATACAATTATATTTTAATAAAAGTTTGATTTATATATATATATATATATATATATATATATATATATATAAGAGAAGTCTTTAAAATGAATATGTATTAGTATAATAATACAAAGATGTGATATTATGAGTTTTAAAAAGATCCAAACAATCAATACATAAAAAGATATATTTTTCAAAATATAATACTTAGACAATGACTTGTCAAAAATTAGTGTCAAATAATTGTTTTGAAGAAAAAAATTGAAACTGTTAAAGTGAATAAAAAAACATTTAATATTACTATTATTATACATGAGCGATAATAAGTAATTTATATATGATTAATTTTAGGTGTACGTTTCCTGTCCAGTTTTTGCATCTAGAATATATTAAAGTGATATTCAGCTATATTCTTCGTAACTCATATAATTGGTAAATGGATAATTCATCATATGATGCGTCTCATAAGAGTGCAATGTCAGAAATATGTTTAAATTTGTTATTCTGCATTATATAATAAAGAATTTAACTGACTTTAATATATTCTTGATAGGAGACCGACTATATGAACAAAAATATAAAATAGATAATAAAGTAGAAATTTTAGCACGTCACTCAAAGAGAATATAAGCTTACAAGGATTATAAATATTTTATGAAGTAAAAACGAACTCTTAAATTTCAGCTTGATTTTAACAGAAATATTGTTTTAAATATGATTACATTAAATAAAAGATTTAGTGTGTAGCACGCATATTCGTCACTAATCCTACTGTCCAAAGTAAAGCAAACGATACCTATGCGTTCAAGACTAACAAAAAGATAAAAAAAAAGGGGGTGCCGAGTCAGTTTATACGTTTACAACCTCTAATTATGAGCACGCGAAAAACCGTGGTTAATCAAAAACTCGTTTCCTGTGACTTTTTGAACGTGTTCGACTCCAGAGACTCGTGAATTAAGCCATCGCTCATGCATCCACCGCTGTAATTCATACTTTCAACTCGTAGTCAGTCACCTCTACAATGCTAACGAAGTTGCATACTCGCCTCCAGATATGCACTGCACCTTTGCTATGCTTAGTCCGAGTAATTAAAAACGCATCCTGAGATCTCCCGCCTTTGGATTTATGGATAGATGAGGTGCAAGACCTCTTCATAGTATGGAATATTGGTAAATCATGGGACATGTACATGTGGCTAAACGTGTTCCTCAGGCATTTATATACACGTCAATCTTCTGTATCCATTTGATCACTTTAATTACAATGTTGCTTTTATGCATCTTTATTACTGATGGTGCATTCATATTTCCAACTTATACCATACAATTTTATATAATACATATGTACTTTCTCTCTCTCTCTCTCTCTCTCTCTCTCTCTCTCTCTCTCTCTCTCTTTCTCTCTCGTTTTATTTCTCTTTTTCTACGCGTATTTTTTGCAAGCGCATCTGCGTACAATCGTGTACGTATGTATATTTTGAATGGATTAACTCTTTTTTTTGTTAGGAATAATTTAAAATTCCCACGTTTGGTTTTTTTTATTGCAATTATCCTATTTACTTTGAAAACACAAATTTTTTGAATGACAATACTTGTAATGACTTTTTTGTTTGAACATAAACATTATTTCTTCGATCAAAAATATTATTTCATTGTTACATTATGTGCCTATGTCATTAATTTATTAACGGATACAATACATATTTTCTCTAAGAGTAAGTTTTACGCTCCAAGAAAATAAGTATTTTTACGAATTTCACAATACATTTTATAATTTGTTTGATTGAATATTTGTTTTTATACCATTATACTTTTATTTACTAATAACATATTGAATAAGTTATTGGTGAATTATATTTAGATATAATTGAAAATACCTACAAATATTTCAACATCTACATTGTTAAATTTTGTTTTTCCATCATAACTATTATACATATTATATTATTATACATTAAATCATATTATTTTAAATTATTATTCTAAATTCATCTGCACTTTTACTGCATGAATAATGGAAAATTGTATTTGATCAACAAACGATCATCAAAAATATACCCGGCAATATCTTTATGGAATTTGTAAATTTATATAAATACTAAAAAGCGCTTTCATATGATAAAATTGACATGATATTCATTTGATCTATCGATATACTATTGAAATAAAATTATTTTATTATAATACATATATTTGATTTGGAATATGATATGTATAAATCAGAATCAATCTTGATCTACAATAAAAACATAAATGAGGGTATTCATGTCCCGAATAAATTATTTCGTTTATAATTGTTACAAATACAATCTCATGATATTCATAATTAACTAAATATTTATAAATAAGTTTTAATATAAAAATTATATTATCAGAATTTCATTATAAACGCATAAAATAATTTTATAAAGGAATAGAACAGTGGGAAATAAAAAAGCATAAAATTTTGGGTAAAGTTATTTTTAATCGTCGGTGAGCCAGACGATTACGTCATAATCGTGAAATGTCCACGTGGTAGTTCGAAAGAATCGTCTCGGGACGAAAAAATTAAAAAGCAAATATTAAACAGTATAAGCATAGTGTGAAATCAGGTAATTTTACTTCATGCTGTTTATTTCCTATTAGGATTCGCTCACTCAGCATTTATGCCATCCTGACAGGCGCGGGCGCAGCCTTTCCAGGTTTTCTCCTGCTGAGCAAGACTCGGCCTGACAGACTTAACTTCGCCTTCGAATACTCGTTATATCTTCGCTCTTTTCGACACAATAATAGCCACCTGTTAGAAGCACGTAGGCGGGCCTTAGGATATTATACATTTACCTTTCACGCGTTCTCAAGCCGTCTGAAGCTGACGGCAACTCGGCTCCTTGTTCCACGTAATTTTTTCTTTCTCTGTACAAGGAATCTTATAACTTAAATTTTTATAAACTTAAATTTGTATACTCTATTAAATATTATCAATTGCCGGTTTTGATCTTCGAGAAAATAGCCGCGTATCTAAGTACATAAAACAACGAATAGCTGATTGTTATATCAAATATTGAAGGAATATTCATATTTGACAAGTTCTGTAATATATTTTCATTCTTTTGTTTTCTGTTACACGATTTCCCCGTATAAATAGAGAAATTAAAATTTTTACTTATGCACATTCTATAAAATATAAATATTTTAATATTTAGAGAGCAGGAAATTACTCATTCTGACAAAAAAAGTTATCCTCCAATTTTTCTTATCAACTACTAGGAGCTAAATATTACCTTCCCATTATCTTTACGATATTATAAATTTATTCTATCAATGCAATCATGTAAAATGGCTGTGTAGAACCGTATCTATTCATTATCGTTAACGTAAAAGGCTCGACTATATCATTGAAGCGACCTGGAAGAACGGAAAAAGGCGCCAGCCTTCGTCAAATGCAGCATACTCTTTAAAATTTAGACATGCTCTCTATGGATGGGCACCTTTCCTGACATCGATGTTTACCCCAAATTTCGCCGTCGGTTAGCCCGCAAAATAGTCGATTAAAACGGGAAAGGTGGGCAAAGAGAGAAGTTCGCTCGAATTTTACGTCGTCTGTTAGACGTGTTAATCAAAATGTTGGACAAGCCACTTACATGGCTCCGTGACGTTTCTATTTAAGTTTTGGCACTGAAACCAAAGGGCCGCGCCCCTTACATTCCCTCCCACCCTTTCATCAACACAAACTTACTCCTCAGTCAAACCACAGAGGTACGCAGGCTAGCACAAATTTTCTATCTCTTCTTCTTTCTCTCTATTTATCTCTATTTTTCTCGTTACTCTCTTTTCTCTTTCTTTATCTTTATTTGCCTTTCCATTGATAATGCTATAGAAGTTCACGCAAAGCCATTGTCATAATTAGCAAACGAAATTTTTCTTTTTAACTATACTAACTTCCGAATTTTATATAATGTAATTTGTATACTTATCTATTTCAATTAACTTAGTAATAATATACGTTATAAATTGCACGTGACCATTTTTTTTGCATCTTTATGGGTAGATTAATCGCATTTTTTAATATATTCTATATCGAATATACGTTCTTTCTGATTTACAAAGTTTAAACTCTGCAACTAAATATTTATAAATTATAAAAAGAATGAAAATTGAATTTTCCATATTTTATTTATCAATATAAGGACATATCGATAAATAGAACCTTCATTTTAGAATTTCTGATTTACGAAATTTAAAATTAAAATACTATTTGTATAAGATAAATCTCTATACAAATTTTTTTTTGTTCTATTGAAAATACGAATTTTTAAGTTAAAATATTTTATGTCCAATAATTAAAAGCACCTTATAATAGATATTATTTATATGAAGATGAAGATGTAATATAATACCTGTCATATTATTATATTAAGTAAAAAATTAGAAATCGTATTTAAAATTTATCTGTTTATCTCTTTCATTCGCTGATCGTTTCTTTATATCGCCGAAAGTTATTTATTTAAATGGCAGAGGGCTCAAAGACAGAGTGGATCGATGCTAGAGTAGGATTGTTTGTCAAATGTTTGATGTAAATGTTTGCCAGTTCCGGCAGTAGAGAAGACTGACGCGTCCTCGTCGTCCCGAAATTAAATGTACTTCTCCAGATCACCAATATGGCCAAAATATACGCGTATGCCTTCTGACCGTTCGAAAGCGCACGAAAAGTTGTTTATATGCACGAGAGGGAGAAAACATGAAGTCAAGCACGAATTCTGGAATAGAAAAATTAAATAAAATCCTTAAATCAGACTGCAATTGACTTTAATTATAATTATACAGTTAATTTTTAATATCCTTTTACGTGTTTTGAGTATCGTCATTTTTGTTACATAATTATTATAAAAAAAAATTAATAATCTAATTATATTAATAATTATATTTTAATATTTTATTGAACTTGATATTTATTGAATATTTATTCAATTTGATTCATAAAGTATATGGAAGCTAAGAATTATTTATTTTTCAAAATGTTATCGTTTAAAGACAAATTAAACATAAATAACTTTATATATTAGCAGTGGAACTAATAAGACAAAAATGTTTAAAAAATATATTCCTATGATTTATTTTATATATCAATTATATTATAATCCTTATCTGCGTCTTCTATTTAATTTATTTATTTTATCTCTAAAAATCAAAAATTTTTTTTTTACTAAAGTTACCTAAATTTTCATTATAATATAATTGCATTAAAAATTTTTGTAAATATTATTGTTTATCATTGTATTTTGAAAATGAATGTATAATTAAATTTTAAATTACAATTACAAGGCATTGTGAAAAGAATACTCACGCATAAGACATAAGAGTGAAGTATGAGTGTAAGCTTGAAACCCGTGAAAAGTTCGAAAACGAACAAAATTCATATGTATGAATTCCTCCCGTCTATTTGATTACTGTCGGGTTATCTGAGCGACTCTCTCAGTATTTCAATTGAATTTCGAATTTACTCAATCCCAGGATAACGTTCTCTTTTGTCTTTTGCTTTTTGAAACATGCCATCTATTTCTCCAAAATTTTCACAGTTAATGAACATTTTTTTCTTTACCTGCTTTAATAGGAACAGAAAATAACATAACATTAAAATAATTTTCGTTAAAAAAAATATTAAAAAATTTTTAAATTATAAAAGCAGTTTATATTAAAAAAATAAAATATTCATACGGTTATGCGCATATCGAGCATTTCTCAAATTAATTAATCTTGAACATCTATTTTAAATAAAAAAATTTTTCTTAAATATTTATTAACTTAAAAAAATTTAATAAAATTAAGTTAAGACGAGAAATATAATAAACTACTTTTTATTTCATATAATTTAATATTGAGAATTCAATAATAAAGTAATCTTATATAAAGTTATATATTTAATAAGTTGTACTAATTCAAATAAAATAAATTTTTAACAAATTTTGTAGTATATTTTTTATATATTTATATCTTTATTAATAAATACTGCTATAAACAAAATGAAACAGACGTATGTAAAATAACGTACACTGCGAAAACTTTATATAGGAAGACTAAATAAATTTAATAATTATTCCTTTATAAATTAAGATTAACTTTAAAAACTTGTACAGATGGTAAGTAAATTCTTGAAAAATACCCTATATAATTGTTATTATAAACAATGATATGCATAAATAATAATTATGATGTGTTTGGTAAGAATTCTAAGAGCTAAAAAGATTTAAGACTGTGTTAATCAAATGGAACAATATGAAAAATACAAATGTATCAGTTTGTATTCATAGTTAGTCTTGTATATGTCGATGAAGTACCATCATCGTGATTTCCAATAAAAGTTTCGATTATTCATAGCACATGTATATTACAGAGTGCTTAAATGCGACATTGCTTAGATCCCTCGGTTCTAAACTACAGCCAGTTAGTCATTTTGTAAATGAATAGCTCCGTACACGGCGCGCTTATTGTCGTTCTGTCACTTATAAATATCCTGCAGTCCAATCGTCAGTGTCTATACGTTACTAATTATTGTAAATTCCGTCTCTTAACAACTTCTACTAAACTCACCAGTTATGATAATTTTTTTTACCTAATTTCATTTCTTTTGCTAAATTATAGATTATGAAATGGAAATTCGATGTTATTTAATTTTATAACCTAAATAACATAAATTTAAATGTTTCGATAAAATCTTAAACATGAATGTTAAAAAAATTATTCTTTTTATTTTTTTTCATGTTCAGTTAAACTATATAATAATGACTCATTCATTTCATCCTTTGCATGTAAATATATGTTCATACAAAACTGATGGATATTATATATGTATATACTTATATATATATTTCAGGGATTATACTTACAACTATTATTAATAAAGTATTAATAAAATATTCAAGTTTATCACGAAATTATTGCTTATTAATATGTTTAAAATATATAAAACCAAAGCATTATTTCAAATTATGCTTATTATTCTCTAATATTGATTTTTGACTTCTAATAGCTAAAAATCGCAAACAATTATTTTATAATACTTTATTTAATAATGTTTAAATAATGTTTATTTATAATACTTTATTTAACAATTAAATAGAGATACATTAGATTTTTTTAAAAAGTAAATAAATTGGTTTTTTTAATCTCAACAAGAAATTAATATACTTCCCTCTTCCTTAAACTATTAAAATCTATCCAATAATTTAATTAACTTGTCTTATGTTTTAAAATAAAATTCTCGTTATATAATTATTATTTAAAAAAAAAATATAAACATTAAACTGAATAAAATAATTGAATTGAAATTTTAATCATTCTACAAATGAACTGGCGTTGAAATGTTGCTTTTATTTAATAAAAAAATAATTATATTATTAATATTTGTGAACAATAATGGTATAAGTAGAAAAATATGGATAAACCATTGATTCTTTGGATAGTCATATTTGAATTTTATTTGATGCTTTTATCCCAATGAATGCCATTGAAATCAACAATTTGAAAACTCGGGGGAACATTACCTTCCTCGATTCGTGAATGATCCCGATATACTCCTAACAAATCGATTCTGCCGGAGGAGCAGATGACAAGCCGAGCCTGTCGTGATGTCATCACACGAATGACAAACAAATTATGTTCGCTCGAAATCTTTATTCAGATGTCATGGAAGTATTATGCTTTTAACTACTTTTATACGATTCTATATTATGTTCCATGTGTTAAGTAACGGCAATCTTTTGCTTTTGTTACAGTCCTTTAGAATGATGAGCCTCATATAATCACCATGTCTTTGCTTCAAACTTTGAAAGATCCAAATAAATATCTGATTATTAAATGAAAATACAATAATAAACAATTATTATTCTTTTATAGCATATGAAAAATTAAACATTCATAATTTTATTCAACGACAATTAATTTATCTAATACATATTTAATAATTCTCCTTGACTATTGAACAGAATAATTTTTCATTTTACTAATTTTACTGATATACTGAATAAAATAATATTATATAATATTGAATTAGTTGAATTATTAACTAACAGTTCTTTTTTGTTAACTATTATATAATAAACTAAAGGTTTTGTAAAAAAGACAAGTTACAAAAACTTTTATTAGACATTGTCATCTAATCTTTTAAAATAAAATTTCTTATTTTCAAAATCCAGTACGTAGTGCAGTGAGCCGAGTACTTATTTAATAAGTGACGTACTAGCATTGAAAGAAAAGGCTGTTGAATATTGTCCCCCAATGAGTTTGTTCGTCGTCTTTTCTCTGGCGCAGCTCTACAGCCGGAAGTCAAAGACGGACCGAGAAAAAAGTTGTATCTTCCTCAAAGAAAAAGAGAACAACATGCTGCGGACTGTTAGCGAATTGCTATATATTATTCATTAAAAAAGTTTCTTCTGAACCTTGAAATGCTACGATAACTGTTATCCTAGGTAAATCAATTTTTTCAAGACTCGCCTTAAATCGAAAATAAGCACAGCAATATATGACAACAGTAAGAAATTCTTTTACAAGGTGTTAAATTATTAACCTATATATTATATATTATTAATTGTTCATTATTATATTATATTGTATCATCTATAAGAACGTAATTAATGTTTACACTTATCAAATATTTTATGTACTTTTATGCACTTTTAATAAATGTTAGTAACTTATGATAGTTGAACCAAAGACAGAGCGATTAGAAATAATTAAGTTTTTTGAAATAAATATATTAAAGCATTTCATTTACGTAAAAGCTTTTCAACTTTCAGCAAAGATTTGTACGTACGAGAGCTGTTAAGTATACAAATTTCTGAAGAACTATTCAATTTGGAACGCAAGGTAGCTTTTTTGAGCGGTGTACGCAGTTCTTTCCATGGTGTTTATTTGGAGTTATGAAAGGTATTTATAACTGAAGTCTTTATTTTTTATTTCAAATTCAATTACAAATACTACCGTTTTATTTTTACCTTCTTTCCATTTCAAAGAATAAAAAGAAAGATTAATTAGAATTCAAAAGAAATGAATAGTATCAACTACAAATGTCTATTATCAGTAAAATAAAGCGATCATCCTTAAAAATTGCTTCAGGAGCTAGTCAGAAAATTATTAACTTGGTACGGTGTAAATAATTTTATACACGGTATAAATGTATAAAATTTCTAGGTATCAATTTTAAAATTTAATTTTACAAATATTTATAGAAAAGAATTCCAAATTCTGTTATTTATGTAATAGTACCATATATTTTTCTAATGCTTGTTCAATGTTTACAATGCTTTTACTATACTAAATGTAATTAAAAAAAGCTAACATTATTCATGATTATTAATAATCTAAAATTATTGTTAATATTATCATTAGATAAAAAATATATATTTTGTTTCATGAACCAAATGATACACTAATCTTGAAGTATTTTTTATTAAAATAATTGCGTATAAATATATCTATCATAAATCATTTTTATCTTTCAAAAACTATTCGCTTAAAAATACATTATTGAACAACGCTGATCTCATTATTTCTGCTTAAAAATGATCCTTCAATAGTCTTAATAAAAATATAATTTTAGATTTTATAGAGACCGAAAATTTAATGCGAATTATATATTTATTAAAGTAAATACCACTAAGTTATGAAGTATTTTAGTTTACCTACTTTTTAAAAATAAATTTATTTATTATATAGTTATTAGTTTAAAACATTATATACTCTATATTGTATAAAATATAATTCAACTCATTAGTATTTACATGTTATTCCTTTTACAGATTATATTAAAATTACAAAATGAATCTCTTAAATATTCATTTAATGTTTTTGTAAAAAGTTTATTTGATGATCATAAATAAAATACTATGTAAAATCAAATTTTTATTATTTAAATTTATGATTTATAAATTTTTAAATAATACACTTATAATTTTTTAGTAAAATAATGTCGGGCTATTAATAATACATGTTGGATATTAAAAGTTTTATAACTCATTTAAAAGTTTTATTTTAAGTACTGAATAATCTACGAATTATAATTATGGTTAAATTAAATTGTACCCTTCAATTATATATTTTAAACTAAAATTTGAAAAAATGTAAATACAACAACATGCCTACTAAATTTTAATAAAATTAAAATGAATGTTTGTATACTATTTACATTTAAAAATTTAACCATTGTTTTATTACCACAAATATATTTACGACACATTTACAAAAATTATTATTGAAAAATAAAATTTACTATATCCATTGAAAGGAAATTATTTTAAATTAAAAACAGCATTTATAAAAGCTTTTAAATATAATAATAAATATAATAATTTTTTATTACAGACGTTGCAAAACATTATTAACTCTCGATCGTATTATTTGAAATTATGATATAAATACCATAATATCATTTTTATAATGTATTTTTTTATCGTATGATAACGTGCATCATTATGTAAATAACTTTGTAGTATAATTAAAATATTTAAATTATATAATTTTTCTCATTTTCGTGTTCATAGATAAAAGTATTATTATACAATATGTAAATCGCTCAATCTTTCGAAAAATAAACATGGCTCCCCACGAGTATGCGGACTCGTATGCGCACGCATGCCTAGATGTGTGTGAATATATGATTCCTGCCAAAGCTATTTGTCAAACACTTGAATTTTCATATAACAGCCGTCAGTCAAGGAGATTATTTATCTCTGACAATCACCCTTCAGAATGTGATTCCAATGTCGACCATTTTTTTTGTTACATCTCTCTCTCTCTCTCTCTCTCTCTCTCTCGCTATCTATTTTGATTATTCTTTTTATATTTTCTTTTCTCTTACTCTTTCTTCTATCATGCACATATTGTCTAATTATATAGATATATTTGTTATTGTATCTCACACTATAATATTTACAGTACCATATCGATCAACTGCTATAATTGCGAATATTTTTATTTTCCCGACCGAGTGAAACTAATGTCTTTGAGATCAAATTATTCTTTCTTTTCATGAATTATCTTATTTTGTCTATGGATTTTAAATTCATGCAGAATTTATAAAACAATTTTATAAATAGTTTACGTTGTAAAATTGTAATTGATATAGAAGTATAACTATTCTAGAATAATAAGCTAATGCTTAAATGTTTAAATATTGTAAAATTTATATAATTTTGATTATTAATATTATTAAATTTTTATATTGCTATAATCTATCATTTTGATTGTACATTAATATTTTAATCTTATACTATATTAATTGTAGATGCACTTAAAAATTGATTAGAATTTGATAATGAACTATGTTTATTTACGTATGATAATCTTAATATCTTTGAAGTACCAAAAGCAATTGCAAAAATTATAAGGACAAATTAAACGTAAAAAGTTAATCACGATTAAACTTATATAATAATAACTATAACTGGATAATATAAAGTAACCGGTTAAATATATTTAAATTGGAGTATAATCGAAAATTCAAATAAAAGAATTTTATTTATTCTGTAATTAGTATCATTATTAGAAAGAAGACGACCTATCATAGTGGCAAAAGAATTCCCGAACTAAAATATACTTATTTATTGATACGATTTCGCAAGTATTGCATCTCGAGGCGAAAACATTTAATAATTCGTTTTGTAACGCCACGAACATCTGTCGTCATCTTCTGAGTGAACCCTTTTTCAGCTGACGCCCTCGCTTCATCTACGCTCATCGCTTAATTAATCATCTCATATTAATAGGCTCATCTAATTGAAATCGTAGCTGATCTTAATATAACTTTAATTTAAATTGAAAAAGACCGCTATCGCCACTCAACAACCTCACCCACTCTTCCTCGTCATGTTTCTTTTCCCCTGTATTCATCCAGTTTTCCGAGTCGCAGGATCCTCTTTGCTTCTCTGCTCGCCCCCTTCGCAACGCTTTTTTCGCCAACCCTGTTTTATTGATCTTCACTTTTCGCGGACGGCACACCGTGTCGCTAGTGACTCTGAACGTTTCTCTCAAAAGGTGTATCATATTCGTATTTTTAGCTTACCAAGAACACTACAGTTCAATACATTAAAGGTTCATTACCCACGTCTTCATTGGACAAATAAAAATTTGTCAATTATCTTAAGTTTTACTGATCATATGTAATTAAAGTTCCAGATTTAAGTTCATTAGATCGATTAGCAATTAAATATTTTAATTATATCCTTCATTATTCGATAGAAGTGTAGATGTATAACTCTGATACGAAATAACTTCACAAAAATATTTTCATTTACCTTTTTTAAGATAATTTGAAATAATATATAACTAAATTAATTAGAAATTTATAAAATTTAAATGATGAAGATGTTTAATATAATACTTTGTCTAAAATACTCGTTTATAAAAGAATATTATTAACCAAATGTTTACAATGTAATAATAATATTGTTTTAAAGATATATAATATTAAAATTATGATGATATTCCTAAGATAATTATTTCATTATATATAAAGAAAATATTAAAAAATATCATTTTATATAACAGTTGAAAGATTGTCTTGTGCAGTATTAAATACAAAAATATTTGTCTGACCATTATTTAAATGCTATCATTTACAAAAGATGCACCGATGTGAATCCGCGTACAATAAATGTAAATCACGATTAAATTTTATTTGGCTAGATTGTAAAAACGATATACAATTTTTGATGCAATTTTATGATATGAAATATATCACATAAAAAGTAGAGTACATAAGAATTTATATTATTTAGCGTTTAAGAGAAAAATATTTGATTATATGATAAAAGTATAAAGAGAAGTGAAATTCAAAATTATAGAAAATGGTTTTAATGTAAGATTTAAATAATATAATTTTGAAATAAAAATTAACGATAGAGTCGGTTGGATAAATAAAAATAAAGTGAAAAAAAAATTGCGGTTCGAAAGAAAGTTGGAAATTGGCAGAATTTTATATAATGCACAATTAAAATTTGTTTTATGCATTAAACAAAAAGAAAAAGAATGAGTTAATACACGCGGTGTAAGAGTGATGGTAGCTCAATTAAAAAACAATCAAAGACTTAAATCGAAGTCATGAAAGCGAAAAGGGCCGCCAAGCAATTAATGAAAAAAAAGTTTTAATAGAGCCAATGAGAAACATTGACAGTGAATCCCGAGTTTTTCGCTACGCAGTGTTTGACGGTACGGGAGGGACAAAGAAATGATATCTGAAAGAGCGAGGTAAGCTTATCGTTACTTACCCGTTCCGAGAGGTGGCGTTTACGGTATCGCTATGTTCCCCCACCATTCTAAAGACACTAGGCACTGGCATTGCTGCGCTACCACTGCCGTCGTCGCTCATAGAGGGGATCGTCATTCGAATACCAAGAGGGTTGCCGACTCCTGGGGGAGGGCCGACACGAGGGGCCGAGCGGCCAGCAACTCCGCCCCCTCAGAAAGTAGGTTCCACCGAGCACCGCCAGAAGGAGGCTCCCTCGGCGTCTATTTCACTAAACTCGGCCGTTGTCCAAGACTGTGGTAATCCTACAAATTATCACCTTACGCCAACTCTCCTAATGTTTATCAAGACTGTGCCTACTAGTCAGGAACTCCTGGTCTATGACTTTAGCTTGAAATTGCGAATTTCTTAAATAACCCCAATAACCTTTTTTATTAGCTAATTCCTCTGCTCTTTTCCTTAGACTGCAACTACCACAATGTAAACGATTAGACATACAATAAGAACAACATCCTGATAACAAAAATAATATTAATAATAATAATAAAAGAGTCGATACTGATTCTGGTTATAGCGATCGGATAACTATTTTTAATATAACCCTTTCTTATATAAGCATATAATCATCTATATATATACACACATAAATTGATAACTAATTTCTACAAAAAATACTTGTATGTCATTTACTTTAAATAAAATTAACGAATAGGAACTCGAAAAAATTCGTTTAAGATTTGAAAATGTATTAAATGAGTATGTCTATTAAAAACTATTTATTCTATTATTTATTTTCTTAAACTATTTAAATTGAATTCAAAGTATTATAAAAATAGCATGTGAACTAAACATAAAAAATATAATTTTTTTTGTAATGCATTAACTACTTTTTATTTGACTTAACGATCCATAGTATGTTCATCAACGTATTAATTTTATTTAATATAATTAAATTATTATTATTTTATTTAATGATCTAATCGTTATTCTCTGTAAGTATTCCGTCACTAGTAATAAACTAATATATGATTTTGCTAAAAGCCGAGTACTTAACTAATTAAATTAATAGTTGCGAATAACTATATTCGATTAAGATAAATAATTACTTATCGATTGAATATATCAATTAACCATCCATCTATTAGTTTTCTAAATAAATTTTAATGTTTTGATAATAAATTCAATTCGCAAGTATTTAAAATACCCTGTAAAATAATATCAAATTATTCATATTTATGCATAATTTCATGAATACTATTCTAAAAATTGATTTGAGCAGTAATAATTATATCATTTGTATTTATTAACCTGTTTTACGTTAAGAATTCATTCCATGCTGCTTTCAAGAATAATTTTAATAAATATAAATCAACCTAGAATTATTATTGATGAATTATCATTAATTTTTTAAATTTTGTTAATGTTAATAGTAAAATGTCAACTTAAAACTGTCACTTAAAACTGTTACTTAAAACTATAACTTAAAACTGTTAAAAATAGTAAAAAATATAATATTGTAAAGAGGTTCATATAATTTAATTACTTTATTAATGTGTTTACATTTATTAGAAAATAATATTTTAATTTTTCAAAATATTATATTATAATTTTATCAAAGCACAGCTAAATTTATGAAAACAAACAAAAAATAGATTATACAAAGTATTGTTGTACTCTAGACTGATTCACCGAGGCGTCAAATCAGATTATTCACTTCTGTTAGGAATCTTTATTTTTCGATATTCCCTGACACTGAAATACATCGAGATTCTTAAATGTTTCATGGCTTCGTACATTAATCCATACAATCATAACATTAATTTAATCCTAACATACGTTTTATCTATAAAAATCTTACTTAACTTCACGATCCTTATCGAAAAAAATAATACGTGAGAGATTTAGAATCAACCAAAGAATAAACCGTAGAATTTAAAATAACTAGCGATAAATTCAAAAATTAAAGAAAATGAAAAGAAAAAGTAAAGTAATTATGCGGTAGATGGGCTTATAAATTACATTTCAATTATTAATTTAAATCAATAGGAATAATAGAAAATAATTCAAAAAATATTTTCAATTTCCCAGTTTTTGCTAAAGCTTTTACTTCGCCTAAATAATTTTATATTTTTGAATATAAAGATATTATTAATAAAGATTGGTTTGTAATTTATAATAAAATAGATATTTCCATAATAGAAATTATAAAGTATTACATTCAACTTATTAATAAATCATTATGAATATAAATCATGTTAACAGTAAAATTAATATTATTATAGTAATATTTTCAAATTAATCATTGAAATTTAACACAATTCGAATTATTAATTATACTGTGAAATTGTTAATTAAACGTAATACGCTGAAATTTTCTAATGAATAGAAATCCAATTAAGTTACTTTATCATTAGAATATCTTTTTTTAAGTATTCAGTATATATATTGCAATTAAAAATTACATTAAGCATGAAAAAAATCTGTATAACATTTGATCATTATAAGTTCGTATTAAAAAAAAAATATTATTTAAATCATAAAGAAATATTTTCAAGATTATTGGCATAAAAAATAAAGCCTATGGTATAAAAAAGAAATTGAAAAATGATTGTAGAAATTTAGAATAGGAGGTTGTAAGAAAAACATAGATATAGAAAAATGGGAACATCATAACAGATTTAGTCGTAATCCTTCTAACACGGCGTTCTCAAGTTATAAGAACACCGGGTTGTCTATCCCTCAGTCTCTGTTAAGTTTATTCAGTTCAATGAAACTTTGTAGTACACTTTGTCCACCACCAGAGGGCAGACGATGCCGAACAAGATATAGAAACCGGAACCGGACATAACCTTCTCCTCCTGTACCTCGGCTGTCTCCCTCTGTTCCCCGTGCTCCTCCTGCTCTCAGCCATCAACCCCCGCAACAGTTGCAGCCCATACACGAGTCGCGCTTTGTCCGGTCTCTCGGACGCAATTAGGGTGGTTCTCTCAGCCGTCGCCACTGCCTCAACCCCCTCAGGGGCACTCGCTAAGTAGAAAAGCTTGTACCCACCATCGGCTCCCTCCTCCCCTTTCAGCGTTCGTGCTACCCCACTTGGTTCAGGAAGGAGATGGGTCGAGGCAGGGTTGGTCAAAGAGCTTCTCGTGCTCTCTCCTTCTTTTCCGCTTTGTCTGCGAACGCGGGCTGACAGCTAGTCACTACCGCACGACCATCCCGCACATCGTATTCAGCCTTCCTCAACTCCCTTTACTTGACAACCTCCCTCTCTTCCGCTCCTCTTATCAACAATTGGATCACTTGTTCTTTCATCTTTATTATTTTTATATTGATTTAATATAATTTATATTTCTTTGATTTTATACTCCACTCATTCATAATGATTATTTATATTTTTTTCTATCCTAAACCGTTATTCCCTAGTCGTTTCAAATTTAAACATCTACTGTTCTATCTTATAATCTTACCTCCTATATATATCTTTTATCTTTTCTTTTCTTGTCTTATCTATTCTCTATACTTTCTATTCTTTTCAATAAATCAATAAATATTATTTGGATAACGATTATACTGATCTAGAATCAAAAACATATTCATAATGGAATAAGATAGCAAGATAGCAATAAGATAAGAAATAAGATAAAATCAATCATATCTATATTAAATGGAAAATTGTTACACTTAAATTACTATTTAAGTAGTATTTAATTTAACTAATATTAATTTTTTATATTTTGTACTAATTCTGTTTATTTAATATATCTTTCTCTCTATATTTTTAGTATTAACAAAATTTTAAGTCTTTGATCAATTGAGCAAATCATTTCTATATATTATGAGCACTACAAAGCTAATATTATTTCATATATTTATCATCAATAATAACTTAAATTTAATGCTTTTTTTAAGATTCTTCGATATATATTTGATAATTAAAAATATTAAAAGTTTAAATATCTTACCATTTTATTTTTACCATAATTTTTAACAAGAAATATTAACAATATTTCTCAAAATTAATTATAATTTAAGGAAAGATATTTAAGGAAAAGTTTATTTGGAAATTTACTTATAGCTATAATTATGTTACAAATTTGATGAAATCTGATACGTAACAACGTAGATAAGGATCAAACGGTTAGGTACAACTAATTTCAAGCAGATAAAACTATTTTTCTATTCATTAGTATTAAAAAATACTATGGAAGAATAAGGATATGTGAAAAGATTTCATGGTCGGATGAATTCAGCACACCCGCCAACCAAATTTTTTGTTCGAAACATTACAAGGGAGAGTTACGGTTCACCTTTCCGTTCCTTGTAATTATATATATGAGATTTATTCATTTTCTCTATCGGTAATATTTTAGACGTTTTCGCTCGTATTTTTCTTCGCCTACGCGTACATGCGCCTATCAATGCAATCGGTCGATCGAATGCGATAGTACGGCCTTACAATGAACAGGTGAAGTATTCGTTATTGAGGATCGCATCAGATGCTACTAGAGTGCGTGGGCCATATGTACGCCTACACAATACTCGCGTACATACGAGAGTCACGAGAAAGAATCTTTTTTCTCTACTTTTTTTATTCTTTTTCTTCAGTTCAAGATGTATTGGCAACGAAGCTTGGTAAGCAACAATTAATATATATATTAAACATATGGGTCATTCGAAGAATTAAGCCCATTTAGCTTGTAAATGGCAATGATATTCCTCTACATCAGCATTGATATATAATTGATTAAGTTTAAGTTAAAAGATTACAACGCCAATGGTCTTTTAGCTTTTTTGTTGAAAAGACATATGTTTATAAAATGGTATTATCGAAACTTAATTTCGATTTTTTTATTTATATCTATTTAATATCTATAATTTCATTCAAATTATGAGTATGATATATTTGATTATAATTGTTAAACTCATGGAGTGATGTTTTAATCTGTATATAATTGAAACAAGATAAATTGATTAAAATTATTTCTTACAAACGAGAGTATAATATTCTGTAAAAAATCAACAATAAAGTTTTTTTTGTTTAAAAGGCAATGGATATAAAACTTAAGTAGAGTAAAACAAATAACTTATCCTTTCAAAATTATTATCACAAAAGAATTAACATTACAGTACAAATTAAAAAATATACAAATTATTCATAATATCATTTTAAAATATAATTATATTATTAATTATAGCTATAAAATTAAATTTTATTTATTTTAATTATTTAATTAAATGATTATTTAGCTATTTTATTACTCTAACTATTTCTATCTTATAACTTAAACAATCAAGTTAAATGTATTACTTTTTTATACCAATGAATAATTCAAGGTACGCGAAAAAATATTTATTAAGATAATAATTCTTAATTCAAATGAAATTTTTTTTAGTCCGTTGTTCAAATAATTAATTATTTTAATATAATATTTTAATTTTATTTAATTTATTTAATTTTATTTTGAATAACATTTTAATTAATCAAAGGGAACTTCTTATTTGGTATTTAATATTCAATGTATTTCGTTGATTGAAAAATGTTAAAATGTAATTAAATAAAATTTCGTTTTGTAATTAAACAAAATACTATTGCATTTATTAAGAGAGAGAAAATCATTGTAGAAATTTTTTTAAAGAAAATTTTTTGGATGTAATTGATATTTAAAATTGATGTTTAAAATAAATGAACATTTGCGATTACTCTAAACTAACTTTAAAATATTAAAAATCAAAAGTTATCAAAATATAAAAGTTTATTCAGCAATAGAGCTCAGAGAAAAATCTTTTAAATTAAGAAGGTTCATAATAAAAGGAAGAAATAATAAAAGCTTTTGCAAGTCTTGAAAGAACATGAAGAAAACCTCTCAAGGTGTATAATTTAGTCCTGCAATTTTTAAAGAACTGACAAATACTTTTTCATTTCTAACGTATTCGCAAAATAAAAAAATTTTATTTATGTTTATAATCTTGTTTTAGTGTGATGGAGAAAATAATACAAGTTGGCTAAAAGGCAAGTGATATGCAACATTATTATTTCTTCTGTATTATTTAAACAAGTATTGTACGTGAGAGTATAAGAGGTATCCGAAACAAAGAGGATGGCGCTAGAACATTATGGGGTACTGTAAAGCAGGGGCGTCGGGAAGAGAGGAGGAAAGAAACGTGTGTATACGTACTCAATTGCATTGAGCAACGTACTGAGCATGTGCCGCAGTGTCGGCCATCCCTTAAAACACCCCACAAGGGTCTCATTTATCTAACCATCCCTGTTATCCCTTCCTCTAGAAAGACCAAGTATTCTTTTTTCTATCTCTATTTCAGGTTCGTGCCGCGGACTGTAGGTACCCACGGAGCTATGCTTCTCCATTTCACAAGTTATACATTTTGTTGTGAGTATTTAATATTTTAATATAGTCAATATACATTTAGTTTCTCGATATTTTTGTAAAAATATACGTCATAAATGCAAATGATTGCAAATTTAATATATTAGATGGAAAACACTTATAAAGATTAGTATTTGAATAGTTCGGAATATTTTTGTATGCTTTGATAAAATATAAAAATAAGGTACGATAATTTAAATTTTATTGCACAGCTCTATTACATAGCTGTAGTACATGATTTGACATTCTATGAATGAAGATGAATGGACGAATACATTAAAGTATACGTACTTTTATAATTTAGAATAAAATAAAAAATTGTTATTATATGCACTATAGTAAATAAATGAATAATTTATAATCTATATAATCATCATTTTATTTAACAATAATAATCTAATTTTTAGAAATATTATGTTAGACAGTAAATCTATTTTAATGTGGTATCTCAAAATTTCACTTGAATATAACTAAATGTTCTGTTGCATGTATCTTTTTTAGTACTTATTATAAAGATATTATTTTACGACCTGATAACGTTTAGTACACGCATGCATTTATTATTATGTCGTTAAAAAAATGTATATATGATTAAATATTAATATATTGACGTATGTTTTTTCAATTTTTTGTAAATTGCACCATTAAACCCAAATAAAATAATTTAGAATAAAGAAAAATTTTCTTAAATGTGAACTTAAATACGAGTTCATATGAAAGTTATTATTTTTAAATAAAGGATAAAAATATTTAGAATAAAAAAATGAATGATTAGTAATAAATATTTTAAACTAATACAGTCATTGTATTATACGAAAATATAATATAAAATTCTATTGTAATGTATTTTTATTTATAAATTATATTTTATTGTATTTGTCTATATTTTAGAAATGAGAAATATTTTCAATAACTTCAATAATTTTATAAAATATTTAAAGATTTGCATGATTTTTGCAGACTAGCGATTGACTTATTCCATGATGGTATTAGCGTTTATAATGGTAATGTCACATTCTCTCAAACATTGAACAAGTTGTATACATAGAGAACTTTTCTAGTCCTGTAATTTCCCTGGAGTATTTCTGCCAAAACGCTGACACCTAGTGGTAGTCATTATAAATCTGCCTGTTTATTTTCACAAGCATCTTCTACTTGCAGTTCTAAATTGTGAGTGATAGTGATTATATGAAATGATATTATATATCAAAGAGGTTATATATTGTTCATTTTCTTAAAATTTTGTGGAGTATTAATAAATAGCATTGTCGCTATTTTTAGATCTAATATTTCAGCCTCAATATTATTATAATAATACATAAAAATTATGTTTGAAAATCAACTTATTTATTGGCAAATGCATGTATAAAATCATTTTTATTTATTTAAAATATACTATTAATTTTATCTTAACTGAACAAATATACTTTTCAAAACTAATCACAAAAGAAATTATAAGTAGCACTACATAAATTAATTAACAACAGTAAGTAAATACTAAAATATTTTTAATATTTTTAGAAATTTTGAGAAAAGTTTATTTGATAATTTAATGAAAATATAAAAATTGTATAGTTGAACTTTTTTTTTATATTAATATTTTCTTATAGTAAATAAAAAAATTGTGTGAAAAAATTGCTAGAAAAAAATGTATAATGCCTTGGAACGTTGTTATCGAGTTTTTTGTGGTTGTAAATCTTATGTATCTCTTATATTAATAGAATAAGTAATGAGTAAAGTAGCAAATCTAAATAGTTCAGTTTTAATCATTTTCTTATGACGGAAAAAACCAGACGGACCTAAAGACCAAATTTTCTAGAATAATTTATATTTTACATAATTTTTTATAATAAAATATCATTTTTAATATTACTATAATTATTAAGTCGAGTCTATGAATTCAATATAAGTTTTATAATCATAAAAATCAGTGATTCTTATGAATAATAGAATGCATCTCCGAAATAAGTAGTAAGTGAAGCGAGTAATCGGAAGTCAGTCAAAGATTATCCCGAAAAACGGTTTTGAAATAAGAAGTCAAATCGACAAAAGTTGTGACAAAACGAGTACATTATCCTTTGTTACATCACTAAGATTTTTAATCGCTTCAGTCGAATAGGCATCGAACTAATTAAGGTCGAATCACTGGGATAAAATATCTGGTAACGACTGAGTGCAGTCAACCGAGCCGGTCTGGTGGCGGCACGGACTCCAGAAAGGATGGGAGGGGGAATGGAGCTTAATATGATTCGCGCGGCCTAGTCGGTGTCCGGGTAAGATAACAGGAAAGGCTGCTGGCAATAGGCGTTGGCTTCCCGATGGCCGTGTAACATACGCTTCATTAACGGATCATCTAGTGTTAATATCTATTTTATCCGGAGCTGACCGTATCAGCGCTGCCCAGGCACGAACACTGTATAAAGTAGGACAGGGAGAACGATTTGGGCGTATCGTGCATCGGTTGGAACACTGGCTAATCCTTGATCGTGCATGAAGGTACGTATATGTTTTCTGTAGCAAGTTTTTCGAGATTTTGAATAATCGTTCTTCATTATGCTTTTCAGATCACTCTGCTTAATTTTACCTTAATTTTACCAGTTGATAATTAATAGTAATGTCTGGGAATTCTGTAAAGCGATTCGGATTTTCACACAAATTATTTAACAGTATTAATGCCTGCAAAAACATTATTATATGAATAGTACATGAATTTGAAGAAGACTAACATTCTTATATTCTCGAACTAATATTAAACGTCTTGTATTATATTATCAATAAGAAATGTATATTTAAAAATTAATTGTAATTTTAAATTTAACGTAAAATTTATTATATAAAATTTCAACACATTCATAACTTTCAAATTTATTGGATCAGTTAACAATTTATGTCGATTAAATGAAAAATATTATATACAATTGTCATTTCTATTCCTAATTTTTATTCGGATTTAGGGAATATACTAAAATACATTTAGACTTTAGCTAATATATTAAAAAAAGTTTCGTTCATTATTTTCGTCACTGTAGTAAAAGCTAATGGAAAAATAATTCCTTATTTATATATTTAAAAAACGACAAACTTCTGATAAATTACGATAAATTACGGCCAGATAACTTTCGCTAGCACCATCGGATCGAAAAGTATTGATCCACCCTTCTGTAATTATGGTATACTAGTTGGAGATCGAGAACTATCTAAACTAACCAATCCCGCGATAATGAAGATTTCGTGCTACATGCGAACTGACTAAATGCTTGCAAACTCGTGTACGAATTCACAAAGATGCGTAAATAGAAACTGGGACAGCTTCCACTTCAACTTAGACGTACTTATTATTTCTCCTGGCATTCTTAATTATTAATGAAGTTATTTTTTTGAGCTCTATTTAAGGCAATTCTGCTTATACATTGAATAACATTTAAAAATTTTTTATCTTATTTATAAAAAAAAAAATTTTTATTTCCTCTAGGGCCAAAATATAACGTAAAATTTTAAATAATAATATTATATATACTATATATATCTTCATAAACTCTTAAACATTTTTTATATTTAAACTTGATTCCAGTTATGTTATTAAGATTGAGCATTGTATTTGTTTCGTTATTTAATCTATTATATTATTAGATTGTTGTATTCTATCATTTATCTTTTTTATCTTTTAAAAATTTTTTAAACATGTATAACTAGAAAATACATAAAAAATTAAGATACTTCAATTATTCTGTTTTGTATATTTATTCTATATCATCGTCCTACCAGTCGATAGAAAGTCATTTCTATACTGATAATTTTAATTGTAAAGGAAACACATTATTGCCATCTTTCGTAGCTAAATCTTCTCTATAGCTAAAGAAAAAATTCTGTATTGATCAATCTTAAATTTCCGTAAAGAACATGAGTAATAGACTTAGAGTAAAACGAATAATGAAAATCTAATTTACGCGTAAGGTACCGAGTACAGAAATCTTCTATGGAATATAGCGGATCACCTTGAAGAAGGAAAAGTCTTGAAGAAGGTAGGCGGCGACAGTCAAAGTGGATATCTGCCACCATCGGCTTCAAGGTCGTGTAGTTTAACGAGCTCCTGACGGTGCTTCTGTTCTTGGTGTCGATTTCTTTTTCTTCTTTATAAATTCAGAATGACAACACTCAAGCGCCGATGTAATTTTGCTGATCTCAGAAGCGTGAAAAAGTTGATCATTATGCCATCATTAGTACATACAAAGGTCAGAAATTAACTTTCTATGATTCTCACATACTATTTTAATGTAGTGTACAATAATGCCTTTTATGAAAATCAGTGACATACCATACAAAAAAATTTTCTTTAAACGATATTTTTTAATAAAAATGACTTATTTACTTATACTAATGTAAATTACAATACTCGAGATAAAAAAAGGATAATTTGATTAATTTTATCTTGTTTCATAATGCTTGCTTATTTATTGTTGCCTGGAGTTTAATTTATTTTATATAAAAAAAGTTTCTTTTTAAAGAAAACTGCAGAATCTTGTCATTTTAATATTATATTACATTATAATCATTTACGTTATATAATTATTCTATTAATGTATACGTAATATCCACTTTTAATTAAGTAAATACATTAATAAGTACCGAAAATTTTCTTAAAAAATATTTCTAGTTTGTATAGGATTAAGCTTCATAATTAGTTTCATAATAGATAGAATATCTATCAAATTTTATAATGCTTAAAATTTACTATTCAAACTTTCGCTTGTATAAAATATTGACTAAAATACATTATCATGCATAACAATATTTAATAAAAGGAAAAATATTTAATAAAATGAATAAATAAAGTTTTTCTTTAAACAAATTCTTTATTTTTTCTATTATAATATTATAACTTGAATTTTCATGAGTGAAAATAATGTGAATATGTACCCGCGCGGACCTATAAGATATATAGAAGGGAATATATATAAATATAGATAATAATCGAATCGGGGAACAGGCCGGAACGAGCTTCTGAACCTGTTGACAAAGGTCCTCTCATAAATTTAATACCAAAATCCAGAGAGAAAAGACTTTCTAACATACAATCCAGTGCTCGAAGCATGGGAGAGAACGAGTGTTTTTTTATTTGGCTTCATTTCTGCTTCTTCGACTTTAGTCGCAATGGCACGGGATGAATGGACCTCGTGAATGGAACCGTCTTTTTACGTATTGATGTCGGTGTGTAAATTGTGTTTTGATAGCTTCGATAGAAGCGGGAAATTCGTTTAGTTTTTTTCATTAATGTCGCTATAGAACAATTTATTTTCTTTAGATGTAATTAAATATGACCTACTAAATTAAGGTTTTTCGTATACAAATTCAGATATTATGAAATGACCAGTCATGATCTTTGATTTCAAATGAATAAATATTTTACGAAATATTTACCATAATATATATGAAAAATTAAAATATGAAAATAAAATTAATGCAATTTATATAAATTGTTTTTTCATTTTCATTTTCATATGTAAGTTTCTTAAAGTAATGTTTTCTAGTAATTATTTGAACATTAATTTTAATAATGTACATATATAAACATTTTTTGTATTCGGCTAAAAATCGGTATTTGAAAATATAAGAATTATTATTAAAATATGATATTATTACTTGACAGATTTTTATGATGCAATTCTATATTAAGAAGTATATAACTAAACCAATTTCTTTTGTTGTTCTATATTTACATATATATTATTTTTTCCAGTAATTTTAATGAACCGAAAAATTGAGACTTTACATAAACTTACACGTGGCTCAATGTTTTGAAAATTTGTGGCTTAATGTGCATTAAAGAAATTAATTAATAATTCTAAAATATTAATTGATTTTATCCATCTACTTTCAACATATAAAGAGTAGCAAATCCAGTTCTAGCAGCTGAAACGGAACTGTTTGAAAGGGTATAGATAGAAAGATGAGATTGAAGTATATATAAGCCTCTGTTATAAAAGACATAGTGAGTGGGTGAGAGGGGAGGGGGAATACGAAAGAGAAAGAAGTATGGTAATGTATGGAAGAGTGAGGCAGAGGAAAAAGGAAGTAAGAGAGACAGAATGAAGAAAGAAAGAAGTTAACTGGAAGATGAAAAACAAAAAATGGGAAGATGATATGCGCAAGGTATAACGGAAGAAAGAAAAGGAGATAGAAATAGAAAAGAAGAGAAGCAACGATAAAAGGCAAAAAATCTGGCCATTCGCGCAATGCACAAATATGTATACCTGGAAACGGGTCCTAATGATATGCTTCGAACCCGAATGGAACTTTCGAGAATTCTTCGACGGTTTCGAAGAATTAGGAATTCCGAGATCGTCACACGGGCTTCCCGCACACGCGCAATATCACTTTGTGAGAATCGGCTACGATTTTGTCTCCCTCTCTCTCTCTCTCTCTCTTTCTCTCTCCCTCTCTCTCCCTCTCTCTCTCCCTCTATCTCCCTCTCTCTCTCTCGCTTCTTTCTGCTTCTTCCCTTTCACGTAAAATCAAAAAGACCCTCCGCAAGCGATTCCCTTGGTAAATTGAACGGGAGTCGTAGTGATTTATAAATGCGAATGGAGGAATCTTTTAAGTGAGTACAGATGAACAATTTCTCTGAAGAAAATGCAAAATGTATTGAAATAAAAAGGGAGCTGTTCTTTTCTATATTTATATTTGTACGTGCTTGCATTCATGTACGTGCGCTTCAGTGTCTATTATCATTTCGCTTTATTTTCAATGCCTAAAATGGAAGATTACAGTGGAAATTTCATCCTTTGAAGCACGTCTACTTCAAGTGCTCTCTTTTCTTTATTATTGTGTATTTATCATCTCAATTAAATAATGGTAAAGCGATTCAAATTATGGCTGAAAAATATTAAGACAATTCACAATTTCATTTTTCATTATCATTCATTCATTCATCATTCGTTCATTCGTTCATTCATTCATTCGTTCATTCATTCATTCGTTCATTCTTCATCATTCATTCATTCATTCGCTGTTTTATAATATTTTGCCTGCTTTTAAATCATAAATTAATCTCCATTCAAATTTTGAATTTAATTACTCCTTACCTAATGGAAGCTTTATGTTTTTTTTATGAATTAATTTCTGAAATAAATGAGAATATAGAGGATAAGAAGACACAAGTTGAACGTTAATAGAGCAAAAATACAGTCTGTCTCAAGTATATTTGTTCTTCATTGCATTTTGTTATATATTAGGAAAAGTATTATAATCAACTATCTATTAAAAGCACTCATTTATTAGTAAGATGGGTTTTACCGCTCCACAATATCTTATTTATAAATTGAATTTATTTTGCTCTTTAATAACGAAGACATTAACATTTAGTATATTCATATTTCTATAATTTTATAGAAACTACTAATACAAAAAAAATTTTGTAGTCTAATATTATATTATACACTAGTGTAAATCATCTAATAAAACTAAAAGAGTGCGTAATATAGTTGTATTACATTATATTTTATAGAAAATTATTTAATTTATATAAACAATTAGTTTCAAATAATATTATTCAGTTGAAAATTGGTTTTTTATGGAAATGGAATATTTTTAGAGTATTTAGCAATGAATGAAATAATATTAATATTAACGTAATTAATTGTGCATCAAATATTTACTTGTTCAATAAATACCCATATGAACTCTAAAAAATAAGTATTAAAGTATTTAACTGTTGAATTATAACTGTATTTTTGTTATAATCGAATAAATATTACTTTTCCTTTATAAATCTATATTTAGTAAATATTTTATTTTGTTGTGAAAGTAAATGTCACACTCTAAAACTATTCATTAAATATCCTTAAACTTTTTAAAGAATAAATTAAAAACTAATGTATATTATTTATTGTAATGAAAATTGTTATTAGCCTTTTCTTTAAAACAGAATACGTAATTAAATTATAAAAGTAGAATTTTACATGAAAATATATACTCCAATAGCTAACATATGATTAGAAAGTATTTATTCAAATTAGACAAGTATAAAATTAAAAAAAAATTTAATTTAACTGACAGATTGAATAAATTATTATTGCTATTTAAAAATGGATTCTCGTACTTTTGAGGGATGAATTTCTGCATCTTCCTAAGTTAGTAAAGATGATTATTGGTGGGATTAATGATATGTAGAAGTATTATTGGGCATCACTGATTCTACACTGCCCGTGCATAAGCGAAAATATTAGATGCTTCCTATTAAACTGTTCATGCCAAAGAAAAAAGACAAATAACTGAAAAACAGGTTTAAGTTAAATCGTCCAAGTGTCTTTTGCTGCTCGTATCTACGCGTTGTCCATTGTTTTATTGCTTTGTATATGTATATAAATTTCTTTTCTTCTTTTATTCTATTTAAGCGTCTTCAACATCTTTATGAAATTACAATTGTGGACCTCTTCTGTTTTTGTTTCTATTTATAATTATTTTTAGAATGTACTTCGTCTACAAAAAAAATGAATATAAATGTTTATATTCATTTAAATTTTTCATTATTATTATTTATTGTACGTTAATTGTGGTACTTACTTAAATCTACATACTTTTATTATATAAATTTTAAAATTTTTACTTTAAAAAGTGTATCCCATTAATTTTAATAATTTATGCATATTTTGTACGTTTTTGATATAGTTCAAAGAGCTTTTTAGACTTATGAATTTGAAAATTATTCAACAAAAGTATTCATACTAAATATTTATCAAATTTATCTGGAGATATATTTTATAGATAATATTAAAAATATATTTAAATATGTAGTTTTTATAAATACACATAAATTTACATATCTAAAGAGTAGTTTTTTATTATAAAATTTTTTTATTTCTAAAATGTATTACACAGCACTAAAAAATTAATAAGTATATGATTCCAACAAATATTATTATAAGAAATTATATTAAAAATTTGAATAAAACATTATTTTATGATTCTAATTTTAATAAATTTAAAATATTGAAATTTAAAATTTATTCTATATATAATATTATTTTAATTTCATTAGGATTAGATTATCAACTTATATGTTTATACAATAATATAGAAATTCTAATACTTTTTATTTCATAAAGTTATATCATTCTATTTTGATATAACTTATAATTAAAATAAGATTATATTTATTAGTTAGTTTCAAAAATATTTAGCTAGTATGAATTTTATATTTTAAAAGATAATTTATTATTATACATTCGATAATCTGCTTGTCTTTAGAAATTGTGTTGTATATGTTTTAAATTATGAAATATGATTGTAGTCAATTATTTTAAGATAATGTATTTTTAATTCAATTGAATAATTAATAAAAAGACGTGTTTAAAATCTGTAATTATAGAATTGGCAATAGAAAGTGTATATTTAAAACTAAAAATAGATTTTAAAAACGAAAGGCTATTTATTAATTATTAGCTCAATAATATAATTTATTATTTCATCCTTTTATATCTCTGAAACTGTATTTTCCATGTTTGTTACATTATGTACTTAATTAATAGTTATATTAAATGTAAAAAGGTCAAAAAAAAAAGAAAGTATAAATATTAAATGTAGTTAAGTTAACTATTAAGGTTCTATTCATTCGAATTTTATTCAAATAATTATAAAATACTATTCCTATTTTATTTAAAGCACTAAATATAATTAATTGTATAATAACATAATAAATTATTATTTTATAATAAAAAATCAATAACGAATAAAATATATTTAAATAATAAGGAGTATGAGAAAGATAGGGTGATATAAATAAATAATGGTAATTAAAAGAATTGTTTTCATTAATTATTTTCTTACGGAGTCGAGACCCTCATAATCCTTGAAGACTATCGAAAGCCAATCAATGGGTTAGCATCTTACAAACCCCGGCAGATAAGTTATCCCCAGCCTATGAGAGTGAGTAAGTAAAAGAATGAGAAAGAGAAGAGAGAGGGAGAAACAGGGAAAAGCTGCTAACTCGCCAAGTCTAATTTTGCATCCTAATCATGCTGCGAGGTCTTGAATAATTGTATAACGACCTCGAATCGTTGAAAGAAAAAACGCGAGGTATCCGGGTCGTATCGATTAATGATTCAGTCATGCGGCAAGTTCTATTTCGGTTGATTGTCGTCCCTTGCTTTATGTATTTTAACCATGTGTCAGACATGCATACACGCTATACGTCAGTAGGAGCATTTCGAAGAGCCCGCGTGCCAAGAGCGACTGAGTTCGCCTCTTTTTCGCACCCGATTTGACGACAAGCTACGATCACTAGATCTGGTACGCCTGTCTCAAAGGACTCGGGCTGTGGTCCAAGTATTCGGTATTTTTACGGTTTTTCCGGGCAGAATAACTTGTTTCACTTATTATAGAACAAGAGTTTATAAATTATTCATCGCATAAAAATGTTATTGCGGATCCCTACATCTCTATCCGTGCATACTAATGCTAATTAAATTCAATCGCTACTCTATATTACGCTTTGTAATATAATTATTAAATTTTATTAAAATATATACTAACAGATTCATAAAAATTATTTACTGATTCGTATGATTGATGAAAAATATATACTAACATATATTAATATATATTTATATTATTATCTATCATCTATCATTGTAAAATTAATGTTATATAATAAAACTAATAATTAATTTTGTTGTAAATTTAAAAAATTGTAAAGAATAAGCTGTAATATAATTAAATCTTAATATTTGTATAAATCAAAAGTAAATTTTGTAAGTAAATTCATTAACTTTTATTAATTAAATGACTAATGATTTTATGTTTTAAGAATTGTAACTTAGAATAAAAAAATATAATTAATAAGAAATAATAATAAAATATCTAATAATAGAAGTACGTAAATTAATAAATTATATTCGTGTAAAAGTAAGCATAAAAACTATTTGGATCGTAATCTGTAAATATATAAAGACAATTAAATTAAAGTGAAATGGCTTAAATCGGTTGAATTAACGAAATTCCAATTAGCTTATCTTTTTTCCCTAAGGTATTTACTGACTGGAGATTCTCTATTTGCGTGCTACCTCTTCTAATTCAGAAGAGGTCTGGCGCACGTCCCTTCTTTATACTTCTTTACACGCCCACCTCGTTCTTACGCTTCCAAATAATTCGTCGTCAGTACGTTCTTGGACACATACGCACGTATATTCCGAGCGACAATGCAATGTCCTCATGTAGATGGAGCATGAAATGTTACGCCCAGTCAACAAATCATCGGCACGGCTTCTCAGTGAAAAACCAACGGGAGGAGTTGTTCCGATTCTCTTCTGCGGACCTTTTCGTAATGTTCCTTTTGCTCAAAATAGAATTGCGATGAAATATAAATGAGTTCACTTAAGAAATATTAGTCGCCAAATAGACAACTTTTGCTTTCTTTATCATGATACGTTTCTTCCTTAGTAATTATAAAGATTTGAAAGATTTTTATTTTTTTGGTTTCATCAGGTAATCAGTAACTTTCGAAGATTACTTAAATTACTTTAATTATCAAACTAACTACAGGTTTATTTAAAATAATAAAAATTTGGTAAACAAATAATTAATATTTAATATTTTGTATAATGTCTGGTTTTACATTAGATTATACTTTAATCTAATAATTGTAGATAATTATATAGTCTAGCTTATCATTATTGCATATTGCACATACTACCACATATGTATTTAATGCACATAATGTTAATATATTCTTTAAAATAATTCTTTAAATAATAAAGTACACAATTAATTAGTCAAAAATAAAAATGTTATTTACTAAAATATGATAAACGAAATTTTTTATGAAAATACCATAAAGTTAAAGAAGTTCTGGCGTATTCACATGTATATATGTAAAGAAAATACTTGAATAGTATTTTATGATTTTAGTACTTGAATAGTAATAGTATCCTGCAAGATAATGTATCTAATAGTGGGAATTCTAGTATTATTTGATGACTGTGAAAAGAAAAGCTTTATTTAATTAAAAATAAACGGAAACCTTTATTCGGCGAATGGTGTTTTAGCTTGTCCTTCTGTTAATTGATATTTTTCAAGTTACTGCTGGATACTGTGACGCAACTTTATAAATTCAACAAGAGTTAGTTAAACTTACAATTATCGTAATTTATTTGCTCATAAAAGTTTTTTAATGTTTATTCTATTGACTCATAAAGTTTCATTTATTTATTTAATTCACAAGCTAACAAATGTTTAAACTTATTGAAATGTAATTCAATAAAAAAAAATATAATTTAATTAATTATTAAAATTTAACATTTACCGTTAACATAATATTAATATGGTACCAATATTGACAATATGTTATTAAAATAAAATTATTGTATTATTTATTCTTCGTTTTTTAATATGATCTAGTTTTTATTTACAATCAATTGATTTCTATTATTTCTGTCTTTATTCATATTTAATTGGTCTGTTAAATAATTAGAAAATATATGTAACATAAGTAAAATAAATTAAAGTATAAATGTAAAATATGCAATGTAAGAAGTGTTGACTCTCGTTAGAAAAGTTATGATTTCTGTAAAAAAAATGATGGAAATTAATGTTTTGTTGCACAATCGTAGCAACAGGTAAGTATGACCAGACTTTTTTTTTAATCATTTATGATTTCTTTATAAATATATTTGATTTTGCATTTAATTCATAATAGATTTTAAATAAATATATTTTATACAAATATTATTTAATCACTTAATTTTAATATTCATAGTAATTTATATATATATATATATATATATATATATATATATATATATATATACATATATTCATTGAAACTAGGCGTTAATTCATTTAGTTTTTTATATATTTTTATAAATGTTCGTTATAAAGTACATTCATTTTATTATCGTTTTAAAATTATCAATTACCTTATATAGAATATTATATTATATCAATTAGTACAGTATTAGAAAAAATGCTTTTTCAATATAAATCAAGATTTTTTGCAATTAAATTAAGGGTTTGAGATTTTAATATTTTATGAACTTCATAAAAATGAATTGAATTTTCTAATGAATTTTAAAAAAGATTCAGTTTTAATTACTAAGATTTTATTTTTCAAATTTAAAATTCTAGAAAAGTTAATACTTATAATTTGCTCTTGAAAATACATTTTTTAATTTCATTTATATTTTAACAATATAAGTTAAAAATATTTTGTTAGATCACACTAGCATTTTTTTTATTTTTTTAAAAATATTTACATAATTTTTCTATAGCAAACAATATAAAAATTCTGTATATATCTAAAATTTAAAATCAAGTAATTTAAAGGGTTTATGTAACATTCTATTTCTATTTCATGAACATTTAATAATAAATATATATAATTTATAACTAATTTTAAGAATTTTAAAAAATATTTCTAGAAATTTTGAATTTTTTAAAAAAGTTCTAATGTAAGAAAATACAGATTAAATAAAATATTATGCTAATGTAAGATCTTATCGTTCTGATTATAACTGCACTTCAAATACAGAAATTTTTGACGTATTTACAAGAATCTTACTAAATACTCCTCTCTTTATCTAATTTTATCTTCTTACACTCATATTGTCCTTTGGAATATAAGTAACATCTTTTATACTAAAAAATACATCATATAAATTTAAATATATATACGATATTAAATCAACTACCAAAATAATGTTCTTGAACTAGAAAAAAATTTATAGTTCATTTCAATTTTATTATCATTATAAATATCTTAATATTATTATCTTATGGAATCTCTTCCTTAAAATGATTAAATTGTCAATATTTCAGAATAAGATATTGCAATTGATATCAATGTATTTATATATTTAATGTGTAAATCAATATTCAAACTGAAAAACATACACAAGTGCAATTTAGATTTATGATTATCATTATTGTCGATTAATCATTATATTAATTACTAAATAATTTATAAGCTATGTAATGATTCCTTGCATACATAAACATATATATATGTATTTATAAAAATATTTTTTGGTCTTTATGATTATATATTGTTGATTTTTAATGTAATGTGTTCAAGTAAAAATGCATTTATTTTCATAGTTTAAAATAATCCAAGTTAGCTATAATGTTAGTTATCTTAAATAAATATTAAAAGTATCTCATATTAAATAGATTATGTTATTTATAAATACAATGCATTTTTATTAAGTAGAAATCACTTCGTATGTTATACGTTAAATTTTATCCGGTAAATACATATAATGGAGAAATAATAAAAAATATATGTTTTATATAAATATAGTATCTAAATACAGTATATTTAAATACAAATATAGTATATAAATGTAGTATGTAAATATAGTATATTGGATTAACTAATTCTTAAATTTTGCAAACTCTACTAGATATTGCAAACTATAATGATGTGAGTAAAAACGTAGTGTAAAATTATATCTGTTGTTACATACTTTAAACTTTGATATAACGTTTAAAAAATATTTAAACAAAACACTAAACATTATAAATATTTCTGAGTTTCAATCATTTTTAAGATATTCATCTAGTTTATAAAAATTTAAAGATACATAATTATTCTGAATATTTTTGTTTAAGCGTTTAACCGACTGTAATTATTAAAATGAATCATGAATGTGACATTGTCAGGAGTGTTATAGTTTTTATTTAAAGAAATCGTTCAAATTTATTTTAACTATTGATTCAGGGATAATCAATTTTTATAGTTAATTTTTATTAATTGATTATATAGACTGAAATAAAATATAGCCTTTTTATAAAATACAATTCTTAAATGTGTTTTTTTAAATTGAAACCTGTATTGAAGTACATTAAATAAAATTTAATAGCCTTTTTTATAAAAGCCTTTTTATAAAATACAATTCTTAAATGTGTTTTTTTAAATTGAAACCTGTATTGAAGTACATTAAATAAAAATATGATTACAACTAAAATTAAAATGTATTTATGTACATTAAATAAAAATATGATTACAACTAAAATTAAAATATGATTATGTAGATATTAAATATTATTTACTGGATGAACAGTTGTATTTTTTGGATACGAATTCATTTCTTAAGTGAATGAAGTAGTTTAATTTTATAAATCTCGGCAATGATTTATTTCAGCGAATATTAAGGACGTTAAAATAGTAGATATTTGAAAAAATTTTCAAGAGGTATGAGAGACTATAAGCGAATGAAAAATAAAGGAAAAAATAAGGGCATCAAGTCTATACCGAGATCGGTATATGATAATGTTGCTCGAAAATCAGAGGCCAAATAAAAAAAAAACTAAGACAAATGAGAAAAGGCAGTGGCAGACTCGCGGAACACTTATTATAAATGGACGCAGGGAAAATGAAAGATCTCACCAGATTCTTTTTAAAAGAAGATGTCGTAGTGCTAACAATGAGGGATGAGTATTTTAGAGAATGCTTAATGCCTTGGAAAATAAGCTCCCTGTAATTAATATCCATTATAGTAAGAAGAGAGCAAAGGTCGCCGACGGCACGTCTAATTAAGCCAATCGCAGAGGCACTCTTTAAATTCCGGTGAGCTTCGAACGTCAAGACAAAGAAAGCAGCGGTCATTCATTGTTGCTCGTTTTCTTCGATTGATCGAGATAGAAGCCAAAATGTCAATCGAGAGTTTTTGAATGAAACGAGCTATGTAACGTTAACTTCGCAATCACATTACAAGGAGCAAGAAACCAGGCTCCAAGTTCACTTAAACATTACCTAATCCTATTTCATTTCCAAATAGATGCACTAATTAGTTATATTTATATTTCTAGCTTTCATAAATCAGTGGCTATCAACCATCTGTAAAAGATATGACGATCTATATCTTCAACAAGTTATATCATACTTTTTACTGATACATCAGACAAACGAGGTAGAAAGACGAACTACAAAACAGAATTTGAACCATAAATCGGTGTATCCATAAATGTCTATCATTATCGTTAATTTCTTCCACTTAATCTAAATTTATTATTATTTAATTGATTAAAATAGCTTTTAAGAATTTTCATGAATTAAATGTTTATATATTATAAAAGAAATTATAATAATGTAATCTGTAAATTAATTTAAAGTAATATATAATACATTTTTGAACTAGTATTTATTAAAAAAATAATTTTCTTTAAAAGTGATAAATAATACATATTTACTGATTTAATTATTATATTCGCCTGTGTTTTCATACTTATATTTAGTCTATAAAAATATTAAAGCCTGGAAAAAGGACTGAGATAAAAAAGCTAATTATCGTAATACATACATTCGGTGCTATACTAGTTTATATAAAAATATGATTAGTCAAATAATTCAGAACACAATTACATGCATACAATACACTAATTCAATATTAACCCCTAGTCATACTTATGTATTAGCGATCTGCTCTTACAAGATTATCAATAGCTATCAATACCTTAAAAATAAATGTATGTAATATTTTATGTAAATATAAACATATCTTGTAGTATATATAAATATTTATTTCTTTATTTATGCATTTAATGATCATATATCATTATGGAAATATTGTGGATATCTTATGGAAACAAACTTATTTCAGAATATTTAGTAAAAAAATTTTCTGCTCAAATTTTTTGATGATAATTTTAATTTATACAGAAGTTTTATGATTTTGTAAATCAAATTTATTAATTAATATTTTTAATTTATTTAACATATTTAGAAAACAATATTATAGCTGAACTTTAATTTAATTTATTTTTAATAATTTTATAAGATATTTAGTTTTGTTTAATATTTAATATATTAATATGTAAAAAGTGGTTAAATATAAAATATATATGTAAATTATATATGTACAACATCTTCAAAGTATATGAAAATATTATATGATCTCCACGTATTGAAACAAATTTAATATAATAATATTATTTTTTTTTTTTTTTTTTTAATAAAGGAGGGAGGAATTCTTTTAAAGACCTTCAGGGACCAAGGTCCCCGGTGTGTGGGATTCCCCGGCATTGAAAATGCCGGTATACCCACTAAAACCTCACCCCCTCAGCTCATTCCCGCCGCCCGCGCCCTGTAGTGAAAACCACAGGTCGGAGGCGACACGAGTTCACCGAGGAGACCTCCTTTCCTGGTTCTTATATCCTCCCCGGCACCACCGTTAAGCATTACTTCGGGAAGGGAACCAGCAGCTATGCCTTCGAGGCACCCTCTGAGTTTTCCCCCCTTACCCTACGGAAGAGCCGGCTTCTTACGTCTCAGAATATCCTCGACGAAAGAAGCGACCCTTCCCCAGTTCTCTTGGCTCGCGAGCATCAGAGGGACGATGCCTTCAGGAGTGATTCTTCCGATATCGTCCTCCAATGCTTCCCCCTGTCGCCCCCGGTATTCGCACACAAAAAATGTGTGCAAGGCGTCATCCACGGCGGATCCGCAATGCACGCATCGGGAATCCGCCGCCTTACCCATGCGGTGGAGATACGCACGGAAGTACCCATGGCCGATTAACAGTTGGGTGAGGTAATAGTTCACCTCGCCATGCTGTCGGCCGGTCCACGGTGCCACCTGACTGATTAGTCTGGCGGTCCACCTTCCGCGCGTATCCCGCTCCCATCTATCATACCAGTTAGCCAGGGATGTTTGCCTGGCTCGCACCTTGGCCTCACCCAGGTCGAGTGTCCCCCTTGCCTGGTGGACAAGCTTCCACTCCTGGGCCAGGAGGTCGATGGGGATGACCCCAGCGACCACTAGGGAGGCCGCCTCCGAGACCGTGCGATACGAACACGCTATACGAAGTGCGCATCTCCGTTGCACAGCCGCCATACGTCTCCCGTAAATATTGTAACGAAGCGCGTCGGCCCAAACCTCTGCACCGTAAAGCATGACGGTCTCAGCGACACGGAGCAGCAACCGCCTGATACAGGGACGTGGCCCACTTACGTTGGCCATGATCCTGCACAGGGAAGTCACTACCAGTGACGCCTTATCCGCCACTCTCCGAATATGTTCCCCGAAGGTGAGCTTCGTATCTAGCGTCACCCCCAGGTACTTCACGGTTGCTTTGGTCTGAACCGACTCCTCTCGGATGATAAGCAGCTGGACTCTGGGTACGCGCTTCTTCGTAAGGAGTACAATCTCGGTTTTGGCCTCCACCAGTTCCAGCCCATGATCGTCCATCCAGTGGCGAATTCTCCGCATGGTCTGGTCTAGTCGCGTCTGTGCCAGGACCATATTACGCGCTGCAATAATGGTTGCCACGTCATCCGCGTACCAGATCAGAGAGCAGCCTTCAGGGATTTCCAATCTCAGGATCCCATCGTATAAAATATTCCATAGATCGGGTCCTAAAAAATCGGAGCCTTGGGCTGCACCACACGTCAGTGCCCTCCGTTTTGAGCTTTTCCTGGAGCTTCCCGGCGGTGTCCAACATGCACAGGGGTCTATACGACGTTGGAGCGTTCCAAGATCCATTGCCCTTGCTCACCAGCACAAGTCTCGCCTCATTTAAACGGGAGTAAAAAACTCCCGCTCGGAGGCACGAGTTGTACATGGTCAGCAAGAGCTGTGGGTGACTCTTGGCAACCGCTTTCATCATCTCTGTCGGAAGGCCATCGGGCCCTGGTGCCTTACGGCTCCTCGAACGGGATGTGTGGGGAAAAGGGCATGGACGATCCCGTCCGTCACCACGTCGTTCATGGGTGCGCCCTTGGCGAACGCCCCCAATTTGCGGGTGATGACTTTATAGCCCAATCCCCACGGATCTCTGTTGAGATCTTCCCGCAGCTTCTTCCAGCATCGGCTCTTACTCGCTTTGATGGCTCTCTTGAAGGCTCTTCTCGCCTCCAAATTTTCGACGATCATTGGAGAGTTGTCGCGGTTGAGGCGTCGGACCCTTTGGGCTACTCGTCGTAACCGAAGGCACTCATTTCCGCGATCTCGCTGATCCACCAATAAACCGGACGGCGTGTTTTTCTCGCCGACATCCTCGGTATCGCCTCCTTACAAGCTTGGCGGATCAAGCGCATTATTGCGCCTGACACCGCTCGCTTAGAGGACGTTCCGCTCCCTGAAGCCCCGTCCAGGGTTTGCTGTCCGCGTTTTAGGGCACAGCAAAAACAAGGCATCATCCATCCTCGTAACGAGCCATCTGGAAGGACGGCGTACGATCGCCTTCCCGACCGGCCGGTCATCACGAACGCGGAACGTGATGTACTGGTGATCGCTGGCTGTGTAGTCCTCGATCACCCGCCAGTCCCGCACCATTGCGGCCAGACGTTCCGTCGCAAAGGAAACGTCGGGGATGGTCTGCCTGTAACTACCAGCTCCATGGCACTCTGCTTGGAAGCTGTGCGGGCTGGGGATGCAGATCGCAGCGATACCGGTGATGTCCCGATACCACCCTCCGGCAGGCCCCTTTCAATGCTGCTCACTGATAAGAACAATATCAGCGCGCAGCTCGAGGTGGACCTGGGCGAGCAGATCCTGCGCCGTCCGGCTTCTATGCAAGTTGGCCTGCAGGACATTAGCCACTTCGGCGGCACTTGGCTAGAGCCTCGCGGAAAACCGCACAGGCTCCTGACCCCGCGACATGGTGTACTGCCGCGGGAGAGGTCCCCGGGCACAGGAAGCACTTGGGCTCGGCCTTACATCCGGCCCCCTTGTGACCCTGTTCCCCACACCGGAAACAGGTCGTACTCCTGTCTGGGCCCCTGCAGCTCGTACCCCGGTGTCCATAGCCGAGACACTTAAAGCAGCGCTCGACTTGGACCCGTGGTCTTATGCCGCAGTAGACCCACCCTACTGGGACCCTGCCCACCTCCAGTAGCTTTTTACTGGCCTCCTCTGTGACGGTCACGATCGCCAGCCGTTTACCGGCTTTGTTGGCTCCCGTGAGTCGCACCTCTAGAGGACCAGTGTAGTCCTGCAGGATCGCAAGGAGGGCGCCTTTGACCTCCTCGGTCGTTGCGCACTCGTCCACGTCCCTGATCTCCAGTGTACTCCTAGGGATCAGAGTGTGGAGTGTTGCGCTGGCTCCGACGGCCTTTTTCAAGGCATCGGCAAAGCCCTCCTTGCACTCGACCGACAATGATTTTCTAACCTCGATGAGGACACCCCCCTTTTGGGTTTTGCGGATGCCCTTGATCGAGAGCCCGTGCTCGGAGGGACTGACCTGATGTCGGATTCCGCTCAGGATATCCGCGTAAGTCTTGCCCTCCGCTGGCTTAAGGACGATGGCTTCTGGCCTCACCTTCCCTCTTTTACTGGGGGCTTTCTTCTTTGTAGGGGTCCCCTTTTCCCTGTCTCTTACCGTCTTTTGGCGGTCCTCTCGTTTTTCCTCTCGCGTGGGGACTCTCCTCCAGTCGGCGCCTGTCGGGCTCTTCCCCACGGTGATAGTTGGAAGAGGCATTTGCGATGCCACGGCTGCCTCCTTCTTCCTTTTCTTCTTCTTCTTGCCCGCTTAAGCCTCTGGTGGTGTTGCCGGTGGTAGCCTTTTACCGGTAGTAATCTGTGTTTTCAGGAGAGAAGGCGCCACCTTCCTCCGGATTCCTCGCCGCTCCCTTCTCTCTTGTTCCTTGGTGGCCTCTATCTTCCCCTGTAGTACTGGGAGGCCCTCTTTTATGACTTTGAAGATATTTGGCTGGCGCTTTAGCGCCTCCATCATCCCCATTATGATGGTCTTTATGGAGGCAAAGATGCCCTCATACGCGGTGCCGACACTTTCAGGTGTCGTTCCTGTTGCGGGTGGGATCTCCCCCTCCTCCTCGATCACCGTTTCAGGGAATGGAAACGCCGTGTTCCCTTCCCCATCATTCTTGTCCGTCCCTTCCCCCTGTTGTTTCTTAGTCGCCATATGTATTTTTGTTAATTCGTCCCCACCTGTGATCGGCCTCCATGGACCCTTCAACGGCGAGCTCACCAGAACAACCCCACAACACATGCCTAAAGGGGTTATCCTGGATCGGGCCATCACGTAGGGATATAGCACACCCTGGTACGCTATTCCTCCTTCGTCTCTCTCGAGTTTTGTGTCCCAACAAAGACACTCCACTCTCTGGAGAGCTTCCGGGGGACGTCACGCACCAGACCGCACTTGCCTCCAAGTCGATTGACCGGACCAGGCTACGGTCCAGCCTACCGTCTTGCCTCCAGCGGGAGCCAAAGATGGTTCGGGTCACCTTGGCACGCAGCCTCGGATGCGCCTCCCCACCCAGGATCTCCTTTTGGCAGCTCACGGGTCGCACCGCACGGCAAACACGGCGGTCTGCCATTAGTTCGGGAGTGGTTCCCCCTCAGAAAACCCTATTTCGAAGGTTCTCGAATCATTCATACAGCGGCCTCTCTTACAAATATTTCACCCACTCACACTGCCACTCATTCTCGGGTTCCACTTCCTGAAGCCCATCACCCGATCGACTGCAAGCAGTCGATCTTCGACAAGGTGCAGACTACGGATGGGAACAATAACAATAAAAATAACAATAACAATAACAATAACAATAACAATGATGATGTTGATGATGTTGATGATGATGATGATGATGATGATGATGATGATGATGATGGTGTTTTACTTTTTTTATTGTAATTTACTTTTATTAAACTTTTATTAAAATTTTATTAATAAAATAAAATAATTCTCTATTGCATTAATATAATTTGCATACAAGTTGGCTTTGTATACCTTGGCATGACTGGCAAAGCGGCATCAGCTGGCTTGCTCGTATAAACGATTATGGTGCCAACAGATGTAGGCGGACTCGATGTTTCTTATCCCCCTCCACCCTCTTTCTCACTCTCACTCATGCGCTCTCTTTCTCTCTCTCTCTCTCTCTCTCTCTCTCTATATATATATATATATATATATATATACCTCATTCATCATCTCTTTCTCAACCTTGTTTCAGTGTTTGACTAGTCTTCACTTGCTCTCCATATATTATGTTTAAATCTTTAAAATAATTTCTTTGCGCATGTAATCTTCGATTAAGAGCTTATGATAATTTATATTAGACTCAAGGAAATAATTTATTTCGAAATTAAATACATACTTCATTAAAAATTAGTCTAATTAATTCATTACTTTTAAACTTAAATAATCATAAGCGTCTAAACTTTCCATTTACTGGAAATTACAAAATTTTATAGAATTTAATATTTATTTATAGAATTATAAATATGTAAATTTATCAATAATTATAGATATTAACAAGTTATCATATCAGTAATGTAAGAAAAAAAAATTAATTAAAATCACAATAAAAATTAAAGTTAAATCTATTTCAAAAAATGAAACTTTTTTACAATCGTACTTTACCATATGATTTATTTCATTAAAATTTAATGTTTCGAAAGTATAATATTAGATTCTATTAATTAAAAATTAATTGTTTAATACCGTATACTTTTTAGTATATTAGATTCTATTAAATAAAAATTAATTGTTTAATACCGTATACTTTTTAAGTAGTACTGAAAATATAATTATAAATGTTTTTTTTTGTATACTGAAAATGAAGACTTAAACTATATGGGAGAAAAAAATATGTTTTAAAATCTACTTTTTTTACAATTTTTTAAAAATATTTTTAAATTCTCATATTATATTATTTAATATGAAACTGACAAAAAGAGTGATAATGTAGTCATAAAATATAGTTAATTCAATTAAGTATAAAATTATATAACCAAATATTAATTATCGTATTATTTGTATTTTAATTAATGTAATCTTTTATATTGCTAATATATTGAAAACATCCAAAAAGTTAAAGTCGCCTCAGCTTAAACTAAAAATGATTATTTTTTAGTAAACAAGTATACTTTTATAAATAAAATACTTTGGTATCAAAAGTGTTAATAAGAATCAATGTTTCAATAAATTTAATAGTAAATTTACGAAATTATATTATTTAATTCAATAATTTTATTTATTAGTGTTCAAATAATGTATATTAAAAAGAAGATAATTGTAAAAATAATCATTTAAATCATAATTTAAATAGTTATTAAAAATTTAATTATCCGCGATTGTATTTTGGAAAACATAAGAAATTAAAAAACGATGCATACTGAAAAATATTTTATTAGAGAAATTACAACACATTCTCAAATGCTGAAATTTAAACCATGTATTTTACTTTTTCTTTTTCAAACCTTAAATTAAGTCAATTCTTTGCACCCCATCGTATCTATCACTCAATAAATCGACGTCTCCGTTTCCACTGACTACATTCACGACAACAATGAGCCTCAGTGCTTGACGTTTTGTCTACGTTCCTTATTTAATAGAATGTCGCATTCATTTTATGTGAAAATGCATTCTATAAAAAGAACCAACGGGAAGAGAGAGGGGGAGGGGGGAAGATAAGACATAGGGAGGATTAAACAGAAGGATGGTGAGGGAGAGGAAGAGGGGTTAAGAGAGCAAGAAAAAGAGAGAGAAAGATAGTATCTTAATTTTTTTCTTTTTCGTACAACAAATTTTTTTTTCATATAATGTGCACATATCAATGTTATGACTATGCTGTTCAATAAATGAAATACTTAATATAAAAAATAAGAAAAACTTAATAAAATTCAACGAGTACTTCCTCAAATATAATGAAAATTTAAAAAATTTTTATTTCATGATGAAATTTCTAATCCATGGATTTTTACCCCTCGCCCCCTCTCACTGTCTCTGTCTGTCTGTCTGTCTGTCTTTCTCTCTCTTTCTCTCTCTCTCTTTCTCTCTGTCTCTCCCTTTTTAATAGTATGCGCTTATACGCTGATCCGCATAAACGAAGAATTTTTCTTATTGGAAAATCGGGAGATAACGCAGATAGGTAAAAAGCCTTTCCAGGTAAAGAGTAATGTTTCTCTTTTTCTTCCGATTCTTCGGCGCGTCTTTTTTGAAATTCTTGAAGGCCGTTCGCGCATCATTAAGCCGAGTGGTCATGTCACGCATGGCTATTCGCTCGGTTTTTTATCTCCTCTACGTGGTCACGCCGCGGCGCTTCTCTTCTTTCTTTACTTACCTCCTTATGCTACCACGACCTGTTTACTTCACTTTTTTGTTACAGTAACTTTGCTGTTACGTGTGTACGCCTACAATTCTCTCCTGTATTTTCTAGATTTTTGTATTCATATTGCTGATCTTTTGTCTTTCATTTATTCGCTTTCTTCATACATCAATATTTGTAAATCTGTGTATAGAATTAAGTGAGGAAAATAAAACAAAATAAATTTGTTTCTCTATTAATTTGAAGTATTTGATTTTTCATTATTTTCAAAGCATAAACAGTAGAAAAATCTTATCATTTATTCTAATTTACATGTGATAATCTGTGATTATAAGATATGAAAAGTGTGTATGTTTTTTTAAAAGAAATAATTTGATATAGAAAATATCTAATAAACACCAGATGAACAAAGCAACACTTTTATATACAATAGTTTTTTAATTTAAAAAGTTTTTTTATTTAAAGTTTTTATTTAGTTTTTGAATTTTTAAGCTTAACTTCATCTATTATATTTATTGATAGTTTAGAATTACACTGGAAAAAAATTCTAATCAACTAGGCAGCTGAGGAGTTTTTTATGAGCTAGTCAAGGTATTTTGAGATAGAACTATGTCCGCGAATGACACAAATCCGATAACGATGGAATAAGCAGTATATATCCGTTCGAAGCGGCCAACGGCGTTTGGTCACAATTCTAAGACATATCTCATTTATTTAATTAAATATTCCTTATCTTTATTTTTTTACTTTTGATTTCTATCAAACTCCCACTGATTTCTATCTCTAAATTAATATTGTGAAAATAGAAATCGAAATTAAAGAACCAAAATACAAACTAATTTTGTATAGTAATGTAATTTTCATTCTTAAAAAAAGAATGATATGTCATGATAATTTATTATTTCAAAATTGACAAAATAAAAAAAAAAAATAATTTAAATCTCAAATAAATTAGGAGTTTTTGTATTTACATAACTTTAATTTTATTTTAATATATAGAAGTATATATATAATATATACTAAATAGCAGAAATATATTTTATTTATATATTAAGTTAACAAATATTAAGCAAAAGCTAGTTATATTGTGAAATAAATATACAGATCCACATTTATTTCTAAGAACTTATAAACATTTATTACATTCCACTTCTAAATCTTATATTCGATATGAATATATTTAAAATGTTATATGCATGTGAAATGGCTTTTAAATTCGTTTATACAGATAAAAAAAATTAATCAGTATTTAAATTTCTATTAAAATTCTTACACTTGATGAAAAAAATTATTCCGATGATGTTAGCAAAGAATATAATAGATAATAATAAACATTAATACTAAATATTACGGTAAATAGTTTTCCCTTATTTAATGGTCTTTAATTAATTTAATTTAACTTATTGATAGTACCAGAGTTGAATAACAAATTTTAAAAATTAAAAATATATTATTATATTAAAATTATATATTAAAAAATTCTAAATAATATTGAATCTTGATATGACCAATTTTTCATTAATGTTTTGTAAAAAAATTATAATAATAATTTTGAATATTAACTAATATATTAAATCAAATTTAAAAGAGAATAACAATGATTTTTGTCATTTATTTTTTATTTTTACATTTTGTGAGACGGGATACTTGTTTATTTCCTTAGCCGTTTACAAGCACACTTTCGGTATTTTTTTCAAGAGTCGGCGCTTTCGCTAAGAAAAGGTAAGACAGATGAAAGCAATGCATACTGGAATAAATTAGGCAGAAAAAGTCCACTGAGTTTTGGGTATACCTTACGCACAAGAGGAATATCTCGCGATCTTTTGGCGCCAGTGGATTGTGTGCATATACTTTTCAACAGGACTCTGGGTACGATTGACGTAAATCGAGAATTAAGTTTCTCTTTATCTTTCATTTTTTTTATATTATGTGAACTAGAATTTTATAATCTGAACTAATCTATAAACTATATTATCTAACGACACCATTAAATGTATACAATTTTATAATTATAATATATATATTACATATATGGCCGTATGTACGAATTGACCGGAAGAGATGCAAAAGTTAGTAAAACCTTTTTATACATGAAAAAAAATTTGCGACTGAAAAATGTTGATAAAATATCATGTTTGAATTTTATTGCTAATAAAGTAGAATAATTATCATTAAAAGTAAGGGCAGTTGAATTATCATAATTACGGGCTATTAGCAAAAAAAAAATAGAATGATAGATTTGTATTTATCGTAGATTGGAAGGAATTGGGAAGGATTCAGACATCGTCGGTAGAAGTGGAAGTTCGCAAAGGTGCTTTGCTTGATATTATAAATTGCTTCATATAGCCCCATTCGATTAGATTGGGAGGGGTCTCGGAGAGGCTCTTTAAACTTTGTAAGAAGCGCGAAAGAGGAAGGAAAAGGCACTCATGCTTTACGAGAGCGATACGACCGCGATCCAGACTTTATATTACTTTGTGCTCCAATGAACGGACGTTGGTTCTCGACTTTCACGGCTCTACTCTTTCAATAATATTCCAAGTTCTTGGGAGCAAAATTTGGTGGTACTGTTTGCGGACGATGATATCACGTATTTACGAGCAGCAAGACATGCGGATGGCTCCTTTGCAGTCTACTTTACGTGGCGCTTGTTTTGTTTTTCATACACCAAGTATTTATCTCGCTCGAAACTTTTCCATCACCATCTCCGTTCATCTCGCTCTCATGAACCTTTTATTTTTACCTTCTTACGATTCGCCCGTACAAGCTCTTTTAGTGGCCTTTTATACATATGAGGCACCTTATTAAAGGAAGCTTATAATTCCTTTTTATGTCTAAATTTCGGCACGACTTTTAATGTACCTAGATGCTTTAGTTAAAGGTGGGAGCAATATAATGCGGAAAATGCCAGCTTATGCGACCAACGGAGAAAATGGGCGTTTACTGAAGTTTTTTTTTTGTTCTACCGTAGTAAACTAATTTATATTTTATGAATTTTTATGAATATCCTGAGCTTTGATTTTAATTAGAAATCTATTATGATTCTTTATAATAGTAATTAATTCAGAATATTTTTCATAAAATTAATTCTTTTTAGCTTACGTTACTTTTTTACAAAACTCTTTTCATGTGTGTACATTTATAAAAAAATTGTCTTGTATAATTATAAAAGAAGTAACTGATAACATTTTAAGTGTTATTATAAACAAATTAAATAAATAAAATAAATACATGTAATATTTTGTATTAAATTAAAAAAAGATTTATATTAAAATTATTTGTAATCTTTCTGAAACATTTATTATATTAATTTTTTGGTATTTGCATTAATATAATTGAGAACAAAAATGTAGAAAGAATATTATTCTTATGATGCTGTTCTTATTATATAGAATAAAAAAATAATGATTTTTTCCCTTATGAAATTTTAATGTAGAGTAATTTAATATAAATAACAAATATAAATTTTGTAATTAAAATTTAAAATGATCACGTAGAGAATAAAAGTATTAAGTAATTTTGTCAGGAGCAATGACGAATTAATAAATTGTGGAGATAATAAGTGCAGTAAATATAAATAAAAATAAATATTCAAAAGAGAATAAAAACTGGAAGTTTAAATTCTCCTTCAATCCTCGACTATTATATTCTCGAGGAAAGATATACAAAAATGTCGGGGATAAGACATATCGCGTTTGTGGTAGTTTCTCCTTCTACCTTTCTATAGAGAAGATCGTCGAAGTGCAGCGCGTTTAAAATGATAGCGTCATTGGAGCTTCTGTGTCTCCCATCGCCTAGTCCCTATCTGCATTCCGTGTAACAGATAATGACCGAACAAAGTGTGTTGCACGGATCCTCATCTCAAACAGTTTCCTTACTGTCTCCAATATCGTGTATATGCGCGTGTTTTTTATAACTTGCTTATATAATTTAAGTTTCACTACATATGTGAATCTGCTTTGATAACTTTTGCCAATATTTGTAGTATTCTACATAAATTTTCATTTCAAATTTACTTTTTATGTTTTTATGAATAAACATTATGTATTGCATGCTATAATTTTGTAAAGATTCAAGTAAAGATTCATAATATTTTATTTGCAGAGACAAGGATCTAATGATATTTTACTATAACTACATCTTAAGGGAAATTATAGTACAAAATTTCTATGAGAATGCTAAATTGCTATATTTAACCGTATAGAAGACAAAAAAGAATAAAACAATCAGCCATGTCGGTTTAGAGAGGTAGAGATTTTTATGGGTATGAGTGCACACCTGTAGGGAAGCAATGGGCGCCGCTTGAGCAGCTCGAGAGAAAGAACGCGTGACAGAGAAAAAGAAAGGTAAGCAGGGGGAGATTCTGGCATAAAACAGTGCGAGGGGGGAGACAGGTGACTGTAGTGAAGAAAGAGCGGAAGGATGGGAGAAGAGAGAGTCGAATGAGACAGAGAGAGAGAGAGAGACACCGAGCATATGCGATCGACTGAGCACCATCTTGTTAACAGTTGAGTTTTTTCCCATCACGTAACAGGCGATAGGCCTACCACCGGTGCAGCCTTCGGTGGGCGTTCTTCACCACAAGTCACCAACTCACTCGTATTCCTATGTTTGTCCACCTCACCGTCGCTCCGCCTCGGACTCTCTCTTATCTACTCTATTCACCCAACCACGAACTTTTGCTCCCGGTTTCTCTTTTTCTATACGATTCTCTCCCTTTCACTCACTCACTCACTCACTCACATCACTCAATATTTCTCCCATTTTTCACTCCCCCCTAGCGTCACGATACCCACTCTCTTTCGTTAGCCTATTTTCATATCTACCTGTCTTCTTCAGTAGTGAGTACATGTTAAAAAGAACAGGATCGCGACGAAAAATAAGAGAGGAAGAGAGAACGACAGTGGATGGGAGGAGGGAGAGAGACGCAGAGAAAGAAATAAAAATATTACACACAATGAGGTACATTTAGACGTGATAAGTTCATTATGTTTAATTTCCATTTTTCATGTTGAACTTCAAACTATCTTCATTGACTCAATATCTATACAATAGTATGAACGTTTTTGAGTTTTCAAAAAATGATTTATAGAATATATACAGTAATTGTATATATTCTATATACAGTATATTGTAATAATGCCAATTAAATTTATACCAATGTTTATTAGTAATTTATCATTTTTGTATTATAATTTTTTCTTTAAAGTTTTATGAATTTTATGTTTTATGATTCTTTATTTTTACACTATCTTTCTATTCAAACTAACTTATTTATTTTAAGTAGAAAATAATAAATTTGTTTTTCATAATAATTTTATATTCTTTATTTTTATTTTTTATTAAAATTTTTTATTTTCTTATTTGAATATTATGTAATAGTTTTTATTTCAATAAAATGGTTGTAATTCGTATATCTTATTAGGAATGTTTTTCGACTATTAATAAGTACAATAACTGATAATATCACTATCATTATTTATGCATTATAAATTTAGTTGAAGTTGTTTCATTATAAATATTTTAGCGTGTATAAAATATACATGTGATTATAGAACTAAATAATTAATTTAAGAATTATATATTAATGATTTTATTATTATATTATTGTATTTTGTTAAATATGGTTTCCAAAAAGTAAAAAAAATTTTAAATATACCTTCAACTGCTTATAAAAACACATTTTCACATATTATTTACTAAGTTCAGTTTATTTTAGATTTATATTGAAATGGAGTGTAATCTCTATTTATAACGAATGATTTCTTTCAATCAATAATAAATTTTATTTGAATGCGGAGGTGTAATAGCTTTAATTGGTGAATGTATTGATTAAGCCTGACACTGTAAGACAACGGAATAATGGATTCTATAATTGAGCTTATATATATAGGACGTTTCAATAAAATTTTAATTAAACTGGTATGTTTAACATTAATATATAATTAAAAAGTATAGAAATATAATTGTACGGGAAACCGACATTACAGGGATTTAAAAAATTAGGATCCATAAATTGATACTGTGTGACTAAATTCTGATCAATCATTATCTCTTTTTCTAATCGTCTTTACATAGCATTATTGCATTTGTTGGCCCAGTGTTCATACACACTCGACTTTCCACTAATTTTCTCTTTCTTTCTTCTCTCTCTCTCTCTCTCTCTCTTTCTCAACGTTGCAAAAAAACGCGCAAGCATAATGCTTATTATGTATTAAACATGCAACTTAGTTTATTTAGGAACTTAATTCGGCCAAAATTTCGTACACAAAAGCAACGTATACAAATAAATTTTCAAATACTTGTGTATTCTATAATATTCTCTATTGATTTTGCTATTTTATTTTACCAATATATTTAATTGCTAATTAATGCTAAAGTTTTTTAAAGTTGTTTACGTAACATTACTAATAAAAAATTTTATTTGTTATTTATACAATTTAAAAATATTTTGTGAATACGATTCGTAACCCAGCGATTTTAGATTCTAATTTTATTTGAAAAATAAAAAATCATTCCATTTATTATAAATTTTATTTTATTATTAATGATTTTTACTTGATTTGAATTTTATTATTATTACGCATGCTTATTATAATTACCAATGAATAAATTTACACAATTTATTAAAATTTTAAATTAATTGATATTCTTTGAATACACAAGAGAATTTCAAATAAAAAAAAATTTGGTATATTGAAAATATTTTTATTTCATAAGGATATTACATATTATGAAGTTATTTTATATTAAAAGTAAATTTTCAATAATGTCCGTGGAATAATGATATATTATTGATTATTTCATTCAAAAGTACTTGAAACTGGCTTTATTCAAGTAGCAATATTTTAATTCGGAATAGATCAAACATTCGTAAATGATTTCTCTTACTTTTACATAAATTCACCCTGAATTGATAACATTTCTCTTTATTAACTGGTTAATAAAGAGATAATTTGAATTGATTAAAAAGAAAAGTCTAATAATTTGTAAGACAAGGAAGCATTCATAAATTCTTGGGTGCGATTAATTTGCGTCCATTAACTCACTTCTTAGTTGATTTCAGCTTGCGCTTATAATATACTGTGCACCCGTGACAAATTTTATGAGACGCGTGTCGGAATTTCAAACCGGAAGTCCCCGATTGCAATAATGATTGCGATTCATAAAGAAAAAGAAACGCACGTCCGCACATCGTATCGAGATTTCATTGATCCGGACGAATATTAGGTGTTGACGTATTTTATCATTTTCGGTTTAGTCTTAAAATTTAATTATACTGAGAACTTTAATCTAATTGAGATATTATTTTAATATGTTACATTTAAAAATTTTATATGTAATATTTAAATTATTTTATCAAATAAATATAATTTTTGTAAATAATGCGTCAAATAAAATATTAATAAGCGAAATATAATATTTAAAAAATGAGACTTAAGGAATTTCGCATTTTATCCAATGAAATTTTATAAATATGTAAGTTTCTTTTAATTTATAATAATTTTACATTCTAAAAAACCAAGAATTAGAAATAAAAATTGTTTTAAAAATATTTTACATTTAAATTCAATAATGAATTAATATAAGCAGTATTTTTAAAATATATGATTAAATTAAATATTTCTGAAAATTTCAGAGAATTTTAAAACTTATATAAAACTATTTTTTAGATCAATTTTACGAAATGAATTAAGTATTTATATATATTTATAATTATAATTTTTATTAATTTATACTATTATTTTAAATAATAATATAAAAAATATTTTGAAACACAGCTTTCATATTTATTTTTTGTCTTTTAATATAATTACTGTAAAATTGGTATGCAAGAATTAAAATAATATATTAATATATGTCACTTATGTATTTTAAATTTTAATCAAAGTGTAAGACGTACATTAGGTATCAATACCAGCTTAGTTATAATAAGAAATATGATAACGTTAAAAGATATCTGAAAATTTGCAATTTACGTATGCTAATGTTCTATAATAGATACGACAGTACAAAATATATATCCTTTGTATTCTTTTCTCATATTCGCACTTATAGAAGAAGGGAAAACTGCAAAAAAAGTACGGGATTGAAAATAGCTATCGATCTTCTAAATAGCAATTGGGTAAATAAATCGTAACTGAAAATGCAATGTCCTCCTCCTTCGGCTTCGAAGCACTGGTCGCAAATTAAAAGACAAGATTTAGGATGAATTTTCAGTAAACGATGATTGTCAGCGATACTCCCCGGTAGTGAATCGAAGTTTGTCAGCACACAACTAACTGTGCAGTAAGGGTTGCAGTGATACGGACCAACTTCTGCTATAAATAACACCATGAGTGACTTAATGCCGGCGAAAAACTTTCTTCGATTTCACAGGGTCTTTGAGTATGCTTGAAACTATCTTTCTTTCATTTTTTTATTCCCTTAACTGACTTTCTAGAATCTCTTCTTCGTCCTAGCATTCCCATCGGTTTTTTAATGTCAAGCACACTTTTTCTTCCGTGTCTCGATTGTCGCGAATAAAACGATGAAATTTCAATTCATTCAAATTCCGAGTTAAAGATATTTCTTCTAGAGCATATTTTTCATATACGCGCTATTTAAATATTTTATTATAATTTTTAAAATTTAATATGTAATAATCGTAAATTTCAGAGCTCTCATAAACCGGTAACCTCCACTATTAGTGTATTCTATTTTTAGATAAACTCCTGTCTCTAACACAACTCTTAGACTACTTTATGATTATATTCATACAGCTGATCATGAAAATAAATTCTTTGCGCGTAATACTCATATCAATTATTTATGTTTCTCAAGTCAAAAGAAATTTTTCATACAGAGCATTTTAAGTAAATAATATTTTTATTCACAAATATTACAGATGAATAGACAAATACACTATTTAATTTTCTATTATATTATTATACATGAAATTAAGTATTTAATAATAATACGTATAGTAAGAAAATTTTGATACTAAGAATATAATTTTAGATATAATAATATATAATATATTATATTAATTTTTAATTAATTAATTAATTAATATACTTAAAATTAATTTACTGAACGTCATTATATAGCATTCGATCACTTATTTTACATATCAAAATAATAAAATTTAACTAAATAAAATAAAAATGCCAGTAGAGAGTTTTATTCTTCAACATACATCAACAATTTATCAGTACGGTGCCTTCTATATCTGTTTTCAAGAAATTAAGTAAATCAAAACATTACGAGTCGAATAGCCAAAAAATTAGAAGAAATGTAAGCATCTCGCATAATGCAAAATACAGCCTCGACGACCCCAGTCACGAATACTTCAACGTCCGTCGCTAGTAGGGAACAGTGTTGGGAAATTTATCTATTAATCCTCAGATTTATCATATGTAGTATTCAAGTGAAAAATCAATTTTAAATAAAAGAAATCAAAGATGAAGTTTATATAAATATCTTAAGACCAAGCGTTATTTTACATTAGCTAACTGAATATTTTTTTCTGAACATTACATGCTACACATATTTGATAATGGAATATTTCTAGGACACATTTTCGAATCATATTTATGCGTAATTTATATTATATATGAATCGAGTACTACAAAATAATGTAGCTTAAAAGCACGTTTTATTGTAAATATATACACATTAATACAAAATACTATATATAATAATTTTCTTCACATAATTATAGTACATAATTATAGTAATAATTTTTGTTAGAGAAAGTTTAACAATAATTTTTATTTACATAAGCATTAAAATTATAATTTTTTTATAATGCACTGCAAAAATTAACAAGTCTTTCTAATTTCGTATTAATTTAAAATATTAATACATAATAATTGAATTAGATTATGAAAACAAGAAAATAATCATGTTGCAATCTAAAAAAATCACTTTTATTAAAATTCATACATGTACGAAATCCATAAAAACTCCTCCTGCACAAGAAACTAGAGTCTTTAGACCGTTGTTTCGATTCAGTCGCGACAAGCATTGGCCATAATAGTAGAGAAAAGTGAAGGAATGAGAGTAGAGAGAGAGAGAGAGAGAGAGAGAGAGAGAGAGAGAGAGAGTAAACGCAATGCAACTAATACAACGTATAACGTATATGTAACTAATCTAGTGCATACTGCATAGTACATTCAGTGAATAGTGCATAAATATCCTCCAGGTTTAATAAAGGTGAACTAGAATATGTATTATTTTACCTAATTATAAAATTTTAATAGTGGTTGAAAGAAAATATTCTTGATATTTTAAATGATATAAGAAATTTATAATTTCACTGCAACAATTGTTCTTTTATTGTTCATAATCTAACAGTATTTTATTTAACACTAAACATTAAGTTACTTTTACAAATTTAAAATCTATTAATATTTTATACTCATTTATAGTAAAATATTTGCGATCACTACATTTTTAAATAGTTTTATAATCAATATCTATATTTTTTAGACCTTTAATAATTTTCAGTATAAAATAACATTAATAACTATAATTGGTGATAAAATCTTTATTTTTAAAGATTTTTAATATCTAAAAGTTTAAGCGTTATTATAATTTATTGCAATAAATAAACTTGTTTTTTATAGAAATTGCTTAATAACTTTAACAATTAATGACAGTTATAATAAAATTATGATATTTTTTGTTATATAATTATAAACAGATTTTGATTCACAATTTATAAAGTATATGTAAATTTACATACATTTTCATAAAATGTTATACATAAAGAATTGACGTATATAATTATTTAAATTAGAATCCTTAATATCTGTCATGTAGCTTCTTTCTCGGTCACTCACTATTTCTCATTTTCTTTTTTTCTCTCTCTCTCTCTCACTCTCTCATTAATTTTCTGTCTATGTTAAAGATTTTTTTAAATGAATTTTAAATTCCAAATAAGCCTGTACCGATTCTCAACCATATGAAAATATAACCGAGCCAGCAGATTAATGTTAAATACGTCGATCGTTCCACTTTATCTTGGTGTTCATGTTCTTAATGATCATTTCATATATCTCATTAGCGCATCTCTTGATCTACAACTATTTTTATCCAGTTCCAAATTTTTCTATTTCATAGTTAGAAGCTTATCTGTATGATAGAAAATTTACGTAACGCACTGAGCGACACGTATGTATATACAGGTACGCTTGACAAAACTGTTTTATATTCATATATACCAACTAGCGTGATGAAGACTGCGACAGTAATGACAGCTACAATATCAATGGCGGAAGAACAGAACAACGAACACAATTTTGGTATTCATGTACTTATATATCAGAACAACAGTCCTCGAGAGATGCGGTTTAGAAATATTATTAAGAGGTTAAAATCTTTAGTGACTTTTTTCTATATATTTCATGAAATTGATTTTATTTCACATACCTGTTTAATTAATTGCCTGAACATTATTTATAAAACTTGACAATTATCATTCAGAACATTAAATTAATTTTAATTAACCTGTATTTTTTCATTATAAAGTTTAAGCATATTCGATATTGTGTAAACTATAAATTATAAAATTATCATAACTATATAATTTATAATAATAAAGTTATATATATGCTCATCTACACTTTTTTAAAATACATTTTTGTTTATAATAATTTTTATATCAATAATTATTATTTAATTAATAATTGAATTATATTACACAAATTAATTTACAGTATTATTAATTTAACTTTTATTATTATTATTAATCAAATAAATGAATTCACGATAAATTCTTTACAGCTAATTATATATATCTTTACAATTTTTTATCAATATTTAAATCATTGATTTGTGAATTGTTAGTGTTTAAGGTTACATACCTAAACATAATACAAATAGATATATAATTTTTTTAATTAATTTAAATTTTATAAAATATATAATAATTTAGTTGTTTTTAATTGTTACAAAGATTTATTTAATTAACTTATTTTTCATAAGAAATTAAGTATTGTCAATAAAACGACAACTAATTTATATACAAATTACATTTCTGGAATAAAATTTAATTCATTTGATTTCACTGTTAACTTGATATTTCGTATTACGTGTTTTTGGGACAAGAAACTATTGTATGCATTATTTATCGACGCGATAAACTACTAGACTATTAAACATGTCATTTTAACATAAACATCAATAAGTTCTTGAAACATAAAAGTTTTTGAAGACCCCGATGGTTAGCAGATGCTATTAAATTATAGTGTTTACTCATAAATCTTAAAGTGATAGTTTCGTATTTTTCATTTTCATATTATATACAATTTATTAATAATTTTCTAAAAACAAGAGTTTTATAGTCATGAGAAATAAAGTGCTGCATGTACAATATAATTTTATAGTTACATTGATGAGATTATTATCTTACGTATTTATAAAAATAATAAATTCATACGTAAATATTGTCAAATAAAACTGATTATTATTCTGAATTATTTAATTTAATAATAATACAAATATATTTAATTGTATATTCTTATGATAAGTCCTGTATCTTTAAATATAATTTTAATTAAGAGAATCAAGATTATTATGATTATTAGGAAACGTTAATATATTTTTAATGCGATAAATTATTCTAAATTAAACTTCAACTTAAATACATCTACGTAATTAAACAATTTTGCAAAAAAATTCAGACTATTTTCTAAAAATCATTATCAAAAATAATTTATGTTTATTAATAAAAGTTTTATATATATTCTAAATATATATATATATATATATATATATATATATATATATTATAGAAAGAAACAAAAACAAATATAAAGCTACCATTTGTATGAGAATAGAAAGTTTTTAAAGATTTTACAGTGTAAACCTTTTAGAGTAAAATCAATGTTTTTCGCTTGTCTATATGAGTTGAAAATATTTATTAATATAAAACATCATCAGAGCTCGTTAAAGTATAGCTTATAAGCCTATCTGTTAAATTTTTAAAAAGCTTGTTATTGAAGCTGCTACTACTGAACATTCTGAATTTATTAGTCAAACAAAATTTTTCTATCAGTAAAGTTTTTTAAATTTTTTAAATATAGAACTTTACAAGCCAATAATTTTGAAATAGAATACATATCTAAAGAAGGGCAAAAGATATGTAATCAATCTGGAGAAGTAGGTAGTTAAAAAAATAAGGAATTTAAGGAACCGCGTTAACGTGATGCAAATGAGAAGATGGGGGAATAGGCTTTCAGTTAACTGGACGTCTAATTTTAAGAGCTATTCTAACCAACTCTACTACCCGTGTGAATTTCATGCGCATTTCACGACTAGTAATGTTTTAAAGTAGCAGTAATATTATTTCAAGCGACCAGCTCCATCCTCTCGCGCAGGCTCACAAGTTCGCCTTGTTTTCTGTAACAGCAAAACATAAATTCGGCACGTCACAACGTTTTCTCGCCTTGTCATCTTTGTCATTTGTTGCATATAAATACAGTCTTGTCAGGCCGTTTATTCCCGGGCCTTCGACTGCTCGTGTATATTCTGTATATCAGTTTAAATGCTGAGGGTTAAAACTCATGGCTTCTGGACATTTTGACACGTGTTTCTTTAAGTTACTCCTAGCCAGAAGTTTCCATTTGTTTAGTAAAATAAACAATTTATTTATTGTACTCCATTTTATTATATTTAATGTGATTTATAGTATCATATTTAATTCAAGTATTTTCCTATTCATGTATTCTAATACAAATATTAAAATGATAGAATATTATCATTATCTTTATATATCACTATGGTTCTATTTCATATTAATTACTTTCAAATTTTCCAATTTATAATTAATTATTCACTGATGATTATACTGATATTATTTTTAAATTTTTATATTTTTATATTTAAGAAACAATATTATATATTGTATCTTATTTATTAACTTGATTTTAGAATTAAAAATTCTACATGTTCAAAAAAAGTCTATAAATAAATTTAAAAAAGTTTATAAGTAATTAATAATTTAAATATATAATGTAATTAAAAATAAATTAATAAGAATATTCATATGTATACGAAAATATACTAGATGTCAATAGTAATAAATTAAACACATATTTGAAACATAATTTTATTTAACCAAACTTAAAATTATACTGAAACTTGAATTCTAATTTCGGATATTCTTCTGATAATATTAAATTAGATAATTTTCTATCATTACGATTACATTTTTTTATACGAAAATTTTATACAACTGTTAAAATTAACTCACAAATAATTTACAATATAAATAAATAAAATGCTACATAATTTATAAATACCTAATTAGCTTCATTATCGAATAAAAATATAACGAACTAATGTTTGTAACATTATTATTTTTTAACTATTTATGTAATTTTCATAAATTATGAAAAATAACTAATGTATAAATTAAATTAACCAATTTCACCAAATTCTTGTTTTTCGAATTGAATTTATAAAATTTTATTAATCATATAAGGAATCAGTGGATTGTTAAATCCAACTGGAACTTGTTTTAGTGGATTAAAAGGTTAGATATAGAAATCATACATTTTTCCTCATACAATTTTACCTTCCCATTTTCTAACTAAAGTATTTTCATCAAAAAAAAATTATAGTTATTTATAAAAATAATGTTTTTTTCTATTTTATGTTGTCATAATTCTTCAATATTTCATTACATTCCTAGAAGATATTTTCATGTGGGTTTATTTATGATTTTACTAATGTTGGAAAAATTATCTTTCTTATTGCAATGTTTGCGTTAATGCATGTAATTTATGTATGTTATTTATGCATTTTAATCAATAGTATATATATGCATTAAATAAAAAATAAATTATATATTCGTTGACTTATAAATAGAATTGATTTATAAATAGAATTTTTATAATAAGTAATATAATTTTTAAAATTATAAATATAAAAAATTTGCTATTTTTCTTTTATGAAATTTATTTATTTATGTAAAATATTGATTATTATAAATTAATATTTTTTATTTTATTTAATATTCCCGATATTTAATTAATTCGTAGTTAAGATGACTTTTAGTAAATATATGATACGCTTTATTTCACAGATTATATTATATTTCTAATCGTCTTTGAAAATGGTTTAATTTTTATATACAGCTTATATTTTATGTAAGAGATGCCTTCTTAACGTTTCCCGATTATTTTGGAAGAATGATTTTAGTTTACAGAGGAACTTTGTGTATTTATTGAATAGAATCCACAATTCTGTTTCAGCTTATTTCTGTGTTTCAGCTTATACTGTGGTGAACTTTCAACAAATTTTGTAAATGTGTAAAATACTTGTTGGAGTCATAAATAGGTTTGTACTTCTAATATTATTTCAAGTTTCGTTTTGTATCACACGAGTCGCATACAATATCAAATTTAATATGGCTTTTCCAAGAATAATTTCTACAATTCAGTGTAAATTCTGATTAAAAGGTGTGTGTATATGTGTGAATAAATCTGTCATAATTTTTTGTCGAATTATCGGCTATTCGGTGCATTACGATACAAAATTAAAAAATCTTAATTAGAGTCGTGGTTTCATCATCAATGTTTATCTGTACTTTTGCGTTAAATTCGTAAAAGTATTTAAATCATCTAAAAATATCTTTGGATGTTTATATTTTTTTTCATTCAACGGAACTCATAATTAATTTTAGTATTAGAATATATTAAATATATATGCTTTCTTGATTCTAGGAAACTTTTTATATTCTATGATATATTTAATTAAAATTTTTTCTTGCTTAAATTTGCATAATATAAGCAGATGAATAAATTAAATTGTAATAATTGAAATACTATTTTATTATTTATAGTTTCTTTTTTAATTTTTTATTTACCAAAAATGATAACATACATTTGTACCCGTTGAAATTAATTGTAAAAAATATTGCATATTGTATGATATTGTTTATAAAAATTATTCTGTTTTTATGTATATGTAATTTATAATTCAATTTAAAATGAATAATTGAAATAAGCATTATAATATTAATAATAAAAATAGATGCTAATTAATTTTAATAGTCTGATATGATCATCTACACAAATTTTAATACAAAGTTCTTTTAATTTTTAATAAATTATTAAAAAAATATCTTTACGTTATAGTGAAATTTTTCTTCAGATAAATGTTATTTAATATGCAAACTTAAAAATTTGGTATATACGGTTAATAATAATATCTATAAAATTTAATATTATTTGAAATTGATTACCATAAATTTGTTAAGTATTAAGCATAAATACATTTAGATATTCCGCGAAGCAAAATAAATAAACCTGAAACATATACTCAAGAAATATAATATGTTTTTATACAAACAACAAAATTGAAGAGCGCGGTTGATCTTAATGGATTGCTGGAAACTTTGACTTGAAGTCTTCAAAAGGACGGTCGACTTTCAAGATCCTTTGGCTATAAGTTAATTCTTTATCTTATTTTAGTACATCCAGAGGGTTGTTCGACGACAGATCAATTAAGCTATATATTCTTACAATTTTCCACGCACAATAACCTTTTTATGGTCACAGCTCTTTGAAACCACATCTGTTTTTCTTTGAAAATTCATGCTTTGAACGTTTATCCAAATTTATAACATTTTTCTACAATTGTTGATTTTAATCGAGCTTTTATTTCTGGAATATTGACTGACTTTATCAATAATAAAAATAGTTTAATGTCATTCTTTATACTTTATTTTATAAACTATATATAATTGCATGGAGTTGTAATATTTAAACTAAATTTTATAAATTAAATATAAATAAAAAGTATTTCGAATATTATTATACATTATTATTATTTATTATCTTAATATTTATTATTTAAATATAATAGATTATTAATAATTTTCTTTAAATTATTTACAAAAAAAAAAAATTTAAACATTTCATATACTTTTATACCATTATAATAGAGTTAATGTAAATTTTACAAGAATTCTGCAAGTACATTTATAAATCATTAAAATATCTACTGCTCAATAATTGAATAAGGAACTCAAATCTAGAAATTTCAGATGAACATACAAAACAAATCTCATTATAAATATATATTAATCTCTAACTAAATGATAAAAAACAACAATACAAAAATATTAAGCTCAAATATAAAGGACTTAAAGAGCGTCGATGTACACGACGATACCAGAGCAGCAACATAATCGAGTTGAAGGAGGCTATTGAAAGAAGATTATAGTACTTGTCCCCTTGGAGTATATCAGCAGAGCAGCGTTGAAGTCATAATTAATGATAGGCGCGATAAGAAGTAAAGAAAGAGACCAAACCGAGATGATGCCGGTAAGGATCAAAGAGGTCCATTTACGTTCCTTGCATAGCGGGTATACTTGAAATTTTCGGAAGACTTGACGCGTTTACAGCAGAATTATTATATGCCGATAAAAATTATTATTAGAGCCGGAAGAATGCGAACTTTACGAGCGTCTTATCACCAATTTTTATCTGCCATATGAATCTGTTTTAAATTTGTATTTTAGAAATGCCTCGTTCTATAACGACGTTTCTTGTGCGTGGGAAAAAATCCTGATTTTCTGTTCCAATAGTTTTTTTCTTCTTTTAGCATTAATTTACCATTAATAAAAGGTCAGAAAACATAATATTATTTGTAGATGTCAGTAATTGAATTTAAAGCAGAAATGTATGTACTGCAATTAGTTATTACAAATATACGATTTTCATCAAATATTTTTATATAACTTAATATAAATGTACCGTTAAAAAATATAACTCAATATATATTACCATAAAATTATATATTTTTACGTTATTTTTATTTTGCACAAATTTTTTTTATATTTCTAATAAATCAATATATGAATTTAATTTAAAAATATATTTTTGATTGATATTATAGACGAAATAATAACCGCAGTCAAAATATTTGTACAAAATTTAATTGTTTTTTAAAAAAAGTTACTTAAATATTCATAAATAATTTTATTTAAGTATACAAATTTCATTTATATTTCGGCATGTAGAGATTCTATATTAAGTGAATATTAACATACAATAATCAAACTGCATATAGATAGACACACACCAAGAAACACAGATACGCATGTGAGAATATAAAAGCTGGGTGAACGTCCTTATGAATAAGCATATTAATGTATGAACAGTCTGGTACGTCGATCAAGATCTAGCATCAAAAAATCATACGTAAGGCCACCAGTGCTATAGTTATATATGCTATTGGTGTCTATAAACTTTCAGAATTATCGCAGCAGCACTTAGCCGAAAGCAAGCTTGTGAGTTCACGTAATATAGCTTGACAGTTCATGAAATAACGTCCTATGGCATTTTTAAAAAGTTACATTATTTTAAATGCAAAACTTTGCGTTAATAGAGAAATTTATACAAATATTTTTTAAGTCATCTTAAAAAAATCATCTTAGAAGGAAATACAGTTTTGCAATAAATAATTTAGCACTGCATATATTACTTTTACTTTCTTCGTTACCTAAAATTAAAATTGCATTAGTATTTATAGTGTGTCTTGTGCATTCACAATCTTTGTATTGAGCTAATTTACATAAGTTAGGCAATGGCGCTGCCGTTGTGATCACCGTTCGATTTATTATAACTGTAGTGTTATTGTAAAAATACATTACATATTTAATAGTAAAAGTATTAAATAAAAAATTATAAAGTCCCGAAATATATCCTTTTAACGTTTTTACATTGCGCTTATATTAGAAGAAAAATTGTTTTTATCGCATAAACAACATTTGCCAACGTTCATTGTATTTTATTTCTTTAAACTTATATATATATCGAGAAACGATAATATTATATTATAGCTATGATATTTTTTATTATACAATATTAAGATTTTCTAAGGCAAAGTACATGATTTAAAATATATTGATTTAAATTATATATAATTAATGTTTATTATAAAAAAACGTTTGCAAGTATAGTCTATTACTATTCATAAGATATTAAGTAACTCGTATGACTCATAATTACAAAAATCGAAAACGAAACGAATATATTTCTAAGATAAAATTAAATAATAAAATTAGATTTATTAACAGAAAAAATAAACTAAAAGTTGTAACTCTACCATAAAAAAATAATTATTATAATTTAAACTTTAAAATTAAAATAAATAATACGCAATGGTGCTAAAGTTAAAATTGAACGTATATTGAGCTTTTTTGTAAAAACATTATTTGTAATAGGCTTGATTTTTTTCTATTGTAAATACGAACGAGAAAGGAACGGAAACAATCAGATAGATAAAAGAGAAAGGGATAGACGCTTCACGGGTACGTGCGTGCGTGCGTGCGTGTTTGTGTAGAGATGGATGTGTAGAGATTGAGGAGTAGACGAATGAATAGGTGAAAGAGTTGGAGGAAAAAAAATTTTTGTCGAAGATAGAAAAAAGAAATAGAAACTGTCGAGAATGACTAAAAGGGAAACAGAATGAGTAAGGAAAAGGAGAGTGAGAATGATACTGGGTTCTGCTACATGATGTCGGAAAGAGGTTACATACGATAGCATCAACTATCGGCACCAAAGATCGTCCGAAGAAGAGGTTTTTCATGTTCTTCTCTCTCGTTATACGATCTTGTACGAAAGGGGCAGCTTCGTGTCATCTTGGTCATTCTTCTCGATCTTGTTGTCCGCATCCTCCTCATCACCTTCTACCGTAGAAGAAGAAAAAGAAGAAGAAGAAGAAGAAGAAGAAGAAGAAGAAGAAGAAGAAGAAGAAGAAGAAGAAGAAGAAGAAGAAGAAGAAGAAGAAGAAGAAGAAGAAGAAGAAGAAGAAGAAGAAGAAGAAGAAGAAGAAGAAGAAGAAGAAGAAGAAGAAGAAGAAGAAGAAGAAGAAGAAGAAGAAGAAGAAGAAGAAGAAGAAGAAGAAGAAGAAGAAGAAGAAGAAGAAGAAGAAGAAGAAGAAGAAGAAGAAGAAGAAGAATATCTCTGCTTCCCCTTTTTCTCTTTAGATAACAAACACCCCTAATTATGTTAAGCGGAATTGGTAGTGTGCTCATAGACTATTTCGCATAGGAAGCCTTCATCTCCTTAATGAATCGATTGTGCGATGTAGTAAGAAAAAATGTATACGAGAGCGAGAAGGGACGGATTCAGTTTAAAAAAAAAAACCAGCATAAAGGTAAACACTCATCTCTTACACGTATTTTACTGCTTCTTATTTTTTTAAATAGTTGAATTCATAAGAACTATTTTTTCATCAATCTTTTATTCCTTCCTTTACTTTTGTTTTATTTGCTTTCAACATAATTAAATGAAATTGAAACTTTAATTTAAATATATTTTAAATTTCCTGAGCTACCTCAACCGAGCAAGATTTAATAGTTTTCTTATAGTATAAAACTTAATTATTTCTATACATCCGTAATTAAAAGAAAAAAAAATGTATTATATCTATTTATTTCTTATATTCGTTATTATTTATTATTTATTAATTTACAATTTAATACCTAAAATAAATAAAATTATCTAGTAGTAGGTAATGAAAAAAAAAATATATATAAAAGAATAAGAAGAAATAATATCAATAAAACCATTTTGAATGAAGAAAAACTTTTTGAATATAATACAATAAATAACGTAATATGGGGTACACGTTTTCATTCAAACAACAGTCTAAAAATCACCTTAAAATTATAATCATAAATAACGCACTTTTTAAAATATGACAAAAAACGTTCGTCATATAAAACATATTGAAAGATCGGACCAGACTCAAACGTTTTAAAACATGAAAAGTCTAAAATCTCGTTTTCTCACCCCCGAGAGTTGATATTGTGAACCAAGTTTTTCCCACAAACTTAAATTTAGATTCTCAGCGAGGGGTAACCATAACCACTCGGTGACCACCGAAGGACCTCAGAAATTTCAGAAGTTTCAAAGTAATTTGTTTCGATATCCGGTGACCTGTAGTTATTACAACGAACGTAACTTAAATTCAAGTATAAACAATTTTCGACAGGAAGTAAAGTTTACACAGAAATTTTTTCTCTAAACTCAAAAGATGATTTTTTAATTTTCTTTGTCGAATATCATCGAATAATATTGTCGAAAACATTTTTCCTCTTAATTTTATAGATATTTTAAATATTATAAAATATTTGTATGATTTGTATTTTCATTTTCTTTATTTCAAAAAAATTAGAACATTTTACAAGCATATGTGTTTTATTAATAATAAATAAATTGTATGATATGTAATTATAAAATATGTTTATATTAGTTATTAAATTAAATTATATATAAAATCGTATTTTAAGAACCTAAACATTTATTAGGCAACATAGTTTTCATTAGAAAATTTTTAAAAAACTCAAACATATCCTTTTGTTATTTATTAGATTCAATTCGTAGGAATATATATTTACTCAATTAATTAAATGTTATCATTTATTCTATTAGCACTATTTATTCAATTAATTTTTTTAAATATTCGTTTCATTTATTTATTATTTTAGTTGAAAACATTATTTCAAGAAAAAATATACAAGGTATTAATAAAAAACAAAACATATTTTTGTAAAAACAGAAATTATAGAGTAATCGAGGTAATTAAAAAAGACATATTATGAATTTATACATAAAAATATAAATATACAAATTGAAGAAATATTAATCCCAATATAAACCAAGTATCGAACTAATACCCACATTTTGCAGAAACATTGGTAGAAGCATGTATAGTTGAGAAAACGTTTAACTGCAATGCAGACGAGAACCTGTGACAATCTTAAGCGCACTGCTTAACAAGATAAGGTAATAAGTACGAATACTCGTGGAGAGAGAGAGGAAGAGAGAGAGAGAGAGAGAGGAAGAGAGAGAGAGAGTGAGAGGAAGAGAGAGAGGGGGGGGATACGGTCGGTGCGAACGCATAAGTGTTGAAGGGGGGTGATGGAAAGGGAAAAGAGAGATTACATGCGACCACCTTCGGACAAGATAAGTTCGAAGCGATGCACAACTTCATACCAGAGAGTCTAGAAGCTTGAGAAACAGGTAATAGCCAGTCTGCAAATAAACTAGCAATAGATGTAATTTTTGCAATTAATGTATACGTATATATAAATGCTTTGAAATCTAATTAAAATAGACAAGTGAGTTCGTATTTAGAATAGAAAAATAATATTACATTATTATTTCAAACAATGATTCTTTTAAATTTAAATTAATGATATTATTCGAATGCTACATTAATTAAATATTAACTTATTAAATAGATTAAACTTATTAAATACTTATTAAACAGATATATTTTTTATTAACATATAGTAAAATAATAGATTTTATTATTTAGTATAATATACTAGTTTATTAAAATATTACAATATGACTAATAAGTTTATATATTAATTTATTATATTATATAATATAAAAAAAATGTATATATATTTATACATATATTATGCTATCAATGTATTTTGTATATTATAATTTAAAATTTTAATTTCTAATAGTAATTAAAATAATATAGAGTCTTTCATAATTTTTTATAAACGTTAACTTTATTATCAAATACTTTCAATTATATCTATAGTAGAATATTATAATATTATATTATTTCATAAATTATTTAAAATTAACTATAACATACTAATTTAATAATTATTTTGTTATTTTAATATTTTCTAATTAAAATAACAAATTTATCATCATTTAATTTTGTATAATAACATTTGACAAAAGTTTTGTATATTTAAAATATAATTTTAAATGTTATTTATATTTATATTATTTTTATTATTATTAATAAAATATTATTTTTAATAAACAGACCTTTTTTCATTTTAGCAAGTGCTCATCTATTATGTATGAATATATTTTTCTTCGTATTTTGTTAACAAAGCAAGCGCTAGATGTGGGATTTAATCTGATTTGATTCACTACTACATGCAAATTTATCGTCATATTTATAATGAACATTTTTCATTTTTATTCATTTGCCTGATTTCTATTACAAATCAACGTGTCAACTTTTACCGAATATTTATGTTTTTTCTGATATTAAATAGAATTTATTTATCGTTTGAAATTAAAATTTGAAAACTCCTTAAAGTTTAATTATGAAGTTTATTAGTATTTCTTTATTTAATTAATATTTACAAAATTAGTAAATTATTGAATAATAAAAACTTATTAAGCCAAAGGATTATTTGAGCCTAAGGTTCAAATATTTGAAGTAATATTTTATTTTACTTCAGAAATATTTAATATCTTTTATAATGATAATCTTAAGGTAAAAAAAAATTATTTTATATAATTGATTAACAGTATAATTGATAAGAAGTATAACCAACTTCGTCTATTTGTAAAATATTGCATTAGAAATTTTAAATAACTAGTTTATTTTAATACGGATTTTAAATCCAATAAATCTTAAAATAGTTTCAGATTTAAAATATTATCATCTACTTTTTAATGAATATATACTTAATATTGCATTTAATACATATAGATCTCCAAATATTATAAATCATATAAGATGAAAAATAATAACATTATTAAAAATTACCTACAATCAGGATAATAAAGTTAGAAAAATTAATAAAAGTGAGACATATCGACTGAGGTTTAGTAATGGCCTATATATTTCGATATTAATATATTTCGATAAAAATTATATGTATCCTTGGCATTACTATTATGGTTATTGTATAGCAGAGCGTATGTAAAAAATAAACGACGTTTGTTCATGTGAATCTAGCTTATAGCTAATATTTGCTGTAATAACAATGCGCGTGTGAAAGAATAATGGGATGAAAGGGAGAACGTCGCATCGATATCACTCTTACTTGTAGAAGGTATTTTACAGGCTAATTCTACTACTAGGTTAAAGATCATCTCTGTTCTGAGTCAAACTCATTGTTTATATAATATATTTTCTTATTCTTCAATATTCTACGTTGGTTATAATTCCAATGGAAATACATGTTGAATGATTGAATCACTACGGTCATGTTTCATATAAATAGAAATACTCTAGTTTTTTGATTACTCTAGTTGTTTTTTTAAAAATTATCTCTCAGTTTTTTAAATTAATTATTTATGTAGGATTCATATTTATGCAATAGATAAAAATCGTTGAATAGAAAAAAAAAAATTAAAATAGTCATAATGGTATCAAAAAGAAATCGTAAAGAAATTCTACCTATCTATGTAATCCAAAACTCGTTAATATCATAATGATATAAATCTATCAAATCATCATTGTAATACTGTTTCAACTTCAATGAGAATGAAGAATGACGTAATTTTATTTAGGAAAATAAAAACTATTCTCATACAGAATTCGAAATTCAAACAACAAAACATACATCAAGGCAATCTGTGGACGGAAGTACAACGTCATCCAGGATAAACCCTCTCCCACATTCACATTCTCATTCATCTTTGAATTTCAATATACCTCATCTGTCTTTTACCGATTCTTGACACATCTTCATCACCTTTATATCCTTGCTCACACGTACGGACCGATGCACGAGTAAATCTATATCTATATGTGCACGGGTCAGATGTCTAGATTTCAACGAAGAAGTCTCTATTCACTCATGGATAAGCCCATTACGAGTCTTTCACTCATTCTAGGGCATTTAATACAAATCCACGGGGGTGCATTGCCCAGTAATGTGATGAATACACATGCATATGCTTGTATGAGCAATGAAAACTGAACGCACATATATTTATACAAAACACACGCATGAGCCCACCCTGGAGTAAAAGGTCGGAGCAATTTCTTTCTTCTGCTCCGGAACTCCTGAGAACAAGCCGCAAGACATCGAATCCAAGTAGCTATACACACACTTCTCTATCCTGCTCCCACGCATCTATACATACACTTACGTATCTACATCCATATCCACACACGCGTGAGTGAGTATATATAAATATGTATATAAATCCCTTTCGCCTTCCTTCTTTATTTTTCTAGATCTGAAACCTGCACGCGGGCAGCATCCCAGAATATAAAGATTTTTTTCTTCTTGATCTGCTGCTGCTGCTTCTTCATCTTCTTCTTCTTCTTCTTCTTCTTCTTCTTCTTCTTCTTCTTCTATTCTTTTATTTTGTGACGCTGGAGTCAAGTCATAAGGACAAAACTACCTGTTCGTCTCGATTCATCTCTCATTTTCGTAGCCTTCTTACGTCTCGCACCTTGAACAAGCCTTCTTCGTTCCCATGGTCATCAGTCATTCTCAAGTCTTGGCTCGTGTGTTCTTCCCGTTCTTATTCAGTCGCGCTCTCTTCCTCTCTCTCTCTATTGACTCCCATACCTTTTTTGAGTCTTCTTTTCTTTTTAAGGCAAAGGTGTTGTACTAAAAAAGAATCTATCCAGGAGGACGTTCTATTATTCGTTATTACATGCTCACTCATAGAAATGTTTGCCTCCTTTTATGCTTCCTTGTCCAGTAATGATTCCTTCAGGTTTGAACTAGAGCGAAATTTGTTGTACAAAAAATATAAAGACTGTCCTTGAATCAACTGATACTAATATTTATTGTGTCCTTTCCTTTTTTATATAAATGATCGATCTATTAAAAAATTTTAACTTAATATTTTCTTATATATATATATATATATATTTATATGTTAATGTAACATATTAAATTTTTTTAAACTATAAATCATATGGTTATATACATAAAATTATAATATATACATGCTGAATAAAATTTATTAACGATATGCATAAAAATTTCATAAAAGGTATTGTTTATTTTCACATAAAAATATGATAATTTGGCATATTTATTTGAAAAAATTTAATAATATTTTAAATTAAATATAAATTTAACAAAATCTATTAACACGTGATGAGGTAAAAATGTGAGAAGAAATTATTGTAACTGTTTTTTCAACAGTCTCATAACATCTCTGTATCTTTTTATCAGGTATTTAAAATTGATATGAAATAGTACTTAGTATACCTGTTTCATATGACTAAATCGGATGTCAAAGTATAACGTTAGTAAAAATGTTAGAGAGTTGACATTAAGTAGGTGACTTCTTTAATGGGAACTCCATTAAAAATATTGTCGATAAAAGAAGAATAATGCCTACTATCTATTTTTCTGCCCATCCGTTCCCTCCCATCAATATTAAGGCTGTACTCGCGCTAAGTATCAGAATCTCGTGTAAAAGCTGCGAGTTGAGAAGGAACGTCCTGTTGACCCCTATCCTGCACCTATTTGACATGGAATTTGACGTGGCCCTCACGGTGCGAGCGTTAAATCAATATTTAGCGTCGATGTTAATGTGATCGAAGGTTGCATATCGATCATTCCGAGGAGAATTTTATGGAAGATAGGTCTAGGACTCGTGTTTGTCTATCGTTTTCATGTCTAATATCTTATGCTACTAAAGGGACCTCAGACAAACTTCCTATCGTCTATTATAAAATCGATTCACCTATCTATTTTTCAATTTTAAAACTTACTGATATACTAGCGCTCGTATAAACTCTGCGACTTATAATCTTATATTTAAGAAATTATTTATTTTTACAATGTCTGATCATTTTATAATAAATAGTTCATTTAAGGTATAACGACCCAACATGTGTTTATTTTATACATTATTTCTTTTATCTATTGAATTACAACGAATTATAAACTTGGTGTGCCACTAGTTATAAAAAATACTAAAGAATTAAATGAAAATTATCATGATCAGTATTGAAAAATTCATAAAACATTTAAGTTATAAAAGCACTTTATGATAATAAATTTTATTAATATTCATATACATAACTTATCAAATCGAGTATATAAAGAACTAGTTTTATTTAACAAAATATAAAAATATAATAAATTGAATAGGAATAATATTGTTTGTATTATTTTACATATTTATATAAAAAATTCAAATTTTGTCCAATAAAAACTTTTCAAATGATACAAATTAGTCAACAGACTAAATTCTAATAAAAGAATGGAATGTCTTAAAATGTTAATGTTTCAATTTATAAAGATCATGATATCGAATGAGTTGCGATTCAGAGACTGACACGACACGATGAACGTCAATGCGATAGCATAATCGTAGTTAGGCCCAATTCATTAAGGGTTTAAATAGCAAAAGCTTTTCCATAATAACCCTTCTTCTGTCGGACTCACATCCAATTACTGGCTGCTTTAAATCCTCTCCAATGCCTATGAACCAACTAGTTGGATCAAGCGATGAAATAAATTAGTCGAGAAAATAGTACGATTATCGGCTTAGATATTGACGCAGTCTTTACCTACTTCATTTGTTTTCTAATTTTATGAACTACCTGCTTTCCTTTTACACGTCAATTTAAAAATTTTATAAAATTAAGAATTAATAAAATATTTATAAATTCTCAATGGTTAATTTCAAGTTTTTTTTTACAAATAAGTAAGAATGTGAAGAAAATCTGTAATCGGATGATAACACATTTTCAATGGTTAATATCCATTATAAGAAAATTGTATTTCAAAATTATGAAGCAATTAGATGAACTCATTAGATTCAGTTTATCGAAGGAATCATATTAGCGAAGCCGGACTCGAAAGCCTGCATGTATTTCATAACTTGGAAACTTGGACGTCAATTCCTTCGAGCCGACTGAATTTCATCTCTATATGATCTGCCGCATGTTGTGGGAAGAGTTGAGGATGGGCTAGTACGATATTAGGATGCTGCGAGCGTTTCCCGGCGCCTAATGAAACCATAAGATAAACACGTGCTCTTCTGTTACCTGACTCATGATTAGACATTCGGTTACATATCGGTCCATTTGAGGACCTACTTATATTTAAAAACTTTTTTATTTTTCCTTTCTTCTTATCCTCACACTATTCTTTTTTTCAACCCCGCCATCGTAATTTTCTTTTGTTTTTATTTTCATTGAACTCGTTTCTCAGTTCCTAAATAATAGTTTGATTGGAAGATATACTGAATTTTATTTAATTTCTTATAATAAATAATCTTTTTTTTAATTGGCTTAAATTTTTTTACTGATTCCTTAGTACAATCATGTTCTTAATATAAGCTTCATTTTTTAAAATTCACAATATCAATTTAATGTCAGTAAACTTTATAATTAATTAAATAAATATATTGATTATACGTTTTTAATAAAGTTAATTAATGAACTTTTTATAAATAATTTATAATTCCAATACTTTGTATTATAATTATCACGCGTTTCATTAGGGTTCGGTCGCATTTGTTAGATCAATTCAATTAAAGTCCGTATATTTTCAGCAAGTATTATTCTTGGGAACAATAGAGTTCGTGACTTATAAGAGTATTGAATTGGTCAAAGTTTTGTGTTACTACTTCTATTGTAACAATCTTGAAAACGTGTCTAGCATATAAGATTCCACGTCGCTATAGCTTTAAGTATTCCACAAAGATATCTTAAAAGTAATTATGTATATTTTTTTTATATTTATCTATAAATATAAAGATATTTTACATGCATAAGAAAATATTATGTTACATATGATATATGACATATACAGATAATTAATTATTAATAATATTAAATGATGATGAGTCTTACATAATAATATATTATAAATAATAAATTTAAATTGAATATTAATATAATTATTATATAATCAAAAATATTTTGTAAGAAATATACTAGAAATCAATATTATACATAATGAAATATTTATTTTACAGGTTGGTTATTTTTATAAAAACATATCAAATAAACAAGTTTTGATACAATTGTAAGTAAAGTATATTGTAAATACTTAGCTTAGTTGTACTTAGCTTTTCTGCATGTAATTGCATATGTAAAAGCATGTTACATTTTTCTTATAAAATTATTTCTTATTGATATCAAACATCGTACAACCAATTGCAAGTACTTTATTTACCTTTGAATTGTACTTTCGTTATTCATTGCAACAACTGAAGAAAAAAATAAATGAAATTTTAGCTTCATCCAGATAGTACAATATTCGATGTAATACATTCAAGAAAAAGTCATTAAAAAAGAACTAGAATATGAAAAAAGTGAATTTGTGATTGTTGAGCTTTATATGCATAAGACGAATAGTTGAGTGTTACAAACTTGTGCATATGGAACAAATAATTCGTATGTCAATGTTGATTGAAATAAATATAAAATTCATTGCTGAGAGGCAACTGGTGATGTTTAGTATCATTGACACAACGTGATACGGAGCTAAAACGTTATCTTATCCGCCCTCTTCGTCCTATTCCATTTTAGTTTATAAAAAGCTTTCAAAGATAAATTTTTTCACATTTACAGTTTCGTTTTCGTATTTTTCGATTTTTTCGATTCTTTCATTTATCGTTGTTGTTCCAATAATATAAATTTATCTTATTTAATGTATATCTTTATGCTCCCGATTCTCTTTTTACACTACACTACATCTATAAATTGAGATCTAAATGAGTAATCTAATTCGCATTTAGCTACTTTTTTATCTGTAAAAACATTTAAAATCATTTTTTTAGAGCTAGTTATACTTTTTAATTCATGTATTTTCATCATAACTTATTGCAATGAAATCTTTTACAATTTTCGAATACTATATAAATTATCACATTTACTTGATTTTATACAATATTATACTCAATTTATACATTATGTAAAATAGATAAAATTAAATTGATAATTCTTAAAATTAAATAAATAATTAAATGTTTTTATCAAATATTGTGTTATTTAATTTAATCTAGAAGATAAATGAAATATTTATAAATAAGTGTAGTTTAGAAATAAGTTTTGTAAATTCAGTATATTATTTTTTTAAATGCCATCTGCGTTTAGTTACTTTCATTTCATTTATATCAGGATTAAGTCTTACTTACAAGAGATTGTTCGTAAAACCAAAATAAAAAATAAAAATGTGAATTCCGCCAGTAATAATATGTAGTTAGATGTTTTTTTTTGAACAATTGAGACTTAAAGGAAATTTTTATCGATATGTATCTACTTTTATTAAAAGTTCATTAAAATACTTATAAGAGGGCTTAAAAATCTTGAGTTTATACATATAGTAACATAAATTTAAGCTCTTTTTGCATTACAGAAGCTTAGCTTCATCCCTTTCGATCCTGTTTCTTATCTATTGTCTTTTAATTCTTTCATTTTATCTGAGTATCCTGAAATCTATCTACTTCTTGTTCCTCTCTATATTCTCTTTCTCTTTATCTTTCCGGTGATCTTTTTCGAGCAATTTTCATTCATTTTTTCTACTATCCTTGATGTTTATATCGATTCTCTTATTTTTCCAGCTTTCGCATGAGCATTTTACCAACCATTTTGAGTGAATGTATTTACGCCAGGAATTCCATTCTCTCTTCTACTCCTCTCATCATGACCGACAGTTTCATTTTTTCAAACGCCCGTTGCAATATTCAGGGGCTCTTGGCTGAGCGGTGGTAGCGTACCCTGTGAAATAAAAAATGAAATGAAAGAATAGGAGAGGGACCACGCGAGCGAAGCCTTCGACCGTCAAATTGGCGCCGCTGTCCATCAAATGGTGGCATATGCGAGTAAAAGAGTGAAACACCTCTCAAAAAGAGGAAAGAAGAGTATATGTGGATAAGCCCGGCATTGGGGGAGAAATTGCATCAATAGATGAACATACGCGATATACATCTCTAACGAATCTTTTCGTCTGTCCGACGCGTTACTCTATATACTTCTGAATTTCAAAGTATTCTTTCTAAAAATAACAGTTGCACACATTTTATAACAGACATTTATAACAGAAAAATATCAAAGATTGAATAGAATTTTCATGTATAAATTATTGAAAATATTTTTGTATTAATAATAACTATTTCTTAGACATCTTCTTTTAGTTCTTTAAAAAAAGATATTCAGTTTTGCTCTTAATTTTCAAGCATCATTGGCTATTATTGGAGAAATAGAGCAGAGTTTGTTCTAAGCCCCAACCATATCGCAGAATATGGACACTCTTTTAAACATTTTAAACACTTTTTTAACTCACATAAAAGCTAATATGCTCTCTTTCACTTTGCTCTTTAACTCCACCTTTTTTTTCTTAGTTAGAAGAGAAGGTTAAAAAAGTACGCAAACATCACTGCCAGTGTCACGCAGATGGAGTAAGTAAAATTCGACTGGCTCACAAGGTAAGAAAAAATTTTAATTAAGGTTAAAATATAGGATTGATAGTAATATAAAAAGGCAAAAAACCGATATATATATATATTTAAAAATATAGGAAATAAATAGTGTGCATGTATCCATTTAAATTGGATTATAATTTTTAATTTATTTTATTCAGTGCAAAATAGGAAATGATAATAATTACTTTATCAAATGAATTATACATCTACAGTAGGTGCTAATTAGTAGAATATTTAATTTGTTCAGAAGATTAAACATAGTGCCAATTTAGCTTTTATACAAAGTACTAAGTACCGGATATTTAACATTTTATTTTTATATATTAACTATATTATAAACAATCACATCTTTTGAATCAAGAACAATTAAAAATATAATTAATGTTATATACATTGAAATAAGAATAATATTGTAATACATTTAACATGAAAATGCTTTCACAGTTATGGATTAGTTTGATATTATTTTGTATTGAAAAGTGCAAATTATAGTTTATTACTAAATTATCGACTATAATTAAATATTTTAGTATGATATTGTCAGTATTAAAAGTTACAATAAATAAATTAATTTGATCTAAATTATTGCACATAGCATAATTTTATGTAGTATTGAATAATATTGTTCAGTGGTCTTATTAGGGAATTAATGTAATAAAGTAAAAAACGGCTTTAATAAATTATGAAACTGTTTGATATCAAAGCTCTTTTATCCACAATTTAATTAAGTCGCTGTTTTAATATTTGACGTTCTGTTCCAATATCTCAGTTTTACCTTCAATTATTTCTTATTATAATATCATAAACATAATTTTGCACTCGCCTTAGCTGACAGCCATGAAATATAAATCCACTATGAACATTAAGGTTATATTTTTTCAAGGTTATAATAAATAAAGCTGTGCTTTATAATTAACTGAAATGTTTACAATCCTTCCAAAGTTCTTCTCTGGTCAAAATTCCCTTTAGATAGATAGATAGATAGATACATACATACATAGATATATACATAGATAGATAGATAGATAGATAGATAGATAGATAGAGTGAGAGATAGATAGAGAGATAGATAGAGAGAGAGAGAGAGAGAGAGAGAGAGAGAGAGTAGGAAAAATTCTAGAAATTTCTTTGGAAGCCGTTGCTAATTCATTGTAGGTCATTATATCTAGTTGTCCTTAGTCCATAGATTTCGTAATGTCAATCACCAGATAAAATACCTCGGCTCACCTCATGTCGTGCCAAGAATATTCTCCTTCCCTTTTGTCATTTAGGTTCAAACTTTTGAAGTTAAGTTCGGTCAAGCTGCAAATGAGTTTTTAAGGGCGATTTCGTATTATTCGCTGTCTTTTGAAAGATAGGAAGGGAGAAGAAAGGGGGTTCATGTACGTGTAAGACGTTGAGCGCAATTTCATGCTGAAATAGTTTTAGCCCTTCTATCATATTTTTATAGCGAAAATTTGGAACGATACTCAGTTTATATTCTATATCTACATTCCTATATTATTTACCTATTAGTATCAAATAGAAGACCTTGCTTATGGTTTATAAATTTGAGTTGTTATCCGACTTTCTTGTCCTATTTATACATTAATATCATTCTACCAGTTATTTATTTTAGAAATAATTTGAATATTATTCAAATCTTATTCCTCGAAATGAGATAAATACCAGATAAATTCATGTATCGCACAATACAAATAAAAATATTGTTACATGATAAAGCTATAAAACTAAAATTTTTGTTGTTGCTTTTTATATCAAATTTTATTGTCGTCACCCTTTTTGTATTTTCAAATTAAGAAAAGTCTATAGTTACTCAGCTTTTTTAAATTCCATATTCAATTTAATTCCATATTATTCACCAGATAGAGGGTAGAGTTCGTAATAATAAAGTTTTTCCCGATGGTTGAACAATACGTAGACAGATTTTTAAATTTCTCGTCACAAGGAAGGAATTCACCCAAGTGCTTTGTATAACGACCTTTCACCCTTTTTATTCTATATATTTTTTATATCTCCCTTCTCTATTCATCTCAGTCTATACTCTCTCTTTCTCTCTCTTCTTCTTAATTACAACGTTATTTACTTTTTTAATTTTCCTCGCACTCCTTGATTTTATTTTCTATATATTCCGATTCTAACTTGTATCACATTTTTAGAAGTCTCGTCTTTTTCATCAGTTGAACTGGCTAATATTTTTCTTAAACTTTGCTATACTTAATTACATTCCTTATCCTTATTATTGTTTTCCTTTTCATCGGTTTATTTCGATCCTTTACTGTCATCATTCGGGCATTACCTTCCTTTTCGTTCTTCGCAAAGAAAATCCAGAATGATATAACTAGCGAAGGAGCATACCACTACCCGATCCCCCGAAATTCAGGAAAAATTAATAAAGTTCAGAAACAAAGTAAGTTGGCTCGTAGTAATGCCACCGAGCTTTCTAACCCCCTATCTCTCTGATTTCGCAAGTTCTATGTCTTCGTTTTTTAGACGTCGTTGCTATCGTCTACAGCATTGAATGAGAAAGTGAGAATGATGAAGAAGGTTAGCGTAAAAGGAGAGGGTGAACGGAAGACTTTCAAGGGTAGACTTTATTATAACAGAGTGACGACTCTTTTATTCCACCTTCATTATATCATATTCTCCCCTCGACTGTTTCCTCGTTCATTCCTTAGCTCATTCCCTTGGCTATTCTTCCTATTCATTCTCTCGACCATTGCCTCGTACACGTGCGGTATCAGAGTGACAGAGCGACATGTTACTCGTTGTTGTGTCCGATAGCAAATAATAATGCAAACTTGCACAATCTTACACGTTCTTACACAACTGCCGCAAGCTGTTCTTTAATATTCATGTTCTCTACGATGTAACTACTACGGTGGCCTTCATACCTTTTTAAGATGTTTATAAGCAGGAGATCGACACTGCCTCGAAATTTTCAATCCTAACTCTTTTTATGCTTTCCATATTGTTATTACATTTTCTTATATTTAGGAACTTATTGGAATTGAAACAATTATTCTCAAATCTTGAAAAAAAAATTCAATTTAATCATAGACCACGAAAAATGTATTAAAAAATTCATAAAAAATTAATACAACAAATAGTAGCATAATCCTTTAAATTTTTTAATTTAGCACAATTTGAAAAATCTTCAAGAATTATTGAGAACTTAAGAGTAAAGTAAATACTATATTTCATTATCTAATTAAATGTAATATGTTTTTTCTTACAATTATAATAATATCCGGCATTTATAAATACATTAAATTAATATACTAGACAATAAATTTGTAAATATAAAAATAATTTGTAGCTAAAATTTGTACTAAAAATTCATATTTCAGATGCTGATAATTATAAGGACTGTGTATATTTTAGTTTTGGAAAACATTTTTTATTTACAATTTCATAGCCAATATTTAAATAGCACCTTATCAATCAAAACGAATGTTAAAGATAAAAGAGTCTATTTTGTTACTTTTAAAAATAAATAGAAATACGCTTGATATAAAAGGGAAATCATTGGAAAAGCATATTGGAAAATAAAAAGAAAGTACCCGATTGTGGGTATATATATATATATATATATGCTCATGAAGCGATTAGCGAGCCACTTTTCTCGCTGAACGACGGCTGAGACGACAAGACTCTGACCTCTTGGTGAGCCATTTCCTGGGCAGGAGACCGAGTGGAGAGTTTGTCCCTCTATGTGGAAAGAGCTCTAAGGTAAAATCTGCAACATAAATATTTACGACTCATTCATAAAGCTAATATAAATGCGATTTGGGCGTTTGCTCTTTTTAGTGCATACGCTAATCCGATTAGACCAGGGGAGATTTATATACAATACCCGGAGAGCCGCTAGCGCACGGTTATTGTGTATCTCTGTGCCAATGCTTCTGTCCGAAAGGACGTCCACGAGGCTGGTGAAAGAGGCTAGAAAGGGGATGAAAGAAAAATGAGTAACGATGAAAGGTGTCTCTTGCCTCAATGTGGGGTGTTATAATATGCGTAGTTCGTGCGAGGGCATGAAAAATCTCGATGCTCTCTTCGGATTTTGTTAATACGGTATTATCTCATGAATATTATTTTTTTATCGTATACAATGTTAGCGGTACAATTAGAAAATTCATGATGTTTTTAGCTTTTTATGGGTTTAATTCTCCATTTTATTTTTATTATGTACATTACGTTTGAAAATTTCATTAGCATCTTAAAAATTGTACTTTCTCGTTTATAAGAAACCCTATTTAAAACTATTTAGTATAAAATTATTTTTTAAATAGGTCTACTAACGTCTCATATAATAATATTATATTAATTATGTTTACGTGATTAATATCAATTAATGTCACAGCATTATGTCTATTATATAATTTAATTATAGATAGTATAAACATAGATGGTAATTATTTTTATTATGGTAATCAAGATGAATGCCGGTTTTATATATCGTATCCTTCAAAACTTTTAATATTCAATTGAATCTATATTTATTTTATAATCTTTTAAAAGTCTAATCCTTTATATCTAGTATTACAAGTACTGTTTTTTTATTTAATATTTACGTTTTTGCTTCATAAAATCGATGAAAACAATAAATTTCATTGATACAGATTATGTGCTAAAGTATAAATTATTATTTATCGTTGAAGGAACGAGAAAATGAATTTAAAAAGAAAAATTAAGTACAATATGAATGTTATTTTTTGAACAGTAAATAATGCTGAATTGATGTACAAAAATAAAAACGTCTCTTTTAATGATTAATATATATATATATATATATATATGTATACAAGGACACGAATAATTGAGAAGCAGATTTGGTCGTCCTTACAGGGTGTAGAATATTGTCATATGTATAAGTTGATGTGTGTATGTGGATATTCCCTTAGTAGCTCTGACACTACTGCCGTTCCTGTTGAGATCTCCTTGTATTCTTCTTGTTTTCTTGGCAAGCATTAGAGCAAGACAGATGAAGAGTACGCACTCATAATAGTTCACGGGGGTTGACGCAATCCATTGTTACCTCTGTCGGATTAACTATACGTGAGCCACGTGATGCGTTTACACATCATGCACGCGGAGCTATGTTGTTCGTCTCCTCCCCCAGTCTTTCTGCCAACATACATTTTACATGTCACGGCTGCCTGTGTAGGCGCGTGTATGTGTGTACGCCTATAGATTTCAATGAACGATTATCTTTAAGCATATTTATAAAGGTACGTAAACATTTTAACGTACTTATGTATATGTAGATGCGGTTTTTCAAAATGTAAATTCAACTAAATTAAATTTAATTATACTTCTTTTTCAAGTTTGTTATATGAGCTAGTGTCTTAATTCATTTAAATATATGGCTAATTCAAACACAATTAAATATTTTTTTGTTAATGAATTTCATAAGCTATTTCTTTTTCTTATATTATAATAACTAGAACCAGCTATTTAATATTTTTACATTATTTATTTAACTGGTATATTTTAGAATGACTCCTAAGAATATTTCAAAATTTTTATTTGTTTTTAATTCACAAAGTATTTTTAAATTGTAAATATTATGTGAAAATATGTAATTTTTTGATAAAATTTATAAAATATCCCTTCAAAAATGTTTACGATGTCATTTTTCTAATAATTTTTTATTATAATATATAGAACATCAATAACAATATTAAGAATTCTTTATATGATTTATAAAACAAGATCGAATATACGTATTAGAGTGATGGGTGATTATATGCTTTTCTGTTCTTTTTTTTGAAATAAATTTTTTCAGTTTTTTTTCCTGATAAATCAGAAGGGAATAAAAAATTAGGCATACCTTTCACACAATTATTTTTATACTTTTACAGAAGTATATATTGCAACATTAATTGCAATCGGACTTTTAATTATAAGTTGATTAAGTTATACATTAAATTTATTATTTTATTTTCAAAATAGAAACAATTCTTATGTAAAAAAACCCTTTCTTACTTTAAAATGTAAAACTAATTTACTTGGAATCTTAGAGCATATATTCATGTTTCAAAGTGTCACAAATACACTCATAATATTAATCGAATGCTGAACATATAATTAATTTATGGTTTTGATCTGTGATGTAAATTATGACAACATAACGATGTTGGTTACTTTTTTCGTACTCATTTTTTATTTTCCAAGTATAAGCACAATTTTGTTGTTTAGAAGTAATTGAAGTTTAAAATATTTAAATAAAATTTAAATGAATGTAAAAAAATAGTAACTTTTATAGTAGAATTTTATTTAAAATTTTATTTTATTTAGAATTCAACATTTATAGTAGAATTTTTTAATATATTTAACACTTTATAAGAATCTATAAAATTTATGAATAAGATAATATAGAATAAAAAATTTTAAAATTCTCATAGGTCCAATTACATTATATATTACTCAGTAATAGTTATATAATTATTTCTACATTTATTATGAAATAATATTTGTTTGTACAAATACTTCGTATCAATTATTAATTGTATAAATAGTATTTATTAAAAATAAGAATTACTATTAAATTAATTTTATTAAATAAATTCAAAGTATAATAGATAAATCACTAAAATAATAAAGTGAAACTAGGAGTAGTAAAAATAAAAAAGAGTTAAAATGGTAAAGAAATATAAAAAGGATAAAAAAATTTTTGAAAGGGTGAAAACAAAAAATGAAACGAAGAAGAAAAATCTGATGCTCTTTCAGACTTTTTCTTGCGACTCCACCTTCTTAATTCAGGCCGAGGCGATAAAAATGACAGAAGCACTACTCGACTCCGCTGACTTATGTCCATTTACTACGACAACGTAGGGTTACTAGTAGAGTTAAGATCCTGCTTTAAAAAAATGAAGTAAATAATAGCACAACATGCTAACTCTTCGAATTCAAAGGATAACAAATGCTTGAGTGGAAAGGTGTTTGCTACCTGACAATAGCCCAAAAACATGGAAAGCATGCTTTACAATGTTCACTATATCGCTCTGGATTTTTCCCTTCATTTCTTTTTCTTCAATAGAAGTTGAGAAAATTTAGAAAGAACGCTACATTTTTTAAACTCGTGTCATCCATTTACACATTTATATTAAAAATTATTTTATTACCATTAAGCGACTATTATTTTTTTTTATACAAAATATACCAAATAGAATGATTGTAAGTTATTTAAGTTAAATAAGATAGATAAATTGTGAAACAATTTTCACAATGAATTTATACTCTCTTAAACATATAGTTATTCAATGTATTTGTACAATTCGTCGTATTTAAACTTTAACGTTCAAAATAATCATTAAATTATGATAAATTAATTCCCAGGAATTTTATTAATTTAATTAAATAAATAAAATTTTTTTACAAAATTTTTGCTTTCACATAATTTTTATGTACTTATTTTACTTATTTTATTAGAAATTTGTAATCTGTTTGATATGTCCAAACAAATTAATATATGTTGTGAATATTATTAAATAATTATCATCGATTGTATTTGATTATCCATTTTACTATAAAACTTTTAATTGGTCTATAAAGTTTTTTCGCGAAATACAATGTTTTGCTACGAACATTTATTATTTTTCTATTTCTTAGTTGACAGATAATTATTCAGTTTAAATTTTACAATATTTTTCAAAAAAAGCGTCTCTTTTTAACGTTTTTCAATTAATATTTTCTTAAATTCTTGTACTTATTCAATATCATGACAATGATATTTTTCGGTTTATTGATATAAACTGAAATGTAACTACGTGTAACTTTAACAGATTATTATACTTCCATTGAGATTCCGAAAGCGATTGTAACCTTACAATAGATTTAATAATAGAATAAGAGGAAGATAAATATAAAAAATAATAGAGAAAGAGAGAGGGGGAGGGGTGCGTGTCGGTGAGCGAAGTGAAAAGGACTGTGGGAGAAGGTGGAATGAGAAACTACTCATGTATTTCGTAAAAGATCTAGGATCACATATTATCAGTAAATACTTTGCAACTAATTTTTAAGACATTAAGATTAAGGTATAATGTTTTTGTATTTTTAAAGTAATTTTTATATTAATTTCTAGTGAGTTTTGTAAATTAACTACTATCTTGACTTTTACTTTATCATAGCTTTAACTTTGAAATAAATATTCATGGATAAAGATAATGATTTAGTAATTAGTAAAAATATGTGTCAATCTCATCTTAAAATTTTTCTCACTCAAAAATTCTTAATCCCTGCACAATGGATGGAAAGTAAGAGAAGATAAGAAGAGTAATATATACGAGCTATTTCTACTTTTCAGAAATATAAGATCGCCAATATCAAAGCATAGCTGTGATAAGATATAACATATTTAAAGGTATAAAGTATGTGAAGGGATAGACGGTCAGCGTGAAATCCGATTGACCAGAAGACATCCATATTGGTCCATACTCTGTCCCTACTCTCCATTCTTCCTGATCTCCTTTCCATATACCATATAGTGTCTAAGGATTACCGGTTTCTGTCAATTGAATGTACTATATCTTTATTATATTTTTTATGTGAGCTTTATTTGTTTACAACCTTTCATTTCTTCTCTCTTTCTCTTTCTCTCTCTCTCCCTCTCTCTCTCTCTCTCTGTCTCTCTTATTCTAAATATTTTTCATAACAAATTAATGCTGTTATTGAATAATAAATAAAGTTACTCAAAGCCTTTATTTATTTATTTTTTAATTATGATCTAGATCTAACTGTTTCCAAAATTTATTCATTCAAAAGATTAATATCTTTATCTACGTCGATTTAAGTGTATTTAGAATTATTTTTAGTACCTTCAATTCCCTATTTAAATTTACAAAAGTGAATACAAAATAATTTGTAATAAAACATATTTACTAATGAATATTGCATAAATTCAGTTAATTAATATTATACAGTTTTCAAAATTCAATTTGTATGTAATTATTATGAAAACAAGCATTTATGAAGCTTTATTTTAATATTAAAATGTTAAGTTGGAATGCAACGTCTTTACAGTCCTATTTTTTCTCTTCATTCTTTTTGTCGTAGATTACAAGTCGATCGTCAGTGGCTTTTCTTTTCGTATAAAAAAAAGAAGAATAAAACAGAAAGAATAAAATAAAAACTTAAAAATTTTCTTAAGAATGTTATCTTCAAGAAAAGAGTATGTTTCTTCTAGGAGCTTCATATTAGTCGAATAGTTAGTTATATCTTTATAGTAATTTCGAGAGTTTCTTGTTCCGAATATCATTGAGTCGAAGATGTCAACCTAAGGTCATTTCTTAAGTAGGGCGCAGAAGAAAGTAAATAGATGGTAGTAATATATTAGCATATAACAAAGAAAAAAGGTAGTTTACCAAATGTAAGTATTAAGGAAAGATATAAGCTAAGCAATAGAAATAAATTTTGGCAAGGAGAAATAATAAAGTAGGCTTATTTAAAAAGAAAGGAAAATGGTAAATACTGTATTTGATATTTAAGATCAATTAATACTTATTCTAAGAGAGGTAACAGTGTTAAATGTTGCTTTTATTATTCATGCGTTCTCGTGAGCTTGTAATAGCTTTTACGTCATGGATTATAAATTATGTTATACTTTCTTCATAATATTTTACATATTTTCATCGTATTATATCCAAACAGCTATTCTTTAAATAAAATCATCATAGAGTACAATTATTTATTGAAGAATAGATTAAAATTTAGACAAATTATTGTAGTACGTATAGTAAGTTAATATTATAATTATTATAAATGTAATTTTGTTAATATTTTCTATCCATATAAATAATATTAATTAATATATTTGGAAATAAAATATTCAATAATGTAATCGTCAATATTTTAAAATAAGATTTAAAGGAAAGGAATGTGATTAAATATTTGAGAATTAAAAAATTTATTTAATTTATAAAAAATTAATTGTTCGTATACAATAAAATATTGCAGGTAATATTGGTTAGAATTAAATTGGTTAGAATAGTTGAAATAGGTAAATTGGTTAGAAAGCTTAAAAAGGCACAATGTAACAATATATTCTTAAAAACTTTTTCCTCAACTTCTTTCATAATTTTCAATTAAATAATTTGTTAATTATTAATTAATGAATAAAAATTTTAATTTAGTTGTCTAGCATTTATAAAATGAAGTATGAAATGTTAAAATATAACTATCATGTGTGTTAATGAATGTATTAATTATTAAAATTTATCGACAAAAAATTCTTTAAAAAATTAAATGACAGCATAATTTATTAATATTAATTAAATAATCACTAGGTTCAAACAATTATTCAATTTATATGTTATTCGTATTAAGTGTTAAAATCACAACCTTTCATAAATGCACTATAACTGACTTTTAATTATGATCTTTTTCATCACTCAAAATAAAGATCTTTGTTCCTGTGCACATAAACTCCGAAAAAATATTTCACTTTCCTCAAGTCCATTTCCAAAACTAAATTAAGTAGCAGTATGAGAACTCAACGACTTTGTGGTAGTGTTCTGGTGAACTCATTTATATGTAATCATGGGCAAAGTTTAAATACGTATACCGCATTTAAAAAGTGAGCTCACGCCTTTCCGCAATCTACAATCTACTTCTCTCTCTCTCTCTCTCTCTCTCTCTCTCTCTCTCTCCCTATTTTGTGCATTGGCTCTATTTTTCTTTTTCCTTCTTTCTCTCGGAAATCGGCTTATTTGAGTTTTATCTTCATTCTACTTATCCCTTTATAACACGATGCTATGCATACTGAAATAAGAATTTTTGTTATGAAATTTCTGCAATTGTACTAAGTTGCATCTTTATTTTTTAATAAATATTATTATTAAATAAATAGTAATTATTTTGACTAGGAATATTAGGAAAAATGAATTCATAACATATTAATATTTCTTGATATTATCTTTAATATTGAAATTTTACAAAAATAATAAAAAGTATAATTAAACAAATTAATTAAAATTAAATAAATGTTGTTTTAGTATAAATACCAGATCTTTTATTGCAAGAAATTAAAAGAAAATCTAAATTATAAAAATTAAAATGATATATTATTTCTATATATTTAAAGATTTCAAGTAATTGTATATTAAAATTTTTCAATATTATTAATTATAGTATGAATAAGCTACATAATTTAAAATGAATATTTTTATACGCGATAGTTTAGTTTTAAATTTAAACAGATTGTAAAATATTAACTTCGTTGTATATTTTGAATAGAATATAATAATGTATCTTTTGTAAAAGAACTTGAGTGAGATATAAGGCAAAAACAATCATAAAAAATGATCTCTGAATCGAGGTATTCTGGAGATTATTTTATCAAATAAAGTAAATGTATATTATCACACTGATAACAAAATATCGCTATTTCTGTCCGTTTTTCTTCCACTCCTTTTTGAGTATACGGACTTTTCTCCGTATCGGATTAGAAATGATTGCACGACAAGTATGTATACGCGTTCCTAAACTGGAACGAGAGAAAAGCATAGTAGAAGTAGGGAGAATAAATTGATTTCGTTGACTCAACCAGTCCTAACGCCCCTTCAGCATGATATCAGCTCTAAGCCTCAGTTATCTTTGTTTAAGCTTTACGAGAGTCTATGCCACCGAGAGAATCAAGGAAAAATTCGGTAGGGAATTATATCTTTCTTGATACTCGCGCGTGGCTTGCTTCCCTCTTCTTTTTTTCGCTATTATTCACTTTTCTTACTGCTTTATTAATTCTTACCTTATTTTTCTCTTTTTTACTTTTCTTTTATTATATATGTAAGTCATCTTTTTCTTATAACTCAGTCCTTTATTGCTTTCAGGCCTTTTCTTTATCTCTAACTACGTTGTATTCTCCGTTATTTGATATGCTGTTTTTGGTTATATAGAAGTTTGTATATACAAAGGAAGGTAACAGAAAACATAATTTATGAGATACTTTCGATAATTAAAATTGTATTGTTCTATTTTATTATCTTTAAGAACGTATTTTATTATCGTTTTTAATTGATATTCTAATGTTAATTAATAATACATATTTATATATATATAAATATATATATATATATGTATATATAATTAAAAAATAATATTGTAGTATTTTAATATTCTTATATGTTCAAATTTTTAAATATTTTTGAATTTTAAAAATCTTACTTTTATGACTTATTCATGTGACAGTAATTAATAATTTATATTTAATAACTCATTTTTGAGCAATTTTTATTCATTAATAATATGAACAGATATATTCGTTATTTGATACTGTTAATTCTTATTTTTAAATCATAATTTATAATTCATTAAATATTATTAAAGCTCATTACCACGTTTGACAAATTCTTAAATTAAGATAAAAGTACTTTTGTTATCTTTTTCTCTTAAAAATGTAAATAATACTTTAAAAAGAAGCCTTTAATACTTCATTTCAAATGACAAAGTAACAGAAAAATAAATATGTATATTGAAAATTGTACTTTATTATTTCATAGAAATTTATTTATGTATCAAAATTTTTATTGTGCTAAAATGACATAATTAATTAAAAATATTTTTCATTATATCTCATTATGGCCGAAATATAGTTTTCTTTTTTATTTGTAGTAGGATTCGACAAATTTGCGTTATTGCGGAAATATTTTGAGAGTGAAGAACCTTGACTTCATGACTCTCAGAAATCTATTAAAGGTATTCGTCTACCTTCGAAAGTTAGATTATTTCTAGGAAATATCCTGTAAATAATCACTAACAACCAAAATATAAGAATGAAAACTATTGTAACCAACCCTTTTACAGTATTTGGTCATTAAAGTTCAAATAAAATTATATGAATAAAAGTTGTTTAGCATTGTTTTATTTATTTACTTATTAATTTATTTACTTTAATTTATTTATTTAATTTCTAAAGGATTAAATGTTAGCGTTGATTTTTTAATTATACAAATAATATTTTTAGCTTTTTTTTTTAAAATAATAATTATTATAACTATTAATAAAATATAAATAATAATTATTATAATTATTATAACTACATTAGTAATTATCACATACGATTGATCATTAATTTTTTAACGTCAAGGATAATTATATTTTTATTTTATTTATATATAAATGAATATATATTTTTGTACTAATATTAATAAACTAACAATATCTAGTAGATAATTCTATTTTTCTAGTAGAGATTAGAATCATTATAAATGACTTTTTAAAATGGGATATTTTCGAAACCGAATAAATTTAGCGATAATTCCTTACAATAAAAATTTTTTATAAACATTTCTCTTTGGAGTGAATTGTTTTTTAAGAAATGTAATAAATTGTATAAATTTATTTTCATTATTATTACAATACAATATTTCAAATCCGTACATATCTGATAATTTGTACAATATATCTACATAACTGATAGATATCAATTTTTTTATAAGAATTGTTTTTGTTTATTTTTACCTTCTTTATAGTTATTGTCATTGTTCCTTCAATTTTACTTATGTACGATCGCTTACTTACCATCCGATATATTTACTTATCTTTTTAAATAGACTTCATCGTGAATTTAAAGCGTTAATAATTAATATTGTATTGAAACTTGATAGAAAAAACATAATTAAGTTATTATTGCTAGGGAATTTAAAAAAATTTATTTAATATATTGAATTAAATGTTCTTTGGTAGCCTTACTAAATACTATATAGTAACAATCTCTATAAAAAGACTTCTAGAAATTTCAAGATAATAATAAGTAATAATCTAGACAAAACTTTTTTATCAGAAATAATATTAGAAACATATTTCACCTTGTTTTATATCGAAGAGATGAAGAATACTGAATAACAATTCGTAAATAAACGTTAATAGCGGATAAATCGAAAAGGTGGGAAAACGCTTTGGTTAAAGAGAATAAAGTTAGCTGCCCCAATAGAGGGATTCATGCAAACAAGCATATTGAGGTATTACATCTAGTAGACAAGGGTGCAGTGGCTTAGTACTATACCTCTTGCTCTCCGGCAATGTCTCGAGGCAAATCCCAGCAATGTCCCGTCGCCTCCACCCAATAGTCCTCTTTGCTCGGATCTCAATGTTTTAGCCATTGACATGAACCAACACGGCCTTAATTAATTACAACCCGGTAATATACCTGCCATATGTGCTTCTGCTAGTATATTCGCTTCACAGCTAAGCGGAATTATAGGATTTCCTGTTCATCTTTCCTGAAGTTATATGATTATAAGTCATAACGAGATGTAGATAATTTTAATTGAATTATTGCTTATAGCAATAATTCTATATTCTATATAAAAAGCCCTTATTCTATGTTGCTATTTATATAATATTAGAATTTTCTAAAAATCACCTATTTATTCATTATATAAAGCTTTTTATAGTAACTTAAATATTTTTAATAATAATTTAAAAGATGAATTCTTCGATAAAAATAATATAAATATGTTTAAAAAAACAAAAGTAGAATAAAAGATTTGAAGAAAAAATTTTATTTGGTATAAATCTTCAAATTCGTTATAAAAAATTTATATTTTGTGTATTCACATATATTTATTATAAAAACAATATTTTTTAGTATAAACAAATTAGATAATATTTTATACAGTTTTATAAGAAAATATAAAGAAAACCGAGAGGCGACAAACCATCAACTTCTGTATCAAAACATATGCACATATTCGTAACTAAATTGTTTCGAAAAAGTGAATAAATATAACAGCACTGGCGAGTTCGTGTATTTAATATGAAAAGACATTGATACTGTTGCCATCTCTACCACTATTAATTCACGTCCCCGTATAACTTATAATCCTGTTTTACCTCGATATATCATCGGTAACGTTTCTCTTGCGCTATAGACGAAGGACATGTACGTACGAATATAATGGAATGAGTTCCCGTATATGAAAAAAATGTAAGCAGTAAAATGAGTCCGCGATACTGTAAAAATGAGTGCATCATTTCTCAGAGTGTCAACTGTATCGGATCAACATGATTGGATTGGATAGTATCTCGACAATAGAAAGACGTGAAAATAGGATGAGCCGAGTGTGAAGAGTCCACGTGACTGTCCCGGGAAACTTGATGCTTTATCAACGCATATTAAAGGATTTGCATGAGGTATTGTCGTCATTACTGTTATCATTCTCCTGTGAATATGTATTCTGATTTTATGTACGGGTTTGAACTCGAATGAAAATATTGTGCTGATTAAACCGCATGTACGCTTGACAGGCAATGACGCTTCTTTACGTTATATTGGATGAATTAATTGTTTATGATGAGGTGAAGGGTTATTTTTGTTTTACTTCCACGGACCTAAGTTTGTCTATATCAACTTTTTTATCTGCGATCAATTTAATCAATTTACTTATTACACAACTTCAATTAATTAATAGATTTGTGGTAATGATAACGTATTATTTTCATATTTTTTACATATGAAGGAAAGTGTGTACAAAGAACATTGTATATTTATATATAATGTATGGGTGAATAAAAATGATAACATCGCATCATATATATCTAGAATTTTCCGTATTTAATAATTAATATAATGAATCGAATAAAGTTTTCAATTGTATTTTACTTTTCAAAGAAAGCGTAAATCATAATATCTTACGGTTATATTATGGTAGAGTTACCAGTAAGTATAATTATATTGTCGTGCATTTTTTAATTAGTTTTATCGAACTTGAATATAGTATATCATTGTCTTAAAAGAGTTGGGGATTATATATTCATTAAGCGTAAATAGTAGAGATTATATAAAAAAATTTCAAATTAACTCCTAATTTAAATAAATAATTATTTTTACTTACTAGTGTGATAAAACTTAAATATTATAATGATTCTGTCTCTAAATATTGTTTTGAAAGAGTTATACAAGTGACTTAGAAGCCATTATTATCTCAGTTCTACAAGGGAAGTTATAGAAGAACGTTAAATTTTGATGGCACATAACGGGAAAAGGTTGTACGAGTATTTGAAGCTGTTCTGCTTCTCACCGACCAAGTATAAAGAAAACTGACGATGATAATAACATATTCCTTACATTGCATATATTCCCCATTCTACGATCTATGCTCTTTCTACTTGTCTGATATCTTCCAACTTTAACATACCTTTCACTTCACAATATTTTTAAGACCAATTTTTTTTTAAATTACTATTCTGCCCATTTTATTCATTTTTGTTTTTAAAATTCTGACAGTTTGGATAATTGTCAAGGTAGATATTTTAAATAAATGGATGAATTTATGATATCAAATGCCATAACATATAAATGAGCAAAAGAATTTCTTGCTTAAAATTATATGTTGCCAAATATTATATACATTATAAAAATTATAAAATTTTATATAATCTGTGAAATATAATTTTTATAAGCATTTAAGAAAACGAACATACTAAGATTAATTACAATCATTCGATTTATAAAATATAGTATTAAATATTTCAACGCAAATTAGATCTATATATTAAGCCTTAAAAATTACATAATGGTTAATTTTAAATAAGTATTATTAGGCAATTTTAATTATAATATTTAATTACCAACACGACTGATGAGTATAAAAAACTGGGAAATAGCAACGCGAAAACTTGTTTACGAGGTTGACAATATGACGCCACGGGGCTGCATTTTTAACATATTTTAATAAGGGTGAATAACTTTGGAACGAGCCAGATGAATGACATTAAATTAAGGTGGGTAGATTTCACGAGCTTCGGTGGGTAGCAGCTTCAAGACCTTGATAAAAACAGTGAAGTTAGTTACAGCTAGTGGGTGTGGAAAGCAGATCTAGCTAGCATAAACGCATGAAAACGATAGCGTTGTGAGCGGGGGGGGGTGAGACGGAAAGAGAATAACATGAATTGCTTGAATATAGTATGAGCCGCATCTGCATCTCTATTTATAAGGAAAGGAAATGAAAGGAAAGGAATGGGTTGGGAAGGGAAGGGAAGGGAAGTGAAGGGAAGTGAAGGGAAGGGAAGGGAAGGGAAGGGAAGGGAAGGGAAGGAAAGGAATTCTTAGGTTCCGTCGTCTGTACTGCGAATTCGCGCGCAACGCTTCGACTTTAAAAACGAGCCTCTCTCCTTTCCTTCGCTCACTCTCTATCTGCGTGTGCGTGTAACTTTATTGCGCGACAATTCGCTTATTAACTCGCAGTTAGTTTCATTCTGCGCGACAATTAATTAATGGGCGTCCGAGGCTCGCCAGATGGAGACACGCCTAGTTGCGACTCTTCGCAACCTTCTCTCTTTCGACACATTTGCACCCTGGATTTAATGTAAATATCAGCCCATTCAATTTTATACTTGTCTTTATTCTACTTCTTTATTAATTCGCATATTTAGATACAACTTTATTGAAAACAAGTTATTATTAGTATTATCAGCATCTTCGATGTAATGTACAGATTTTTTCCTTCGCCAATCGAGTGTTCCACTCCCATCATTAAAATTCTTTCTTTATTAAAGTGTATGTTCTGCATTTTAGTAACATGTAAATGATTTATTAGAATCATTAAATTAATCAAATGTTATCACCAAATCAAAAATTAATTAAATTAGATTAAAAATTTATTAGATAAATCTTAAATTCTATTTACTTTATAGATAATAAAAGAGCAAAACATTTTTAATTTCAATTGAAAAATTAAAAAATAATTGGTCAATGGAGATATTAAAATGTCAATTATAAATAATATTTATAATTCGAATTTATTGAAGTTTAAAAATCCGTATAATCAATAATATCTTTTAACAGAATTTCTGCGGATTCTGTTTTTATACCTGTAAGCGCAGTAGATAATAAGCAGATCTAAGTACTTCAGTAAATTAAATAAATATAGTATTCAACTGGAAAATAATTAAGATATTCATGTAACACATATTTAGAAATATACAGAGAATAATAACTAATAATCTTTAAGAAATCGAAAAAAATATATAAAATCTATAATAAATCGAAAATAAAAAAGTTAAGAACAAAGAAGTGCGGTAAACGAACGGAGTGGAGCTGATGAAAAATTATTTTCTGTTTTATCCAAGAATCTCGCCCGATCATGTCATAGTTTTCATAATAAGATACGAGTACGTAATTTTTATCAGTATTCGTTTGCATTCAAATTATTATTTCGTATAAACTTGTAGTAAGAAAAATCAAGGATGATTGTTTTTAAAATAATTACATACTTTTTTATTTCATTTATGATAAATAATACTCTAATATGCAATATAATTTATATATTTAATGCAATATTAATAGATAATTTATATCAAATATTTACATGTTATGCATGTGTTATGCATACATATATATATATATATATATATATGTATATGTATACATTCATGTTTATTTACTTAATTTTTCTTAAAAGAAATTACAAAAAAGTAACTTACTGTATGAGTTAAGACGAACAATAGTAATAATTACTAAATAACTATATACTTAAACGCAGATATAAATTTTTATAGATTTGTATATGTATATCAAATTTTTATTTTTATATTTATTATTTTCAATTAAAAATAAAATGTATAAATATTTTTCACAAACGTTGGAATTTTCTATTACTATTTTTATATTAAAGCTTATTGATTTTTATTTTATCAAGAAAAAGTTTTTAAGAATTAATTTATGATTAAGCTTTTAAGAATTAATTTATTTTGGAACGTTAATTAAGATATTCAATAAAACTGCATAATTTTTTTCCAAACCAACTGTATACATTTTTTTAAGGGTATGAGCAATGTGATATTGAAAGGCATTGTAAAATGAACTCATACAAAAATTATAAGAGCGAATATGTATGAAAAATAAAAGTTTGGAAACTACGAGTAAAGACACGGGAACTAGACTTTATTGAGTTTTTCATCCTCTGATGTAAAATTGTACACGCAAAATTGTGCGAGATTTCTCAAATATGTTCACTCGCCATTTTAATTTCTCGAAGTATCTATTTTGTAAGAGTTAAAGCGTTGATTGAATTCATAGTATACATATATCAAATATTAGGAGCTTCATTTTCGCTTATATACATTCACTATGTATATATTGAAGAGGCTATCGCTGCACGCCGTGGAGAGCGAATCGTATTGACCCCTTAACGCGTCTCCGCGCACACACGCACACAACATACCTATATATATATATATATATATATATATATATATATATAGTAAATGTACGTATTCGCCTATATGTATATTTACTTGTGCTGAGGTGATATCCCAGAATCAATAAAGTTTTCAATCACGACAGATCAAGATTTTGGTATAAACAGAGGAGAGTAAGGGATATTTCAAACATCCGTTATATTCGTGACTTAGATATACTTTTTTTATACTTTATTGTATATTTTATGGTATTTTGGTATTTTTCTCTCTTAATTGTTTTTTGTTACTGTATACTTTATTCTATGTTAAAGAAATTATGAGATCGAAAAAATATATCTCGGTTTCCAGAATTCAGGTTAGTACAAATGTAATAAATATACTTAAATAAATAAATACAATCACTTCTATTTATTGAATTTTTATTTATAATCGTATTGATTGCATATATTATGCGCACACAAGTATTTATATATAATTCTTTACGGTGAATGCATAATTATAAATTTAATTGAATAAATTTATTATTGAAGACATTCTACAGAAACTCTTAGAAATTTATATTACAAATGTGTAGAAATATATTAATGCTTGGAAATATATTGACTCTACGTAAAAGAATACATATTTCATTTTAAAATAATATTAATGGTATTCTGTAGTTCAATCAAACCTCTCAATACATAGGCATGAGGTTTTCCGTGTAAAACATAAATTGTAGTTTTGCACAAGATTCTTGAATATAGTAGTTGGAAAAAAGCAAGTCTGGTAAGATTCGGTAAGTTTAGAGGGTTGAAAAGAAGTATATTTTTTACAAGAAACTGCATTTTCCTATATAAAGCTGTCATCTTTACCAATAGTTATTTAATATCTTGTCCTTTATCATTCTAAAAAATAAATATAAAGACTAAACTATTCATTAAATGTTTAATCAACGAGATGAATTTATCTTTTCAGATTTCGCTTTGAATAAGCGATATAATTGCATTTGTATTACAAGATAATTATCTGTTAACTATTATATATATATATATATATAAAGTGATGAAATGCTAAAAAAATCTTCGATAATACATAAAAGTTGGTACGTAGACAGAATAAAAGTGAAATAAATGAATAAAGGTTTGTTTATAACGAACAAGAAGGGAAGAATTTCAAATTTACGATTTTTCTAGCCTTCAATCTGGACTGGGATTCATTAAAACCATCTAAAGTTTGTATTAAATTTAGTGGTAAAAGGTCTGAATGGCAACGACATATAGAATATATATCAAGAAGAAAAGTTGTTCGACAAAGATGTGTAAAGTAAACTTTTATTTCCCATTAGGGAAAGTGGGAAGGGGTTTGCAACAAACGATAACGAATCCCGTGAATTCAGCAGGGTATTTTTGGTGGGCGACCCAACCGCGAGCTCTTCGTCTTTCCATCGGGCATACGAAATAGATGCAAACATGGGGTGGAGTTAGAGGAGCTTACGGCAGGGGTGTGCTCGAGACAAGGAACGGGCGGATTGTGCCGCACTGCTGACTCGGCGTCTTCGCTAACATTGTTCGACTCTCTATGCATTGTCTTCTTTTGTTATTTCATTAGATTCTGTTCCCGAATGCAACGCGAACTCGAATTAAATTGTGATCGCTAAACGAAATCCTACTATCAACTCCTTCCAACTTTTCTTTTTAAAGACCTAACTTTTTCGTTCTTATTTTATGTTTCTCTTCCCCAAATAATGCATTTTTTTTGCCTCTTTTTTTCTTCCCTTTCACACTGATTTCTTTTCTGCATCTATAGCTTGCATAAGAATTATTTAATTATTTCATGCGCTGTAAAATGATTTCTACAATTAAACGATAGATTCATTTAATATTACATTATTATATTATCTATGTATGTGTCTTTTTCTTTTTAATGTATCATTTTATTATATCAGTTTAATAAAATATAAATTATTTATTAATTATTATTCTAATACTTTTAAAATTTCACGTATATTTTTCATAGAATTATTTCATCATAATTCTAATATAGTACGAGCTTTATTATACAATTTCATCAGCATATTCCTTATTTTATCAACTATGATATTTACTCTTGCAAAATACTTCTGATTATATAATCTGCATCATCGATTTAGTATTTTGTATAAAACAATATATAATTATAATACATAAGTTCTTATATTAATAAGATAATAAAAACTAATACGATAATTGTTAATGAGTTAATTGATAGTCTTCAACTACTCACTTCATCCTTCCTCTATCGATTCACAATAATTTTACAAATGATAAATAGGATATAAAGTACATTCCTAGACTTCAATATAATGTCATATAATATGAAACTAGTTTTAGTCAATATCTAACTCAAAATTATAACTGTAAGCTTAAAGACATTCACCACCAATATTTATTATAGGTGATAGAAAATGTGTTGTAGCATAAACTTCAATTTTTTGTACTGTATGTGCTTATTGCAAGCAACGAAAAAGGACAATTGCTATATCAGTCCTAAGTTTGTGTAATATATAGAAAACGAATCTGAATTATGAATAAAATTGCTAGTATTAAATCTAAACACACTTAATACAAGTTTAAAGTTTATTATTCTCAAATTATATAATGATAACAAATTAATTTACATTTTCTGGCCATAAAATTCTAATAATAAGTACTTTCTTAGTAAGGGTAGAAGTACTTTCAGTTGTATATATTTTTTCTTTATAGTTTATTATTTTAAAACTTTTATATTATCTTTACTTTTTTAGTTTTGGTTTTTAAAGAAGTTCATTAATCATTAGAGAAGTATAATAACAAAAAATTAATACAAAAATTTATGGTTGTTCGAAAAATATTACTGATAATAAAGAAATTTTAATCCAGCATTTCATAAGTTAAAATATAAATGAACGTTAGAAAAATAAAAGGATAGTTACTTGATCGAATGTTTAAAATAGTTTTTCAACTCATGTATAATATGACTTGTCAGAAGAAATAATTGCAATATCCAACTTTTACTAAGCATTATCTTCATACAGTAAATCATGTGCAACTAGACATATAGCGTGTACACTTCCTACGATATATCGTTTATTTGGTATATAAATGGACTGTGTAATCAAGCCCCAAAGGAACTAGTCTTCTCTTTGTTAATATTTCTCTGTTTTTCTTTCTCTTTCTCTTTCTCTTTCTCTTTCTCTGACTTTGATGGGGTTACAGATGAGGTATTAAGAACCCGTAATGGGCCAACCGTCTCTCCGGAACGTATCAACTCAAATTTGAAATATTTCTACAAATCATTACTTTTAATTTGCGTGCGTTATCCTTATCAAGACAAATCGTATTCATTAAACTTAATGCGGCTACGAATTAATGTCTTATTGCATACGTGCAACGCTTTTTGACGTTTTATTTAATATATAAAAATTACATTATAAGAATATGAAAATAATTAGAGAAAACTAAAAACAAAAACAGTAACAGACTAAATGCATATAACATTTCAATTAACTAAATAATAATAAATAATAATAATTAGCATTAATAATAATATTACTAATAAAAAATTCTAGAATAATTACAGAATTGATACTATTAAATTATTTTGAAAATTATAAAAATTGTTAAAAATTTTATCTATATATATTTATATATTTACTTAATACATTGTTCTAAAATTAATTATAACAAAATGAAATATTTGAAGTTATGTAACTTTTATTTATAACTTTTAATTTATGCACATATAAGTGCACATATATGTATATATTTGTTAGTTTTTTACTAATATATATTGCAATATATATGTATATATAAGGAAAACTAATATATATAAAGAAATTTAATTTAAACAATAAATTTTTTTTTTATTATAAGTCTATGTAAATAATATATTATTTCATTTTCTTTTATAAGATGGTATTAATTTTTTATTAAATTAATCATACAGAAATTATTAATTGTATTATAATTAGTATACATACATTTTTAATATATAAAACAATTATTATGTTTCTTATCTATTTATTAATTATAATTTTTTCTGTATAATCTAAAAAAATTAACCGATTATTACTATTTTGAACATTGAAATATAAATTTGATTGTTTGCAGAATAAACTTGAATATATAATAATGACAGCATTATAAGTATCAAAGTATAATATCATATCATTATGGTTTTGCATTGTACATAAACTTTTATTGCAGCATTTCGGTCATCATATATTATTGATTATAAATGCATACTTAAAACATTTACTTTTGTTCTAATTTAAGAATAAAGTGTTAGTTGAAAATATATTGATTTATTGCTTAAGGTTTGTAACGATTTTTATATTTTTTTAAATAAATATATTTTTGTAAAACTGCATTATAATAAGATGCTTTTTCGTATAATAAAAATATTATTTTATTTTAAACTGCTATTTAGATTAAAAATGTTTAATTTATTTTAATTTTGTCAAATATTTTGAAATTTACTGCAGTTTTATTATATTATTACGAAAAAATTCAGCCTCTTAATTATCATATTAACTACAAATTTTAAAATAAATGTTTCTTGAGAAAAAATATTTATATAATTTTAATTAAATGTGTACATTTAAAATATATTTATTTATTAAATATTTGAAGAAAATTACATTTCTTATTTGAATGTCTTTATAATAGGTAATAGAAATCTTAAATTATGAAAGTGAAATTTCTTTCTTCTGTATGAAGTACTCAATACTAATTAAATGAATTTCTATATTATAAAAAAATAAATATATATTAGATATAATGAAAATTTATTCAAATTTTGTAATATATAGATTTCATTAACTTAACAAACATCAATAACTTTTAATATATCAATATAAATATTTTTTAATTTATATCTCATGAATGAGTGCGAAGATAGTACAGTTGTATGTAGTATGTGTTCAGAAATAAGATAAACACACACTTTCTTAAATATCTCTTTCTTTATGTTTCTTTATCTCACGCGTCTACATTATCTTTATTTTGTATATGTGTGGTTTCCATCGCTCTTTGGTATCGCAGCTGCGAATGATTTGTCTCTATGCACCACGGGACGTCGTGTCGTTACACGGCGGTTGGTCACGCGATATATGCTAGAGTTATATTTTGCGGCCCTTTTCAAAAATGGATGACAGAATAAAATGAAAAAGAAAGTCTAGGCGTTAATTATTTCAATAATTCTCCATACCAGGCTGTATGTATCTCTATGTTATTGCGCACCTTGTCTTCTTTACTGTGCCTCTAAGTTTCTCTCTCTCTCTCTCTCTCTCTCTCTGTTCAAACGCACACGTGTGTACTTATGCAACTGAAGTGAAAAGATGCATAAAAAAGGATGCGTTATTCATTAATCGAGACTTGGTTGATATACACCTTATTCTTGCCGAGAGAAAATCTGATGAAAAAACAAACTTATCTTCATAAGTTGTACAATAGTTGTTAAGTAGATAGAAGCATAAGAGAAGAGCGGATAAATAGTGATTTGTAACTCAGTTTAAAGAATATTTTCTGCAAAAAAATTTTTATAGTATCTTATAAATAATTTGCTTAGATTTAATTACTTATAGTAATAACTACCTTGTATTCATAATTATGTAATAAAATAATTTTCATTCATAAATTATTCAAAATGATTACTAAATATTAGTTAATTATTAAATAATTAATTATTACTAATAGAATAGTAATATTGTTTTGATATTTAAACAGCTTTATACTATATTATATAAAATTGACATTGTATTTGGAGTTTATCTCGTACTCAATGTACAATCAACTATATGTTGATAATAATACAATCAACTCATCAACTATAAGTTCCCTGATAATTCAATTAAAAGTATAAATAGAAATATAATTTAAACAAATTTCTTTAATTTCAAAAAATTGGAGAGTAAGCATGTATGAAGGAATTGGAAAAGTAAGTATTATATTATATTAATGTAGAATTTTGATTTTAATATACAATTATATTCTTTATTATCAATTATTTTTAATCGATTAATAAATTTATTATTAATATTTTATTTTTATAAGATCTGTAAAAGTTTTAGAATTTAATTTAATTACGAAAATTTAAAAAGCCATAGTGTAGTAGAACTTTTAATTATATTATCTATTCTATTATATTTTTTATGTATAATATTTATTATATTATATTATATTATAAATCTGAACTACTTAAAATAATAATATATGAAAAATGTTTTATCTTAGTTTAGATGAAAATTTGTTAAAAGATTTTTTTAGTATCATAATAATAAGTTTAGCTATCATATTTAAGTATAAAGATAGTAAATAAAAAGCATTATTTAGTAAATATAATTATTTAGTTCCATTTACTATTACTTTTGTAAAAAAGATTAATTTATAGAAATATATCTGAGCTCGATGGTACCGCTATAATTAATATTTCAATTCTGTACTATAATAAACAAATTTAAATCCTTTTAATATGATTACTTTTAATATAAAATAGAAAATTATATAGCAAATAATTTTTATCGCCAAATGAATATTAACGAGTTATAAATAGATTAAATTGAATAAATTTGTTGGTGTGAAGGTTTCACATATCAATGTAGAAATAATAATATTTAAAACGTTTGTTAAACAAGAAAAATGTATTGTAATAAAATAAATTTTTCTTGATTTAATTGAAATATATTAACAATATATAATTCTTTCAATGTCATACTTAATCAAGTGATAAGTGAAAAATTAAAGCGTGCAGAACCCTTATTAATTCTTGTAACGGATGATTAAACGAGTATGGTAAAGTTATTATAGGAACAGAGGCTGGTGCCTAGAAATAAAGGAGCGAATTTTTCCCTTAAAATCGAAATAAAGTAGTTACAATAAAATAAGATAAATAGCCAACAAAGTAAAAAGGAAAGAATGAAGAGCGCAATAATGCCACAAGCAAAAAATGCTATTACCTTTACTAGCCTTTAGTGTTGGAAGAAAGCTCACTACCAGTTTACAATGGTACTCATCACAACACGCTCTATTAATATACCGGAAGGAAAATATAGAGAACGGACACATTCGAGGACTTAGTACGATATCATTAATGCTATATTAAAAATAAACCCGGACTAAATCAGCAAAGATATTTGTCAAACGTATCCTTACTAAATTTTAATATATTTAGATTTGTTTGAGTATTTGTATTAAAATATGAATATTTACGTACATTAAGAAAATATTTTATAATGTTCAATATAATTTTGAAGTTAAGAATATATAAACTGCTATGTATAAAAAATTGACTAAATTAAAACAAATTTTATAATATATAAATTACGAATTTTTAATCAATAAGAGATTAATTTTTGATTTTATTATTACAAAAAATCATCCTCTATTATAGTCCAAATATTTTCTTGCAGGAAAAGATAAGAATTCTTAAGGATAGTATTCGTATGTATATGTATACATAATAAGATTCAAGAAGCGGATTAAATATCTAAGTAGCTATCTTGATTTGCCAATTATTCATTTTTGAATGTGTAAGTACGTGTACACTTAAATGGCCAAGGTGAAGGGAAGAAGGAATAAGGTATATAAGGAGGGTAAGGAAAAAAAGAATAAGCAAAATAAAAGGACGGACACAAAATTGGGAATTGGGAAGGGAAGGGCGGATATACAAATGTTGGGTAAAATGCCTTGGTCGCGCAGTCGCGTCAACACAGCACCGGGGTGTGCATTTTTCGGGATGCACGATTCTCCAGACATATATCCCAGGAGTGAAGGAGAAAGAAATAAAAAAGAGGGTGAGAGAGATATAAGTTAGGGCACCCCGCGGTGTACCATCCGGTAACTCGACACCGTCGTATATGAGCGCGCCGCGGCTCGGCTTCATTGCCAGGCCTCTATCAGACGCGCGAGCTTCACAATGCTCACGAATAAAGAGCGAGACACAGATAGAGGCTACGTTAGATACATTAGCCCTCGTGTGCAACTGTGACATTAGATACCATTTAAGGATTAATATAGTTATAAATAAGGAGTGATTTCTGAGGATGAGGCTCCGAGATACATTTCGTTTCCTACTATTCATACCACTTCACTACGTATTGGAATTTATTCTTTTTCCTTGCGCATAATTCTCTCTTTCTCTCTCTGCCTCTCTCTGCATCTATCTATCTATCTATCTATCTATTTATCTATATATCTATCTATCTATCTATCTATCTATCTATTTATCTATCTATCCATCTATTTATCTATCTATTTATCTATCTATCTATCTATCTATCTATCTATATATCTATCTATCTATTTATTTATTTCTTTATTTATTTATTTATTTAAGAATCTAAGATCTTTATAAAGTAGACATAAGAGAGTGAGTTAAGAAAGTCGAAGGGATAAAAAGGTATGGGACAAGCTCTACTTTTCTATATAAGGTACAATAAAACACAGGCGGCGCGTGCAATCAACACCTCTCGTACTCACAATTCTCCCTTGAAAACAGAAGCCAAAGTCTGCGTGCTTATGGCATACACGCATATATATGTATACAGATTTGTAGAAAGCAGGTAATTTTCATTCATACGCTAGAAATTGGTACTCACAACAGCTTGTGTAGTGTCTGTTGTTATAATACCGAATGACGGACTGGCGCCTGTGAATTGTATTTGCCACTCGGCACGTTCCGCGGTCAACTGGAATTGTACACGGAATTTGATTCCTAGACTTTGAATAACTCCATGATTATATTTAAATATCTTTAAACAGACTCTTTAATCTTTTCAACGATCGAATAAAAATATTTACCAAACATGAGTAATTTCAAATTCAGTAATGTAATTCTTAAAATTTCATTTAAAATTCGGAGTTTTAACCAATTCAATTCATACAATGAATTATATCTCAATACAAATTACAACAATAATAAAAATAACAATAAAAATTTAATTAATTTTAATGATTATTATTTTAATATTTTTATAAATATTTTTATAAAAATATATGTTAAATAATATATTATTATTTATACATATTTTTATGTATAAATAAATTTTAAATAATTATTTTAAAGAAGAATATATTTATACTAAACATTAAAATCGAAGTAAATTCGTATCGTTAAACTAAAATTTTAATTTAACTTTTATTCAATAACTTTTTTTGTACGCAGGGTATCATGTTTCCATTAATTATTGATAGCTTCAAGATGAATTTACAATTTACTAAACGTTCTTATACTAAATCACTGTCGAAACTTTGCGCACTTCTAATTTCATTATAAGAAATTGTCGCTTGAATAATTAAGAACACATCTTACAAAAAATAAGCATGCAATTCCTATTCCACTCTTGATTTGCATAAATAGCTGTAAAAGACTCTTCTTGTACCACTCATATGAATTGTTATGCATTTATATTTCTAATTCAGATTAACATCAGTTATATTTAATATGAAGCATTTAATGAATATGTTTATTAATAAATGTCACATGTTATAAGTTTTATATTTTAATATTTGTCAAAGCTTATTCATTTATTTGAAAATGAAAAAAATATCTATGCTTATAATTTTTAAATTTTTAAAATAGCTTGTAATAATGGTATCGAAAGATATAATTTATTATTAATTTCATGATAATTCATAATATTTCTAAAAAATGAATAATAGAATGTAATTATAATAGAGCTTAATACGTTAAAGAGATATATTTTCTTGAATTTAATTACAAATAGAGATTAAATTATCTCTGCAAACATGATACATATTAAGTAAAAAAATAAAAGTTTGTGTGAATATAAACATAAAAGATGCAATATTCTATTGACGTAAAACTGTACAAAGATTACTTTGTGTATCTAAAATTAGCGACTCACATACACAGCTCCTGAACTGTTGAGAAAATACAAAATCGACCGTACTCATCGACTTATTTTAAACTTGGATTAAAGCTTGTTCGATAGTTAGAATTCCATTTGTTTAGTAACTATGGAACCCCCCGTGAAAAACTCGGGTGATTAATTTCTATGACCGCCATTTAGTTTCGAGAAAATAATATAATTTATTATAAGGTATATGAGTAGGTTACCGGGAAAATGTTAAAAATTCAAAAGAAAGGAATATTTGAAAATGAAAAAAGGAAATATAAATAAGGCAAGAAGAATAGAAGGAATTCATAAAATAAATTTAAAGGAAATAGTTGATAAATCCATCAAGTTAATTAATTTTTTACTTCATTCAAGTAAAAAAAAGTTTAAGCGTTCATTTTTAAGCTTCGCAATTTTATAAATAATATACGTTTTATATATTTTTTAAATAACTATTATTGGTCATATTAATAATATATAGGTGCAAAGAATTTCATGTATTTAAATTGAAGTAATTCTTGAATTATTTTCCGTAAAATTTATTTCATAAATATATTTATTTACTCATAATATGATTTTAATTTATTATGGAGGTTTCGTACAGATTCACAAATACAATATTTATTATCAACTTATTATTAACATCATAATATTTTACATCGGTTGAATTACATAGTGACAATGGATTAATATTTATATAGAAAACTTGGATAAAAATGAATTTGCTTATTTTGTAAGGGAGCTCAACTATTTAAAGTGAAGAAATACAACGTAAAAGTTTAAGAAAGAGGTCTGGCATGTGGCCAAATATATATTCGTAAAAGATGGATCGTGGTAGCAATCACTTACTTGGGCCAATGCGCTTATAAATATGTACTGATCTGCCACATTAAATTCACGACATCCACATGCCATTGTCAAGGTAGCGATGACACTAAAACTTGAGTAAGTCAAGCCTGAGTAAGCCTGCCGTTGATAGATGAATAGACCTTCACTCAAATGAATGTATAAAATTGAATCGTGTTTATTGTCAGGAGTAATTGACCATCTGTGATGACTTTAGTTAGCTATCTAATATATAATGTGTACACGCGTGTGTGCATTATCCATGACTTCTGCATGCATCAACTATACATTCATTTTATACTTAGAACGAATTAAAAGGCTGAATAAGCATTTCTATTGATATTCGACGATTTCGATTGACAATTTTACCGAAATAACAATTACAAAAGTATTTTTCATAGAATAAATTTTCATTGAATTACATAGAATAAAATTAAGTTGACTAGATCTTTTCCTTATAAGCACTATAGTTTTGTTTAAATTATTTTTCATTGAAATTAACAATTGGACACAACAATAGTAAATAACAATTGGAATTTTTCATTACCAATTGTTATTTACTTAATTTTTAAAAAATAAACATAAACATAAAATAAAATAAAAATAAACAATATGTAGTCAACTATACATTTTAATAAATTCTTAAGAATTATTAATTCGAACTATTCTCGAATGCAAAGCTTTTTATATTCACCGCAATTATACTTTTTTTTTAAACGTCATAAAAATCATTAAATGTTTCATAAAATGTAACCCTCAAAAATAAAAAGATTTTTATTTTATGAAAACATCAATGTTATTATTCTATTATATAAATACATTTGCTAATATAGTTATGTGAGTAATATAAGCATTTCGTAATTCCTTGCCTGAAATCAACCATTTAACGAGCCTTTATCATTGGTAACTAATTTAATTCCAATTCCCTTCAATTTAGTATATACGTTTCGTTCGGTGGAAGAGCGATTTTTTTCGTATGTACCCCTTAGTTGATCGACCCTCTGCAAAACATTTTCTATAAACCTACCTCTCGAGGCTTATGGAAAAGTGAAACACATCTGCGGCTACATTAATATAGCACAGAAATCGGGAATCAATTTTAGTGCATTTGGACAAAGCGCACGCTTACGTCAAAAGTGCTGTTTTAATATTCTACTTGTGGTTCTGAAACCAAAAGAGGTCATTACTAACAGATAATCAATACTCTATCGAAAATATAACTGTTATATTTTATCAATTTTTTTAATTTAATTCTGTTTTTATTTATAGCATTATATATAGCATTTAAGAATATTTAAAAAGACAAGTTATTTATATTCAACTTAATCATTATGAAATTTGATAATACCTGATAAATCATAAAATGACACTTATGTAAATGTAATTAAATATAATAAATATAATAGAAGAAATTATTTGAAGATCGTGAACCATAAATAGTTTTTTCTACAGAAATATATATATATTAAAAATTAGTTATATTTTATATTAGGAATTTTGAATATATATTAAATAATTATTTATGTTCAGAAATAATGAATGTGTATAAAATTCTTTTTTAGAACATTTTTATAAATTAGAAAATAAATATTATTTCCGATAACATGATCCGACAATTAAAAAGTTATATTAATTTCTCATTAGTAAAATTGAATAAATTAAAGTGGCGTTTTATAGCCAAAATCAAAGAACATAGAGTAATGTATTTAGAATAATGCTTATTAAAATGTTCTAGACTAAGAGTACAGATTAAATAAACATATAGAAAATAAGCCTTTAAACAATGTTAGGAGTAATAATTACGTAATGGAAGTAGTATAACATGAATTTGTGGCCGAAACAGATGAGAAACATAAAAAAAAAAATTAAAAATCAAGCACGTAGTCTATAGCTTAATGATAATCACCCATTAAAACCAATATAAATACGGACGATGCACCGAAATGCTGGATGTCCTTGTCACTGTTACAAAATGTTACCGATAACAATCGGACGAACTCTTATTTTTTCGCTTCAATACCCAATTAGAATTCAAATAATCAGATATCTTAAATTCCCGACAATTTAGATAACTAGAACTATATAGAACTTTGCATAATCGAAAAATTAAATAGATTAATAAATAAATTAACTTCTACATATATAACTCTAGAAGCTTTATTGCATCTCACAACTTTTTAAACTGTTTACTAGTTATTAATTATTTCGATTATTCGAATTAAAATCGTTTTTTATTTTTATTTTTATCGGTCCTGAGTTTTTATAAATGCCAATATTACGCTATGCAATTATAATAGATACATTTTATTTTAATAGTTTGCCAATAGTTAATTTTCAAATTTATAAATTTTTAATATAAAATTTTTTTTTTGAATAAAAAGTATCTTTTTAATATGTAGTTTATTCGAGTTACTTAATTTAATATTCATTTAAAGATGCATAATCATTCTCTATAACAATGTTCCTATATTAGACATTAAATACAAAATTATGAAAATTTTGATACAAGACATTTTGAATATTATTGACATAACAAAATTGAAGTAAGTAATCCGTTTAACAATCACAATCATTTTTCTCTAATTTCATATAAAACTTTAACTGACCCTTGGATATACAAATTTGATCGTTCCAAAGTATATGGGTTGTATATATATACATATTGGAACCCTCATAAAACATTCTACGTAATCAATAAGCAATAACAAATAAATTAATGACTATCACTCTTGTGGAAGTGTGCTGAACCATTAGATAATGAATTAGAAGAAACTATAATTATTCTTAGACTATAATATAATATACTTAATCAGTGACGATAAATGGAACTCCCATTAAAACTTTATGTCTTTCTGCGTTTGGTGGGTGAGAAGTCTTAGACCCTATTACACGTTTGTTTATACATTAAGATGGCTTCTCAATAATTCCTTTTATTTTAATCAGATTGTAGATACAAAAAAAGTAATTACGCTAAAATGGTATATAATTTACGATCTTATAGCATTATAATTATTTTAAATATGTTAAACATCGCATTTATTTATTTATTTATTACAAGTTGATATAAATTTTTTACAATCATATTAGTAAGTTTTTATAATAAAATAGGTGTAGGAATGAATAATTATAATAATAAATGTAAGACTAATTTATAACTAATGCATCCTATTTCTGTATTATTCTTTTTCTCAATAAATATATACATTTAATGATATTTTAAATAATATGTATAAAATAATTTGTAGAAATTTTTATAATATTGTTCTCTAAAATAAATTATTTCATTTCGATAAAATGACACGTTATAAGCTTCAATTTTAAAATAAGAGATGGAGTTAACGTTACCAGCTTACATCCACGTATTTGATAATACGTGCTGTAAAAGTATTTGGTAAAAGTAAATTTGATCAGTTTCAGTGAGTTTTTGAATTCGCTAACAGAAAAAAAAATTAATCTTATATTATCTATTTCTTTCACCACTCATTACCCATCTAAATATATTTTCGAATTATATCTTATTTTTAGTTGTAAACCTTGTTTTTATTCGTTATTATTTAATTACCATTTTAATAAATTTTCTTTAAATACGATATCCATAATTTAACTTTTAATTAAAAATATTTTATAAGCATAATAATATGTATTTCTAGGAATAAAAAAACAGTATTCTTCTACGACTATAAGTTGTGCAATATTGTATTTTATTTGTTTTGATATGGCAATATATTTTATTTTATATTATTTTATTTTGTTATTTTTGTAAATAAAATTCTATTGAAAAACAATTTTGTAAATTAGTGATTATTTGAAGAATATACTATTATACTTCATATCTTTAAAAACTTTGAAATCTTATTGTGAAGTATTATGTATTATATGTAAGAGATGAAAATAAGAGACAGTGGATATGCGACATTTGCACGCACTTAAGGTTTTCCCATTAGTACAAGTTCACAATAATAGTATTAGTTTTAGAAATATGGATCATTTATCTAGTATCATGAAGTCAGGGAATATTTAAAAATTTTTAAATTATTTACTGATTTAAAAAAACTGTAAACAATGATAATAAGTTCAATTTTCATTCGAACTAAACTATAAATTAACAAGTAATTTAAAAATTATCTTTAATCAAATTGTAAACTTCCTATAGATTAATTATTAAATAAATAAATTCATAGAAGTAAATTATGGTTACATAATTCTGGTATGGATATCTAACTTGTATCAATTCATTAAACATTTCTATATTTTTTATTTGAAATAATTATTTAATTTTTTTTTATTCTATTAATAATGACTAATAAAGTATAATGAATATCAGTCATACTTACTACATACTCAATGCAATACGCTTTTATGCAATTCTAAGTGTTACTAGTTATAATGCGTTTAAATGTGTAAGTGTAATGAACTTAATACAAGTTTTGACATAATTGTACACATTACTTATTAAAATAAATGGATAATGTACTTACATCAATGTAAATACAATTAAAAGTGCAATTTAGATAATTAAATGATGTAACTTAATGTAATTGCTTACAAAAGAAAAAAATTATTTAAATTTTTATTTATTATTAAATTTATCAATTTAAATTTATTATTTCAATAAAATTTTTATATTATTAGTGTAGTGAAAAACAATTCACGAATTAATTAAAATAAAGTAGATTATTAATTTAAGTCAATAATATTTCTAATACAAGAGTTTTAAAATAATTGTTAAAATAATATGTATATATATATTTTCCCTCGAGGGATCGAAACAATTTCAAACTTGATTGTCGGGAACAGCTGCCTGCACTTTTTTTCAATTCCGGCTCTACTGATATGGCAGCTTGCACGTCAGATACTTTGGTCAAAATCCATTAATATCCATTTGCTGTATCTATTTCAACGGAATAGCAAGAATGAAATAGAATGTGTATACGAATCGAAAGAGAAAAAAGAGAGCTCGAGAAAAAGATGACAAAGGGAAAATAAAAAGTTTGTGTGTGGAAAACTTTAACGTAAGACAGATAATAAAAACTAATATGAAAGATTTTTTTTATACTGTTATTTGTTCCGGATTCAAGTTATTATCGGAACGACAATACTTATATAAAAGATACTACCAATTTTAAATTTTTATTACTCTTTAAAATATTTATATTTGATTCGTTATAAATAAATTAATGATTATTTGTAAATTGAATTATATTTGTAAATAATGCTCAAATTAGTTATACGTAGAATCTAACAGATGCAGTTTAAAATTATCTTTTCTATATTATTCTAATAATTTAAAAATAAATTTTTTAAAACGCAAGAATATAATTAATTTGGAATGAAAAGTTATTTTCATTAACATTAGATATAATTGTTAGAACTAATTTTTTTATAGTCAATACGTATTTATTAAGGTCAAATTAATAGAATAAATTTAGTATGGTTCAATGGATTTGTCTTGATTGAAGATAAAAATAAAAATTTATACGATTGAGCAACTTCTGTTGAGTAATAATCATGTATGGGCTCAACATAACTTTTGAATACTAAAACATGAATGCCGATGATTTCATAAGAGTGCACATTTCAAATATCCAAAAGGTAATTTTTTCTAGCAAATGAAATCATCATATGCACTGTTTTCATTTTCATCGTGGATTGGCTAATGTATTATAAGATTTAATTTATTGAATTATCTAAATTTTATTTCTAGCCCGAGCTCGAACCTTTTCATTATAAATAGTAAATACTATGTCAATTTTGGAACCGATTATTTATTATGCTTCTTTCTCTTCTTTCTATATCAATCTGGGATTCTTATTAAATACTGATATCATGAATAGTAAAACGGACAACAGAGGATCCTGGAGAACTTGATTATTATCATCATAATAAATTTAGATATTGAAAAATATATAATTATACTTTGAATATTATATTAAATTATAAAAAATATATATTTAATGATTGTTATATACTTTATAATATATAATTAATTAGCTGTATAATTTTCACATAGTTGATACTGAAAAAATAGTTTTTGCATATCCATCACATAAATAATTCATATAATTAACTGCATACACAATTTTCATTTTACCTTTAAATACAATGAATTAAAACTATAATTTTATCTTGTTTATAAATTATGAAAAAGAAATAAAAACGAAAAAAGACAAATATAGATAGGTAATAATGCAATATGCAAATATAAACACACGCATCGTTGCCAATAGCGTTACGAAAGAGTGCAAAATTAAATATCACAGGTTGACAAATTGCAGGGTAGCGCCTTGCCAACGAATATTAATGATGTGCAAGCCCAGTGTAAGAAATCGAAATAAAAAAGATAGTAACTTTCGAGCTTCTCTCTACTTTTTTATTCAGTTGTCGGTTCAATCATGCTAATCGAATAAATGAAAAAAAAAACGGTTATCACTACATATACTAGACGAATAAACTATTTTTTAATTTTTCGAACTTTCAATAATAAATAATTTTACTAATCAAGAATTATTAAACGTACTTACAAAAACATGTATAATTATGCTTGAAAAATAATTTTTAGGCGTTTTAAAATAAATATTTATCTTATATTATATATAAATAATTATGACATTTAAAAAAAATTTATATACAATAATATTATTTTGATAAACTCAATTCGGCGAAAATGTAGTAAATTCACTAATAAAACAATCCCTAAGCATAATTATAATAGGATCATTTTTATTTATAAGATTAATCTACTAAATTAATGTTTATAAATATTATAAATTATTTATAATACTTATAAACCTATAATCATCCGAAAAAAGTTTCTAAATTTTATTTATTTTTTAAATAAAAAAAACTGAAAAATGTCTTATAATATAAGATCTATAAAAATTCATCATATCTATAAATACTCTGACATACTTATTATCTTCTTTATTTCATAAGAACAATTTTGTAAGAGTGATAAAATAAACTGTCAATGTACAATAAACTGTCTCACTGTTCAATAAACCGTTTATCTAAATTATGGAATTTAAATGTAAATAATATATATATATAATTTCATTTGTTAGAATTTTTGAAATAGTATGAGTGTACTGAGGCCTGTACTTGAAATATTTAGTATCTAAGAAAAAGTGCTTACCGTTGTGAAGAGGCTTGTAGTCCCCATGCGATAACAAACGATTGGGGACCAGCTGAAGAAACAGGTCGACTCGCGGGTAAGAATAATCCTTTGCAAGCTCTCGGGGACAAAATGACGCGTTAGCGGTCGATGAAAGGCTCGTCCATCGACCATGAAAGACTTAAGCAGGACGATGGAACTGCGACAACGAGGATATTCCCGGAGGTGGAGCAAAAGGAAGGCGCGGCATTGTCGCGGAGGGGAGGGGTGATCAAACTGCCGAAAGAAGTCTCCATCAATAACGCGAAGTCCGCGTACTCGACGACGTGGAAGACTGCAAGATTAATCACTCGTCTACTTCTTCTCCTTTCTCTACTTATACTCCTTTAGCTTTTTATATCTTTTTCTTATTTTTCGCGATCCTGAATTTGTTAGTGTAACGCACATTTAGGGAGCTCACGCATCAAAACTTCCACCATTTTGTCTTTCCGTATTTATTAGCGCTTCTGATTACCGACGTTCTTCCAATGTTTTCAATTCATTATCGTTATAATTATAATATATTATACAGCAACCACAGCATCGTATGATATTAATAATTGAATTGGATTTTTCAAGATTTCTTGAAAAATAAATTTTCATTTTGGAAACCTATCCGATTTATATTAATATAAAAACATAATATCTCTATTTCTTCTTTATTTGTAAAATGTAAAACATAATTCATATTTTATGTAAATATGCAAATAAGAATAAGTTATTAGGAACTAAATTATATATTAAAGACTACGAACATAATCTTGTTTAAGCATCTTCATTTTGTATTCTTTATTGAAAAAACTATTTCATTTATCATTTTTATTGTTCGATTACTCCTTAAATTATAGTTACAAATAAAAAAATATTTAATTATTTTTAGTGTTTCGCTAAAATTAATTTCTATTCTTATTGATATTTTAAACAAAAGTACAACTAATACGTAATTTAAAAATTTATTTATTATTGACTTTCTAACGTGTTTTAATAAAATCATAAAAATGTTTTAAATATTATAAAAGTTTTATAAGCATCTTTAATGTTCATAAAAACGTTAAAACATAATATTAGACTATATTAATTTTGTTATCTTTTTTATAAGAATATAATTAAAGTTTACATTAAGTAAATATTTATATAAAATAAATATTTATATAAATATAGTTGATAATTATTAGAAATTAATTTAAACAAACACAATATTTATACTTCGCTTAAATGATATCTTTTTTCCAAAATAAACTTTTCATAAGTGATATTAGTGGAAATACTGGCATTGACAATCAATAGTAAGATAATAACAAACTTTTTCTTGAACACGAGGTTATATACATTCCATTTTACATTGAATTATTGAGGCTACAATTAATCAAATTAATGATGTTGGAAGAATTCTAAATAAGATAATTACAAATAAATATGTTAAAATTTCGGTTGGATTATTCAGAATGTTTTAGATTCTAGGCTTCAATTACCTATATCCACTAATTTTTATAATTATTTCAGAATTTTTCTTCATATTTAAATTAATATTAAAGCTAGTATAATTTATATCATTAGATAAGTATTATTGAATAAAAGCTACTACATTTCTGAATTAAATTTATTAATATTCTTATTATTACTTAGTGCTATAAATTAATAGTAAATTAAATTAGACACTGATTATAAATCTAACTTTCCGTAAAGTTATTAAAAATATACTTGCAACTGAAATAATTATAAAGTGAGATTAAAAATTATTTTTGTTCTTGTAAAAAATTTATTTTATTTTAATTTTATAATACTCTATAAGCTACTAATATAAATATTAATAATAAACTAATTAAATAATATAAAATGGTACAGATATTAAATTACATATATATATATATTATCGTTTAATATGCGGAAGGATTTATATTAACTCGCTGATACATTTTACGCCCGACGAAAATTATTTACAATATATTTATTTCTTATATTACATTACAAGTATTAGCTGGTAAATATAGCGCTTTTTAAAATAAATGTTTTTACAGATATACTCTATTTACGCCTACTATTTTACACATTCTCATACCCTCTATTTAATTACCATAATAAACACTGATTTTATTTTTATACTTATTAATTTTTATTATATTTATCGGTAAGTTATATAATATATAGGTAAGTATCGGAAAGAGGCAGAACTCAGCCGTCATTAAGCTGACGCTCTGTCCTAATTTTTTCCACCATATTATTATTATTATATAATATTACTTTATATGTTATATATAAATTTATATTTTATATGTAAAGTATATAACTTTATATGTTATATATACTTTATATCTTTATACAACATATAATATTAATCTTCACAATATATATTGTTATATATGGTATACCATTATATATGGTATAAAAATTCATATATACGAATTTATAGATTGTTTAACTAAATTTAAAATAATTATATTATTTTTTCCTTTGTGTCGGGGATCTCAAAAACTTAATTAATGTTAAATTTAATTAAATAATATAATTTTACACATTTAATATTAAACAAATGCTCTGTACTTAAAAAATTGGCAAGTAATTATAGGAGTACATTAATACGAGTCTATCTTAGTATATATATTCATTTAAACTTAATTGAGCTTAAGTTTGTTGAATCGTTAGTAACTTCTACCATAAACGGATACTCAAGTACTAATTTCATAAATTGCTTACCTTCTTTCGATTCTCTACATATACCGAGAGATAGAGAGAGATACAGAGAGATAGAGAGAGAGAGAGAGAAAGAGAGAGAGAGAGAGAAAGAGAGAGAGAGAGAGAGAGAGAGAGAAAGAGAGAGAGAGAGAGAAGTAGTGAGAGAGAAGGAAGTAAACGGTACCACCGATATTGTTGACAGGCAATAATATGTCAGTATAGGCCGTCGATGTTTCTTATTTTACTCCCCTCTTTTTTATATCTTTTAGATAATTATAGACTCATCAATGTTATCTTATCTACTGTATATCATTACTTATATAATTTTAAGATTCATCTTTCACTTAACATAATTATTTAAAGTCTTAACATTAGTATCTTAGTATAAAAAATCAAATTTATTATGCAAATTCTAGATTTTCTGAAAATTTGCGTACTAAATAAAAAATTTATTATTTTAGCTACTTTTTAATGTTTTTGAAATTTAATACGTACGTAAATATAAGAATGTTCTTATGCTTTAACTAGTATCACAATGAAGAACTAAAAATTATAAATAAAATAAAATTTGATCGAAAACAAAAATCGTAGTTAAATTAAGAAACTGAATCTTAAATGAAAATATAATATAATGGGAAAATCTAGAAGTAATCTCTACTTTAAGAAGAGAATGAACTGGAAAAATGGAAACTTCTATTGAAAATATTGTCAGGGCTGCAAAAAGCTTGTAGAAATCTCAAAAACATGCCAACCATGTATACAGCAGTAAACATGGAGAAGAAAGCCACGATTGTCATGAATAAATAAAGTTATTAACAAATGTATGATCGTAAATACGCCATATATACATCTATATTTGACCTTCATTAGATAACTAAATTTATAGCATTACATCAATCTACGTATAACTCTTCCTATTATATATGAATTGTACTGTTTTAATATTCCTCTATAACTATACATACTACTACTATATAATTTTCTTTTTTTTTGAAGACTAGTTAAATTAATTAACTAATCAATTAAATTAAATGATCTTGTACCAAGTACTGTACGAAGATAAAGAATATATTTTTTATTTATTTTCATTCGTTCAGCCTATAATAACCACAAATTTATCATTAGCATAAATTAATTAAGATAGTCTGTACATGCATATGATAGAACATGGTTTAAGTATGAAGATATTCCTTGATTCTGATTCTTACAATTATATACTAAACTAAAATTAAAACTGAAACTTAATAATTAAACAATTTGACACGTTAAATTAACATAAAAATTATAATTTTTAATTTCATTATGCTTTAAAGGATATTAGTTTATATCAAAATTTGATATAATAAATTTTATAAAACATTCGGACACATAATTCTCTATACATGATTAAAGACAGTTAATCTTAAATTTAATTAGTATGAAGTAATAAAATAGATATATATCATTAGTTAAGAATTGCAATTTATAGTTTATGTAAAATAATAACAATTGAGAAGTATTATAATAAGTTCCAACGACTAAAATCAATTTTTTTCAAATTTTCTATGACTATTATAGCCCTAAATCAAATTTAAATGTAATATATTTTTATACATATTATAAATTATCTAAACAGTCGGTTGAATATTATGAAATAGATTTTCAAATTTATATGAAATATATCTTTTAAAAAATTAATAACTAGAAAATATGGATGCCATGAGAAGGATATTAATTTCCATCAGTATATTTCAATACTTAAGATATTGATAGATTTTATAGCTTTTATATTGAAAATATAAAAACTAAGAAATTTTTATAAAAAGTAAGTGATTAGAATATTTGTTACGGATCCTTAAACAAACAGTACAACTTGTTCTTTACGAGCAATATTCATTTTCAAATTTTCATAGTCGTACATATTATTTTGTTAGAGTAACATTTTACTTTTGATTCCTTTTCATTTACCGATTTTCTCGCTTTTTCTATCTGCTTGCCTACCTATCTATTTGTTTGACTCTCTCTTTCTCTTACACATTCAAGTTTTCCCTATTTCTTTCTTTTTTTCTGATAGTAAAATACAGAAAAAGAGCTTGTTTCTATAATATATGTATCTTCACGTATTATCCACACGTGACGTATGCATTAAATAGAAATCTTTTGGACCTGACAATTGTAAGTCCCGAATGACACAAATATTTCTATATAACGAAAGAATCGTTCGCTATAACGAATCCCATAAATCAGAGCACACAGGGTGGCCACGTTGAGACCGCGTATTGCGGGTATTGAATCCTCCTGTGCTCCCTCTTCTTTTATTTTCCTCTCAATTTTTGCTTCTCTTACTCCACATGCAGTTTTTTTTATTTCTACTCTTATTTTATTTATCTTCATCTTTTTACTTATTTTTTCTTAAATATGTAAGCAGTACAGAGAAACAGAGCTATTTTATCTATAAAATCCTCTTGATACATGAAATCCTCTTTACATAAAGAAATTATAATTTTTCTTTGAGAACATAGTTCCGCAACCGTTCAATATTCTTTGTATATCGATGTATTCAAATGTAAGATCAATGATGAAGAAAATGGAGATAGCTTTATTATACTGTACCAAAACATTTAAATTTTCTTTGGTTATTATTTATTTGTCATTATCAATGAATTATTAAGTTTAAAAAAATATATATATATAAAATTAAAATTATATAAAATCTATTATTAATACAGAAAATACATCTATTAAGTTTAATTACATGGTACTTTACATATTTACACGTTATACTATATGTAATTGTTATGAAATAATAACTAACAATTCTAGACATCATTAAAAACTAGAAAAAAAATTTTATATAGATATAAGAAAAAAAAATTTTTATAGGAATATCATTAAATAAGAAAATTAAAAACATTCATAAACATCATTATATATTTTGTATGAATAAAAAAAAACTTTATGTAAAAACACGAAGCATAAAAATAAGTGTCTTCTAGGTAAACTGTCAAAAATCTCCCACATAATATCAATAGCTCAGCATGTGCCTTCCCCATATATGATATTAATTTAAACTTATAGTAAGAAATTTCTATGAATCTGAAGCATAGCAAGAAGAGATTGTAAATGTCTTGAAATAAGACATTTTCTGGTATTTTCGCGTTTCTTTGGCAATGAAAAATAAAGAGGAGTGGGATAGAATAGACCACCATACGAAACGAATTTAAAATCGTAAAGGAAGTCATCATCATGTCATTTGGGAACCTTCATGATATGTTGTAAAGGTGGTCATAAATACATCATCTGCATCCGAGGCGGCGTAACTCATTGTGGCAATCGGTCACAACGATCGAGCGTTCTTTGCTATCTTACCAAAAGAAATACATTTCCTCGATCGACCACTGATCATCCGCGAGGCTGAGCATTGAAAGCCTCGCCAAGAATCTCCTGTCACCGAAAACTGAAAGTTAAAAAATGAAAAAAGAACCAACCAAATGAAAATAAAAGAGAAATATCTCTTTTCTTGCATTTAACAACGTGGCAGAGATTGACCTTTTGACTTATTTTGTTGCTCCCTTCATCTTTCTCTTTCTCTCATGGGTGAGCAGTTACACTTAGAAGTAGGCATTAAAAGGCAGCGAATCGGCAGGGGGGTGGCCATCTGTCAAAAAGTCAAAATATACACACTCGGGGGTCCTGAGGCCCATTGTGCCGCCAATCCTGCGGGATCGCTACTTAGATCCCATTCCATTCCCTACGATTCTCTTTACTCGTTGCTCTTCCATTATACTAACAGCTCTGGGATTCATAGTTAGTATGTCGCTGAGCCCTAGAACAGCCCCGAAAGCAAAATGTGGCCTCATACGCGCTTTTGTAAGACATCTGTACGTAGTAATAGTCATGGTTCTATCCACGCGTGCCCTAGGTTTATGAGATCGCCATCAAACATTCGCTCAGTAATCTTTCCTTATGTATTTCATATAATGTGGATAACCTAACGGTACTTTGTATTACAATTTATATATTAAATGGGGAGATTTTATGTATACAAATAGAAAATAAAGATGTCTATCTTGTTTCATTTATATATACTATAATTTTTTCTTTAACAATCTTACCCAAAGCCAATTATTTAATAGATGTCTAAGAAAATCTTGAAAATATTTGCAATAGCTATATTACTCGACCTTCAATTTATTATGTATTATTAAAAATATGTTAACAATCCATTTATTATAGTTAATAGATTTTTTTGAAATGCTAATTAATTACATGCAATAAAATTCATATTTCAATTTATATTTATAATAATTTTAAAAATATATTTCAAACAAATGCTTCGCACCCGATACCGTTAAAAAACCAATAATTTAATAGTATAAATAAAAATTTAGGCATGATATTTTTTATAAAGAACTATTAAATAAGATTCAATAAAATTTTGATTTTCTATATTCATTGGATGAGTTTAAAAAATTCTAAAAATGAAAGTGAGTGGTTAAGACATGCATGAGTTTTATATTCTTAAATTTTATTGTCACAAAATTTTCGATTCTATGATATTTTTGAGCACGGTGTTCCGTATATTTGGAAGAACGCGAATTAAAGCATTGTTCCCTTTCATATGCTGAGCCAAGCTTGACAACAATGAAGGCAACCTAACGTAATTTGAAGTGAAGATGTCGAGTTGTCAGCTTACTGAACTACAACGTTGAAAGCAAAAAAAGCATCAATTCAGAATATCTAACGCTCATTTTTCTTGTAGTTCCTATTTCGCTATCTCTTATTATCATTTTCATCTTATTTATTTACAAATTTTCTGAATTTCCTAAAATAAAAAATAAAATGCTTATTTTATACGGTTCATATAATGACACTTTATTTTGACTATAATATATAAATATATATTTTTAAAAATATTTAATTTAAAAAATTTCTATTTTTACGAATACTACCTTCATTAGTTTCTTAGTTTATATCAATTAATTTTTTTTATAGGCAAATCACCAATACATTGTGAACATTATCAAATTTAATCAACCGTCAAATATAATAATCTTGGTCATTTTTAATATTTTAAGAATAACTTTTTAAGAACAACATAAAAAAAATTACCATATTTTAAAAAACTAATTGCTTATACAGGAAGAATGCATTAAATTTATTTTAATTAAATTCCTATTTATTTAAAATAATATACACATTATCATAACGGTAATTCCTACAAAATATTCGGAAACCTTAAAATTTATATTTTTATACATTAACATTTTTGAAACTCTGGAAAATTATATAATCTCACTTAATATAATATATAACAGGCTTATTTATTAACTATTTTAATAAGTAAAATTAAAAATGCACCAATTTTAATCTACTTATTTAGAAATAAAATTTCTTTTAGGTTTTTATAAGCATCATAAAAACTCGTTAAATATTTTAAATATTTATTCAATATGCTTTTTTAAATAAAGATAAAGGAAATGAGTGATGAATGAGTGAAGGTATAAAAGAGATAGAGAGGAAACAGAGACATATTACCAAACAGATGAAAGGATGCTTTTTAACGGATGATTTCTTGCGGTATGATCAAAGTGTGTTTGTAGATATATTGTTGAAACTGTAAACATTAAAGTACTTAGTGTCAAAATTTTAAACCTACTCGAAGTATTTTAGCATTTAATCTACTGCATATGGATTATGATTTAAAAATAAGAAATAATGTGCATAATAATTTTTCATACAACTATTGTTTATTCAATATTTATGTCCGATACTTCTGTAATAGATTAATTTTAAATTTTATTACAAAATAAAGTTTTTTCTTTTAATAACATTAATTTACTTTGATAATATTAGCGCCGTCTAAATTTTTACAGAACTACAGTTAATAATTTTAAGATTCCTACAAATTTATTGAAATTTGGACTTCTTGCTAAAAATATAAGTTTGTATATATTTTTTATAGAATTTTGAACTAAATTTTAATTAATAGATATAGTTTATATTCATATTTTATACACGTAAATGCAATATTTAATAGCTAATTTAATATCATAATGGAATGGCATAATGGAATATTATTCTTAAATATATATTTTAAAAACAAATATTCAAATGTTTTTAACTTTATAATTGAAGTAAACCATTCCTTATCAATTGTAAATCGTTTCCGTTAAAAAAAAAATAATAATAAACCGATATCCTCTTGAACGTATTTATTCGTAGTTCATTATTTTTAAGAAAATTTAACGTACAGCCATTAGTTAATATTCTTTATCGATAATGTATAAATCATCGTCAGTAAAGAAATCAATATTTTCTTTCAAAATTTGTTCATTGTACCTCTCGGCTTCCTTTATTTACAGTTAATATCTAAATCCACCCTTGATTTCTCATGACTATAAAATACCAAGTAAAGTTTACATGGTATTTTGTCTGATTTCGTTGCAGTTAATATACTACTCACGCCCACATTATTTAAGCTATTATATATAGACCCACATTATATATGCTATTGATGTTAATTCTTTGCTTTATTTCAGAAAACATGAAACATTCATATTACTATTATTTAAACCAATTATTTCAATAAAATAATGAGAAAAATGTTAGCTTTTTGAAGGTCATTCATTATTCACTTACTCAATTATTTTATTGTAATTTTAGTTTCTATAAAAGATTATGAATAACTGATTAATATTATAATTTAAAATCTCTTATTAGAGAGAAAAATACGTGTATATAAAAACCTTCATAACTTATTATTATAAGTATAAATTAATTAACAATTAGTTTTAAGATTTTTCTGTCAATTCTTAAGACTAGATCCGTGTGCACGGAATTGTTTATTCAAATTAATAATTTTAGTAAATTACATTACATTCATACATTCAATCGTATATATTTTTTATTTAATTTGCAGAATCCATTTCATACAAGATGTTAATATACTATTTCGACTCACAACATGATCATTTTTAACAATTAGCTTTTAAGCAAAAAAAACATTTATTTCTTATATAAATTTCATTCTATTTAAAAATATTAAAATTAAAGCAATATTTCTAATAAATATTAGATTTTAAAAACTTAATTATTGAATAAAAATATAAGTTAAGTATATTACAAATGTTAAATATACGAACTAATTTTATTTTACTAATATTAATAATATATTAATAAAATTATAATACTTTATATTCAGTTTCACATTTAAAATAAAATAAAACTTAATTTTAAAAATTCAATGAAATAGATAATAATATGCTTGATATAATAATAATAAATAATTATCATTAATGAAATAATCAATACATATTATATTACAATACGAATGTTATTCATAAACATTTAAAAATACGAATATAAACATTGACTTTGTACAATTATATATGTAATTGAATTTCAGTATAAATATTGTTGTAATTATTTTGATTTATATTTTTAAATATCAAATTGAAAACTCAATTTTACAATAAAAGTATAGTTATAATCGAATTTGATAAAATACTATTAAGGAATAAATCTAGAAACGGATGCTTTATAATTGCAATTTCGATAAATAATAACTTCTTTAAAGTATTAGTTTTCTATGAATGCGAAGCTTTTATAGCTGCATATTAATATAAAATTATTAACGTTAGGAGTATTATAGGAAACTAAAAAACATCATATATTTTTCAAGAAGCAGGCGCTTATAATTTATATACGAATAAAGAGCATCGAGAACAGTTGATTCCTCAACAGACAGCTCACAATTGCCCATGGCTCTCGAAATAAAAATTAAAATCTAGGCAACTTCCATCTGCGGAACAGAGTGCTGAGATTGAGTGCAGCTGTCGTAGAGCCAGTACCGGAAAGTGAGCGTTTTTCGAAGCGAGACATCCGACGGTCATCTCCCTCTTTTTCCTGAAAATTTAATTTATTTCAAGCAAACATAGCGAAAAATCGTCTGTCTGGAATTTTCCACCCCACAAAATATAAAACAAAAGTGTACTGGGCAACAGGATGAGTTTTTTTACGCGTCCATCAAAATGCATCATTAAATTTACTTCCCTGACTAGTTATCGATATGCAAATGTTTCTATGATTTTTATCAAAATGCTGAAGGAGCTTGTATAAATTGAAAATGTTTAGATTACCTATTTCACATGGTTTATGCCAAAAATATAGTTGATGCTGCATTAATCGTTAAAATTTTTATTTCTTATAATAAGTATTTATTTAAGCAAATTATTTAATGGTTATTATGTTATCGCACTATTACATAAGGAAGTAGCTGGAATCAATCACTTATATGTCAATCATTTATATATATTCGTAATTTAATTAAATATGTCAATAAAACGAAATTAATAAGCCTAATAAATTTTTTGTTACATATACGTTCGTAAAGTTGTATTTTTTATTTATAGTAATTATTTGTTTTGTTTTTATTATTATAACAAATAATAAGGATTCATTATTTTTAAAATTGTACTCTTTATATACTAAAGTAACAAAAGTATTTGTTCATATATATTAATATACATATATGTGTAAATCTAAGCTAATAAATTTTCCGAATCTCTTTTGGAAGCTAGTAAATAAATCAATATATAAATAATAAAGATAGAATGAATTTATTATCTATTCCATAAATGTCTTGAAGTAGTGAAAAGAAAATTAAAAAAAAAAAAAACTATTTACACAGAAGACATTTTATTTTATTATATGAGGACTAAAATTTTTTTAGTATTTTGCCATATTTTCAATAAATTCATTAGTTAAATAATTTTACGTTTATTTATTATCCCTTTATCCATCAGAATTTTTAATTCTTTCTTCTTAAGGCCAACATTAGGCCTCAACCTCAGACTTCCATTCTTAGTGTAAACAGACCAGTTTAAGAGTTGACCCGTAATCGGTGTCCGAATCTGTTACACTAATTCGTATTGGTCATGAGGAGACATTACCTAGACTTTCTCTTCCATTGTCTCTCTAATTCTCTCTCTCTCTCTCTCTTTCTATCTCTTCTATAAGATATTAGGTGAAAAGTACTGTACATCTCGATGTTACTCGGTTATCTAATGAAGCAGGACCGTTGTGTAGTTTTAGAAAAAGAAAAACTTATTAATTTATAGATTCTTATAGATTTTATAGACTTTTATAGATTTACATCTAAAAAAAGAAAGATATTTTTAATTATTTGTAAACGGTTTCGTATGTATTGAGTCACAAATTTAAATTGCATTAGCTTATTTGTACAATTAGAAACAATCTTGACCTTCCAGTTTTCAGTATTAGAATAAAAATATTCAATTAAATATTATAGTTAAAATTTTAAATAATTATAAAAAGCATTAACCGTGTAGAAATTTAATGACAAATTTAAATTATAAATTTATTTTTTAAATTCTTTTTACGAAAATCTTATAAAAATTATGAATTTGTACTAATAATTCTCGCACTAATAATCGAATTAATATTTAATATTACGGTATTAGCAAGTACGATAGTATGAAATGAGATACTTCGATAACTCACAATTGATAATAAAGTTGAAAAAATAATTTGATTTATTCATTGACGTGAAAAATGACGAAGTCATATGGTAATTTAGACGGGGTTATTTAGATTCGTCGAAGGCTCGATGACTAAGTAATTAGGCTCTAAAATTTATAATGGCATCTGATCTTTCGTTGTTTCTGGATGTTTGCGATATAAATATATGTATACTAAACATTCATCTAGGTATAGATGAGTGAGAGAGTGAAAGGTAGTGAAGTCCAAGCTTATATCAACGTACAGGGGACAATAACAGGTATGGTACTCTGCTCATCAACCCCCATCCTTTGTCATACATAATTACCGCTTCTCGGCGCTCACTTTTATCAAAATCGATTAATTATTCAAACTAATGCTTGTTTCACAATGTGTATTTATTCATATCGACAATCTTAAATTCAATTATTATTAATTCAGTCTGATTGATGTACATCTTCTTACATACAACCTAACATTCATTCTGAGAGATATCAAAGAACCTTTAAAATGTGATATTCAATTTAAAAGAAAATAATTGCAACAGTAATTGTTTTACAGCAAGATTTACGTTTTTTAATAAAATTTATCGTTTTATGTTTATAATTCGTCTATTATATTTGATAACTAAAAATATATTCTTAAAATTTTAAAATTATCTCATTTTATAAACTATTATCAGTATATACAATCTTTATAAATTCAAAATAAACATAGGCTGATTATTATGAACGTATAAAAATTATAATTAATATAAAAAAAAATTTTATAATTTATTAAATCATTTTTAAATTCAATATTAGTAATAATTAGTATATATATTTAAATTTAAACAAAATTCATTGAATTAAATTTTAATTTTGTTAATAATTTAAGAACATAAGCTACATCATATATATACATAAATTTAGAACGTTATTCCTAATATTTTTAAATTTGATAAAACATAACAATCTGAAAAAACTATTTCAATATTCTATATTGTAATGAAATTCCTTTAAAACACTATGGCAGTATTTTAATATACTATGAAAATATAAATTTCTAAATTACTATCAACAAATTCCTAATTCTTTCATTAATTTTAAAATAAAAAAATATTAAATTTATTTCTTAATATTATTTTTTGTTTATTCAATATTATTGTTTCTAAAAATTACTATTAGATTATTCAATTGATGTCTTAAGGCTTATATTGACTAGTATAGTATTTACTGATTTATATTTGTTTACAAATTTATTACAATAGAATTTTTATATTTGTTGTTAAACATTTGAATATTTATAATGTATGATACCAACGTAATGACTGTAAAATACAGAGATTTCCTATATTGTGTATTAATGGCATCGAATTGAAAAATATGCTTAGATATTGTGATAATGTATATCTTAATATTTCTTGTCTAGCTGGCTTTAGCCACTAATACTTTATATAAAAAATTGCAGCGAATTGTGAATACTACTTGCCTGAGAACAAGTATCCGAAGTCGGGCTCGCTGAAACTAAAGGAGGAAAAAAAAATCTTATATATACCTGCGACAGCGATTTTATAATACTCGTGACTCGCTCAGATTCGTGACTCTATGCTAACCTTTGTAGCGACGAGGTTACGACCTCCTATGGCGTAGCATCGATTCCCAACCAACATTTTCCGTCTTATCTGTTATAAAAGAATCGCGGATTTCGCTAATATCTACATGCATATATACACGTTATTGAAAAAATCTATTCAAGCCTCTTTTCATCGTACACGGGATAAAATTGTGCCGCTTATGATTGAATGGAATACGTGCCATAGGAGTTTGTGAGTCTCCTTTACATTTTTTATCGTTACTTATCAATACCTTATATTAATAGCACTATATCAAATATTATATTATAACGCTAACGGAATATTTTATAATCTAATATTTTAATTAATTTAATAATTTTTTTATTTTAAATGGTGTTAAAAACATATATTAGAAAGCAAAAAAAACTTAGATTAATCCTATAAAGAATGCAATGTACATATCCTTTTAATAATTTTTGCATTTTAGTCTATTAGTAATCTTAAAGTAGTTCAAATAAATTTATAAAATTAATAAGATTGGGAGTTTAATCTTTAATTAAGAAATATTTTTTAGGACAAGTTTAAGATATTAATATTTATGCTTGTAAAATACAATTCTGTAGAAATTTATAGTTTCAAATTAATATGATTAGATAATATCATATTTATCTGTAATCAATATGTAATTTTATTATTTATGAAAAATAGACATTATTTTTTAAATAAGGTAAAAATTAGTTTGAATAATGAAGTTTGGTTTGCTATTAATAGGAGATATTGAATTTCCATTTGATTTATATTCTTCCGCTCCTGTTCTTTAATCTTTCACATAAATACTTTTACTTTCTCTCCTCTCGTGATATATTTCATTCTCTCTTTTCTATTTAATACTTCCTTTAATAATACGCCTATCCACATCGCCTGATATCTATATCATGTTATGAATACAAAGTCACGGTACTGTATATTATTATATACCTGTGTATGCACGTACATACGAGTCAATACATACGCGTTTGAACATATATTAGTACTCTTATTTATGCGTGTATAAATAAACAAAGAGAAGGGTGCACATGGTTAGACCAGTGAAAATATTGACAGAAAGCAACCGTCCAAAGTTAATTAAACTCGCACTGACAAACAAGAGACTCTTGGTTTCTCATTTTATCTTTCTTCGATTATATTTACCCACTTTCTTTTTTCACTCTTTCTCGTTCAGTCTCCTGTCTTCTTTTTCAATCCTCACTCATATGTTGTCACCCATACATATTCTTCTCTTTTGTTATAACTATACAGAACCTGAGCATTCGAGATAACATTACTATACAAAAAGAAAAAAATTACATTACATTCTTTTTTAATTTTTAATTTTTTCCAGTTCAATTTTTAAATATTATGTCAATTTAACTAAATATTATATTATAATTATAAAATTATTATGTATTATATATATATATATTTTTTTTTTTTGCAAAATTTTATTTATTTAAAACAAAATATTATAATATATAATAAATATTTACAATATACAATAATATAAATTATAAATAATCATTAAAATTTACTTTAATAAATTAATAATTTTTTATAATTATGAAATTTCAATTATTTTAATCTTTAGTCAAATTTAATGTATTAGTATATATAATGAATGTTTTTATTAAATTATTATTTATAAATAATTAAACTAGTAATTAAACATTACTTTAAATTAATATACATTTAATATAATTATTTAATATATATTATTCAATTAATAATTTTTCTTTCAAAACATCAAATATAAAATATAAAATAGAACGTGGAGAAATTAAATTTTATCGATTGTTTTTATTATTTCTTTACGTGGACTTAATTGACACATTCTATTATTTAAAAATAATAGAATAAATAGTATATATCTAATAAATAAAAAAATATAATTTTAAAATAGCAAATAATCGAGGAGATAAATACTAAAATAGTAGAAAATTTAACTTACAAATTTAAATGAATAAAATATTTAGGATGTCAGCCTATTAAAACGCTCTAATTATGTGTTTTAATCTTTAAAGGCTTGGGAAAAAAGTATAAAGCGAGGATGAATAACACTGCAGGAATATTTGAATAGAAATTTAGGTTAATTTTGGACTTCGGCGAGGTCCGATAAAGCCGTAGCTCGAAAATAAAAAGCTCCGACGCGTCCTTCTGGCGCGGATGGAAGACTCAACATTCCTTTGCGAATTCCTTCTACTGTAATACATGTGCTCTATACTAGATGCATCACGTATAGAATGCTTTTCTTCATCAGAATTTCGGATACTTTCATTTGCTCGTGTTTACGGATTATCCTTATGGAATTCCTCGGTATTCGTAGAGACCGAGAAGAGTATTCCCTTTTGAATTCCCGAGTAAAGTCAGAGACTCTTTACTTCTCCGTCATCATGCAATTAAATTGTCTACTGAATTTGTTCCAACATATTTTCATATAATGAAACGATCTTATGAAATATTTTGACGATTCCGTGTACACGCCAGAAAATTCGTTTATTCTTGCTTTTGAGTCACCTACTCAATATCCTTCGTAACTTAGATTAATTGTATAGCTGCAAAAATTCTATACACATTTTTACACACTCCTGTATATATACACATGTACACACGTACACAAAATTATATGTATTAAAAGAACAATAATATACTGAAGATACTGGATGAAGTAAGTTCAATATTAGTTCTGTCCGTTATCTATTTTCTAAATCACAATGACGAACATTTAACAAATTTCAAATAATTTATCCGAATATTACTAAAACTTTACAAGAATAGAAAATTTTACTTCTATAATTATTATTTATAGGTTAACCAAACATACTTAAATTTTTATGCAAATCTTTCACGATTATTTTAATTCTAAGAATAATATCCAAGAAATTACAGTATTAGTTCTACTATTATTAATGGAAACCGCACTGATAAAAAATGGAATTTAATATATTATTTATTTTTTTGAATAAAAATAATTATATTAATCATAGTGTAAATAATATAGTAAATAATAATAAAGTAAACAAATTTATCACACGAAACGTAAAAAAATTAATTCTGTACTTGCTACTAAAACTCACATCTCATGCTTTCTCATGTTCCATCTCGCTTGCTCCTCCTTAATCTTGAAATATGGCTCCACATTACGATGAATTGTATGTCAGAGGAATACGTGTCAAAGAAAGTAAAAAGTAAAAATAAATAGTAAAAAACGAACGACCGACACAAGATAAAGGAAACTAAGAAGCTGACGGGGGTCCATCACGTACGGAAGAATAAGCCTATAGTGTTAACTCATCTTCATAACCACGATGAATACGTACGTAAGTCGGTTTGTAAATGAAAAAAAAAAATTCTAACTCAAAAATGAAATAGCAATACGATAACATGCGAATACATACATGGAAAAATTTTTCATATAAGCATAAAATCCCAATATTATCTACTGGACTCAAACTATATGTTTAACATTTTTTATAAATATGAACTAAAAAAATATTTATTTTAAACGTCCTTGATTGTGAATTTTAAAACTGCTTCAAATGCCATTGATATTTTAAATTCTTTTTTTCAATATAGACACATTTAAATTTTCAAAAATAGTTTATTAATTATATAAATCTTTAATCAAATTATTATAAATTGTAATTTAATATTAAAGATAAAGAAGAAGAAAACAATGCAGTATTCGACAAATATAAAAATATATTTTTTATAGCTAATTATTATCAAAAAATGTACATGATTCGATACATAAACTTGTGTAATTTTTTTTAAAAATAATTGAAAGACGAAATATTCCGTATTATCTTTTATTAAATGAAAATTGTAATCTATTCATCTAAAGATATGAAATATCAAAAGTTACACAATTAAAGTTTTATATTATATTACAGACGAATGAAAATCAAGATGAAGTCGTATAACGTATTTCAAAAAGACAAAAAGAAAGGAGAGAATAGTCAGTATGAGAGCAGGAGGAGCACAATAAACAGAGAGGTCTCCGATAGACTGTAAAGGAAACTCCTGCTTGTAGAATAAGTGTACTAGGCAGTGAGTGCGAATCTTCCTGTCTACATAATTAACGATTTTGTTTTACAATACTCTCTTTCGTAGAGTACCTCGGACTCCTCTAGAACCTGAAAGTTACGAATACGGATTAATTACGAGGTAAGAATTAACAATGCCCAATCAGTAATTCTCAATAATTTCTTCTTCAAGTAGATAATTTTTGCATCTCAATATATGCTAATTAAAAATGTTTTATATTTATAGACAATAGCAGTAAATACTTTGCCATTATTGGCCAAAATTGCTATAGTTTTTTCAAGATTTAGAAAAAGATTAAGTCAGATTATTCCTGATGTATTATGAATCAAAGTATGTACGTCGTTGATCTGATTGGGTTTTTTATTTTCTGTACTTCGGCGATTTAATTAATTTCAACAAGCCAAACGACGATCCATTCATTTACTTTTTGCCAGTAATTTTAAGATAAATTTGTTATATTTAGATCCATTTTTGCCATCTTCAAAAACATAAAAGTATAATCAGAAGACAAAAAAGATATTGATTGTGTTTAGAATGATTCCAAAATGATCCGCTGGAATGCTTTAAAATTATAGAAGAATATATGAATATATTAGATAACTTTTCTAATGTAAAATTTTTATAACCGTTAGTTAAAATAAAAGCACACTCGCATTTATATTTATAATTTATATAGCTTATTGAAAATGATTTCTAATATTTGTAAAAAATATTAGTCATGTACGTGAATTTATGTAATTAAAAATGCTGAACGACAAGTTTCTATTGTAAGTTTCTACCATGTAATTTATGAAAGAATAATGTTAATAATATAGTTGATGAGTTAACTTAATATAAAATTCCTTTAAGCTGAGAACTGTAACACTGCGCTCGAATAAACTTATTTATCTTATACAATTGGTGTACTGTAACCTCAAGGCAGGTTGCATCTATATCTTACCGTGCGAGCAGGTTTCAAGGGTGGTCCAGGATCTCGCACGCAGCACAGTAGCCAGTCTCTACGCAGCTAACCTTGTCCTTATCTGAGCTCTCATCTCATCCGCGGACGTAACTCCCTCCTCTTCAACCTAGCACTTCCCCGAAACCTCCGCTCCATCCAACCACCTTTTCTGCCGTACGGCCGTTCTTACATTCTACCAATTCCCCACCTCCAATAAATTAATTCATCTTCCTTCCTTTACTCGCATCCGCTTCTTTTATTCCTTTCCATTCTCTTTTCGCGCTCTTTGCAGTTATCTTCGTCTTGTATGTTTCAATTCCAAAGCTATTCATTTCGAGCAGATTTACCGTAGCTATTATAAGTCGTCACTTCCTGCTGATAAGCAAGTTCGCCCCGATACTAAGCTAAATGCAAAGCAGAAGATGAGCGTAGCTCCTCTGACGACTAAATGAACCTTCAATTACGTGAACACATTGGAGATATTTATGACAAAATTGCGATCGAAGAGGCACATACGGAGGCAAGTAAACATCGAGTTACGATCGATAGTCATCAATAGACGCAACTATATTTAATGGAAATATTATTACATGTTCTGCTGCTCTTACTTATTCATTAAATATTTATCCTAATTTAATAAATATCAAATAAAATTTTTACTAAAAGCTTCGTTACTTTATATAATTTTAACGTGATTAAAGCAAAGCTTAAATTGATAATATTAATTTCAAATTTAAATCGAAAACCTACCAAATAACATTTATAATTTATATATAGACTTTACGATATATCGGAAAAAATATTTATTTTAATTAATTTAAGTTATATAACTATATCAACTATTAATGTTATAAAATTGATGCATTAAGTTTTAATATAGTAAACGTGCTTTTATAAATAGATAGCAGATTATATTTTTCGGGTTATTTACATAATAATAAATTAAAAGTTTAAATATCATAAAATATAGAATATGATAATTTAGCTATATCACTTTTACTGATTCCAATTATGTGTGAGTATTCAACTGCAGGACAAATGTCGATATTTTACTTTAATAAATTTTATTCTTGATGACTGTAAAGTATTGATCTGTAAAGTATTTTCAAACATGCATCGATAGGACATGAATCATAAGTATCAATTCATTATTATGTTTACATTATATTTGTAAATGCACAATTATATTTTATGATAAAAATTATTTTTATTTAAGACATCATTCAAGGAAGTTTAAATGAAATACTTTTTTTTTTAAATAATTAAAATATTAAAAGTAATTAAATATTTTTATGCACACTTCAATTACAAAGATATAAAAATTATTTAATGTTCATTTAAATATAAAAACAAACATTAAAAAAAAATTTTTAATTAATAATAATTTCAATTACATAAATACTTAATGATCTGATACAGAAGAATATGCATTATCCTAATGATACTCGAGTACAGAAAGATACAAATAATGTTTTCTCGGAACTGAAAAATCTCAAACACTCGCTTATATTAGAGGGGAGCAATGAACGAGCGGTAAAACAAATAAATGAGAGATAGATAGGTCAATTTAATTTGCTTATTCAAAAACTTATTTCTCAAGGCCCTTTCATCTCTCTTACTCTATATTCTGACTTTATTTACCAACCATGGTAAATTACTTTATTATTAATAATAATTTATTATTTATAATTTTATTAATAATAATAGTAATAATAATAATAATAATAGTAATAATAATAATAATAATAATAATAATAATAATAATAATAATATGATGATGATGATGATGATGATGATGATGATGATGATGATGATGATGATGATGATGATGATGATGATGATGATGATGATGCTGATAATATATACATATATATTTATTTTGATCTGTATGTCCATCTATAACTTGGACTTAGTTTCAATTACTTCGAAACAATTTACTGAGTTATACTTCAATGCCGCAGCTTTCTGTTTATGGACTGTTTTTGCACATTATACTTATTATTCTTATTTTCAGTAATTGCTGTAACGAATATAATAAATAGAGTATCATAATAGCTGCTATTAAATATATGTTTTAATAATTTATTTTTAAATTAATGAGACAATTTTATGATTTAAATATTATGAAGATATTTCGTAATTTTTTATAGCAATTATAACAATATATAAATTATTGTTTACATGTTTAGCGAGATAAATATTAAAAAATGTATTCAATAGACATTTATCAAATTTAAAAGATATATTTTTTTTTATCAATAATATTGTCTTTCATAAGTATGGTAACATTTTTATTTTATATACACGATTAATTATATTATAACACGAGTTAATAAGACTTGTTTTTATATAAAAAGTATGAATCTTCCTGTTTTAAAACGTGAACAAAATAAAGTACGACGTATTGTAAATAAAAAAATGTAAACGGTATTAAAAAGTAATAATAATTTTACACGTGGACATATATATACTTGAAATCCATTTATTATTTATAATTCAATATTATTGTTGCATACAAGTGTTGTCAAGTCAAAATTATTTTGTGTACAAAAAATGGAAAACTTGTTTCGAATTCTGAAAAAAAAAAACAATTTATTGAACCAGTAAAGATTATTAAAAATTGAGACTCATAAAATAAAATATTTAACGTAAATACATCGAAATAAAGATCTTTCAAAACTTTTGATGATTTTAAGTAAAATGCAATGAAAAGTTGATCGTCATTTTTGTAAACAAGAATTCCCATAGCCAGAGAAAGCTAGCATAAGATTTATCCATTTTAATCAGGCTTGGCCAGGGCAGGTATCTGATCCACGAAAGAAGCATCAGAAGCATCAAACTCGGAAAGCTTAAGAAGAACTTGAGTATCTAAGGTATACATTCTCTGCGACTACGAAGAGGCCCAAATAAATTAGCGATTTGAGTGTCTCAGCTGAGACACGCGACGGGTGGTGGAAGTAGGTCGAGAGAGCGCGAGTCCTGGTGGAAAGCCTCGGTATTCCCTCCCATGTCCACTTCAAGAGAATAAGGTTCGTCTCACCTCCCACTGAAGCGAAGGAAAAGTTTGTGGTGATGAACCTCGGCTCAACTGACAATAGCCTACGCAAAGGGAACATTTGCCCTTTTCGACGTTGAGTCAGTGGGAGACTTTGGATTACCAAGCGGCTCTTGTATATCGACTTTCTTCTTTTTTTTACTTTATTTCACTTTCCTTCTATCTACTATATACTATTCTTCCATCGTCTATTCTTTTTTGTCGCTTTTTAGTTTGACATATATTTCCTAACACCATTTATCTTTCGATTATTTAAAGCGATCACAAAAATTACATTAATTAACTAATTTATTTCTAATAAATACTTTTTACAGACGATTGACTTAATGTTCTCATACAGTAATTATAATCTTAAACTGTTACTTAATACATAATACTGTAAAATCTATTTTATTTTTATTGAACAAATAGTGTGTAATTTTTAAAAACTATTACCATCTAAAGTGTCAAGTTAGATTGATATTACTATTCGTTTGTGAAATACATTTTAATTATACTGTAAAATATTTAATCAATGTTTTTATTTATTAATATATATAGAAGATATATATAAAAAAACTAGAGTTTCAAAATAAGATTCTTACAATATATAAATGACTATTATAATATAACTAATATTTAGCTTTCGTTCCTGTAAATTGAACATAAAAATAACAAGCTTATAGATTCTAAATAATCGGCTTTACTTTCTATTCACTTAAACCAAATTTTCTTTGAAATAATCCTTTACTGAAATTTTAAATCTTTCACTTTCCTTATTAGTCGTATGTAAATTGCTTACACATTATTTCAAATTCTAGTTGTACTTTAAGTACTTTAAGAAAATCATAAAAAAATATAACTACCGGACTGAAAACATAGATATTGGATCATAAATAGAAGGTGAAAAGGATGTTTGAAGCTGATTTACCCAGGATCGGAGTATACATCATAGATCACTGGTGAAAATCTGTCGCAACTGTACAGTTAATCCTGGTAGCGCGTGTATATCCTATGAGTAAAAATAAATGTATCTGGCACCTTGGTAGAATCACAACCAGCAGCACGCGACGGAGACAAAAAAGATCCCGAGAACGTCTTAACCCTAATCCAACATTTGCAGGACATTCGCGTACCTTCTGGCAGTTATGCTTTCTCAGTAAAGGATGGATTTACTAATCTTTCTAATCCCATCTCAAACATAACGCCCGACCCAGGTTCGTATAATGGAAAAACTCCGCCCACGCGATTTGACTCCTTCTGGGTCAGATAAATTGAGTTTACTCGGCGAACCTAGTCACAGTACCGTCCAATTTTTACCGATTGTATGCTTTCATACCATTGTCTCACTCAAAAATATGATCACTCATAGTTGTTTTTTTTTTTGCACTTACATGAGTATCGAGATGTAATTGGTTTTTTAGGAAATTTTGAATATATAACACTTAAACTTCTATGTATGTAATGTTGATAAAAGATTAATTACTAATTTCCTAATTCATTATTACACAATTCTATATAATATTCAATGCTAAAAATAACGTATATCATTTATTATAAAAATGCCTTTTATGATACTTTATATAATCACAATAAAATCTAATTAATCTAAAATAAAATCTAAAATAAAATAATTTAATCTAAAATAAAAAAAAAATAATAAAAATTAGAACATTATAAATAAAGTTTAAATAGGAGACTTCATACTGATACTGAAAATGAAGTTAAAAAAAACGGTATAAAATTTTATTTAGATGAATATATGTATTATTACTTTTTGCTTAATAGATGACAGCAATGTTAAGAAATATTTTATTATTAAAAGTGACATTTTAATTTTTCGGATATTTTAAAAATATTTACTTTTTAATATGTAAATACTTTTGATATATTTATGTTTTTACATATATTACCTATAATCTTATATATTTTGAATGTTTTCTACTTTTGTATTTATAAAAATTTATTCACTATCATTTTTATATAACATATTGCATTTCAATGACTTTCGAGACATAAAAAATGTAAAATGTAAAACGAATGAAATAAACAATATACAATTAATTTTACACAAAAAATTTACAAGTAATCAGAAAAGTATTTCATTACTTATATACATCCAAACTTTTTATACGTAAATGAATTAACTATTTATTCGTTATTGTATTATTAGTTATTAAACTATATATTTACATTCATCCTTAATATTATACTTATAAAGGGAAGCAGAAAAGTGGAAAATTAAACATTGGAAATCGTAAAGGAACGTATGAAAGATCCAAGAAAATATTGAATTTTTTTTTATTTTTAATATATCTATATACTATATAATATTTATACATATTGCGATATTCAAACAAATTATTACAAATAAATAATAATAATTATTATTTTTCTTAAAATTGGTATAAATAGATTATTCTGTTTAAAATTAGTATGTGTATATATAAATTAATGAATTTAAATTAATTATATCTCATTTTTTTATGATAAATAATATAAAATTTTTTTAATTTGTATTAAATTTTTTATGCTACTATATGTATATATATATATATATATGTATATATATAATGAAAAATGAGATATAATTAATATAAATTTAACGTGAAGCTAAAGTAAATTTAATTTTTCAGAATATATTGGAATTTACATTATGTATTTTATTTCTTAAATTTAATAGTACTGTTAATTCAAAAAACAGGATTCTACATATTTTCAATTTATTAATTAATTTAAAAATAAATTAATTTATTATTTCAAAATTTAGATATACATATTATATATATAGACATGTATAATTATTTTCGTAATAAAATCGAACTGCACTTCAATTTAAAATGTAAATATAGAAACCAAGTTCTTATTGTTGTCTTACGTTCAAACTAATTTTATCACTATTAAATACTATTACCACATACAGTAAAATACGTCTATAGAAAAATAATGGGCTATTGCCAAATAAGGGGCATCTTAACATTAAAGTTTTATGTATCTAGTAATCTGACTCGTTTCATAAACAGTATATTTCACGGAAAATGCTCTAAAATTATCCGGATATTTCTTGCAATTTTAAATTAATCAGAATATGTGCGTATACGTAAGTAAATTGATATTTTTAATAAAGAAATTATGTTTAAATAAAATCCTAAAAGCTTGAAGATGAAGAGAAGGTATATATATAGAAAGGTAGATTTTCAGGATGCTATTATTTTTTATTCGATTTCTGTCATTCTCTTCTCTGATAACGAGACAGCAACTTTTCACTTTTTATTGCACATTCCGTTTACCTATGCAGTATTCGTGTTGTCAATACCATTATCCGATAAATAACCTAATTAAAAAGTAACTAGAGTTCATCTACTCGATTCGGTTGATTGTTGCTCTTGTCTAGATTGTTGCTCGCTTGATATACATTTAATTTGAATATCATCAATTTATCTCTGTATTAATTTCTGCTATTTAATTACCACTGTTTATTCATTTACTTTCATGCTGTAACAACTAACGTTTGTTTTCATCTTCTTTTATCTAACTAACAATTAACAAACTGCTATTGTCTCATCATAGAAAAATATTTCTTATTTTATACTTACGCATTTGATTTCATTAATGTAGTTTTTTCTTAATTTTTTCTGATGATTATCTATTATCTATTATTATCTATTATCTTTTTTTAATAGGTTTGTTAACATTTAGATAATTATAAAATATTTACAAGTCATTATTTCATCTTATAATTTTATTTATATATTCTAATCATTATAGTTACCGTTCGAGATTATTAATACATTATGCAAATTAGTTAATAATCCAAGCTTGTATTATACTTGTACTGAGCTTATACTATGATACAATATATTTATAGTAATTACTGTAAAGACATATTATATATTTACATTTTATTATAGTAATTATAAAAAGTATATTTATACAGCCTCTGTATAAATAAGTTTTATAAAATAAGTTGTATAAAAATAAGTTTTTTATAAAAAACCTAGCTTGAAATGTATAATGAATCTAATACAATTAATTTATTTTTACCTCCTACAAGTGGTTTTAGTAGGCTTAGCAATTGTAAATGCTTAAAATAATGAGTTAAATAAAGATCAAATTAATTTCATTATTCTCAATTTTTTATATAATGAATAATCTTTGTATATCATGTTAATATTTATATCATTAAAGAAATAAAATTGTTTAAAATACTTCTATATATTACTAAAAATTATGTAAAATTTGTTTTGGTTAAAATAATAAATACATCCTATGATAATTCTGGAAGAGGTAAATTACCTATTAAATAAAAATCATAATATTAACAAAATTCGGTTTCGTTAAATAAAATTTAGACATTGGGATTTCAAAAATGTATGATTGTATACTACATTTTTAACAAAATTTAAAAGATTTTTACATGCGAATTTAATATTTTGAATCAATAATCTTAAATGTAAATGATAATTTATGAATATGAATTATTATCGTTTTTTACAAATAAAAGTTTTTGGTAATAATAAATATATATTACTATATATATATATATATATATATATATATATATTATTAAATTTTTTACGCGCCTGAAGATAAAATTAGACGCGATAACAAGGGTTGCGTCAGCAAGCCTAGATCTTCGTTAATTAATGTTTTTGGAGATAATCACAAAAGAAGAAACACTTATTTTGGTGAAAAAGTTATTTATTTGCGAGAACTGAATTACAATTGATTTACTTTAGGACGTGTCATTGAACTCGTGTGGTTTTCGCGATATTCTTAAGGACGGGAGTGTGCTTACTAGCCTTTTTTTGTCTTAGCTAGTAATTAGGCAATTAGATGGCATAGGTTATCGTCTTCCATTGGCTCTCAGTTTCGGAGAGGGGACGTATTATTTCAATAGTATGTACGTGATTTACTTTCGCGGGGCGGTTTGGGCTTGGCTAAGTAACTCAAAATGTCATATAGACTCTCAAGTTTCAAAGATCAGTTCACGCTTGAACAAAATTGAATTAAAATAATTTATATTTAAGAGTTCTATTGCAAGAATGAATATAAACCGATTTTTTTTTATTAATTAAATGAATATAAAACAATATTTTATTATAATATTTTTCCGAACATTCAGCCGAACAGTACTGTATAATTTATTAGATCATTAAAAATCTAATCGTTTGTGCCATATAAAATAAAGGCTATAACTTGTTAAATAAAGTATATTCCTACACCGAAATGATAATAAAAATCAATATTGTTTTGTCTATAAAATTAATGACTTGAATTGACTAATGGATTCAATTAAATTTCTAAATAAGACACTTACTAATTAGTAATTTATTTTTAATGATAGTACAATAAAATATAAATAAAGAAATGGAAAGATTTATGTTTTATTATATAAAATACATATGCATAGTTGATCCAAATGAAAATTTTTCTTTTTTCTACTTTGCATAAGATAAAGAGTCCATGCTTTTGAATGCATTGGTACTATGACTTTTGCTTCCAGATATAATATTTCATTAGTTACTAGCACTAATTACATATAATACATTCACGTAACATAGTATGTCATCTGATAAAGCGAGGTAAAACTGTTTATCGGATGGTCGGTCAAACGGCGTAAATCAGTAAGAGCTATGACTCAGTTAAAACAAAAGCTATTGCTTGGGCGATAAAGGGACTGATAAATATTTTCGGCAGCTAGTTAACTGGAATACGTACAGGAAAACTACGACAACATCAAGGTAAGGCGCCCCGAGTTCGGAAAAATGATTGAGATCAGCAAACTGAGTTGTTTTCACTTCTTAAAGCAAACTATTGTATAAAGAGACAAGGTGACTGGTGTACTCGAATTATACTACAAGGCCATCATCAAAATACGAAGATGGACTAAGCACATTCCAGTGCATTGCTTGATTTTCGATACAATCTGAAGTAGTTATGCTTATCGGTAGTCCATCGAGGCGCCAGTGCTGGAGCTAAAGCGAATATCTGAACGGATGCTTTCTAATAACTTACTTGACGTCTTAAAAACTGTTTAACTTTTTTTCATTTGTATTATTACATCTAGCCCTTGGCATTTTTAAAAATCCTCCTTAATGAAACCTTTTCTTGTACGTGCAGAAAATTATCCTCAATGACATGAATAAATTGAAATTTATTAGTATTTATAATTTTATTAACTTTTTAACAGAATATATGTTACAACTGCAATACGTATATTTTATAGTACAGGAAATATAATGTAACCATTTTAAAAATTGTAATCTTTAGAAAATGTAAAAATTCAAAATTATAATTTTTATTAATAGGAATTCTTAAATATGCATTTATACAATTAGTAAACTAAAAAACTGATAGTTTTCATAATAATTAACTATTTAATTTTAAATCTTATTCTATCAACGTATTATCATTAATATTAAAAAAAAATGAACATATTTTAAAGAGAACAATTATGTTTATTGCGACAAGAATTTGTGTCAGGGAATCTTTTCTTTATTTTATAAAAATGTACGAAGCTAGTTTTTTTATAATGCTTAAAAATTATTAAATATTTCAAGGAATTATAATTGCGGTATGAAAAATATGGAAAAAATATTACAGGTTATTCAACAAAATTATAATAAATTTAAAGCAATTAATTACTTTTTAAACTTTAAAATATTTTATAAAAATACGATCACGAAAGATCTTAATCAACTACCCATTTCTTAAATTTGTGGCACAGCTATATTCATTTAAAAAGAAACTGAGCTTAATAATTATTTAATAAATAAAGTCAATTCCATAATATTTAAGTTATGTGTATACAAGCTTTTTTTAAAAAAAATATGTATACATATATATATATCCGTCTCTCTCTCTCTCTCTCTCTCTCTCTCTCTCTATCTCTCTCTCTCTCTCTCTTCCTTCATTTAATTATATAGAAGCAATGTTTGACTCAATAAGTTTCGATGAAATACAAAAACTCTGAGTGTCAAAGCTGTCGTACAAAAAAGAATTTATGGCCATCAAAGAATCCATCAAGGCGCCATTCTAAAATCCACAAACCCTAGAATATCCAGTGTACGTTCTAATGTTAGAAGTGACTAACATTTTCTCTCTTTTTTTCCTGACTTACCTGAGGGCAGCAGTGACCCGATAATTTGGGCGCCAGTCGCACGTACACCAACACGGCGTCTCGACGTTTGCTTACTTGACAAATGAATGTTAATGTCATTTTGCTGTTTTTTAGAGACGATAAAAATCTATTGTTTTATAGAGAATCAAGTTCAGTTCGTATTTCTAAAGATTTACGATTGTAGTTATATCTTACTAGAGGCAATGAGTTTACAGAATTCTTATTTTGTTGTAAAATAACAGAAGTATTTTAAATTACCGGATAAGCATAAATATTTAATTAGTTTTTTTATAATATTATTGCGGAGAAAGAAGTTACATTAATATTAAACTAACTCTACTTTTAAAGTCACCTTTAATCTGCGAAATTTTTATCTAGTTGATATGATTTATAATCAATCTTATGAGCTTCTGAATTATACTTACGAGTCATACTTGCGTTTTGTTTGCTCATTAGGTAATAAATAATTTCTATCGACTTAAAATGAACAGGAAAATTTTGTATTAAATTGATTGATTTTTATTAATTTCACGCATTAGTCTGTAAACTTATTTTGAAAGTTATAATTTATAAGAAAAAAATAATTTAAAAGCTACAGAATATAAAGAGTATATAAATAAATTAATAAATTGCGCATGTATTATTAACATTAATATTTTATTTTATCTAATTTTTAATAAAAATAAAATGATACTCTAATGCATGAAGTATTGTGGAATCATTTTCTTTCATTAAAATATCAAATCTTTTCTGATTGATTTGACATCCTTTAAATTTAAAGTTAAATCAAAATTATTAACATTATATTTTCAAATGTTTAATTCAGATAGCATCGTAAATTTGTTTTTATATTATATTTAAATTACTTCTTTATTCAAAATACATATAAATAAAGAGAATTGTATGAATTAGAAAAAAATTTTTTTACTTACAAATAACTTATTTATTTAGTAAAATAATTTTTTTAAGAATATAAACGTTTTAATATATCAAAACTTATAAAAAATATTACTTATGAGTTTAACTATAATATTTTAATGAAAATTTTAATTTTTTATTATACTATAAAAATAAAATCAGCAAAATATAAATAATCGGATCTATTATTATCATTATTATGTATGAATATTGTGCTTCTATATTTGTTTTTAAGAAAAGTAAAATTTTTTAATTTATTGGTAGTACAGTCGAAATACATTATAAATTCAAAACGAAAAAATAAAATTTAATATTAGTGATGGTTTCGTTCCGATATTTATGATATTTCTTGTATCATATTATTGATGTAATAGTTGTGTACAATAAAAAAAAATTTAAAGAGCTTTTCTGATAATGTACAATGTAGGTAATACTAGGATACATCAGATCTCTTCTTGACCTCTATCTTGTTTATTCTTTCTGACTTCCTTTTAAAAGACTTGCACAGGATTTATGCATCCTAGCGCCAGTGGCGCCGACGTACATGTATATGTATCGATGCTATGAGCAATAACTCGCATTGTGTATGTAATGGCTATACGACTGTATAAAAGGAATTTAACTCGATAGTCGGCAGGTCACCTCGCCAGTAAGCTTTATAAAAAATAAAAAACGAAAGGAGAGAAAAATAAAGGAAGACAGAGAGACAAAGATATGTTTAGCAGTAAACGTATACCTCACGAATGTTGAGGGCTGACTATATTTCCTTCACCTATATCTTAATGCTCTCGAGGACGGAGTTTTAACTGTCAACTTTTATAACTGAAAATTTTATAATGGAAACTTATTAACCTTAACTTATTATATAAAATTATGTTACTTTCATTCAACTAATTTGTTATTAATTATAATATTTATTAATAAATTATAATATTTATTAATACGTTTTATACTGTTTATACTTATTCTTCTTAAATATACTGATATTTTTTAAGTCTTTCATTCAACTGTTTTCATAGAAAGATTTCATAAAAGAATTGTACTTTTAATTGCTACAAGTTATTTCTTACTAATTTAGAAAGATAAATTATAAACAATTATATTGTGTATTAATAAATTATAGTTTTATATTTCTATATCACTTATTACTTATTTATATTTATCTTTAAATATTTTATTTACTCTTCAATATATGTTCTTTATATTTCACATAAACTTTTAATTCTATTTAACAACTATTTTACAAAAAGTAGTTTTTATTTAACTATAATAGATGTTACAATGATATCGATAAGGTATTAGAAATTAAAATAATTTTAAAACATAATTTTTGTAATAAACCCGCTTGTTTAACGAAAGTATCAGTGTAATATCACAAAGCTTTGAAAGTTAAAGAACAACACGTTTTTAGTTAAAGATATTTTCTCACCATACACGACGAAAAGGAAGGAAGAGCCATCAGAACACATCAGCAGCAGTATCGAAAAAAAGGGTGCGAGGGTGTCAAAAAGTCAGAGTGATAAATCAAATGGACCGGTACGCGGCGAAATGTCTAGCGCACGGCAATGGCGACTCACCCCCCCACCCTTTCGCTCCATTATGCTCAATAATAAGAAGGGCAAAAGAGTCTCGCTTCTCTGCGTGTCAAATCGTAAATCCCTTTAATTCGTTTCTAGGGACACCGCTTTAATACGAATTATAACTGTGTTTAGCTCTGCACATAAATTCCAGCCGTCGGCAGACGCGCTTTATTCAGCAAGGATCACATTGATATAATGACTTTAACAGAGACTGAAGCATATATTTTAATTAAGCTTATTACTTTCTTTTACTTAAACTAATAAAGTTTTCAAATTTAGTTGCTATAGCCTTAAACTAATGTGAAATAATGTAACATATAAATATAAAACGATAGAAATACATGTTTAATTTTAATACATTTTTTTAAAATTAAATAATACTTTATTAAATTTTAATTTTTATGAATATTTATATGATTTAATGTCCCAAGAAATACAAAGTCTTAAAATAAATACCATTAATTACTTACCATTAAGAATTTCTATTTATTATCTATTTATTACTTTTAAGAATTCTACTTATTATTTATTTATTAATCTATAAATAGCGCGAAAAGTTGTAGACTAAAATTTATTAAAATAGAATACACTTGCACTTATGAATTCTTTATTATTAAGTATCATTTTTGTAAACGTTATTGTTTAATATAATAAAAGAAATTTATAATATTAAATTATAATTAGGACTTTTAATAGGAATAATTAAATCAATTATTCTTTTCTATATTTAAAATTGAATGATGTCATAAGTTTGATTAAATTAAATTTAATTTAATAAAAAAATTAAATGTTTAGTAATTATTCAGATGAAGATATTAGATATCAATAACATAATTAGCCACATATAAATAATAACTAAATATACATAAATTGTTCAAGTATTTTACAATATGTAAGAAACAGGGGTTAAAAAAGTAAATGACCAAGTAAAAAAATGAATAAGTAATGTAAGCAATAAGTGAGCGGTAAGAGCTCTCAAAGAAAAAAAGAAGTAGCAAAGAGGTACGCATGAGCACGCTTGAATCAAAACACATTGCACTGTTGGTATAAAAAAAGGGGGAGGAAACATGACGCACCAATTAAGGAAAAGTGGTGTCCATCTAACAAACCGGGCTCGTGCATGCGTGATATGTAAGGAAGTATAACGCGTGCGTAGTAGACGTGTTCGTTAAACCAGACTAGTACGCGTGCCAAAAATTAATGGATACCACGTAGGGAAACTTGCACGTGACGGAGTCGATGCTCGAACACAGGGTCGCCTGAAAAATCCCCCAGACCGTCTTCTTACAAAATTTCAACTCAGACTATTTCAACCACGTTGTATTTTATATAAAGGATAATCGAATACAAAGCTATGCTATAAACAACATTAGCCGAGCTCTTTTATTTCAAAAATTAGATGGGCAACTTTGGCGTATCTAAGTAAACGTTATGCAAAAATGAATTCCGTAAAAATTTTTTTTCCAAATTGTTTCCGCTGTGATCAAAATCTTAAAATTTTTTAAATATTCTACTAATAGCCTCTCCTTACATTTCAAGAAATTATCATTAAATCATCTATAAATCATCTATAAATCTTCTATAAATCGTCTATAAATCGTCTATAAATCTATTATTCTTAATGCTTCGTACATATAATGTTAGTTCAAAAACGTTCTGATAAATGCTTTTGTATTATTTGTAAAAAATTTAGTAAATTATACATAATTTTCTTGCAATTAATTATTATGACTAAAATTTATTAACAATTAATAAATTCATGACTGATAACAAAAATTTCTAGATTTTCTGAAAAAGTTTCCTCAGTATTATTCGATAGAATAATAAAAGACGAAAGGGGGAAGAGGTGGGGATGAAACTGTGTTATTGATCTTTATCTCTAGTCACGAGCTAAATAAAAAAATGAAAGTAGTTAAAAAGTGATGATAGAAAAGGCTGGGAAGCGACTCTGTTGGCCGACACACATAGATGAACTCAATAAAGTTATCGGTCGATGGAGGGGAACAGGAGGTGGGCTTTGTGCACTTTATGGTCGTGACGATTACGGGCGTCATGATTATTCGCGGGACAGTGCGTTTTATCGTCGCGGTCGGCAAAGCAGTCGAAGGGTCAATTTCGTACGATTATAATTCAGTTGTAGGAAGGGGGAGACGCACGCGAGGCCAAATGGTTTTGGAATCCGTTACGAGCAATGCAGCACAAGTGACACAAACTCATCCTTACGATCTCGTTACTTCACCCCTACGCCGCGAGACCGTTCCCTCGGTAATAGGGATGTGCTGTTTGGACTATCCGATGTGATATTGCTGCTCGTTTTGAGTGCCAGAACTTATGTGTTATACTCTACTTCCCCTCTCTTCTTTGTTCCACTTTTTTCTTTTTTCTTTCTTCGAGTTTATTAAACTACAGGTATGCCTGCCTTTAAAAGCATACCACGTAGCTATTAATTTCATTGGAATATAACGCTTTATCTCATTTCATTAATAATACTATTTATTATGTATTTATAAAATTTATCATCTCGCTTAATAATAATACGAAGCTACATTTTTTTTAACATTACGTCATTCAGTTTTGACTTTATATCTTCCTATAAGTGCAATTTTCAACTTATATTCTACTATTATTTAAATTACTAAATGGTAAAAGATGAAAGAAAAATTATCTACTGTCTACGTAAGTATACACTGGATAATCATGTAAATGACCACATATCTATTGTTTTATAAAAATTATAAAAATTTTGTAAATATATAAAATTATTAATATCATTATTGACTTGAAACTTATGTAATTATATTAGATCAAAATAAATGTAAAAAAAGTATCATGATAGTGTGCTTAGAATAAAAAGTAATGAAATAAATTTTTTAAGCAGTTGCCTTCCTCTATCTCATTTTATGAAAGTAAATGCTAACAAAAAGAAACCTAGGATCATTAAATTTTTCATTGTGCTTTTAGTATTTCATTTTATCTTCATTAAATTTGATCAAACATGAAAATAGAAAAAACATCTATGCCATTCATTTTCGGAATTCCAGAAATCCCTATTTTTGTCACACGCTTACCCATAATATCTTATTATAAGTTTTTGAATAAACAAATAACATCAGCAGCTTAGGGCTCTATATTAAAAAAAAAAATAATAATAATAATAATGTATCTGATTGCAAGACAAAAACATGAGATATATAGGAAGAATATAATGAAATAAACGCTAAAGATCGAAGTAAGCAGTAGGAAAAAGATAGAGAAAGTGAGGTATGTAAGAATGTTAGGATAGTCTCATTCATTCCATATCGATGCTCGCAGGTACTCACCATATGAGATATTGTGCGAGCGACAGCGATGATTCGCATAAGTCACTGAATGTCAAGCGGCCGAGCTCATATTACTATCATACCTAGCGATCTTTTGGCATACCGCTAATACCAAACCAACCAACAACTACCTCGAAGACCATTACTCTTTTTCCTCTTGCCAGTTATTTGTCTATACATTCTACCTGCTTTTCTCCATAAATGCCTTTTCGGTATACCATGCAATCTTAATTTTCACATTCATTATTATTATTATTAATTTTAAAAGTACCACCCGTATTGATTAATACTTTTAAAACCTTTATAAAAATGTTAATGTTTTATATTAAAAATTAATGATCTTTTATCTAAGACTTTATTCGTCATGTACGATAATTGTTTATATCAATTAAATAATTCGCACTTAAATAAAAAATTATGTAAACTACTACATGCGTCTAATAATATATTCTTTAAAAATAAATTAAGTTTTGAATTATTTAAAAACCTCTTTTAAAGGAAAACTTAAATTTTAAATTACATTCAAAGGTTCACTTATAACTAATATGTTAGTTTTAAAAAAGCAGTAATTTTTTAACTTTCAACTTTAAACGGAAATAAGTTTTTCAATTACAATATAGAATATTAAAATTTAAAAATTTTATTTCAGTAATTATTTATATTTATTTTAAAATGCTATTCGGCTATGCTAAATATTACATATTTTAAATGAGAATAGTGTCTGTCAAAATGCCTTATCCCAAGACATTTACAATGCCATAAGTTGTAATCAACATAATTTCTAATTAATTTCTATTACAAATTATAATATAAAATATTTAAAAAATAAATATATATAATTTAATATTGAACATAAAAATCTTAAATTGACATTTAATTCATCAAATATTGTTAATTATTATATTTTCCGATAAAATTCATTATATTCATTAAGCATACAGATATCTTTATTGATAGACTTAAAACAATTTCAACTTAAAAAGTCTAATATTACTTAGGCGAAATAATAAAATCAGATGCCAGAAAAACGCAGTCGAACGTATTGACAAGTCGCTGCGTTATAATCTTTCACTATTTGATCGCTCCGTTTACCCGCGCTTAACCAACGGAATAAAATAAAAGAAGGAAACTTTCTTTATCGTAAATTGATTTTTCTGCATAAGAGAGAAGCGATGGGAATGTAGTGTCAGAGTCAATAGAATCGGAGGGGGGACGAAAAGAATTGAACTCAGGCGTTTTAATTCTTATCATTTCACATCCGCTCTCTTTATTCTACTACGGATCCTTACGAAGTATATTCACAAAACTAGGAAGAACAGTAAATGCTAATTAACTATGAAGAAAATCAACGAAATGAAAATTATAAATGTTAACTTTTGCTACTCCCTGTTACATGCTATTTTATTATTATAACTTCGTTTAGGATATTTAAGTCGTTTAAGGAAAACTGAAATTTCTGAAATTTTACATTCATTTATTTTTTAATGTCCCATTTATTAAAATACGTATGCCATCTACGAATTTCTATATTTATTAAAATACGTATGAAGATATTTAAAATATTATTGATATAAAAAATACATTAAAGCTAATACAAGTTTTGACTCGTACCTGTAAATCCACTACTAAATCATTATTATGACAAAATATAAACTTATATTGTAATAGAATAGAAATATAAAAATTTAAATTAAAAATATATTAAAAATATACATTAAAAATCTATCTCATTCGTAGTTAATAAAAATATTTAGTAATTGCTATATAATCCATCTATAAAACCCCATTTAATTTCAATAACAAATTATTTTGTTTAAATTCTACTAAATTAATTTGATATTTTCAATTCTAATGAATATTGAATTTTAATATCTATATATTTAATATCTATAATTTTAATATCTATCTATACATTCTTGTTTTTTATTTTATACACTCTTAATAAAGAAGAATGCTTATGATCATAATTACAAACACAAACATAAAGCGTATCAAATATTTTTGTTGTCATTTTCAGTAATAAATTTAGTATAAATGTATACGATGCAAAGATATCTTAAATAAAAATACTATTTAATAAAAATATTATTTATATGATACATCATCAAATTTTTTGTTAGTAAATTGAAAATAATTATCATCTGAAAATAATTTGTGATCAATTATATTACCTACAATAGTAAAAATTTATGAAACTATTAAATTATATTAATTATATTAATTTTCATTTCTGAAATTATAAATGTCCTATTAATATGTAAATACTTGTAAGCTACGATCATATTTAATATATTTTAAATTACAGATAGGAAAGTTACAGGAAGTAATGAAGTTACCAAAAAAATACAATATTCATGGTAAATACCTTTTGTATAAACATCACGCATTTCAGAAAAATATTCAAGTACGTATACGTACACACTAACAAATCTATATAAGAAACTGTATATACAAAATAATCGCCTTGGAGAAGAAGTGCTCTGTAAATAGTACAGTGTAATTGGAATTCATTTATTGCCCTAAAAATTACTGATGATATGATATATTCCACACCTTTATGTTCTAGACGATCATTCTTATTGTGAATATATATTTCTTTTACTTCTCTATATAATTCGCGATGAAATCAAATGAAAATTTCGATATATCTTCATAAATATCAAACCAAAACGTTATTAATAGCGGCATCAAGATATTTTAGATCAAGATCAAATACTTTATGATACAATAATATAATCAAAATATATTTCTTCAATAAAAAATTTTTTTCCTGATATCTTGTTAATAATTACTATAGAAATAAAAAATATTTTCTATAAATTTATAAATATATATTTGTTTTTCTCTGGATGTAATAATAATTACATTAAATTTTTAGGACATATTTATTTTCAGGCATTATATTATTCGGGTAAAATTTAAGTCAATTATTTTAATTTATATTAATGGCGAAATCTATCAAATAGTCTCTTAAAGTTTTTATACTGCCTTCATTTTTATATTATATTTATATAATGAGCTATTTAGTTATAAACAAATCAAGTAAACTAAATAAAAACTTTTTTAATGGGAATTTATTAATATTGCTTCTTGGGTTCCAATTTCTATGTAAATGATAGATTTTAATTTATATTCTTAATTTATAATTCTAATATAATATAATGCTAATTATATTTATATACTTAATTTATATAGTTAATATAAGCATATAATACAGCAAAAGTAAATTACAAATCAATAATGAAAACGTTATTACATTACTAAGAAATTACATTATCATAGATTTTATTGATTATTAAAAATTAGGTTATTATATAAAATAGACTACACCATGAAATGATTACGTATCAAAATAAGTTAAGCTCTGATCGTGACAGTATTAAGGAAATCACAAGAAAATAAGTTTCCCTTCCCTATTTGCCTTCTTTTGCAGTGACATTGACTCGCAACTATGGACTCCCTTTAATATCTTCCTTTCTGAACACTTCTTCATAGCAAAATTAATAGTGAGTTAAGTGGCGGTTAATATATTGCCTCGTAAATATCTTCATCGCCCTCCACCAGCGTGCAAGTACGTACCTTTTCTTCCTATTACATTATCCTCTATACAGTTGACAAAACTATTATAAATAGCTTAAAGAGATTTTCCATTTTCTTATCTGACATTCTAAATGAATCCTATTATTCCTTTGTCATTTTATATTATTATCTCTTTCTTTGTTTTCGATTCTCATTAATATTCTTTTAATAACATGAAATTTTCTACATGTAGAAAAAATATCATAAGTCATTAATGTTGAATTATTAATCATTTCAAATTACATTTTATTAAGAACAAAATTTTTCTTTGTCTTTATCAGTAAAGAAAAATTTAATGATAAATAAAAATAAAACAGAAAATAAAATATTTATATACATGTATGTTTATTATCTATTTATTTTTATTAGGTTAAAATTCTGAAATTATAAAAAAAAAATAAAAAAACATAATATTCGATGTAAAAGAAATTTATAAAAGGAAGTGAATATGTTAAGGCGCCTTTACTTACAAGTAAACGCTAATAAAGTTATTGTAAAATGATTAATATGAAATAAAGAGAGATAGAACTCAAAAAGATAATATATTAATATATTATAATATATTAATATATTACTATATATTAACGCAATATTATATAGTACAAAAAAAGAAAGGAATAGAAAAAACGTACATAATTTCATTCAAACGGAGAAATTTATATTCGAAAGAAGCTTTAGATATTTCTATTCAATAGTTAAGGAATTTTAAAGATTATGAATTAAAAAATTAATTTAAAAAGAAACAACAATTTGTTACTTACCGAAGCGGTTTTTTGATGTTTAATATCTTGTATTTTGTCGTTTGATGAAAAGAATCCCCGTTAAAACATACAATTAATTACATTTAATCTGTGTCTATTCGTCAAAAGAGAAATATTTTTAGGTTACCGGAAATATAATGAAAAGGGGTTTATGGTAAAAAGAATATTAACGTATAACAATCGTGCCTTTAACCGTTAGTTTTTCATTTTGTTTAATATGAAAATAGGCTTTATTATAATTTAGTTTCTTATAAATTGTACTATACTAATTTCATCATGCTAATTCAATTTTCTTACGATATTATTAAGTTATTAAATTATATTACTTACTAACGATATAAGTATATATTGGGAAAAATTTAGATCCCCTGTTCATATATAGAAATTACCAATTACTTACCAATATAATTAATTACCAATTATAATAATATTATATTAAATAAAATTATATCTATTATGCTGTTTTAAATTTACATTATATATATAATAATAATTCATTCAGAATGTATTACTAAGAATAGTTAAAAATTTATAAATTAACAATTTATAAATATTATAATTTATATAATTATAATTTATAAATTAATATAAAAATTTACAAATATATTTATAATGTATGGTTAAAGTTTTAGAATATTGCTAATATTTCATCATACCATTTAATTTAAATAAAGGTTTTTTAATTTTTCAAAAATAAAAAATATTTATTATAATATGCATAATAGGTAATATAATATAATATGAATATATTTATTTAATACCTAGTTTTTTGAAAAAAGCACGTGCTTTAATGATTTCAATAATAAATAATACTTAAATAATAGGACTTACTACAAGCAAAGCGAGCGAAATTATAACAACCTAAAATGTTTTGCAATGGAGTCCATAAATTGAAGAAGACCGTGGTTCAGGTTCTTTGTCTAAGAAAAAAAAATAAAGACAAGACGCATTTAAACAATGCTAAAAGCATCCGCACTCTAATCCCACGAGAAAAATAAAGGAAATGCAGTGAATCCTCCCCCTCTTAAGTATTGTCTCAACTCCTCTTATATTCCACCTCCTTATGCTTTTCGATTCTCTTTGGTGTCCAACAAACCATCCCCTTGCGTGAGAATAATTCCAAAAATTAAATTGTCGGCCATACATTAATTCCTTTCTTTCTCTCCAATCTTACTCTCGCCAAATGACTCGCTCCCTTTCTCCCTCTTTCCCACTCTTTCTTTATTTCACTCTAATTCTCATATACTACTATACTACTCGCAATCTCTTTTTTAACTCTTTTGTTTTTCTTTTTCAACTGGAATCCTTTATTTCACACGAGCTACCTTTGAAGAATTGTGCCCACACACATATATTTTCAGAACCTATATTTAGTTATAATTCAAAAATGCAGCATTCTTTTATGTGCACACATACACACATATTTTCTATCTACGATTTCTATATGACATTTCATCACAATGTCATTCATTATTATTAAATATTACTCTCTTATTTTAAATTAATTCAAATTTAGACCACCATTAAAATTTCAATTGAAATAAGATATATGTATATCTTATTTTTCATTGATTTAACCAATAGTAGCTTGAAAAATTATAATTATTTTATTTTAGTATAAAACATTCAATATGTACAAGTAATTTTTAATTAAAATTATATATTAGTTTATAAAATATTAGATTATTTTAACTTATTCTTTTAAAAATTATTTACAGTGTAGAAATATAATAAATAACTTAAATAACAAAAACAAATTATAATTAATTATAATGAAAATATTTATAAATCTAAATAAATCTTTCATAGTTATTTTACTTTCATAAAATATCAAAATGCATTTAAATTCTTTATTAAAAGAAATATAAAAACCTTATATATTAAAGATTACTAATTAATTAAAAATAATACAATTATTATTTGAATAATTACAAGCCATTGAGTGTTTCATGTTATTCATGCTTTTTAATAAAAAGTGTTTAATTTATAAAAGATTTATTTACTTTTATAATAAATTTATACCTGTTATTTAAAAGATAATTTTTGTGTAAATTTAGCTCAAGCAATAAATATTTAATCTTAATATATAATGTAAAATTGAATTATCAATATAATGGTTTTGTTTTGAAAGAAATTACAAATATATGACAAAGAATATACAAAAATTAATCACCATTCTATAGGATTCTTCTTCTTATTCTACGTGTGATTATACTCAATTGGCGCAAATCGAAAATTACAAAAGAACAGGTACATATCCATACAACTTCTACTTTTTTATGCTGAATGAGAATGAGAAGAAAAGAGAATTTTGAGAGATCAAGATAACAAATTTTACTAATCCAACCAAATTAAATGTACTCTCATTAGCCTTTCACTACTGGTCTGATAGTTTATATATATTTATCAAAATAGTTAGGAAACGAGTGGCGTTAACGCGGCATTTAAATTATACACTACAATAATTCACTTACTCATACAAAAGAAAAAGTAGAAGGGAACATGAAGCCCAATACCAGGTCTAGTCCACTCGCTTTGCCTTTTCAATGAATAATTCGTTTTGTTAAAAAAATTATATTCAATTTTTGATTCCAAAAACAGATTATACTGCTTTATTTATGAAGCAAGAACATGCATATTCTTAGTTACTGTGAAAATGAATATCAATAACAAATAACTCATGTTGAGAATTTGCTATCCTCTTGATTTATATATTTTTTATATTATTTATCTCATAAATGTAGATTTTCTAAGATAAGTATATGTTTTGTTATTTCCATGTTACATGCAATTATATCTATATAATTTTCAATTTTTTAACTTTCTATAAGCTATAAAAATTATATAATTTTTTATAATAAAAAATTTATAATATAATTGATACAATTCAACAATATAACTAGAAAAAACTATTTATTTTAATTATATCTTATGGAAAAATTAGAGAAAAAAATATGTTTACAATATTATAATTTTTAATTAGAATGACTGAATCAGTCGAGCTCAATTAATTACTGTCGATAAATAAAATAGAACTGAAATTAATATTACAATAAATACTTTAGCAAATTGAAAAATAATCATTACGTAAATATAACTTTGTAAGTTAATAGTAATTATATTATTATTATAATTTTATAAATATAAGATTGAAATAATTTGACAAAACTACGTAATATAATAATAAAATTGTTTATTAAATTCTTTTATTATAAATTGTAAATAAATATTCAGGTTTACTAGAGGAATTTAATGCAGAAATATCTTTTATTTGTATTATACAATTATTATACAATTATTTGTTTACTTTAAAACATAACGGATGAATGAATAGTGAACAAATATCAACATAAAAACTTTAACTTTAAATACTACTTCGTGAAGATTACCTATATGCATTATAGAGATAAAAATCATGTGAATGGATCCTTTTATGCAATATGCTTGAAAAGTACACTCTTTTCACACTTTTGTTATCATAGTCGTATCGATGTAAAATCAAATATAGTATCCTACCTGCAAGTTTCATAAAATTAAACAATACCAAAAAAGATGTTGAAGTGATAAAATAAAAGTAGACGAGAGAGAGAGAGAGAGAGAGAGAGAGAGAGAGAGAGATGACGAATGAGTGAAAGGGATCGGTAAGTTGAGGTAGAGCAAAAAAAAGCTCTTGCTAATATAATACCGTACTCTTCGGTGGAAGGGTCCGGTGTATTTCAGACTGGATATCATCACCAAATCTACATAGGACAACATTACTCTTGCAAGTGCAAAATTATTTATAAGGTTCAGTGGACGTTGTCCTCCTACTTCATTAGGTATCAGCCCTGTGACTCTCAAGTCCTCTGTCTTCTCCAAGTGACCGAAAAATATAGGCGAGCCGAAGGCGTCGACATTATTCTTCACTCGCTCGTTCGCTAAAAGAGTTCTTCAACTTATAGGATCAATAAAAAAAGATTAATGCGCTAGTAAAAATTAATTCGAGAAAAGTAAGATACTCTCTTTGCTCTCTTATGATCAACTGTTTGAGACGACAGGCTCTAGAAATAAATATTCTGTTTCTGGATAAAGCTTTTTTCCTCTACAATGCTCAATTTTTAATACCAATATTAGAATACTTACTGTATAATTTATTGAACTTTCATTTTTATAAAATATGAGTAATAAATTAATAAATGTTCTAACCTGTGCTACTAAAACTTGTACTATGAGAAATATAATTAATAAATTAAGTTTTTTTACACTCTTCAAATTAATTTACATTTAGTTTAACGTAGGCGTGTCAATAACCCCATCAACTTAGAAAACATAACGAATGACGTATGGACTTACTTTTCCAGTATTTAAACCATATCCTTTGTATATATTCCGCTAACGTCCGTTGCACATTTTAACTGCCACATTAATTGACGTCAAAAATTCTATTTCGCGCAGAAAATTTTTATAAATTTGACTAATTTAAGGAAAAATCGACCAATCGCCCTGTCGATACAGTTTTCTATTGCATATTTTACCAACTCGTACTTAGAGTACTTAGAGATACTTAGAGAAAAAGACCGAAGAAAAATGAAGGTTGAGAGAAAAGCGAGAGGAAGACAGAGAATCGAGGAGTTTTTCCGAATTTGTAACACTCGTATGATGATAAACTCTTCACCTGGTCGATGTATCTAAAAGTCGTTTCCTTGGATCATAATATACTTACTTTACCTTACTTAAACTTACATGATCAGATCTATTCGCTCCTAGGTTAGATTATGTGTTTATAAGTGGCAAAATTGAGAAAATGGTTGTCCCTGCTCCAAAGACTTTTCCAAGAAAAATTGTAAACAAGGAGTATAATATGAAAATATTGAATAATTTTATTTCATTATTATAATTTAAAATAGTCATAAATTGATAATAACGATCACATAGCAACGATTACGCAATATATTTATTTATTATAAACCAACGCATCTTTTAAATCTTTCATTTAGAAAGCAAATGTAACTAAGTATAACAAAATTTTGTATTATTTATTCTATCAATACCTATAATTACTTTTTTAAAGATACATTTTTATAAATAATAATACTTCAAAAGGTATAAAAATTATATATTAAAATAATTAAAAGAAAAATTAAAGAGAATTTTCAGTATTACTATTCTTCATAAATTAAACTATAAATCGGGAATTTTTCAATTAATATATTCAGTAAAATATAACATTTAATCACAAATATTAATTGAGCTGGATGAAGATTATAATAAGCTTGTATAATAATTTAAATCAGCTCGATAATGAAAAAATATTCAAAGTATAAACAAAACCATAGACTAGATCTTTATAAGAAATATCTAAAATAATTAAAGATTAAAAGAATATGGAGCTCAGGAGATCAAAGTAAGCGTAAGAGCGAGAAAATAGAACAGAATAAATAGTTGGGTATGATATTTTCGTCGAATAGCCGCGAGCTATTAAAATTCCGTCACTCCATTGAGAATCGTAATAAGTTTCGCTCTTCTCCCTTAAAATCGCTGACTTCAAATGTATGATTAAGAAAAATAGTTTTAAATGAATCGCTTGGGTATTATTGATTTTCGAATTAGAACGCAATTTTAGCATACTCTTTTAAGCACAATCATTCCTCGATTATCGTCATTAATTTTATATCTCTATAGAATCTTTATAGAATATAGAATCTCTATATCTCTTTTATAAAGTATTGATTTAAAGAAAGAAGTGATTCTAGATTACGTTAAAAGTAATTTTTTAAGGAATTTTATTCAATTTCTCTCTGGTATACATATTAATCCTTATAGTATTATAAATTTTCGAAATAATTTTTATAATACAGTTATTTTTCAATTATCGATTCAATTATTTATATGGTCTTATACTATTATACGCATATCTATATTTATTTATAATGATTTAACTAATTTATTCGAAATGAATTACCTGTTGTAAAATTAATATAAAATTCTATTAAGTATAGTTTTTTTGAAGTTTTATATGAACAATATTAAGTGCTCTCAGATATTTTTAGATTTATACAATCATTTACTTTTTTTACAGAAGATATTTCATTAGTATGTACATATATTATAAATAAATGTAAATAAAAGTAATTATGCTCATAAAGGGAATTGTAACTTTCCAACCAAAGCAAATATGTACTGATATATAAATTTCTAAGTTACATCGATTCGCATTTATAATATATATAAATTAAAATATTTTTTTAGATTTATGCTTTGAAACAACTTTACAGTTTGTATCACACAAAATCGATTGACTCAAGGTAAAACCAGAATAAGCAGGCATGAAACAACAATTGACTCTCTTGACTCGTCAAGTTATACTAAGTGAAGTAAAATAATACACAAGTTAAAGAATACATAATTATTGCTTTTTTTATTTTGATAATTGTTATCGTCGATCAAATAAAAGGAATGAAATGGAATTTGTCGAGGTATCGCCCTGATTATAAACACATAAATCCATACTTAAATACGCCTCTAATGTGTTTATATTTCATTTTCTCGTTACGCAAAGAACAATCCGCGTCTACTTATACTGGCATATATTTACATTTTTAGGCCACCACTATATATGCGTCTATGACGAGATTTAAAAAAAACTGTGAGCTGGAAGTAATAATGAATGAAAAAGACATCGATCTCAATTGATATTTTCCTATTTCCATAATACACTCTCTGCCTTGTTTTCAGAAAAAGACCAAATTTTGTTACTCAGTTACTTCTATCACAGTGACACGTACATCAAACTAATATTAAATTAACTAATAGTCATTCTCTTTAAGGATGAATACTTTAGACCTTAGTCACTCATAGTACTACAGATTAAAAATATAGACAATTGCTCTTTTTACTGCAAACAAGAGAATTTTTATAAAAATGGATGGCTTTTATACGAATAGTAAAAAGCTTAGGACTAAATTAACTAAATTTTTTTGTATAATCACTTAATAATTATTTTTATAGATTATACAAAACATTTTGAATTAAATGAAATTTAATTTCATTCCAAAATATTAATTTATACAACAAAAGTAAGAAAAGAAATTAAATCTTGAATCATTATGAAGTACAAGATCAAATAGATATTTTAAGTTCATAAATATGAAAATAATTTTATTGCGTGGAATAATTGAAACATCAGTGCTAAGAAAAAAAACAAATTGCTTTATTATATTAAATATATTTATCTGCTGTCAAAAAATGAATGCATTAAAAAGGATTTAGACGTATAAACCTTTCATATGAATCATTTTAATGAATACTTACTAAATACATTGAATAGCATTGCATCCAGTATAAAGTAGATTATATTAAACAGATTATTTATAAAAATAATCTGTAGAAAGAATGTAATGCAAACCATAAAAGAACTAAAGGCATTGTTGGAGACTGTTTAATTGACGCTGGCAAATCAGTGGCGGGAGTAATTTGGAAAGATCGAACGCCGTTTGTAGTTAGCGCGTGAAAAATAATTTAAAGAAAAACAATTGAAGAAAAGGCGCGAAGAGGCCCGGCGGGATACTTTGCGTGGTGGCGCATGCAATGAATCTGATTACAGACACGAGGTCATACAGATCGAGGGAGAAAACAACGCATTTTTTGTGATTCTTCTCATTCGGCCCGCATAATCCTAGTTTATAGTACAGATTTTATAAGAGTTGGGAAAGCTGTAGGCATTGCGACTTGCGGAAGCGTACGAGCCGAGCCCGTGATAGTGATTCGCGAAGCAATAATTGTTATCATTCGCGTGGTGTCGTGGCACATACTGGTGGTAGGGTGATTCAGTGACAAGGAGCTCCTGAATTCAACCCAGGGGGAACCTTCCCTGGAAGCAGAAAAACGACTCCCGGTGGCCGATCCAGGGGACAGGTAGAAAAGGAAAGAGAGTATGTTCCTAACGTCCAGGTAGTTTCCAAGAGGTTGGAAACGACCCGGTGTCCGCACCCCCACATACAGATCGGCCATCCAGTTGTCCGAACTGTGTGGAGTTCGAGACGCATCGGTGCCACGGCGTATGTCGAAAGTCCAGCTGGCAAACAGGTACCATTCGTACATTTCTATACGAGAGCTCTCCCGCGCGCGTATCACGAAACCGTCTCAATTAATATAATTGTTGATTTTTGCTATTGTATATTTGCGTGCGTACGTGCGTCACAAGGCTTTTTCCTCCTTCCCGGCGAAGGAGGTTTTTTTACGCCTCGCGGCGATTAGGGAAATATAAAATAAAAAAAAATCATTTTATTATAACACTCAACCAACAACTTTTATTTTTCCTCTTCCTATCCTTTATTTATTTATTTCAGGACTCACGGAGATGGTAAGTAGCTTATAAATTGCTACAGGCATCAATTAAAAATTATAAATCAACATTATAATAATATGTAATTGATAAATCATTTATAATATATAAATAATAAAAAGAATATAAAATTAATTAATAGAAATTCCATGAGTCGCAATCCTCATTATCATCTCTATATAATAGTTAATTGATAATTAACACACTGAACCGACTTTACCTGCAAAGGACTAATTGGCACCCTCATCGAAGCGATTTGCCGCCCGATTCCTTTAACGACAACAATGGCCTACAATTAAAACACTCATTAACGCTGTATCGTTGACGTATACTTCAACGAAAAAAAAACTGTAGTGTTTACGGAGCCAATCACTATATAACCGGACCACCAACTACTCGGTGCTGTATCTGAGGAGGAAAACAATTAAGTTTAATAGAAACTCGCAAGCGTTAGGTATGAATTACTTCAACAGAAAGATGTTAATAAACTATAATTCGGTATGCATGCACTAATTTTATAATTTAATTTTATAAATCACGAAGCAATATTTTTTGTCTCTTAAAATACGTAAAAGCATATATTTGTACACTTGACTCACTCATAAAATACTTCACTTACTTGCTCTCTCTCTCTCCCTCTTTCTCTCTCTCTCTCTCTCTCTCTATATATATATATATATATATATATCTATTTACCTATCTATCTATAGTAAATTTCACTTTTTCTCCCTTTGTGTCTCAGTATCTTTTTAGTGCATATATTTCGTACTAATTGCCGGTGGGTCTTATCGTCGATCTCATTATATGCATACCACATATATGTAGTTTCTCTCTCTCTCTCTCTCTTCTTCTTCTTTCTCGATGTCTCCCGACGCACGATTCCGCGTGCGCGTATCTGAAGATATCTTTGGAATTAGGGGTGGTCATGATCGAGGCACATCTATAACAGCAGTAGAGTGAAAATGTTGCAGCACGGGTTCAAGAAGGTGTGAAACGCGTGTGTCACAACACCGTTAGTAAGAAATTGCAAACGAAGCGGGAAGATAAGTAGATGAGAGAAGATAAAGATAGAGAAGATAAAGGATACATACAAGAATGAATGTGAGGATGATTATAATTGCGTGTAGAAAAAGATGAATTGATTTATTTTAATTAATATTCAACATTTTAATTAAATTATTCTTCAATGCCGACAATTTAATAAATTTAAGTAAACCAAATTTTATTTGTTGAAAGAATTTTAAATAATTATTTATCAATTCCTTATATGCATTCATTTTAATAAAAATTTATTTTTACATATTTTAGATTACAAATAATGAAATGTTCATAAAAATTGTATAAAATATTTCTATTTACATTTACTTACTTTACACTATTACAATGCAACATTAAATATATTAGGTGAGAATCATTCATTTTTATAGATATAAATATAACCAGAAAAAAAACATAAACTTTAACTGTAATATTTACTAAAATTTAACATAAACAATAAATGATTAATAAAATTTGTCTGTATATCATATAAAGATCGTATCTGAAAAGCAGTATGTCAAAATTCTTAAATAGTAAAAAGAAGTAATCGAACAATTTTATTCATATTTATAATTCAGAAAGTAAAAAAAGAGAGAGAGAGAGAAGGTACAACAGATCCGAGGTAAAGCGTAGTGTATAAATGTGAAAATTGGTTTTATCCACTTAAATAAGTATTGTGAGCAAGAATAGCAAAGCGGAAGCAAGAGGGGTAACAAGGACCTGAAGAAGATTGGCGAGGGATAGCGGACGAAGAAGGGTAGAGGTAAGGAAGGAGTTGTTCATTCGAACTCGTTTAAAAGTCACTGAATTCTTCGCGACGAAGCAGCACTCGCAAAGCCTGCCAATGCCAGGGTCCAGGCCTGTGTTCGATTTGTTATCGCGTATTTTAATGATGGTGCAAATGTCCAGCTTGAACAGCGTTATATTATCTTTGCCAAAGAAGAAAGCGGCTTTGGGCCGGATGTGCATCGTGGGGCCGTGAGTTGTGAGGGAAGAGAGATAGAGACCTTCGCCCACGCCACATTTATACACGGGCCCAATGTTTTTCCCGATGGCGTGCGTGCGTTCCAGCGCGCCGCATTCGCTCTCGTCGATCAACGTCGCGATCAATGCGCCGATCCTTCCGCACTCGCTTCTTCTCTCAATACGTCATATGTTCTTCCGGTAGGTGAATTCCGCGCCTCTTCTTATCCAGTAATAAAATTACTCAGGTATGCCTAGGTTCCGCACCACTCGGCACTAACTGATTTTGGCGAATGCTTAATCAATTACAGAAAGATAATACGATTAAATCAACAACGACGATAGATTTACCTCATTCGAGCCGACAAAGATTTTTTACCGACTCTGGCGGTTACTTAAAAAACCATATATCCATTCTTATTTCGGTTTATCTCCAAATATTTAAATCGAATTATATAAAAATTTTAAAACAAACATTTTCACACATGATTTTTATGGAAATCCAGGCATCTCATTCATTTTTAGGAAACTTCTTAAGCATCATCTTATTTTCGCATTCGCATATTCATAAAAAATTAATTTAATTCTTTCATTGCTTATTTTTAGTAATAAGAAGATAAAAAAAAATAAAACTTTTGAGTAAATAATCTTAATAATCTTAATTAATTTAATAAAACAATGATTTTTATAATATTTTATAATTTTTATATAATTCTTTATATAAAGAATTCAAATTAATTCTTTAATTAACATGTACTAATGTATTCATTTATAGTAAATTTTTTATTTAATTATGCATATTTTTGTTATCTGCCATTGGATGAAATTATAAATTATTGCTTATACCTATACTTACTTAAACTTAATACTCATTCATTTAATTAATAAACATAATAATGAAACTTACATTTCGACAATTAATCAATTTAGAATAAATTTAAATTATTCTTATTTTTACGACCTTACGGTCTTTAATATGAATATTTCCCTTAAATCATAGATTAATTATAAATTAAGCAAGTAGTAAAAATATATAATTAAAATATTTTTTTTTCATATTCATACAAACTTAATGTTTTCAACATAGCTTAGTATCATTATTATGCCATATTAAAAAATGTTAGTTTACGTGTTTAAAAAATCAATACCAGTTAGGTATTAATCGAAATGAATATTTTCTTAATAATAAAAAGTAAACAAGTAAAATTTGCAGTGTTATACGGTATAGTTGGTCACTAGGTTGTTGAAGAATATTGTTTCCCTCCTTTCAAAAACGAAATCGACGCGATTACCGTCTCATGCTTCAATAATTCACTACCTGGTAATGAATTAATCCGAATGACGAACTTAAAATATCTTTTAAGTAAGATAAAGGATAAAATAGAGGTTCTTAATCGGTTGTGACGACTTTTATTTATTATCTATAATTTTACTCGCCTTAACGTTGGAGCTTTAGTTAAACAGAAGAAGTTTTAACGGCTTAATGAAATATTCAATTTGTTACATACCATCATATAATATTATTTAAATCATATCTTTAAGAAAATGGCGTGGCGCGTACACTACTAGTGCTTAAGATTGAATTTTTTAATTAAATTCAATACAATTTTTGAATACTTATTTAATCATGTTTTTATCTAATAATAATTATACAAAGATGTTTAATTTATAAGGATAAATAACTATTATTGTTAGCTATATAATATATTATTTGTTATCTAAAAAGCTTTCATTATACATTCAAATAAATTTGATTCTCAGATTATAATTTATATAAACGTTTTTAATATAATAAGTTATACTTATAAAAATGTATCAAACATTCATGATATAACTTGGAATTCTATTTAATATAAAAATTATTGTGAAATAAAGCAGCTATATTACATCGTTACGTAGAAGAAATTTGTTGAAGAAAGAAATGAATTACAACAGCGCATAAAAAGGCCCCATTATCCTTGACTTGCTTGGATTCCCTTCATAGACCACGTTAAGAGTCTTGTTGAAACCACAGCAATCCAGTAGCATAGCTCGGAAATAAGGAAATAATTATTGTAGGATACACGAGTTGGAAGATCGAAAATTAAGCTTTTTGTATAATAATAATAGGCGCAAGCACCAGTTAACAATTTTCCAAATTGAAAAATTATAAAATAGAAATGAAAAAACAAGTGTCTTGAAGCTTAAATTCCTCTTTCTTGAATGAAAGAAACTTTGAATCGGTTTATTAAGCCCAAGAAGGGATCTCAAGAAAATGCAGAGGCTCGTTTATCAACATCCCACGCGTGTAACTCGCACTATTCCGACCGATTATATTCTGATATATCACGAGAACTCCTGCTCTCTCGTACTCTTTATCTCATTTACCATTGCTGTTTTTGTATCCGATACTTAGCTCGAGTATTTCTTACTCCAGAATACTTTAATTGATATTAATGTTCAGGAAATAATACATAAATAATAAATACAAATGGATAAATTCATAGCTTCTATAAAATTTAAACCACATTATAACCGTACCATACAAATTATGCCTAAAAATAATTTAATATTAAGTAACCTTGATTTTGTCATTGTCAATTTTTATCAACTGATGATAAGACCAAATTATTATAAGCACATATATATTACATAACCCTCGTGTAATGATTATTAAGGGATTTTTTTAATTTTAAAATTCTATGTTAAAATTTTATATTTTAATTATATAAATGAATTATGACTAATTTTATTTCTACTTTTTTCATTCCAATATTTAAAATAATAAATATATTTTACATAATGAAAAATATTACTTGAATTCCGAAAACCGTTTTTTCTTAATAAAGTCTAAGAGTAGTATATTTTATTGTTTAGTGACAAGTATCAAAATATAACTCGAGGAAGCTCTATCAAGGTTTAGATTTAACATTAAAAAAAAAAACATAATTATGTACTAGAGATTTAATAGAGTATCGTTAAATTCCGTAAATTCCGGAGTACTTAGAGACCAAATCGCAAGCGATGAAATATGCGACTCTTGAAATCAAATCTTTCGTAATTACACGATCCTGACGGTAGTTCATTATGTAAGTACATCATCACCGACGGGAAGTACAACTCGATGATTACTACAATAAGTCGGGAGATGTATATACATGTGAGTATTCCTTTACGTAATCGTTTACATCCGCATAAAAATAAAAGAAAGCTAATAGAAGCAATATGCTTAATACTTTTACTATTTTTATTACAAATTCTCTCGAGCCAAATCCGAATGTAGCGCCGATTTAGGTGATTGTGAGCAACTCTCTCTACTTTGAAAATTACTCTTTTTCATATCTGCTTAATTAAAACCAAATGTTTTACGTAGTATCATTAAACTCAAAACAGTCCATGTTATACATTTGGATGCATCAACCAAAACGGCAATATCGTACGTTATACCAGTTTTATTTAAATAAAGCGTTTCGGACTAACACCCACCGTTCTTATTTTATTGGAGCTTTAAGTTCACATTCATACTTTCGTGTCAGTGAATGGAGGTTTACTTTTGCTGTCTTTCTTTTAAGCCATTAGACATTTTCCCGCTGACTTTCTCTCTCTCTCTCTCTCTCTCTCTCTCTCTCTCTCTCTCTCTCTGAGTAGCTATCAACTTTATTTGATTCTATATATCGAATACAATCTTTACTTAACAGGTAATCGTCTTTCAACATAACAGACAAATGTCTTTAATTCGTTTTTACGCGCTTAATATTTTAGAAAGGAATTTTCAAGCTATCTCTACAGAAAATCTTTATAAAATTCCGTTTCGTGCACTAATTCGTCTTTACTCTCCAAATTAAAATAATATTAGAAAATATAATAAATTAATAATAAATTTTCTTGTCTCTAAAAGGATAAATCGTCCGAAGAAATTTAGTTAAAAAGTTCAAATACAAAAATACATAGACTGAATAAGCTTATATGAATTATTTTATGAAATGTATACTTCAAATATTTCATTGAATATACGACAAAATATATTAATTTTTCACAATGAAGTACCTTCAAAATGTATCTAACTTTCATTTCTTTATTATTATTTAAATCTATAAATATTATTATCTAGTAAAATACTTATGTTAATAAATTCTATAGTTACATCTTAATTAGTACAAAAAAATTAACTACAAAATATAAAATTTTCTTTTCTTCGCAGTGTCTAGTTTACTAATTTCTTATAAAAAATATATAATTAGTCGAAAAAACTATTTTATATATCTATCATAATTTAAAATAGAATCATTTAAAATAATTCAAAACAATCATTTTACAACAATAAAAAAATGAAAATATTCTATACTACATTACTCACATAAGCATAAAAATTTTACATAAAAATTTTAGCAAATAATTTATATAAATTTTAGTGAATTTATATCCAGTTAGTTTTTTTTATATTTAAAAAATGTTAATGTTATATTTATTTTATTGACTAAATAATAACAGTTGATAAAATTTAAAGTAATTTCATTTATAACATTGTAAGTAATTAAATAGTTAAAGTAATTTTTTAATTAAATCAAAGCTATGATACTGCTTTATATTTTTCAAGTAAATGTTAATTTACTAATATTATATGATTTCCTATTCAAACTTGTTTATGTACTTAGAAATGATTATTTTAATTATTAAACAAAATTAAAAATTTATTTTAATTTCAAGTATAAATTTAATTAAATCCTTTGTAAATAACATACACACCATAACTATACACTAGCGGTTTTAATGAAAAAATATTGATTTTGATAATTTTTATAAATATATACGTTAAATAATTTTCAAATAACAAATTGTTCGAAGTAAATAACAAATTTCTTTTCTTTTAAATACTAATTTATTCTTAATACTAATTTCTTTATAATGAATGAGACTTTATACTTCCAATATAACAATTTCATAATATTAAACATATTATAATTATTTATAAGGTAAGGTAATCAAATTAATTAATCATTATGCGTCAATTTCAGATCCCCAGAAGATTAGCGCCTCGTCGCCATTACTGTCAATTTATTACTTATATCTGTTTATTTCTATCTTTAGATAAGGTAAAAATCGCCATACTTGACATTCATAAATATAACAATCCTCCATGATTAATGGAGGTACACTGGAAAGTGGCGCGACATGCGTTGTTCCACGTAAGGATGCACGCTGTATCAAATAGCGCATTTTTCTAATTCTTTCAACGAAAGAATCGGACAGACGAATAGTTATGCGCGATCGGCATATTATCGTCGGCGACATCCGGCCTTATCTCGACTTCATTCGTCACACTCAGCAGAGACGAACTGTCACAACTGTCACCAGAGTACGGGGAATCGATTAACGAGTCATTGGCTTTATGTTTGTTCATATCTTTGATTATATTATAATACTTTCCAAGCCATGGACTGGTACTTCTTTATCCATATATTGACGGAAATTGTATTTTATAATGTATTTATTGACTCTAATAGATACATTAATGATCATTGCGGAAATATATCTATTTAAAAAATATTAATAAATTATTTATGGGATAAATCTACAAGGTGCTAAAGCTTTAGAGTTCTAATATATTATATCAATTTAAAATTAATAACATACAAATCTTGTATAAGATGTACAAATAAATATAGATAAGATATTAAAATTACTTAAATTAACTAAAATTACTGGATCTTTGAAAATGTTAATTAAAAAGTTAATAATATTCAAGAATACAAAAAATCAATTAATTAAGTTCGTTTAGAAAACTATGAACATTTGATAATACTTTTTTATTAAATTCATAAATAATTAATTAATAAATAATTATTAAATAATAATTTATAGATTATCGATACAGCTGGAATTGTCTTTTGCCATACAAAATTAAAAAATATAATTTTATCCTAAATTTAATCGATCAAAATGAAAATATATTTATTTTTAATATACATATGCAAGAATATTCTATGTTCAATTACTAATAAGTATATTTGCAGAAAATTTAATGAAGATAAAGGCTACATAGTGAGAGTCCAGTTGATGACTTAAAGGAATTAGATCGATTGCAAATAAATCTTATAAGAGTTGAAGCTACAAACATAGCGATACGCGAATGAAGAAAGAAAGAAGGAAAAAAGTAAATATCCATAGCCATTGTCTCATAACGACTGACGGAACTGTTAGAGGCGTGCGCGAGTTGAGAAAATAAGAAGGGCGGAATCTTTCAGCTTCCTGCTTAATGGCCGACGCGCGTTTGTCAGTCCTCTGATGGACAGACGCCGGGGATAATGGAAAGAGTGATACGGGGATGCGTAGGCTTCGGGACTCAATCGCCAACTTAATGAGCCGCAACTCTTCCGATTCTCCTTCGTTAGCCGATTCGTTCGCCTCGCGCACGCGCCTCCACAATCAAGACGATCGTGCCAGCTCAACCGCGACTATAGAACGCAAGGACAACATTTTTTTCAGCACCTCGACCAACTCCTTTCTTATTGTGCAGCTTTATCAATCGTTTATCTTTTTATATTTAAAAAATGTTCAATTATAATTATTTAAAATCCTGAGATTCTCTTAGTGCTTATATTTTTAACTTAATGAATAAAGGCTGTTTTTTTGTTCTACATTTGAAAATCTTATTTTATATTTTCAGTAACAATTTATACCACCAATGTCGTTTGAAAAATTAACTAAATCATTTTTGCGTTCGTGATAGGTTTTATTAAACTGATTTTTAATATATTATCAAACTTTTTAATCCATGTATGAAATTTTTATTATTTTGAAATTTTCATAAATTGTTACTGACGATGCGGTAGCTCTTCAATAAAAGTTAATATTTAAAAAAAAATATATATATATATATATATATATATATAATAGAATATTATATAAAATCTTATAATAAATATAAAGGGCGATGTACATATATTAGCTAATACAAATATTTTAGTATTTTATAGTTTTTGGTATTTGCATAGCAATGTGAATTAATTAATAAAAAAAATTCAAAATAAAAAGTAGTATAAATAATTCTTTCTTCAAAAATAAACAAAAATAACTAAAGGTTTTCCGGAGAATGCCGAATAATATTAATGGAGCCCATTACTTTTTATTTATAAGCAAGCATTTAATGAGATTTTATCAAAACTCATTAAAATTTGAATTAATTCAGAGAAATAAATGTGAGAAATCAATACAATTTCACACTTAAAGCATTTATACATGCATTACAAAACACGAGAAATAGTGTTATTTTCTATATTATAATTTACTATCTAATTTTATTTAGCTTATTTAAAGTTCATGCTTTACGCTTTTATATTTAAACTTATTTTATATATTACAGATTTTATTAAGCTTGTTTCTTTCATCCATTTTTCAAAGAAATAATTTAAATTCAATTAAAAATTTGCCAATATTTTTTATGAAAAACGACGAATGTTTTAATTACAGTATTTTTTTACATAGTTTTATATACATTTACAAAACATCAAATACATAAATATTTTTTTTGTATATCTAAAAGATTATAAATTTACATATATATATTTAAATTAAATTCATAATTTACATTACTATTTATGCATTTAAACTAGAAATCTGAATCTTACATCCTTACAATTAGTTATATTATTTTAATATATGAGTTATTAATAAATACCAATGTGTGCGTGTGTGCGCACACGCGTATTGTTATTCTTGCTAAGAGATAATAATAATAGGTAATAATATAAATTTATACAAATTAGTGCCTCTCTCTTTTAATTTCTTTTAATTAAAAGTAATATTCAAAATATTAATACGATTATCTTCATAAATCGTACGCTCATTATAATCATTAAATATTTCATTAAAATGTAAATTGGTATTTGAATATCATACTATATAATGGAAATAAACAAAAATTTAAATTAAATAAAAATTGAACTTAAATTTATATTTGAAAGTAAATTCTACTATAATTAGTTTAATAAAATACAGCTTTGAATGTTTTTGGATATTCAATAATTATAAGTTTCTAGAATTACAATACTTTACAGAAGGAAATATTTATAAATTTTGATTTAAATTAAAGCCAAGTTTTTACCATAACTTTTAAAGTTATGGTTAAAAAAAAATAAAATAAAATGTATAAAATATACATTTTATCCATCCATAAAATGTTAAAGGTAACATTTAACATTAAAGTAAAAATTATATTTAAAAACTGTCGGTAATATTTACGAAAATAACAATGTTTTTTAATAAATATTGTTACAAATAATTTATTGTAAAGAAGAGGAATTCAAGTAACGTATTCCTCATTAAAAGAAACGTTCGAAGATAAGAAATATACAAAAGAATCTAAAAATCATATTTGAATGAGATGGCTATTAAAGAAATAATGAAAATTTCCATCTACCCATTATTATTCGACGAATGATATGAATTTTTTAAAGTTCTAGAAAAGGTAGAGTTATTCGAGGAAACAGAAAAAAGAAATCCTCTTATATCTTCTCTGTACCTAAGCACGCAAATTTGAAAATAAAGAAAATATTATTATTGTAACAGTCAGTTCGTAGCGCTCCGAAGGAGCAGCTCACCCTGGTCTCGTTACTATTCCAAGACGAAGAGCCTCCTTGAAGATATCGCCCTAATGTCGTTTTTCACCTCTTTACACAGAGTCGGAAGTTCAAACAGAAAGATCGGCTCGATCCGCTCATTCATCATTATTTATAATTTTCCGCTTAACCCTCGAATAAAATGGTAGGCGTTTCTTAACTCGAAAAATGAAAGTTTAGATGTCGCTTAAATCATAAAATCCCTTTTTTAGCATAAATGAGCTTGCATCTTTTCAATTCTATGATACTCCAAGTAATATTTTTATCGCGACTTTAATGGTCAAACGGTCTAGAATCTCTAAGGGTAAGACTTATAGTGAATAGAATTATTTTATGAGCCATAGCAAATATTTTAAAATTCTATTTATATAATAATACTTGATAAATAATATATTTATTATATGTACCTAATTATATATAAATTATGAATCATTTTTATTAAAATATACGAGGAATTTTTGTTTTCAAATTCATATATGATATTATTTCAAAGGATTTATAATAAATCATTCTTTTACAAAATTCTGTAAATACAATTTTGCAATAGAGAAACGTATTGTTGATGGCAAAAATTTTTTACAGAAACTTTTTTTACGTACAAAAAAAGTTACATATATTTTAATGAAATTTAATGTATATAATACACACACATATATATATATATGGAAAATTGGTATATTTGTTTTAAAGCGTATATATATATATATTTTGTTACAATTCTAATATTCCAAAAAATTATTCTTCAAAATTGTATCGTCAAAAAAAATTCTTTTACAGAATTATTTTATACGTTTACATATTTTAACAAAAGAATCTAAATAAATAAATGTATTTAAAAATTATTACACCTATGAAAAATACAAATAGTTGCATTTTACAAAAATTCTGAATAATTTGCTTAATTTTCTACTCTATTATGGTTTCTCATTTGAATCATCAAAATATAATATATTTCAAATTATACAAAAATTTTACATTCTATTTGCAATACTATTTTTAAACAGTTTTTAACTTATAATACATAATACATCGAAATTATAGTATTCGCGTTGAGTAATCTTCTAATTAAATTGAAATATTTATAAAGATTTATTTAAAGATTTATTTTATGTATTGTATATATTTCTAAAATTTTTGAGCAATAGTGTATTTTATCATGTATTGATCGATTGGACTACTTTAATTTACAAATAAAACTTTTATATTAATATGTTCTAGAATACTCCTACTAAAATTAATTGTAATTGAATTATTGTAAAAATTTTATTTAAATATTCAATTTAGTACATTCTCATCTTTATTCATGTAGAATGATGTAACATTATCTCCTTTTTATAAAATTATATTTCTTATAATTGCATGATATTATAAATATGCCATTGGCGAAAGCAATTACTTCAATATAAATTTAGAATAAAAAGTAGTTTTTTAAACACAAATAAAGAAGTTACATAAATCTAACCACGAAACTTTATTATTAAGTATAAAGACTAATCGAAAATTTAATTTAATTTTCTAAGAAGGATTGGTTTACCTGACGCAAATTGTAGATCTATTAAGTAACGTTTGAACAAAGTGATATATTGTTCAATGGTATAACGATAAAATACAAAAAGATGTGCTTTCAATTTTATAAAATAAGGTTAATTGTGTGTCTTGTAGCCAGGATATCTACTCTCTCTCTCTCTCTCTCTCTCTATCTATCTATCTATCTATCTCTTCGAATGTTTACTTACTCTTTCTTCTTTCCATACTCTTTTCATCACTTTCTCATTGTTTCATCGCATTCATTCGTATTTTCTTCACCCCCCCTCTCGCACTCTCTTACTCTTACTCTCTTACTCTCGATCTGTCTGACTTTTTGATTTTCATTGGTCAAGGTATTCGAGAGGATTGTAAGCTTGTTCGAGCGCAAGAGCCGCTGTCGGCGTCGTCGTCTTCCTCCTCAAGAACGCTCATCAAAAGAGCCGCCAAGGGATATAAGGTTACATTGCCCACGTGCATGAATCCGAGCGCCGTCATTACTTCCTTCTAATAGCCGGCATTGGGAGTGTGTTGCACACTCGCTACTTCGTTTAACGCCCCTCTTTAGAGTGAAAGCTTATTCCCGGACTTATATATACCCGCCTTGAACTGTTGTTGCTTCCCTCACCTCGAATTCTCTAACTTTATACAAAGGTAGACCGAGGGATGAGTCTTTGCTTGGATTACGCTTATTTATGAATTTTCTCCAAGCATTTTTAGACTCTCGGCTCCTTGCGAAATTTGAAACGGTGGCTCAGACGCCACGCTTCTACAAAATTAACGACATTTACTCACACCGAGTCTTAGGATATCCGCTTCTTCAACTTGTAACTTTACTTGGATTTCCGCTACTACATCATTTAAAATATTTTATCAGCTCTCTTTCTCCATTTATTCATGTAAATTGAATATTTAAAAATAAATACGAACAGATTCCGCAACTACTCTTTATCAAGTTATTTCCTTTATTTTTGATTTTATATAAATTGAAATATTTTATATTTTTATCCTTTTATTTAATATCTTACTGTCTAGTTTAATATTCATTTCCTGTTTCATATTATTAATAACTAAAAAATATTAAAATTTGTTTGAGTTCTGAATTTTGAAAAATAATATTTAATAAACCTGGTAATCTTTAAAAAGTTAAAACTAACAATGATTTAATCATACATTTGTTTTAAATATTTATAAAATCAATCGATCACTATCAGCTAGAAATTCTAGAAAAGTAATTACATTTAAATATATCAGAATATTTTTTAAGTTTTCAGTTTTAGCAAAGTTCGCAATCCGCAAATCTATAAATATATTAAAATGAAATAATATTTTCTATACAATGTATCAGTAGGCAGATTTTTTAAGCATAAAAAGTATTAAAGATGTAAAAGGTATTATAATATTCCTTATTTTAATTTCTTTTTATAGCAAAATTTACAATAACTAAAAGATGAAAATTATATTTAATTGACGTGTAACAATGCTTGGTAATTTATTTAATCAACGAATATTTAAAAGTTTAATAATTTGTAAATATAAAGCTATTTCATTATCGAAAAATCAATTTTAATTATTATTTAATAATTATAAAAATGTATTATTAATCTTGAAGAAAATTCAAAAGCAATGATATATTCTATGTGAAACCATTATTAAATGCGATTTGTAATCATTAATATAATGAAAATATATTATAATAAGTAAGCAAGTAATTATACAATTATATACTGTATATACTATATATAATAATATAATTCATATAATTCAGTACTAAAAATATCGATATGCAGCATTTTAAAAACGAATACGTAGACTCGCTTATTTTCTACAAGTTCTCTTTTAAACTTTATTGTTTAGTTCTTTTTTTTTAGATTCTTTTTAAGAACATTCTTATCACTCGCTCTCAATCTCTTTTAATAATTTTTAAAAATCTACTAACCTAAATTTAAATCAAAGACATGAAAACTTCGTAACTGTTAATCTTCAAAATCTTGTTTGAAATTCTTGTTTGTCCCCCTGAGTATTTAAAATAATGAATGTAATTCGTAGCAATATAAGAAAATGATACGAGAAATATATTTATACTCATATGTATTATTAATACATAAATATATTTAGAGGTTTACAGTTATACATATAATCGTTAAAAATTATACATATAATAGTTTTAAAGCTTGAGATGATATTAACGTGGAAAAGTTTTTGTATATTTACAGTATAGTGGAAGCTAAATTAAATATTTAGAAAATATTAATCTTAATATACATACTATATTTCTTTATTTATTATTTATACTATATTTATTATCCAAGTAATATTTTTTATCCATGAATTCTAGAAAATTTTTAAATATTTAATAATATTATTCACAAATATTCGACAAGATATAATCTGAGAATTTATTTTCTATATAGAAATTCTAAACTATATAAATCGATAGACAAAATTCAATATTACAATAAAGATAAAAATATTAATCTAGCTGACAGTACCTATTATTATTAATTCTTGTCTTTAATTTAAACAATAACTCAAATATTTTTAAATTATTGATTTTAATTCATAATTTAAAAATATTGTATTATATGGAATATATTGTTAAAAATATTTGATGATGTATATTATATATTCTTTATTTATATTACTTATTATTTTCCAGCATTTTATATTTTAAAATTATATCATATAACAAATATTTCTAAATTTTTATAAATACCAAATATTAAAAAGCATTTATATTTCTAGTAGATATATTAATTTCATTATAAAAAAATTTTCGCAAAGGCAAGATAGAAATTGAAAAAAATCATTTTAATTTTAAAATTGCATAAGGCACCAATGAGTTCGAAAATAAATAAATTCGGACTTAATTTAATTTAAGAAATCAATACGAATTTATAAGAAAATAAAATATTTCCTGTATTGCTGGAAAATCCAAACATTAAGAAAATTTATTAATACTGTACCAATACTGCCCCTTATTATTCGCGCCTGCGTATCTTTCATGTTTTGAATATCTCTAGTTTTCATTTTACATTTTCTCTCTTGCTTTTGCCATGCTGATTTGCTCTCTATTCTAAATTTACGAAAATGAATAGTGAATAACAATTTTTTTTTTGGTTCCGATTGATTGAGGAAGCTATCTCTCTAACAACAAATCGAATAAAAAAAAGAATCTTTATTGCTTACTATGCTTTTTCCTCTCCTCTCTTCGCTTCAGTTACTCACTCACTCACTCCCTTTCTCTCCCCCTCTTTGAAGTTTCACCTGCTATGGAGCTCGAGAAGCATGTAAATGGGAAACATTCATCGGCGATCGAGAGGCAAAGTACATAAGGAGCCGTCGTCACTCACACGAGCATCAGAATGGGTAAATTAAATGAAAATAAAGAATTGGCGCTACCGCCGCGGTGGCTACCTAATAAGTAAAAGAAAGAAAAGAGAATGTACCGTCTACAGTGTTGTGTTAGAATGAAGAATTCACTTGCAAGCTTATTTAGCCAATAGATACCAATCTCGATCATGATCCCGCAAATACCATTCAGCAGTAACCTAACTGTGTGCGAGAGAAAGGAGAGTGAGAAAGGAAAATACAGATAAAAAGAGATTTGCAAGGCCTTCGATCGAATCGTATGAGCTTTTATTATCTCCGTTCTTCTGGCTTGTCTTTGTTTTATCAAAGAAACCGTGATTGTAGTAAGTAACTTTATATATATATATGCTTGAATCCAAGAAAGAAAATAAGAAAAATAATTGTGAATGTCGCTATTGCATGCATTGAATGAGTTTAGAAAAAAATATACTATCGGCTCTGTTTTCTTATGCGAAATCGTATACAGAACAGCTTTTATATGTACAAATCTGTTTTCCATTCACTATACCTTATAATTATTTGTAATCTTTATTAACTCAAATAATTACATATACATACACCATTCACAAATTACTATTATTTATATTAATAATATAGATAAATTAATTTAGAACTGATAATAATATTTGCACAGTGACAGCGATTCATTTTTAGTTATTCAATAATAAAATATGAATTATTCAATTGATCGTAAATAGTAAATTTTAAAAATATTAAACTATACTTTAATTTAATTAATTTTATATATATTTTATTTTAAATGAATTTAAAATAAAATTTTAATTAAAATAGTATGTAGAAGTTATTCATTTTATATAAAAAAAAGAATTATTTTTTATTTTGTTGAGAATAAAAATTTTTAAACTATATTTATTAATTATTAATAATATTTCTTATTTAATAAAACTTAATAAATTCAATTATTTCTTTATATGATATATTTGTATAATGTGCTTTAATGATTTTCACGAAAGCTTATATAATCGTAAAAATAATTTCCTATTTACTTATTTATTAAATATTTAAAATTTTTTACAGCATCATAAATATAGAAAATAAGTAATTTTTTTCTATAAAAAACAATATATAATATTTTTCAAATTTTGCAGATTTAACAATGAACGTATTTGTCTATTTTTATGTATTTTATAAATGTGAAATGTATTGTAATTGAAAGAATGAATAGTGTGTAAAGTATATAAATGAAGAAGTAAGTTCAAAAATGTAAATTTTTATGTAAGAATGATTACGATTCATATATACTTTTACAGATAAAAATTTCAGGTATTATTTGTAATAACTGTGCTATAATTCTATTTTTTGTGTCTGGAAATCTACTGTCTACGGTTACTCTGCATATATTCTCTCTAATTTTCAAGATTTAGCATTTGTTACATTCCTTTTATAAAATTTCTTTCCTTTTCTCTGTCTCTGTTTCTCTCTCTCTCTCTCTCTCTCTCTTTCTCTCTCTTTCTTTCTCTAACTCTTTCTATTTATATTGCTCTAATTCGTGGCTATATAACGTTACAGGGTGCACTTGTCATGTAAGTGCTTACACGCTGTAACCTTGCCCCCCCCCTCTTCAGAAGCCGCTGTAACAGAACTGCTTTTGAAGCGTCGAGACAGCCGTCGGTAGCACCCCAGAAAGTTAATTTTGTTGTCGGTTGTAGGGGGCAAACGAGGAAAACAAGAAAATTGAAATAAAAAGCCTTTTTCGGCACGAATTATCCTAATTATAAGGTAATAGCATATATGTATACGTATGAACTTACGCAAATGTATTGATAAAATAAAAAAAAAATGTATGAAGATCTACGGTATGTAATCTGCGTTTGGCTTCGTACTATAGAAAACAATTAAAAAAGTATTTAATATTTTTTATTTTTTAATATAAAAAAAAGACTTAATATTCATGAATAGAAGTTAAGCAGAATTATTACTTATAGCAATAGTAGATTCTTGGAGTAAAAATAATTCTCAGTTAGAATAGATAAAGAAGCCTAGTAAAATTGTGTAGTAAGCAAGTATGAGAATGATACATAAACTGAATTTGAGTCTTATTAATATAACTTCCGGATTCAAGGTAGCGTTAAATAATTAAAGCCACAAATAATAAAGAACAATCTATCGATATACGGTAAATTTCTTTGTGATTCGGAACAGTTTTAGTAAGCGGTGCATATAAATCAGAAATAAATCCTTTATAAAATAACGATTTTATAAAAAATACATTCAAATTATGACTAATAAATCATTGCGATAATATTAAATTACAAATAATATATTTGCATATATGTGCATTCTAATGTTAGTACATTATTTTACAATAAATTAACTGATCATTCTATTTAACACTAATTTAAATTAACAATAAAATTTTTTTTTTACTACATTCTTTTATAAATCAATAAATCAATCAATTTTATAAATTTTGAACAATATTTTAAATTTTAAGCTATAATTAAACTAAAAAAGTTTTCATCTATATTTTTATAATAATTTTCATACAAAATATGTTCAATTATAAAAAGATTGAATTGAGTATGTATATATATACTCGATTCAGTGTATACATATATTATTCTGATTTTATATTAAAATCAACAAAAAATTTTATTTATAAACCCAACTATGGCACAATGATATTGTTGTGATATTATTACTTTAAAATAACAATCAGATAGTAAATATAACTTTTTCATAAAATTAAACCATTAATTTATTAAATACAATATTATTCTAAAAAAATATATTGTCTTTTAATCAAATATATTTTAAAATGAAGTTAAAAATGAAAATTTTTTTACAATATTTATTTTGATGTAATTCCTTATAATATTTATTTATAATATTTTCATGCTATTTTTATAATTGTGGATTAAATAATTTACAACGGTTGAATATTTTAAAATAATTTTTTGAATGTAAAATCTTATTCAATATTATAGAATCATTATTTTCTTTATTACTTTGAATCAAAATTTAAAATAAAATATAATATCGTAATTTTTTCGTGACAACATTTATAAATTATATTATTATTCATTTATGTTTGTGACAATATTTTCATTAGATCCACAGTATTGTTATTTTATATATTTTTAATAATATACGCTCATTAAAAATTTTGTGAAAACGAAGAAAAAGATGAACAAAGCAGAAAACTAAATCGACATAAAATAATACAAGCTTCTAATACAAACGTCTATAAAATATGTTGAAAGCAGCACTCCCTACAAAATGTATTCAGTCAGACCCGATATTTTAAATATTTATTTTAGTGGATCTTACATCATTTTAAGTAGCATTTCGATCTATGGTTTATATAATAAAAATAATTTATTTTTATATTTATATAATATTTATATTTTTATTTATATTTATATTTATATTTATACTATATTTATATAATAAAAATACTTCTTTATTATATAATCTTCATTCTTACATTTTTACATTCTTCTTATTTTTGCAGAGTATTTGAACAAAATAAAAATATAAATTAGGCCTTTATACTTTTCTTATTATCTAGCTCTTAATTAAATTTTGTACAAATATCAGCTATATTTTTGAAATTGTTTTTTTAAAATAATTTAAGTAATTTAAACTATTAATTTCATTACGAAGCTGTTGAATACATCAACTTAAAATTTAGAATAAGAATGAGAAATTAAATATTTCTCTGGTTCTTAAAAAAATAATAAAAAAACAATAATAAAACCGCCTTGTTCATAAAATACCGAATAATATGTTTTGTTAAATAGCGAATGATAAAAAATTATATCATTTTTTGTCATTCTTTATTTTATTATATATTCTTTATGTCATTATATATAAAATAAATAAGCTTGTAAAAGAATTATTAAAATCTTGTTGATTATTTTAATTATCATAAGTTATAGTAATTTATTATTGTATTACTATGTACTCCACATATTACTTACTCAGCAATTAAAATTCTTAGAAAAATTAAAAATTAATAACTTATTTAGATTGTAGCTAATTTATTTTATATTATTAAAACGTATAATTGAGTATAGAAAATATATACAGATTCAGAAACAAAATATTTAAGCTGTATATAATGATTTATTACTTACTTATTCTTATTGGTAATAAAATTAATATAAGACATAATGTAATTGAAAATCCTAAAAGTTTGATTATATTTTCTTTTGAAAAGCTTTTGTGTTATAAATATGGTTTGAATTGATTTCAAATGTAGTACAAATTCTCTTTAATTCAACATCCACTTTTTGCAGATTATCGTAAAAAAGGTTTGATATATTTCGTTTTAATTCGAGAAGTGGTAGTATACGTTATTTTGTAAATCGATCGCTTAGATATTCAAGTCAAAAAAGCTCCCGCTAAGACTACGTATAATCCGCAATGTAGCTTAAGCACAGATTTCATAAATTGAACATCGGGAACAGCTTTGTCTGATTCGCTAATACAGAGAGTTCTAAATCTTTCATTTTTATCAGTTTTCGTATGCAAGAATTTAGAGAAGTATCTTCACGAATTTCATGCGAATACTAAATGAATAAAATCGATTTTTTACAAAATTAATTGTTCAGTATAAATTTATAGGTATGCGAAACTTCAAAAGGAAAATTTGTTTTATGAAAATACTGCCTTAGTATAAAGGCTATAATATTATAAGAATAATTTGAATCCTATTAAACTTTGTATGCATTGACATTAACAGAAAAAAAGGTAGTAGTCTTAATATAAAAGTACATATTTGGTACTCATATAGAATAAATTTAATAAATTTAATTAAGATGCATAATATGCAATGAAAAATCAATTTCATTTTACTTTCTAATAAGCTTAAATAAAACTAAAACTTCTGTTTTTCTTTTAGCAAGAATTATTACTAACTTCCAGTTTGTATATAATATAGATAGATATAAATAATTATAATTTATCAATACATAAGTAATAGTTATTATTCAATACTATTTAAATTTTCTTTGATTGATAAACATTTTGTACATAACATTTCGAGTTATATTATTTAATTTATTTAATATTAATAAAAAATAAGGAAAGTACGAATTCCTTATATTGTTAAAAAAATTTTAATTGTATATGAAATGTTTATAATTTTTTATCTTTAATTCTTTTTTATTTGATTATAGGAATGATTGAATTTTCGTAAATAAATAATTATAAAATTGTACATGTACTAAAAGAGTAATATTTAAATAAAAGGCATTTATATTCAAAAGAAAGCCATAATTATTTAAAAAATTACATTTCTCAAATAAACAGTAATGTTTTATTAAAACAATTCAAACGAACTGTATTAAAAAATTTAATAACAGAATAATTATGTATTCATTATTAACCAAAACAGCGTACTCCAAGCTCTTTTAAGAAAGCGTGTTAGTGGAATTAAAATCAAATTCATTTTATGTTACAGAAATTATCTTTTATTATAACAAATTTCAGATGCTTTCATTTAAAACGAACCCTTTAATATAAAGTATTAGAAGCGTATATTTATATTTGTTTGATTAAAACGAAATAAATTATTTAAACAACTTAGTCGTATATTGAGTTCCTTTCCTATTCTCTGATATGGAAGGTTTTCTTTTAATTTAATAATGAATCTTTTAAGAAATTTCCTTACAAGTATGTAATGTGACTTTCTTCTATCATATAAACTATATCCATTAATATATTATTTATGTATCCATTGAGTACTATACAAGTATATTGAAAACATCTTTTCACTAACTATTCATAAATCACTTTTTACAGTCCAATGAAACGTAATTATTTACTTTTTGTACTTGAAGCAGTAAAAGTACATATTTAGTATTCAATATTTTTCAAATTCATTTGTAAATAACATTAAGTATAAAAGTTATTATTAATACTCTTAATTCAAAAATCTTTTTTAAGATGATAATAAGCAGACCTTTGTAATTTAGCACTCTTACCAATATTATGTATTATAATATGTATTACAATAAGATTATAAATCTTATTTCTACATTTCATATTTTTTCAAAAGTTCGAGATGCAACTACGGTTAGTTTTTATAATTTTTTATTATATATGTAAAAAAGTTCATAATTGATCCATGAATAATTATTTATAATAATATTATATCATTATAAACTGTTCAGATAACGTATTAGACATTTACATAGCTCTCGTTCAACACTTACCTTCCCCTTCTCTCACAATACATGCAACCTTTATAATACGCAGTGATTCATCCTTAATCTTATCTATTTCATAAGCGATAAACTTAACTTTCCTCTCTTTCGATTTTCTTTAGCTCTTTTTTATATATAAGTTCTTCTCCGGAGTCGTCAAAAGTTTCGAGCACTAGCAGTACATCTACAAAAGGCTGTTGATCAATCATCATGCCTAGTGCGCGTTTATTTTAAATTGCACAGTTATTACTGCACTGTATATAACATATGAATAAATTGCTTATATATGTGCGTATTGCTTTTGAATACATACACTGTGTCTGTGGGTCAGCAGAATTGCGTACATCTGATCGACTGTGTTTGGAGATTCAGAATTTTCGTTAACATGTCGAAGATGGAATCGCATCACGTGCGATATAATTAACGTGGTGGGATATATATAAACTAATATTTACTGTACTATAATAAAATATATAAGATATGTATTACTACACAACATAATTAAATTATATATAGTTTAAAAATTTCAAATAATTCATTATTACAATGTAAGACTTCCTTTAAAAAAAAAATTAAAAACATAAATAAAAGAAATTGACACATAAAATTAGTATTATTAAATAATTATTAAATACAATTTATATTAGAAATTAATTGATAAATAGTTATAAAAATATTAATATTTAAAAAAGTATTTAAGAAGTTAAAAAAATATATAACTACAATAAATATGATATTCATTTAAAAACATGAATAATCACGTTGTAATTAAATAAAATTTTGTAATTTACATGAACATTAAAAATATTGACAATTTGAACAAATCGAAATTTATTTATAAAATGTACGAATAAATCTAGAAAGAAAAAATAATATATACATTTATAGATATACTCATTATCTTTTTTTATTATTTCCAGTCTTTTTGACGAAAATATTAATATCTGTTTTTTTAATTATTTGGCAAAAATATCCATAATTCATATATTATTTAATGCTATTTATAAACCTATACTTTTCTAACAAAACAATACTCATAAATTTGAAAAATCTTTAAAATTAAAAACTAATTTAAAAATGTGAAAATTTCATCGACATGATAAATAATAAAAAAGATTATACTCAGGTAAATGATAATTATTTTTTAATATATTTAAGTGACATTTTTTGAGTTCATAATTTATATTCTGACATGTTGTGAAATATCTCAAAAAGAATGATTCTCTTTCGTCTCGCATTCCAAAGGCCACTCTCACTTCCGGCGTATTTCGCTGTCTAAGACACAAAACTGGATTCATCAACTTAACGATCTCACTGACGCGTAGCTTCCTTTCTAACAGAAACTAGAGAAAGAGAGATGAATTCATGAGACGTCTTGTTTCTTTCTCGCTTGGTCTTCTATTCCACTTCTTCTTTCTTCACCAACATAACATCTTGACTACCCGTTCTTTAAGTGAAGAACAGAACTGAACGATAGAGAATGAAAAAAAACGTCATTAGGGACACACGTTCTCCGGTCTAAGAAATTTTAATGAATGGCGCCCAAATTATTTATAATTTATAGCTATGTGCATCTAAAATGTTTAACGACACGGCGTGAGTGAAATTTGTCCGCGTTATTAGCAAGTTAAGGATTGATGAATGTATGGTTTGTCTACTGCAAACGCTAAATAGAATTTGAAGAAAAGTACATTAATTTTTCATATAATCCTTATAAAAGCTTTTCAACGAAATTATTATATAAATCGAAGCTCGTAATTAAGATGTAATTATGGAAAAATAATTTATAAATATAATGAATTTCATTTTGATACTTAATATTAATCCTTTATAATTATAAATATAATTATAAAGTAGTAAATAAATAAATAAGATAAGTATATATAGGACAGAAGTGGTGAATTTCTTAATAATTTTATATACAAAGCTTACAATCGATACTTAATAAATAAAAAAATATATATAATTGTATAACCCTAAATTTTCATTTTTATCAATAAAAATAAATATATTGATAAAATTAAGATCTTCATTGGTTAATCGAATAAAGCCTATCATATGATAAAATTTATAAATGATTTCATAAATCGTACTATTAAATTCAGTTATTTATCCGAGAATTTCGTAAATGAAATCTTTAAAAACAATCGCAATGCAGATAACTCCAATATGGCTCTTCTTTGAAAATCAAAATCAGCAAGAGACTACTTACGATTCGCAACTTCGTTGCGTAAATGTCCTCATTCGTCCCTCGCTTTCATTGACTGGGCCATTTCTCCACTGTTCACCTAGCTGATCTATTTTCCTCGGATCCAATGATATAAAGAAGCATCATTCGTGGTTACTGACATCAAAGACCATGAATTTGTCTGTGTAAATCTAATAATTCTGCTTCGATGCCCTGAGCGCTCCAGAAAATTCCAACTTTTTTTCCTTCACTATCGTGATATAAGTTCGTATTTATTTATCCACTGGCATTAGAAGCGATAAATAAATAAATACATGCAGTTTTAAGAAGGTTTGGAATCTCCTACATTGTAATGTGCCATACTTTTTTATTTTATTCTTTATGCTAGATGTGCCAAAGTCAACAGAATCATTCATAAATTCATTATGTATTAATCCCTCCACAGATATTATTATTATTATTATTATTATTATTATTATAAGAATTTTTAATAAAAACTTTATTTTTCTTAGTATACCTAAGTTTTTTTCATTTATAAATTATTTTCATCTAATGGAGAAATTGATCTTTTATATGACGATAAGAAAAAATACAAATTCATGAGGTTTGATGCACATAGGTCACTATAACTTATTCAATTTAAATCCTAGAATGGCATGCAATTTCTGACCTTATAAGTCAAAATAAATAGAAATAATAAACCATATATGTAATACTTATATAGAAAAAATTATGATATGATGAATTTTAGAAAAATTACCTTGTATCAATAATAATTTATTTATATCAATAATTAGCTTGAAAATAAGAGTTTTTATTGCAAAATTCAATACAATCTTTGATTACTAATTTTTTTTTACATAAACATTATTTTTTTTAATTTTTAATATAAATTATTTTGAATTAACTTTCTTCCTTCTCCATTAATATTGGTCTTTTTATAATGTAACATTGTCTTTCTTACTTATACTTTATTAATAAAGTTATTAATCAATACTTTCTATCTACAAATTATTATCGTCGTATGAAAAGTAAATTTAATAATCACTTTTAGAGATTGTAAATGCTGCTAGAGATAGATCGCAAAAGTGAAAGTATCTCGAAAGTATGTTGAATTGACACTTAATTAAACATACAGATTCGGTCAATAAATTTCTAGCATCTTACTCTCAGATAATGTAACATTCGTGACAAAAATTTTCTCTAGAAGGCGAAATGCGTATCTCGCGGATATAACAACCAGCTCGCCTCGTGAATTGCGACGGGACGAGGCGTCATCATCGCAATCACATCTCAATCGGCGCTTTCCGATCTCCTGTGCACATCGGTAAAGAATGACGCCTTGTCAAGAGTCTACCAGGGCACTAAAAAAAAGAAAGAAGATCTATTGAACAGGCAACTGAACGAACATATCGAATGTTAATTACATATCCAAGCGGCGAAAAACTTATCGAGTCTCGCCCTGAATTCTTGATGAGAGGCGAGCAAAAATACTCATACGGGATGCTGATCAACTGGTTTTAATTAGATTCGGATCAGAAAAACTGAAAAAGATGATTTAGAGCATTAGATTTTTTGAAAGTTCCCCTCTTAGGTACACTGAATCCTGATCACTATATATTGTATAGCAATATATTTTAGCAATTATTAATAGGCGAAATAAAAACTTGAAACAATTTTAATTAATTTTCAACTTGTTTCGATAAATCCCGTGAATTTAAATATTGATGAGCCAACTAAAACAATAAAATATACTATTTTACAATAGTACTCACTATTTATTATTATACATATTAGTTTATAAGTATTTAATAATATACCGCTTATGGTGCCAGAGAGAAACAATGCTTATTTATTATATTTCAGCAAATTATTTTTAATTACAACAATAATAAATATGATATAGCTGTTTTTATAATATCGAAATATAGAATTATGTATACAAATAAATAGTATTTTGATTAAAATTTATATTTTTAACTATCCAAACTATTATGAGCGGTGAAATTGTGTGAATATAAGTGACTACGATGATTAATATTTTCAATATAAATATGTGCATAATATTAAAAAAAATAAGATAATAAAAAAATGTATATTAACTTCGTGTCTTGACTGATTAAAAAATTTTTACTGGATATTTTAATATCTATAACAATAAAAAAAATTTTATTTATTAATAATTGTTTATAAAACTAGTAAAGTTTTTCTTTAATTGATAGACGTTTAAATTTATTATCATTAATATACCTTAATAATGATATATTCCTTGATTATTGTGAATTTTTTATAATTAAATTATATTTATATATTTATAACAGTATTTTATTGATTTTACATTCATATCTTGTTCGGTAAAGTAACAATTATAATAACTGTTTTACAAGTTTCCTGATTATAATAAGAGTGTAATGGAATTCATTGATATATCTAAGTATTGTATTTAAAATTTACTGTAATTTAATGAAAGACGATAGTTATTTGACGAGCAATAGAGGAAAATTAAATAAGTAGAAGAGGTAAAAAAGAATGAACCATATACATGAATCGTTAAATGTCAAGATTGTGATGGAAAGAGAGTCGTGCATGTTATACGCGTGGAGACGATCTGTTAAGTAGCGTTCACATTGACTGAATGTTCTGCTCGTTTGTTAAGCCTTAAGGTGATTAATTTCCTTTCTGCATACGTACTCGCATAACCGAAGAACAGAGATAAAGAGAGAAAGAGAATGAATGGATATGCATACGAGTGACAGAAAAGAAATGAACAAGTATAATTGAGTAGTAGAATCCTAAAGTATATTAGCTCTTACTTTATTTTAACAAATAACTTTTCACCGAATTTCCCAGAATTAATAATCCCATAGTTACTGGTTAATAAAAAGTGGATTTTTATACTTATAACACTAATGGTAAATTATCAAAAGTGAAATCACAAAAGAAGACTTGTACAAATAAAGTCTGACCCATGCTACGATACATGTCACGTTTGTGTAATAATTAGATATTATCTTATGTTCATTGTTATGTTTGATATATAATATATATGTATATGTATATTTTAACTACATTTATATTTTATTAACTTTAATAAATGCAATAATATGTATTCAATAGTCTTAATTCTTAATGTAGCCTAAATGCATTAATTAAGAAAAAAATTTAGAATAATGAAAATAGAAAAATGTACTATATATATATTAAAATGTATAACTTATATATTTAAATGTAAGTGGTAAGCGAATCCGAGAGAAGAAGATAAATTATTGAAAAACTAGATTGTTTATAAAATGCAAAGGTTGAATCAAGTAAATCGATATTCAGATCCCGGAATTTAAATAATCAATATCTCACATAAGCAGTTAACCAATTTCATTAAAAAGCAGTTGCAGAAGATCGATATAGAATAAGAGCTGAAGAATGCAAAAGGCAGTCGATTCGATTGATTCGTCATAGTGGAGGATGTCTGCGAAGCGCGAGTACCCGAAGGAACGCGATATTTTTTGTCAGCAATCCACCGACTAGTCTGACGGACAATCTGAATTTCATCCCATCATACTTGATCGAGTTTCTTCTTTTCTCCTGATCACTTTCGGCGCCATTTAATTAAATACTGACTTTTTCTTAACCTCATGTCGCGACATATCAGCGAACTAAACCATTGAATTACCTCATCCTTCCACAAGATCCTTCAAGTTTTTTTTTATTTTAATTTAATCGAAAGGTGCTTATCAATATTATTAGCACGTCTGTGGTACTTAAAAGTCTTATGAATAGTAAGAAGAGTAAATTGTTGAGCTGAACATATAAAAATTGTATTTCAAAGTTTTATTACAAAAAAATGATTTATAATGTAGATTAAATTTTTTTAAAAACCATAGAAACAAATATTAAAAAATCAATTTTGCTTTCTAACTATTCATTATTTAAATACTTTAAGTAAATAACTATAAGAAAATTTCACTAAATAATATTTTTCATCTATGTATCTCAAGGTAATGACCATTTACGTTATAAAATTTCTTTATAAAATATTCTTATTTACAAAATTTATGACACAAATGATAAATAAAATAGTATTTAATTCCATATAATTAAGCCTCCATTGAAATAAATAAGGGTTATAATAATTCAATTAAATTTGACTGCGTTTTTCTTTACTATTGTGTAATGTAATATAATATTATAACATTATGCTTTGATATTACAAACTGCTATTAGAATACAATGGTCATATTATTTAGGTTAAGAAAAACATTATAAATAAAAAAATTCCTAAAAAATCTGCAAGATTAAAATACATATTATTGTAATAGAATAAATATTTTATTGTTCAACAAATACACTTTGGCAGTTGAAAGGTATATTATAGTCGGAGGCATGGGCAATTAAAATGTTAAGTAATTTAAGTGCAACATTGAGGACAGGTCCGCGTATTTGAATGCAACAGGAAAGGAATTTTAATCACTTATAAATACGATGATGGAGGAAGCCAAGCGACTAATTTTACCAAGTAGTTCGAATAAATAAAAAGTTGGGTCTAAGGAGAGCTGGGAAGTGGCACTCGTTCCTTCTGTGATAGTTTCTAAAGCCAGCACGTTGCGTTCTCAGAAAATAAACACGGAGTCGCCGAATATAATTAGTAGCGCGTGTCAACTAACTGCTACGGGTTGCGGCATTCGCGCGTTTTGTCGTTCTTGTACTTTCGAAGAAAGTTTCCCACTAGGCGTGTGGTTGGCAGAAGGTTTCGCTCCTCTCCCTTTCTTCGTTCAATAAAAATAATAATTTATAAATTCAAGCTGCAATCCCGAGTATTAATATTGTTTTATGAATTAAAGCGCTAATTGTTAGAATTAAAACGCATGTGTGTTTGTGTTGATATTAATTAAGTATTTATAATTTTGAGTATTTAATCGATCAAGAATTATTAAGTAAACATTCAATGACTGGTCAATTTTATTAGACACTCTTTGTCATTTTTTAATATTACTTCTTAACATAAATCTTAATTTACTAAATAAAATCATTCGTATTATTATTATTATGGATGTTGAAAAATAATTATTATTATTATTCATTGGATTGTATTAAATCTTCTGATAAACTAAAATTATTTACTTGATATTAAATATTAATATAGTCTAAAAGAATTTAAAGATTTTAATAATACATTTAATATAATTTTAATATACAAATTTGATTAGAAATATTCTATCAAATAAATTCATACATTTTTATAAAAGTATATATATATATATATATACTAGATACACCAGTTCAACTAACACATATAAATTTTTTTATTAAATATGCCATTTAATTTTATAATTTTATAATTTTAATTTTGAAATATCAAGATAGATAGGACAAATTATAATAGAAACAATTAATGAATTACTGATTTAATTTTACTTTTACCTAAGGAAATATCAAAATATATTTCTTGTTAGATTCAGTTTTAACCCTACCTTAAGCAGTATAGCTAATAATTTCAAAAGAAGTGCATTTATGACAAAGATAGTAGCAAACACAAAAGATCAAGTGCATAAAACGATCAGGAGTGGTTGTCGTCATCTTTGAGTATAAGTTACATACGAGCGATCCGGAAGAAGTAATACGGACTGACTTTAGTTAAACTATCTGTGTACAAGTTATCCTAATGTCGGTGTAATGTAAATAGTTCGCAAAGGTACTTTAACTTTACTCTAAACGATCAACTTGACAGTTTTAATGTACGGCAATTTTAATAAAAGTAAAAAAATAAATTATTAATCATTATTACTAAAATTAATTATCAGCAAAACAATGTTTGCCATAAGTATATTCTATAATTGATAGTAAATAATTTAAATAGTAAAAATAAGTATCCTCACATCGACTTTGAATAATAATTTCAATAAATTTCAATAATATAAAATAATAATTATTTAATTCCATTCATTTATTAAGGACAAGAATAATAACTTTTAGATATAACATTATCATTGAGTGAGAGAAGATTGATATTGCGCGAATAATTTTTTATAAATTTTTGATAAAATTTCTTAATAGAATAGCAAAATTTATTACAAAGGTAGCTATTCTCTTTCTATTCTGATTAAGTTTTGACTTTAAGACAGGAAATGTTACGGGCAAAGAAATTAATAGTAGTAGTATGTTTTCGTATCACAAAGAATAAGTAATTGCGCACTGCAATCTAATATTCATATTCTTCTTTTTGAGCAGGACATTTTTTTATTCTATCAGTGAAGATTTCCGAAGCTCAACAATTTCTCAACTTAGTTCACGAATATGTAATTATGGATTTATAACGTAAGTGCCTGTACACATTACAGCAATCACGTTCGCTGACGTGGCTGGCATGAAAACGCTAACGCCAATTAACTGTGAATTATGCTTTAACTCCAACACCTCGTTGCTACTATCGCTAATTTAGTGGCTTACCCGTCTTGAACATGTCGTTCTTCAAACAGCAAACGATATACTTAGACATTTTTCTGAATGACTACGTTCTTGGTTTTTCTGCGTTTCCCCCCATCATTACAATTTGTCGGATTGAATCGCCTTATAATTGAAAAAGGTCATTTCTATAATATAGATTAATTATTATCAAACTGTGATGATGCAGGTATATTTAATCCAAAATTAACCTAAAATTGATGATTTTCGAGTGCGTTCAAACGATAATGACTTGCATTCTTGATTTTAATTTTCGAAGTTCCTTATTACATTATGCATTTTTAATAACAATAAATTAAAATTATATCAATAGTTCTCATTAAAAACATAATTTTTGCAGTCATTTTTAGTGCAAAATTATTTTAGTCTTGCTAATCATTTTACATACTATTTTACTTTGCAAATTTTACTTTATTTATTACATTATATTTAAGTATTTTATAACTTTATATACTTATATATTTATTTTATATACTTATTATAATTATACTTATACTTTTTATAAACAGTTCAGTAATAAAATTCTACGGTACAATCACAACATAACTTATCATAATTTTACTGATTATATAAAAAAAGAAATATATCCAAATCACATAAATGGTAAAATGAAGACTGCTTTAATTTTTAGTTATCAATGCTAATATAATAATACAAATTTATTAAGTGAATAGTAATTTAAAGATTCCATAATAATATATAAAAAAGAAATTCAAAAAATTAAAATTAAAATTTTTTAAATTTAAAAAGTAAAATTTTGCTAACAACTTTATTTATAAGTATCAACTAAATGCTAAATGGCTGGCTAATTACAAACCATAAAAATACAATCACTGATAATTGAATATAAAGCTCTAATACATAGTTTATGAAGCTGCGTATTCATAAAAATTTATGCTCGAAAATGTTCAATAAAAGGAAAATTCGAGAAGAGAAGAAGTGCATAGCATTGAGACGACAGTAACATCAGTAGCAAAAACATTCCGCAGTTGTATATCATTCGTCGTGTGATCCCGCGAACTCATCCTCAAAGTCACATCAAAAGAAGTGATGAGACTCATGAAATGGAACCGGATGTCCGGCTTATGATATCATAAACGCGACAGAAGTGCAGACAGAGAACCAGTCCAAAATGACAACTCTGCAGCCATCGGCGCTTTTACCTTCTTTGAAATAATAGCGAGTTATTGTTTTTTTTTTTATTATTATTATTATTATATTTTATATCGCGCTTTTAACTTATTTAAAAAAAATTTTTAGATATTGAATGCGTAAATGGATAAGAAACAAATTTTAAAAAATTTTTTATTAATGATATTTTTATCATTTGATTAAATCTAGAAAAGTCAAACTTATTTAAATAAATATCGAATTTAAACTTCAAAAATCCTGATATATACACATATATATACAGACGTACATACATCTGTCATCCATACATTCATTATTAATTAATTACTTAATAACAAAAATATTATTTCACTACGATTTTTTATTGGAAATTGTTATACTTGATTATTTTTAGACATTTTATAAAATTCTTTTATAAATTATTTTTCCTTAAAAAAGATTAATGTATTTTTATATTCATTTACATTTAAAAGAATTTAATATGAATATAACTTATTTTTTTACGAAAATTGTAATTCATATCAAACGAAAATAAAATTGTACATATAAATAAATAATTTACTAAAACATAGTATAATTAAATTTATTATTACATTTTAAATTAAAATAATTTAAGCTATTGTTATTCTATCTTTTATAGGAAACATAAATTTAATTCTATATTTTTCAAACGAAGTTTAATTTGATTTGATAGCTACAAATCTTCTATATTGAATGAAAGGTCAATTAATTAATAAATATTTTATATTGATCTTTCAAATCTTAGTTTTGAAGCTGCAAAATAAATAAATAGGCATATGTCACGAATAGCGAACAAAAATAATAAAACAATATTCAATTATCACAAGCACTGTACTGTTGCATTTCAAATAATAAATGAATATTATTAGAGCATTCAAAATAATGAGACATTCAACCAAAGAATTTTAAACCTTCCTTTTATTTGTTTTTATTTAGGTTTTTTTTTATTTTAATAAAAACATTTTAGATTGTGAAAATCAAAATCAATGAATATAAACCTAATTTGTTTGGTACTGCATTCTTTCTAAGAATATATTAAATATATTAAATAAAGAAATTAACATTTTTAATGATTATCGAGTTTTAATGAAAAAATACGTTAATGCTTATTAAAATCAAAACTAATATATTCTTATATACTTTCATTAAGTTAAATACTACGTATTTAAAGATTTTTTTAGTTCAATTTGGAAATTTTTACTAACATACATATTTTTTAAAATAAAATAATAAATAATAAATTAATTAAAAATTAATAAATTTAATATAATATTAATATTTTATAATACAAGAAAATATGATTTAAAATATTTTTCTTCCTTATTCTATAAATTTAATCAAATTTTTTTACTAAATATATCTATTAATTAGATAAACTGACTGAATGATAATACAGAAGTTTTAGTTTAAATAAAAAATAGTTGAGAATAGTTAACAATAACGTCATATATATATATATATACAAATATAATTGTATGTATCAAATAGAATTTATAATGATCTGGTTTATTAACATATCCGATATTAGATAACATTATCTAACTTCTAACGTATGCTATTGTTTATATAAAATTATAACGCAATTTGAAATATGAGAAAAAATAGATGTGTGTGTACATATGCGCGCGTCTATGATTTAATAATGAAATTTTCTCTAAACAACACACAATGAACTTGGGGAATTCCCTTGCTCATTAATATCGCACATATAAATGCAAGGATATCCTGAATCTTGTAATATTTTTATTCAGAAAATTTGAGTATGTAACGAACAGAGAAATAATTAGTAGGCAACCCTTTACATAAAGCAGAACATCATATTTGCAAGAGGGGGTCTAAAAATGAGCTTTTTTATCCATACCTAGGAAGATATATATCTATATAATGCAGATATAAACAAAGTTAGATCAGATTTACACGTAAAATGAAAAATCCAACAATAGTGGTGGTTAATGCCCAAGATTCTTCGCTTCTTTTCTGTCCCTCGAGCTTTTTAGCTAAGAAGCATATTCACGCAGCATGGATCTGAGATATACTTTGTAATGTGTTCTGGACGAAATGTTGTTCACTGCCAGACTGTGAGAGAGTAAGAGAGATCGAGAAAAGGATTCTGACCGCAGGGTCAGACCATAGCATCATGTACGCTCGTACTTTACATTCTTTGAACTTAGCTATCGCAGAGACGTATAGAAGCCAATACCATACCGTGACTTTACTCCAAAAAGACTTCAAGGAATTCTCGTTTCATTCATTGCAATGTTATTGTCTGCAGAGAATATGTATATACCAGTGTATTTAAAAATTTTTCACCGTCGGTTTCTTTTTCTGCATCTAGATCTTAAGAAGGATGAATACTTACATACATGCGCACGCGTATATATATATAAATAAAATAATATTTTATTTTCACTAAACGATTGAAAATGTTGAGAATTAATGATTTTTGCATCATAGTAAATAATTTATCTGTAAAACAATTATTTTTATACTCAAATAACATCATTAATCGAAAATATGTTATTACGTCATTGGAATAATTATTTCATTATTTACGTGATTAAAATTTTTAATTATTTTGAATTATCATCTTCACATTACAGATTATAAATATAACTTTGGTGAATATAATCAAGAGAATTGAACTGAAAGGGTTGTTGTGAAGTATATTGATTTGTAATTATAATTAAAAAAATACATTATTTAATTATAATTCAGTGAAAAAGATTATAATGCATTATAATATTCAAATAACTGAACGTTCTCCTAAAGCTTTCCTTTTCTATGGTTCTTAATATGGACCATATTATGGTTCTCACATACTTTATGACTTATTCAAAAAAATAGATAGCTCACGGAGTTGTGCGTAGTAAGAGAAAAATTAAAGGACAAAATCTGCGACGAATAGAAGAATAGTTGCTGCATCGTAGACATCACCTGAGTACCATGACTTCTCGTAAGTCACAAATCGGAAGAGAGAAGCGACGAGAAACTATATATATATATATATATATATATATAATTTTTTTTTCTTTTTTTAATATTCATATGCATTCGACAACCATACCACGATGCCACTACTCCTGTTTCTACTTGAACCGCCAAATCGTACTTTATATACGCTCGGTTCTTTATCCGCAACAATAATGTGATTTATGGAGGCGTCTCTTTCCATGCAGAGACTTTGCATTATTGTATGCCGCGTAAGAATCACGCATATACTAGCGCCGTCGAAGCATGCGAAGAAGCACGAGGATCAGTAGGAAGCAGGCTTTTCATCGTCTCTGGCCTTCGGAATATGGATGCGTTTCTGATGCACCCCACGGTGTTTCTCGAACCGCTTAAAATTTATGTAATTTTTGTCGCGCACTGAAGATATGGGCTTGAATGATGTCGATAACGGAAATACAATGGGTTTAGTCTAGTGAAAAGTAATTGATTCATTTCCTTCATATGTTGCTTTTTAAATTCTTTGGACTAGTTGAAAAAGTAAGAAATTTTTGTAAAATACAGAAGGTACTTAAGTATCGCTTATATATAAGAAATTAAAAGTATTTATTATATTAGAATTATCTCAGTGTCCATTCAGCAACACAAATTTTTTTCAGAAATAAAAAATATATAAAAAAAATTAGCGATCTTGACTTCAGTAGCCGAATCATTCATAGAGATCGTAGAGATAAGACTTGTATTAATAAATATTTTAAACGGACTAATATTTTCAATTTATATCGGATTTATATATACGTTAAAAGTTTATTTATTTTCGAATCCTTTTAGATAAAGTATACAAGATCACTTACAGTACGACGTTCCAAAAAAGATTAATTTTTTTCACTACTTCAAATGAAAATTTGATTTACCATAGCATGCAAATCGATATGTCAAAATTTGTTATTATTTATTCTATGGTAGTATTCTTAAAATGCTTTGAATAATTTAATACATACATAAAATGCAACGAATTCACGGACGTCGTAGAAGGCAGGGCCACGGTAACTTTTTACACTGGTTATCCGTTCTTTCTACGACAGCTTCTTCATTCATCTTAATTACAAAGTGAGTTCAGTAATTTTTACGTATGTTATAAATATACTTTTACGTATAAATACCAAATAAAAATGATGGCATGAAAATTTTGTTACTGTAGAAATTGAATTTGTTAAAATTAAAACAATTTAATTTTTTTATTAATTATTTTAAGTAGGATACAAGTTTGTTTTTTTACAAGTTATATTCATTAGATGAGTATAAAATTTCTTTGATTGAAATATTTAATAATATATTATAATACTATAATTTTTAGGAAATTAAATAAGCGAAATAAAAGAAATTTTTCTTTGTAGGTACATAATGACATTTAAAAGAAACTAGAAGGTAATTTTTTAATCGCTCAAATTTAGATTCATAGAAAACATAAAAATGATCAAATGGATGAAATGCAGGAGGGTAATCTGCTGACAGTTATATGCAGTTGATCATTATAATTTGCAACGACAATATATAGGAGAAGAAAGCTTAAAAGAAAAGGTGTTGCTGAGTGGCATCAACGTTTACTTGAAACCGATCCAATGATGTTTGATTTTCATCACAAATTTGGTTAGCCTGTATGATTTAATGATCGGCAACAGGTTAAATATACCTACCCTGTACAACTAACGTCCTTTTTTTTTAAAGAAGTTTATCAAATACATTATACGGATTCGAATAATATAATAATTAACAATATATTATTGTCATAATATATTGCAAAACTCTTATGAAAGGAAACAATAAAAATATTTTAGAAAGAAAACTTGACGGATACAAGTCTTAGACCTTGATCGCTGCTCTTTTGATTAAATTTTAAGTATTTAAGCAATACATATAATTATTTAAAAAGATAAAAGGTACAGAAAAATAGATTCGTCCAAATTTTCGGTTTCACTCAAAATGCGAAGAAAATGAAAAATGATTAAATGCAGTTGATGATCAATATGACTCCACTTGAAATTACGAATTCTTCCGGACACAAAACAATTCGAATTAAAGTTCATAATTTCCAACGTGCCACATGCTCGAATTGTATCTCCCTACCCTTTTTTTTGTAAACACATGCATGCGCGCGAACTCAAACGTATACACATATTCTATCATGTCCTTCTTCGCCCCCGACCGATCTTTCGACCAACTACCACAGGCCCACCGCAATTGTTCCCTGCCACTTAAGTTCTGGCTCTTTTTTTGGTATTTCGTACTCAACCTTTACATAATACCAATTCCGCGATGGGGAGATCGGGAGTTGATTCATGAAGATGTGGTAGACCTCCTTGGGACCAGCAGAGCGTCGCGCCAGTTCTCTCCTCTGAGCTACCAGCGGGTGGTCCCGCAAGTTGATTTCTTGTTTTTCCACTCAATCGTCTTTATTTTGTTGTTCGTAGGCTTCCTAAGGGACCAGAAAGAATGCGAGAATTAAATTCTCTTCGTCCTGAGCTTCCTCAAAAGGCGCGATAAATAGAAAATCTTCTTTAAACATGGTTCTATTTTGCATACCTAGAGAAAGTATTTCGATTAGTTTTCTATCTCAACGTCAATAAATATCTAAAAATATATTTCTATACTAAAATTATCTAAATAAATATAATAATGTATAATTTACTTCATAATATAAAAATTTCTAATGTTAAACTTTGAAACAGTATTTTATTTCAATTAAAATGTTATTTTGATAAAAAAATACGGTTCTAAAATTTTGAGATTAATAAAACTTATGAATAAAAATTACGAATGAGCTTTATACATCTTTGATGTAACTTTCTCCCAGATAATATTTCTATCTATAATTACTTAATAATCGTACTGTACAACTACAACTTATTTGAAATATTTAAATATTAATTCGTATTTTTCACATATATAATTTTATAAATTTGCAATGAATAAAAATTTGATTTAGTATTTTATTAAATTTAATTTTACTAAATATTATGATTTAGTAATAGTTTCAACGAATTATTATTATTTTTCAATAGATATTTGTTTGTAGTATTTTTTTTAACATTTATCGGACTTTAATTGTAGAAATTATCATTACTTTAAATAAATTATGTAATTATTTTATTTTTAACAATTAATTTTAAATGCTTTTATTGTTTTTGCAATTATTAAATTGTATTCTAATACAAATTCAAAGTTTTTAAACACATTGTATTTAAGTATTTAATGAATAGCAGAAAATATAATTGAAAGGAATGTTGCAAATAAAGCATATGCATTTTAATATCTTCAAGTTGTATTTTTTTACCACCGTTGTCAACATTATTTACTCAATTATAAGTTTAAATTTTTATTATATATTTAAACATTTACTAATAACTGAACTTATTTAGTAATCATGCAGTTTTGGTAATTTGCATTTTTTTAAATACGATTTCAAATAAAAATAAATTGAAACAATGAAAAGAGAAATAAAGCAAGAGCGGAAGAGAGAATAAGTAAGAAAGTAAGAGATAAAATGAAAAAAAGTAAAAGAGAAGAAAAAATGTAGAATAGAAAAATACAAAAAGAAATGTCTAAGAAGCCAAATTTATCAGTTCATAGTCACATACGACTATTTGTACAAATTATTTTTTATTATTCGTAAACATTCAAAGCCTTATTCAGTTTGTCGTTCTGAAAGTAGCTAAGATTTAATTAGTTATCTACACTACATATTTTTTACATTTGATAATTATACAATAATTTTAGATTTATTCTACAAATTTTTATTTAAATTTCATAATAAAAATTTATTAAGATATAATATTATTAATATATATATTAATATATATATATATATATATATTTATATTGTAATTTAAAATCAAAATTAATCGAACTATTAGGATATAAAAATTATGTAACTCTAATTGTTTTGTTCTAAAATCGAACACCGTTAATTATAAAAATCAATTCTTTAATAATCGTAGCTTTTCTTTTCTCAGCTTAGCTGTAGTACTTTATAATATTTCCATCTCGTTTCATAATAGTTCATTAATAGTTTATTTGTTACTGTATATCAGATAAACACTGCATTACTAAAAAGTTTATATAAATATTATAAAGTTTTTTTTTATTTTTATTAATTTAAATTAAAGATACATGTTTTTTCACAATATCTGGTGTTATGTACAAAAACTTTTAATTCTGTATAAAAAATTAACAGTCTAACTATATCAAAATGGTAGTTAAAATTTTGTTTTTTTAATTATAAAATTATAACAATTTAAATTATTAGCTTCAATTAATTAAATTTATGAAAGCGTATGTAACTAAATATAATTTTCAGTACACAAGGAATAATAGGAAATGATGTAAAACAATGTTAGAGGAAAAATAATATCTATTTTTTGTTGATTTCTTTTATTGCGAGAAGGACACATGAGTCCTCCCGATGTACGTTTATTCTGCCAACGTGGCACAAAGTAACATGTATCAGCGACTGTATATATTCACAGCCGAGTACACGATGAGATTTAGACACGAATGATTATAAGGTGATAATGATTAGTCACCACGATGACATGACCGATGATATGTACCAAGTTTAATAAAAAAGCCAAGGAAATACAATTGTTGGATTATAGTTTTTTTGCCGAGTATATAAGCCTTTCATCCAGCCGCAATTAAAGTAATGTCAGGAACCGGACACGGAGGATATAGATAGGTTAGGTAGGCTAGAAATGAAGTAGGATTAATTCGGACAGATTACGAGCCGAGCCTCGATTGTAATTGTTGGATTTCTCATGGAACGGAATGCTGAGATTATTTTATTTGCGATATTTGGAAGCGCGTGTCCATTGCACTATTAATTGTTCATCACGATTAAATTGCATTTAATCAAATTTGCATGTGTAAATATGTATCAAGTAATGCGTAGATGTATGTGTTATATATTTAATAACTGCAAAAGTCTTATATATTATAAACCCCGATTTTTCATAAAATAAAATTATTTTATTTAAGATATGCAATATCTTTCGAAACTAACGATTGCAATTAATATGAAAATTATTATTATTTAAATATCAAATAAACCTAAGATAATGAGGAATAGCTTTTTATCAGTAGAGAAATTCTACAACAAGCGCATATTAATTTCCATCATTTCAGAATGTAAAAGTGCATTTAGACAAACAAAATGTTTCAAAATATCAAATAATTGATTTTATTTCCTTCAATCTCGACTTGCAAACTAAATCATAGATTTTTATCAAATGATTATATATTTTAATGATACCACATCATATAACGCCATAACATGCCTGTAAATTAAAACATATAAAACATAAATACCGCGATAACAATAAAGTTTTAATAATAAAACATTATTTTCAATCATAATGATTGTCATCGTATGGGGGGTCATTGTCATCATCATAATAATCCTTGCTTTATCGTTGTTAGCATGAATTATGAATATCATTTTATTTCATTTTCATAATCATCGGATATCGTAATAATTATTATAATCGTTCATAATGTGCCTACTCTACATACAATACATACACCGGATCCGGACGCACGAGCCGGGCCGAGTTTATGATTTTTATTTTTTTTACTACTATTTACAAACGCATAAATAATATCAATAATTATTATATATTTATTTATTTATAATATTTATATGATTTCGCATATAGAGAATATTTCTCGTAATTTGACTGTAGCTACGGTTAATCAGGTATTCCAATATCATTGTCAGCTAGTTCCACCTTCATTTATTGTGCATATATGATCGGTCTTTATGACACAATTTGCAAGCACTTAAGATGTCTTTTTCATTGCTTTCAACTCTTCAAGCGATAATCATTCAAATTTGAGTCGATTCACAGATAATTTTTGGTATTTAATCAAATAATTTTTGGCACCTCCAATATTAATTGACAATTAGTTATAAAACTATTAGTTCTATGTATTTGAATATTTTATAATTTTTTGTAATAATTTTTTGAAAATTACTTCTTAGAAAATATAAACATCCATATATTAATTTATTAACATTAAATTAATATAACAATTACATAAAGGAAAAGAACAAAATACTTAGCATAATATGCTGTATTTTGTTTGTTTGTGTGTTTTATATATGGATTTTAAAAAATATAACAAAATTAAAAAAAAAATAAATAGGAAATCTGAAAAATTTCTGTTAGAGTAAGAAGTAGTTTAGCTAATAAAAACTACAGATTATCAGTGGTAAAATCTATGTGAACCGACTCGCTACAATCTCCCTTACGGAGAGACAGATACATGAAATAAGAAAAGAAATTTGAGGTCACAAAAAAAAAATAGAAATTTCGCAAAGAATGCATTGTAAGCGAGACAATAATACGTTCGATTAACGCAAACATATTCGATGATCACGTATGGTATTTTGTACACTAATTACAAGTTTTTATTTTTGTATTTTTATTCTTTTATTGTCAACCACGCGCCGCTCCCCCGTACTAATTGCATTCGTCGAAGGGACGCCTTTAGCATAAGACCTTAGTAATCATTTAAATTAGGATTATATCTTTATTTTTATTATTTGTGAATAAGATCAGATACGTGCGGATGATTTCAGTTCAGTAGATATTAAGCCACCTCCTGGATTCGGAGATTGATCCGAGCCATTGGATGAAGCCGACGAGGATGATGATGGTGATACACCTGAAGAAACAGTCGTCAATATCATAGATGGTGGACTCCCAGCAGTTGTACATCCATTAATAGAAAAGGAAGTTTTAAGGTTAGCTGATGTTGATGAGGTTGGTGAGGAATTCAGGATTCCCGGTGCACTTGTCGGCGGCATTACTCCACCAAGACCTCCTAAAGTTCTCTGATAGGTCTCTAATAGAGACATATCACCAGAGCTTAAATGTGGACCACTATAGAAATTTCTATAGAAGTCTGTATGGGGCCTAACGAACGAAGTACTGTGATGCATAGTTGGGTGTAAAGGGTGATGAGGTGTCAGTCGGCTTGCCAAGGGGCTTACAATTTTACCACCTCCATTCCCTCCGCTATTCGTATTATAAGGAGAACTCAATATATTTCCAGTATTCTGACTAGGCTGATCACCATCTTTACTAGCCATATCTGCAAGTGACCATATTCTTGGTTTAGTCGTCACTCCACCCGCTGTGCCAGAAGTGCTGGTACTCGGTGATATCGCGAGATGATGATGATGAGTACCCGGTGACGTAGTTTCTGGTGATGGGTGACGTATTAACCTTCCATGGGTTGAATTCAGAAAAGCTGGATGATGTTGATGAAGTTGCAATGAATGTCTAGATGGTTCTCGCTGATCGTAAAGACACTCTGGACTATCTGGGCCGCTGTCTGCTCGAGATTCGCTCCATTCGCTTTCAGCTCGACCAGATCCTAATCCACAAACGGAACCGCCAACTCCACTACCGTGTAATAGATCAAGTCGATGATTTGCAGAAACTCCTCGATCACCATCTTCACTCGAACCTGTACCTGAATCTTTTGAATCTGTAATTGAAGAAGAAAAACACAAATACATTGATATAAATTTTATTAATTTTAACAATCACTTTTCGAAAAAAAAACTACAATTGGATAGAAATAAATAATACATTGAAAATCATTTAAATATGTACATCAGCTAATGTAATAAAGTGCTAATTATTATGAATTCCTCTATAAAAAGCTTACCAAGTCGATCTTTATCATCAACACTTTTTCGTCCACTATCATCGTCGTCATTGTTATTATCTTCATCTTCTACTCTGTTTCTCGGTTCCCATGTCATTTTATTTTCTTTTTTCAGTCGTCTTCGAGCGTTTGCGAACCAAGTTGATACCTGAGTCAGCGTCATTTTTGTAATAATAGCTAGCATAATTTTTTCACCTTTGGTCGGGTAGGGGTTTTTCTTATGTTCATTTAACCAAGCCTTTAATGTACTAGTTGTTTCACGCGTAGCATTTTTTCGTCTCGCACCATTTAAATCCATACCATAACTGTAACATATAAGAAAATGAATGTGTTGTGTTCATTAATGTAATGGAACTCAGTCTTTGAACAAATGATAATTTAGAATTGCAAAAAATTAATACTTTTTATATCACACTGTTTTTCATATATTTAAATATAAATTGTGCAATATTATAAAGTGTTAAAATATAAGTAAAAGATACAAACATGATTGAACAAGAAAACAAAAATAAAGGAACTAAAAAAAGTATATAAATAGTAATAGTAATAGTAACAGTAATAGTTGCGGTCATGATAAAAGTTTAACAAAAATTCAAGTGGATGAGAGATTCAAGAAAAAGATGGAACGCATTTGGAGTGATATCATGGGGAGAAAAAAAGTTCTTGTTGAGAAAGTTGTCCCATCCTGAGGTTCGTTATGGCTCTACTGTATAAAAGTCGAGTTCACTAGGTATAACCGGTGGGTATTACATTCACCCTGAAGCAGATTTCTTATCTAAAGATTTAAGCTTCTTTCTTATCGGTGTGCTTAGAAAGAGAAGTCTCTTTTTCAAGATCTTAGCCATAGTCTTTGTCCCATCCAGACTGTCAACCCAGTAAAGACCCACAGATCATCTATTTCCTTGCCGGTAGATTCCAGTACTAAAAGACTAACCCTTATCAAAGATTAAACTTCGGTTTAACTGCTGAATCGACAGGATTGAAATTAAATTTTCCACCGCTGAACGCGAGATAATCCTTATCCCATTCTCACTCACTACTTTCCAAACTCTCTAAAACAGTCAATATCTTAACTTTCTATATCTTACTCTTTGTTTTCCTATAATACATCTTTACTTACTAAGTTTCATTTAAAAGTACAACTATAATAAAATTTTCGTCAAATCAATATTCTTATTTTTAACTTTTATTGGTAATAAAAGTAATTCTCTTGTATTTATTTTCATTGAATCCAATGGATTATCCGTAATAAATAGAAAAAATTATTAAATAATTAATATCTCGTTAAAAAATCAACCAATATTTCTATATAATAATATAATTCTTAAATATCCATGTATCAATAAGCTTAGAAAAAAGAAAATATAAATACAGATATTTTCTATTATATTATAAAATAACATTATTTTTACAAAATATACGTGAAGAGAATGGTATCACAGCAAAGCAATATTCGAAAACTTATTCATTATTGAGATTCATGTCACAGTTCTTCCTATTTTACAAACACATGTTCATAGAAATGAGGTAAAAGCGAACAAGAACTTAAGGCATATCAACTTGACGTCATAGCCAATCGACGAAATACGAAAAATTAACAAAACTGTCACTATATCGCTTTGTGAACTTAATATGCAAGATAATGAATATCCGAAACTTTTCTAGATGTTATTTACAAACGATAAATAAATAAGCAGAAAATATATTATAAATATTTCAAATTAAACTTGAAAAGCTGATGAATACATATAATTATAGAGGCATTTTAGAAGTTCATCTATTAAAATTTGAAAATACTAAACAAGTAAATTACTTCAAAATATTTTGAATTTTGTTCTAAATTAGTTTTTTGAACATCGAAATTTACATTTCAATTTATTTGTTACTTGATTTTGTAACTCGTATTGTAATAAAAAAAATAAAACTTTTTACTTTATAATCTATTAAAATAACAAACAAAAAATTTATTACAAATTATTTTTATAAATAAATCTTTTCATTCATGTAATTCGAGAAAATTTTGTTGTACTACTTATTTAAATGCTAATTTTCTTATTTTTGCAATAAATCTTAAAATAAATATAAGAATCTTAAGCGACGGATGATGCATAAATTATATAGAGTTTTTTAAATTGTTCACTAAATTAAAATTAAAATATAAATTTTTAACAGAAATTACAATTACAAAGTAGAACAAAAAAAAATAGAGAAATGGTATAGAGAATTTTATTCTCTTTCAAAAATCATTTAATACATTTCATTCTATCTGTCAGGCAGACAAGGTACGATAAGGGACATAAGCGGAGCGGAGGAGGAAAGTAAGCAGGAGTTAAAAAACAGAAGAGTAATGCAGAGCGAGTGTTTCCTTCTCTAAGCGATGAGGACTTAATTCCGTCTTCTTTCCCTCCCCTCCCCTCTCTCTCACTCACTCTTTCTCGCGTCTTTATCCGTCACCGCCTTCTCGCTTATTCCGTCTCTGTTTGCTTTATATAAATGGCATATTGCAGTTATTTTCATGGAAAAGTGGAAAAGAGACAAGAACTGTGGTGAGGATCGGATTAAAAAATCCGACTGGAAGCTTGTTTCTCGTGATAACAGTCAGCCAGCTGGTTGGTGCTTGTACACGTAAGGGAGCGAGAAAGGTAGACAGGCAACGAGGAAGAGAGTGGTGGAGAAGGCGGAGAGTTAGATAGAAACGGGAACTGCTGCTACCGCGCTGTCAGCTTTCTCTCCACCTCTTTTATTTCTTCTCTTTATCTCTCTTTCCCCGAACCCCACTCTAAATTCTGATGCACGTTCCTCCCTCATTGTATCTCACCCTCACCCCCAAATTTATCTCTCGGAGACTGCGCAGCTCTAAATGCGTTCCGTTGTATAAGCGATGAGATATATGTATAGACGTGAATTCCAAGAGGAAGGACAGAGCGAGAGCACATGAAAACCCTTTCCTCTCATGCGCAAACTGATCGCATCAAGTGCTTGTTTCCATGGCGATTGCTAATCGGACCGTACTGTCTCGTCTTCGTTTCGGCATATTTGTGTTTTCAATCTATCTACCTTCGCTTCTTCTGCCAGTAACAATTTTCGTCGATTCTCGCGCATTTCAATGCTGCATTTATACGTATACGATCCGCCCCCCATGCGCTTCTCGTCTCTCTGATTCGTCCTGCCCCTCCTGCGAATACAAGTTCGTTATTTCTCGCTCAATAAAAGACGAAGATGAGAAAACTTTCTCGTTTATTGGATTATCATATTAGCCCGAGAGTTTATGCACAAGTCTGATTGGTTTATTGTATAATATGAGAGAAGGATTTTATAGTTTTGTTTTCTTTAATACTATTGTGAAGTATGGCTTATTGGGGATTATTTAAAGGCTTAAATAATATCTTAGCCCGTTAACGCTTCGACATGTTAGATCAATGATTTAGTCAAACTTCTTTCAAATTCATTAATATAATTTAGTGAAACAAGAAATTTCTAAAAGTATTTTAGCACTCGCAATTTAAATTACTGACTTTTATAAATTACTGACGAATTCGACTTACAAATTATTTTTATCGTAAAAATACCAAATCAATATAAACTTTTATTCATTCGTTTAAACAATCTTTAATTATTTTTAATCTTTAGTAATAATAAATTTACTTAAGATTCTAATATTGTTGTAGAATATAATATTCAGCACTTGAAATTGTATATTAATGCATGCAACCAACAATTTTGAGATTAAAATTTGATATTATAAGATTTTATAATATATCAAGGTTTTTTATATTGTATCATTTTTAATTAAGAAATTAAAAATCATTTAAAAAATCATTTAATTTAAAGTCATTACACCTTACTGAAAAATCTGAAATAATAGTTATATGATCTAGATATAGAATGAACAATTAATATATTACTGATGATCAGTCGATATATAAAATGTTCCAGCGGAAAGGATGAAAAGACGCTAAAAAAGTATTAAGAACGAACGAAATTTCTCAAGAAATTCAACACTTCTATATATAAACCGAATACGATAATTCGTATCGTTAATCATTGAATGCTTTTCAACGTGATTCAAACAATTAGCGCCGATGGACTGTGGGAAACTGATAAGAGAGATTACGTCTGTGAATCCGTATACATTACCACTAGAAGATCAAAATTAACCGCCTTGTCTGTTTTGTTCGTGAAACTGACTCATTACTTCAAAAATCGATTTTACCATTGATGATTCTATTTTAATTAGTGATAAATTGGTAATTAATTATATCTTGTATTATTTCAGCAATTTGGGATATATTTTTCACTTCTGTCAACGATAAAAAAGAAAAACGTTTTGTTTTGTGAACACTATTTATTTATAGACCTTTTTATATTTACTAAGCCTTCATTAATGTTTGTTAAACTAATTAGTTATTTAAAAGAAAAAATAAGCAAATATTTTAATTTATTTAAGCATTCCTTAGTATAGATATGTAATTTTATTAATATTATGAGAAGTATGAAATTAAATGTAGCAATTAAATAGAAAATTATCTGTTAAATATTTATTTATATTAAAATAATTGATCTTCATATAATAATAAAATTAATAAATTATTTTATTTTACTTATTAGAATATAACTACTTTAGTCATAACTTAGTAATAATGAATCTGGTAAAAAATTCTTTCTCTAAATATCTGTAACATCATTTTTAGTTTCTTATCATTTGATAAAAGTGACTGAAAGATCAATTTTATCGGACTAAATTCATTTATCGATTTGGCAAAATGAATTAGTCATTTTCTCAATAAAATAAGCTTGATAATTAAATGCTTCATTTACCATGGAAAAATTTAGATTCGAATGAGTATAAATATATATAAAAATAAAAACATGAATATTTATTTATAATAATCTAATAGCTCCATTTTCACCAAGATTCGACTTACAAAGAAAAATTTGTATCTACGATCTAACATCACATTGGAAAAATCTAATCATTCATTAATAATATAAGTATTTTAAAAGACTTTGAAAATAGTACATTTTTTATAAAAGATTTTTTTGTATCGGATTCTTTAAAAAACTTCCATTATAACATTATGTTTAATATTATTATAATAAAAAAAAAAAATGCATTTACAGTACGAGCTGAAATTCCTTTGTGTAAATAAAAATTCTAAAATCCATTTAAATAGTAATTCAATGTTTAATTTTAAGATTATGTTCGAATAATAACTTAACTAGCTAAACTATTTTTCTCTTTCTAAAAACAAATAAAATCTACGCTTCATTTCTTTTAAAAAACTTAACAATACTTAACTCGAAACAAGTAAACAGCAACCTTGTGGTAATAATAAAACAAATTACGAATGAAACCTATTTCTTAGCGTTTATTATGCTAGGTAATTGATTATTTTAAAAAATGCATTTCTCTGATAAAAGAGAAAATATAAAAAGTTCAGTCACCATATTAATAGTAGATTAATTTCGCAAATTGAGAGCTGTGAACTGATCAATTCAATAAAATATATAAAATAAACCACCTGGTGTACAAATAAAAGCTCTAGTTGTAAGGGTTACATATTATAAATCCACACGCGAATGATAAATAAGTTTAAGGATCACTTTTGTATTTGTGTGCGCATGCTTCGTCCGTTCAACTCCGCCCCTCATTAGCAGTTGCACGGCCTAACGGCTGATATCCGACCTCTCTGCTGGAGATGCAGGGACCCACCCTTTTAGCTCCTTCTCTTTCTCTCTCTCCCTCACTCCGGCTCTCTGCCTATTTCACTCTAAATTCCCCCTCTCCTTTTCATTGTATTTGTGTACATGTATCTCACGTCAGCTTCACGCTTGCAGCTCTCGCCCGCAAAGCCGTACTATATTTTATCTGAAGGAAGAACTAGAACGGAATAACTCTACAATAAAATTATAATTTTTTATATTATTCAGAATTTATTAAAATTTTTATACTTAAAGAGAAAAAAATTACTCTATATTTTATTTTATTAAAACCGCTTTCAGAAATTAATGATCTAATTGTTATTGTATTAAGTTAATTTCTTAATTTTTTTTTTAAGTAACTTTATGCTAAATAAAATTAAGATCACGTATGGAATTTTTAATTCAAATTTAATGTAAGTAGTGAATATAAATGTTTTTATGTAATTTCAAATTTAAATAGATAATTATTTGTTACGTTTACTACTATTAATACATTCATATAAAAATATTCCTTTTTTTTATATAAATTTTGACTCTTAATTATCACCTAATTTTAATTACGTGATTTTTTTACTCGAGTACTTTTAAAAAGAGTATAGAGCTATTATAAATTAATTGCTCTTCAAAAATGAATGTTTTCTTATTTAAATTATTACTGAAAATAGTTCATATTCGTTTATTCGATTCATAATAAAGAAGTTTATAGTGCTACGCCATCTTGTCTATGTCCCCACTTTTTCTATGTGCAATCACACCTTTTTTTCGACATGCGTTATGAGTAAGTGCACACACATAATTAATTAGTATCGGATCTTTCTATTTCGAATTTCCATCGTCTTTATATAGCGCAGATGGTTTTTATGTAAAAGGTTGAAGCTGTGATGCTTATGTAAGCGTGAAGCCGTGACGTCTCCATTGCTATCATTTTCACCATTAAATTGTATTTTCATCCACATCCATAGACTATATTTATGAATGCTGTATTAGATTGTCTAGACACGTGACTTTTGCGCGAAATTTTGTAGCTGACATTATTCAGAAGTAAAGATTGATATGTTCAACATTATGGCTATAATATACGCTTATAGGCACGTAGATACGTATATCGATATGTATGTATAGATGATAATATCAGATGCTAAAACGTGGTAAATGTTTAGTATACTTTAACACGTTTATTTCTCACAAATTTATTAAATAATAATTATTTAAGTTAATTAAGTACATTTATAAACTTAATAGGTTAAAAATATATTTGTACGTTACAATTATTTATTTGTATGATACAGTTGTTTTGTAAAATATTATATTACGTATATAATTATCAATAATAATCTCAACGTAATATAAGAGTCCTTCCTTCATTTCATTTAATCTATTTCTATAACATTTTACGTAGTGATACATTTGTGGCAACAGTTAATACCTTGTGATAATTAAATATTATATACAATTATAGAACACTAAAAATAATATATGTCTGAATTGATTGAATGCTACGATGGTATGTTACGATGATAACAAGGGGAGTGGAGAGAAAGAATTCACTGAAAAAAATTAAACATTAAACCAGCCGTTACTTTAAATGATTAAGTTTAAAATAAACAACGGAAATATTACTAATATCCCTAAGAAGGTATAATTAGTATTTTTTCTGTTCATTTTTTACTAAATTTCTTTTTATAAAATTTATATGAGTAAAAAATATTTGCTTATTATTTCAGGAAGTTAAGAAAACGAAATGACTCGCTGGACTCGGTCAATCTGTGATACATGTCGCTTCCAGAACATACATAAAGAAATATTACTATATCAAAAGATACTCTATATAAAGAGAAAGCGCGTATAAAAGTGTGAAAAAGCGTATTAAGCATTTATCTTTGTGTGAGAACATGTGAGTGAGTGAGAGAAAAGGATTAGTGAAGAAGGGTCAAAAAAAAAAGAGACGCGCAAGGATACGTGTCAGCTGGAAAACCCAACAGCTTTTTATTGGTATTCAGTTATAACCCTTCGAGAATTTGTCAGACAAAAAATTGTGTATTTATCTATCAATCCATCCATCCTTCGGTAAACGGGTCATTAAATAGCCGTACATCATCCCGATGTCGCGAACAATATATGCAGGAACTGTATGTTGCTTAGTTTCATGCTTCGTCATTAGTCTCGAATATTCGTCGCACTAGATAAATCTCGTGAGATTCCTCATCATATTTCGCCAAAGGCGATTGTTTTCCCGTCCTTTCCTCTCCTTTTTATTCTTCTTATTTTCAGGTAAGAAAGGAATGATCCGAGAGTAGAAATTCTATGTTTCTGTTTGAAGTTTAACTATAGTCAATGCATGGGACACAATAAAATAGTAGATACAACTTTTATATATTACCAGACATATTCTTATTTACGATTATTTACTATTTAATACTTTTTCATATTTTATACTTACTTTCTCTACTAAGTAAATATACTCATTGTTAAGAATTAAAAAAAAACTTAATTAATTTAAATTTAAATTTAAATTTAAATTTTTTAATTAGAATTCTAAAAAAGAATAACTTATATTATATATGAGTTAAATTTGTTAATAAACTAAAGTTTACCTTCAACTAATAAGTTCAATTATAAATTGGACAGCTAATAAATAAATTCAATCAGAATAAAATCAAGATCTAATTATTTGGGCAAATATCGAAACCATTTTTAAAAATCTAGAGTCTACATTTCAATATTCCAATATTTAATACAATTTATTTATTTATATAAATTGCTTAGTAAAACGTTGCCATGAATTAATACTTAATTTAACTTTATTCTGCATCTCACGTATTTTCATGACATATATATATATGAATCAATCGTGGTAAACCGATCATAACGAACTCAAGCGATTGTACATCCCTAGCCACTATTATTCGAAGGCACACATACCAGCTTTTTTCATCGCCATGTATAATCCAATCTTACTTATAGAAATTTTAAAAAACTTTAAGCTTTTTTACTGAATTGTTTATAGCACTTATTATCGATAATGAACATATCGTTAAATTGAGTAAAAATAAGTTGTTACACTTATATTAGATTGATTGTTTAAATGAATTTAAAATAATATTTGAAAGAATATTATTTTCAATTGTACAAAATGTTTTTATATATTTAACTTACTTATGTTCTCTATGGATTTATAATCATTTAAACAAAAATTTGCTTTATTAATTATTTACTATTTCAAAAGATTAACATTTAAAATTTTTCGAGATCAAAAACAAAAATAATCGATTTACATTGATAATAAAATTTTTCTCATTTTTATATAAATTAAATTTAAATAAATAAATATAAAAAAAGGAAAAATTAAATAATTTTATAAAAAATGGCATTAAATTACATTTGTAGAAAAATTCTCTTGTTTCAGTTTAGATTATTATTTCTCTGTACCAAAAAAAAATTTACAATTGACGCTCGAATTTATAAAATGAATTAAATTTTTCTGAAATAATTTTCGATAGTTAGTTAAATATTGTACATATATAATATAATCGTTTTATTTATAAAAAAAATTATTTTTTACTAAAGTAAAAAAATTAAAGTACGACATTAACTCTGCGTATATGTATACACATATATACCTATACAGTATTTAATATTAAGTTACTTTTACATTTTTACAAAATAAAAAACGCAAAAATTCGCAATAAATATCGAACATAAGTTTTACATAATATACGCACTTTTAAATAAACTGTAAGATCAAAAGCCGACCTTAGACGTAGACTCTATTATATCTATTGATAAAAAGCAATGTATTGTATTATTTATTTTTTTTGTTACTAAGTTGTAAATAAATATAACAGTTTGGAATTTTATTGAAAAATAGAACTTTTCTAAATTAGTTATTTAAATTTAAATTTAAATTTAAATAAAATGCATCTGACTATTTCTGCATATTTTATGACAATGTATTTATTTACTTTTAAATGAAAAATAAGATCAGATAATAAAATTATAAAACGAATATATTAAAATGGAAATAATGAAGGTATTTTTAATTAAACCTTAAATCTTAGTAGATTCAAGTTTAAATTAAATTTTTATTAGTCTTTACGAGTGAGTTTACTCGGGCGAGAACAAAATCAGATAATAAAGTAAGTTCAATCTGTATCTAATATTTACATACATACGATTTTAAAAAGCTATTTTTTTCTACGTCATATTCAATTTTCAAGCATTATTACTGATATAAGTATAAGCAACAAATAAAAAGTACTTTATTGAAAAGAACTTTATTGAATTTTATTAAAATCTTGATTTTAAGCTTATAGGTTAGGCTTCGGTAAATCTAGGCTTTTCAAAAGACAAAATAAAATAAAGGAGGAAATTGATAAAGTCAATATTTTTGAAAGAAGAATATGGATTATATCACCACGTCTACTGTCGAAAGCAATTGATTTCACCCATCCGGTTTCCCCGCCTCTGTATTTCCGAGCTCTGTCCTTACCAAATTTCCTTAACTTCTCTCGTAGATGACTAACTCCTCGGCACTCGTCTCACGTCTCCGTTCGAATGTTCGCACACACGGAGTCGTTGTATAGATAGGCTTATTAATACATGTGGATGAATCGAGGCGATATGCAAAGGTTGGCGGGTGCGCTGTACTCCCATCTATTGTTTCCTTTACCCTATATGTCCCCGGAAGCAGCGCTGAGTCCGGCGGAAAGCCGGACCGTTAACCCGCTAAATCATTATCGGTTCTTTATATGCTTACCAGTATTAACTGGTAGCCGACTTGCGTTGTGACATGCATACGGTCAAACACCGAATCAATTGTCACTTTGCGTAATCGCTCTTGTCCTCTCGATAATTTCCGTCTGGAACAAATTTCAGATCTTGTCTCTAGGTAGTCTCTATATAACTTACTAAGACATTAATGTGTGCCTTGTATAATTGTATACAATTAAGAACTTGCAAAAAATTAAAACCCAATGTATAAAATAAATAACACATTCATGAAAGAAAGAACGACGCGGTAACGTAACATTCAAGTCGCAAAGCTTTGATCTCAAGGTTCAAACTGAACGCCGACGACAAAAGCGACAACGATAAACAAATGAAGTATACTGAATCATATATATGTATATATATACATTAATAGACATAGCATATAAAATTATTACATTAAATTTAAATTTTAAAAAGAAGAACAATTTTAGATAAGAATTTTACATTTTCAAAATATTAGTAGTATGAAATAAGGAATTTTCGACTCCCATATATATACTGACTCGTTCGATTTATTAAATGATGTTATTATCAATTACAGAAAATTATAAATTATTTAAAGAAATGATATAAATCCGATTATCGAATATTGTATTGTATATATATTGTATATTTATTGTATTTTGAATACATATACATAGATTGAACATTTTTCTTTTAAAAAATAAATTAATTTAAATATTCTTACATTTTTTTAAACAAAGAATAATTTGTCTATCTCAATAAAAGTAAAATTAATATATTTCTTAATTTCTTGTTTCTGTATGTACAAATAAATTTAAATTTATCGATACAAACGAATGTGAATAATGGTTAAAGGAAAAAAGGCAATAAAAATTTTTGCTTTCTCGTTATTGCAGAATGGCTTCTGTTAACTTAAATATGTATAAATATATTATTTTAGGTATTTAAAGAGATTTTATTAAATAAAAAAAGGCGTAAGTAAAAAATTTTTGTTAAAATGAATAATGAATGAGCATAATAAATAACTAACTTTCATGAGAGATGTAATTAATAAATACGAAAGCAAAAAGAAAGAGAGAGAGAGAGAGAGAGAGAGAGAGAGAGAGAGAGAAAGAGTGAGATCAGAACGAAGTAAAATGTTGGTCTTAATCAGAGTCACAACAGCATCTGCAAAATATTTTATGTTGAGTATTGTATTTCATGTGCAAATTTCGATTGCCCATTTCATCATACTTAATCAGCGATATTGTCTCCATATTTATAAATTTGTATGATTCCGAACAACAAATGGAAAATAAACTTAATTTTTAATAGAAACATCAATAAATTATTGTTTGATACTGATTCTTTTTTGAATTATAAAATTTTCTTCTTAATAATTTTCCATTGATGTCTAATATCGATAACATTTTTTTCGGCTACATGTAGTTTAATATTAACAAATTAAGTTATGTAAAAACTGAAGATTAACATTTAAGTTCATTTAAATTTTGTATTAACGTGCATATACACATTAATTATGTACTTATATATAATAAAAGTCTATTAATTGCCGAAACTAAATTTTTTAAATAAAAATACGTTATATCATATACATGGAATGACATTTCTTTAATAAAATTTGAAGCGATAATAACAAAGTATTATAAGATTTTTTGACAAATAACTGATTAATCTTATATTAATTTGATGACACGTTCAAGTAAACTACAATAGTATTATATTATAAATAAAACAAATATTGGGATAATTTGTCAGTAGAATTTCTGTTTAAAATTGTATCGATTAAATAAATATTTGTTAATGTTAACGTATAATTACAATTGACATCTTATAAGTTAAGAAGGCAATTTTATTTATAAGCTTAAATAAGTTTCAGAAAGATTTCGTTAGGATTAAAGTATCATTTTCATAAATTGTAGATGTTAGTGAATATTAAAGAATAAAAAATTGTAAATTTCTAGTTCCTTTAAAGTATTGATTAGATTAGCTGATTTAATTAATGAAATGCTCTGTTAAAAATCGAAACGACCGATGATTAAAGTTTTTAGTATGGGATCGTTAACGGAACTGTTGGCTATGAACGGTACTCGTTATTTGATCACTCATTGTGAAGACGCGGGTCGAATCATAGGCCAGTGTCCGACGTCCAACAATTAAAGGAGAGAATCTTAAGTCACGTAGTTGCAAGTGCATGACTCCCCTGTATAAGGGCACGAGATCGCTTCGAGAGCAGTAAACATCGAGCAGTGGAAGAGCTGACGCACTTCCGGCGCGTGTCCCAATACGACCGCAGCCTTTCTTTTATGTATGCATGGAAGCGATTCGGGTACTACAGCTTGCTTACCATCCCGTTCAACTTAGCGTAAAGTAATATCTCTTTACTTTACCTTAAGTATCTTAAACAGATTCTTCGCGTATATCACACGTGTTCTATCTTAATATTTCTGGTGTATTTTTATAGTATATGTCTTATCAACATCAGATCCGGAAACTTGTCCATTTTATTTTATATCTTTTTTAGGCAATCTTTTTTAGAATTTTTTCGTTGAATTACACTCTTTTTCAATTTTGAATACTGAGACAGGATTCCTTACCCACCTGGACGAACACTACTTCAGTATAATGTTTAAAAGTATTCCTACATGAAGATCAAGTGATTGTATAAATTTATTATTTCTTAATACTTTAAATTCTGACCACAAAATCAATAATTCATGAAATATAATATTTAATTATAATAAAAATTATAATTATTTGAAAGTTATTGAAGAATTGTGATTATTATTCAAAATATAATTAGTTACAAGAATATTACGAGATAAATTTATAAATTTAAAATTATATGCATGAACATGCATACAAAGTATTGAAACCTGTCGTATTTCTTACCAGTAAATAAAAATATATATTAGTTTCCAAACGAAATCAATAAATAACGTTCCATAATTCCATACATATATATATATATATATATCTACAGAGAATTTATAATTATAGTCAATGAATAAAATTAAATATTTACTATATATTATTTCAATTCTTGTCACGTAGATTAATAATATTTTTTATATAACATCAATGTTTCTATTTATGAATAATCAGCCAATAGTCGGCAATATTACGATCGAAAAATAAAATTTAAATGTACGTGATCACAAAATTTCATACCATATTTTTTCATAATCTATATCTTTATTATTAGTGAAGAAAAAACATCTCTTGGATTCAGCAATTTCAATTCTAAAATTGAACATACATTCAAGTAAGCTAGTGGACTAGAAACACTTGGTACGAACGTAATTTTCATTTATATTAATTGTAATAAAACAGTATGGCAATAATGCAGAAAACTCGCTAAATAAAATTGCTAAGAATACATTAAAAATGTTAATATAGTTCAAACGTTTTCAACTATTTAATAAATAATTCAATTATTTAATAAATATCTACAAATTTATTGACAATTTTAATTTCTCTCTTACACGTTAGCCATTTTAAATTAACTACTAATACTTAATCATATAGGCTTACACTCGCTTAGTTTTTCGATATTTTGCATTATTATGCGTGCGCTTGAAACGCTAAAGTACGCAAGAAAGCAAAAAAGGCCAAAGATGACAGTCGCGGGTCAAGTGAACGCTAATTTATTGGAATGTTTATGTGTCGCGCACTGGTTTGCTCGTTTATTTTATCGCTTATGACATTTGCCTCTACATAAAGAAGAGAAGAGGTTTTGTTATATCTGCACAAAACGTACGAGCCTTAATATAAAATAAAGAATAGTCGCTCTTGTATTCTACCTAAGCATGCATTTATTTATGTAAACACCTATATATTGTGATAAATATAGTAAGAAAAATAATCGATTTTATTCCATTAAACATACATAATTTACGAATTATTAATTTCAAATATAGAATAAATATTTCTATAAAATTAAAATTCTTTGTAAAATATATTATAACACAACCAATAAAATATAAAATAAATTATAATAAATTAAAATAACTATATATATATATATATATATATATATATATATTTGTTTCAAATATAGTAATTGTAATGTAAATGTACAAAGAAATATAAATATGTGACAATGTGTTACTGATAAACTTACTTATTGTTCATACAATTTTCACAATATAAGCTTTAATATTACAAGTAACAAAGTAAAAAATGTTATTTCTAATTAGATAATTTATAAATGACGTTCATGATATTTTTGATACAAAGATTTATTTATTATCAAAAAAAATACGCAATATTTTTTTCTATTTCACATACTATTTTAGTTTGGAAAAATACATTTTAAAGCTTTTCTTATTGTAATTACGTTATTAGATAAAATAATTAATAAAAATATTCAAACAACGTCATGATCAAATGAACGTTTTACTGTCAACAAAAATGATAAACATACGATTAGAATATGATAACATATTCTCTTGTATCTTTCCTCTTTAAAAAATCAGAATCATATTGTAAAATTGATTTTCTAACAAATCAAATTATCTTACGAAGTTGGGTTACAAAATTTCTGTTTTGTCTAATCCCCATTCATATAATCAAGATATTTATATTATCAATTCAATGACCTATAACATTTTCAGTGTTCCTTATACAAAAAAACTTTTTATTTTACTTTTAACACATTATGTATTAAGAAGAGCATTTATTTTTAGTGTGCTTAATGTACATTTATTTTTATTTATGTTAATGAGCTTAATAAAATGATATAAAGCGCATGCAATAAATGGTGTAATTAAATTGTATTTTCTTATTTATCTCACATAAGAATAATCATTGTTAATAATATTTTATAAAAGATACAGATGAAAATTAATCAATACTAGTATTTTTAAAGCATACGGAAATAAATACTTACAACTAATTGATTTTTTAGTCATGCTATTTCAGTTGATTTGAATAAAATTAATTAAAACAATGTTTTCAGAACTATCTATTTATAATAATTATCGTGAATTATTAAATATTTATTTAAATTACGTTCATTTTTATAACATTTTTTATATTTGCACTCTTTCTGTAAAATAGATTTATTTAAATATTTGAAAACTTTTTTAAATATTATGTATATTGCAACAACAAAAATTTATAACAAGTTTTTTGAAAAACAGGCCATTAAAAAATTTATTACGCTTTGATCAACATAGTATTTTTAAAATTTATTATTAAAACAGTGAAAATATGATTTGACAAAATTATTTAAACTTATAGCTTTTCTTTCAGTTATTTATATAAATTTGAATTTAGTTAAATTTAATTTAAGTAAATGATGTACAATATTATTATTAATTTTTTTAATAAAAAATATAAAAAATTGTTATAGTTAATATTATAAATTTTATATATGAATGATAAGAAAATAATGGTATGGAATTCCAAATTGGTCAGTGATAAAAAATATAAAAATTATTTTATGCATTAAAATTAATTCGTTTATTAGTGAAAATTCGATTGCTACATATAGAACTCAATATTTTATACTTATACATATGATATATTTATATTAAAAAAATATTGTTTGGTAATTTATTAAAAGCAAAATTTAAAAAAAATTAAAACGTCGGTAAAAACATTACTATCTAACCATATAATTAAATCACATATGACGCTGCAACGAATTTTCAAAATTCATTTTCGAAAAGCAATATGTAAATTAGCCTTTTATAAAGTGAATTAGTATTAAAAGTTGAGAAAAAGAAAGTGGATATTCTAGTTTTCAATACATGAATGAATATGAGAACATACCCATTAAATGGATAACTTGCAAACGCTGCATCGTATGGATGATAAACAGAAGGATAAGGCCATGCCGCAGCCGCTCCAGCACCGAGATTCTCCTTAAGATCCAAGTTCGCGGTCTGAAAGAAAAAATGTAATTGGAATATGTAATATTTTTATTTATTGTTGTTCGTTGTATTTAAAAATTAATGGTACTAAAAGAATTATGTAATTTGTGAATTTTCAATTCTTGTTCAATTACAGAATTTTGTAGGCTCTTTATTGCCTTATTTTAAATTTTACTGTATATAAAAAATAGATCTGTATGCGAATAAAATATTATTTCGCGGTATAATTAGAGGAAAGCTACAAAATATAGGCAATTACTTCATACACGCGTTAGACTATATTCTTCATGCAGCTGTCTCAATGAACGTAAAATAGATTTAATAATAAAATTGAACAATAAAGTGAACCAAATATCTTAATTGCATTTCGTGTATGAATAAGAAAATCCAAGTGTCCCGTCCTTATTGCACAATGCGCTTATAAATCCATTGGCCGATTGAAATTCAACAGCTTTTATCAAATATAAAATTCAATACTCGCCGAAGTGGTGCATCTGTGATGTTTCGCGATCTCTCACTTGCGTCGAGTATGATATAAAGAAATGGCAGACACAGCAAAACGAATCGAGAAATAATGATGGTATATCTCATAAATTCGAAGTAACGATCTACAGTATGTGAAAAGAAGCAAAAAATCAAGCGAGTCGTTGGGATTCCTGCTGAATTTACCAAGAGCATTAATCGGTTGCTGCTCTTTTTTACAGATCGCCATGTGGGGTCGTAATGCAAAATTTTCTCAAGCTATTAACATCAAATATTTCCTCTCTTTCCCTTCATATATCTATATTTCTTTTTCAATGAAATTCAATGTATATTTGTATAAAGACGATTGTTATTTTACAATCTGCATGTTATAATTTTATCCAGTTATTTTATTGATTTTAGTCGTATAAACTGATACAGGTCTTATTTTTACCGAGGTTTTTTATTTATTCAATATTCACTCAACTTAATTAAATATTCATTGCATTTGAAGAATTAATAAAAAGTCTATTAAGTAATCAATAATCTATTTCAGAAAGTACTCGATCTCAAAATTTAGAAATCAATGCATATTTGTTTAAGTAATAAATAGATTTTAATATTTTTAAAAACATCAATGAAGCTTATATTTATATAAGCAATAATTTGCTCAAACATTCGAATGATAGCGTAATTTTTAACAAATAAAGTATAAACAATTTGTGCGTTTCGCATAATTCTTTATATGTGATAAAAAAAAAATGTGAAAGCCCGATGAATGGAAACCTCCTGCTTTAAAGCCAACTAACCCAATTTCGTTTCTTGGAGCAATTTCTTCAGGCACTAATAATTCTTGATAAAACTTATTCATTGGAAACGTTAAAAATTTATAGTTTTTATTTATTATATTTGAATGTAATAAAATTATGTAATTTAAATAATAATAAAACTTTTTAAATACAAATAGCAGAAGTAGTGTATATTATTATAATCACAAAATTTCTAAATAGAAGGGATTTTGATCCTTGATGAAAAGTAACATTATTATACCGTTAATCGTAAATCGAGATCGCGTGAAAAGGAGTAAAGAGTCGATGAACTCTTTGATTATTGGAAAGGAAAGGGTAAGGAGTGTATGAGACTCACCGTTGGAGTATAGAAGGGAGCTTGTTCAGCCCCTAGACCAGGAAAGTAAGCGGCCATACCCTCACTGGCAGCGGCAGCCGCAGCCGCTGCATAGGGGGCGCTATACATTGAAAGAGCCGCAGTCGGTAAGGCGCCAAGCCTCTGGTAGCCGCCTAGTAGCTCGTATTGGCAGGAACAGACCGTCTGCCCAGTCAAGGGATCTGTGAATATGGGCCTGCCTGTGTCACAACATCTGCCGGGTCCTGGTCCCGTACTGACGGTCTGGGCAACCGCCTGACCTCCACCGCTTTGAGAGACCGGGCTTACAGAGGCAGCGGCCGTCGGACTCCCTCCCGGTGGTCTGACAACCCCACTCGTTACTGCCATCCTCACACCCAAATGATGATGCGACTGATGGAGCCCGGTCGTCCCCGCAGATGAAGAAGTTACGCTGCTCACAGTGCCACTGAGAAGGGATGAACCGATTACAGAAACAGGAACTGCTGAGGATGAAGCCAAGGATGAGATTGCTGTCACTGGACACTGTAACATAGTGGATTGGAAATATTATATATTTATTATTTACACTATTTATTATTCCTTCCTTCGTATAGTGTAACCATCTAATTCAATTATGTACTGCAAATATTACAGTTTTAGATTATTTTTTTACAATTATAAATAGAGTAATAAACTAATTTATATATCTTACGATTTTAACTCTTTTTAGCAATAAAATATTACACACATGCGCGCACATACACACACACAAATATATATATATATATATATATATTTATGTATATATCAACATATAAACTGAACAATAGATAATTATAAAAATAAACTTTTAAATAAATTATATGATGCTCTACTCAATTCTTGCATTGCATTATTTAATTCATTAAAAAAAAATTAATAAATTCTAAAAATCGATTTATAAACTCATTTTTACTTTTTATATATATTATAATATTGTAATCAATGTACACTATTTTTAAATTATATTCCATTAATTTTCTATAACATGATAAAATATGACCAATAACTTGACAATACGTAATAATTAAATTTAAAATTCAACTATTGAATGACTTAAACGAGAAAATTTGCAAATGAAACGAAAATCTAAATCAAAATCTATATTTAGACAATTATTGAATGTTTTGCCAACATGAAGATAATTGCAATAATGAAAATATTGAAATACCCAATAATTAATTTATCGGTTAGTTTACAAAATAATGATCAGTAAAATTTAGAATATTTTTAATTGTGTATTCTACACTAGCATACACTGAGTCAACATATTTATAACAAATACCACTTGAGGTTTTTCAGCATAATCGATATATATTCTTATATGTAGTGCGCATATCCATCCTACAAAAAACTAAATTATGAGTAAAATAAATTGAAACAAAGCAACAACGATATAATTTTTATCAACAACTCAGTTTACAATCATAAAGGCCTGGGTAACAGAAGGGGCAAAAGGGGAGTAATGTGACTGTTTGATCTAAACTCATGATCGAGTAAAATAATTAATATATGATAAATTATTTATTTATCAGTTACTGTTTTTTTATTTATAAGTCTTGTATATTACTTTTTATTTTATTGCATTATTTCTTTCAAATTAAAACGTAATCATATACTAAATAATCTATGCCACGTAAATTACATGTATTAATTAATTCAAATAAAAATTAAGGTAATGAATGTAATTTACTTTTTTAAACAGGGTACAACAAAACATATAAAATCATATAATCTTTTACATTTTTAGAATTTTTAAATACTGCATAATTTCGCAATAAACATTTTTTTATTCGTTTACCGTATTAATTAAATCTTTGTTAAATCAATGATTAATTACTCAAATATTATTACTTGTTCATACAAAACTCTTATTAAAATTATAATATATTTATTAAAAATTAATTTATTTTATTTCATTTTTTTTTTAATTAAACAAACTATTTAGAAAATTTTAATAAAGTTTTTTAAATATATAAGAATAGAAATATTATCATTTCTATATGTAATCTATAATATAATAAATATCTAGTATGCCTGTCATTAATCAGCGAAACGAAGACATTTATTGAATAAAGATCTCAATTTATATTTATTAATTAATTTTAGAAATTAAAAATAATCATAAAAAGTGTAAGATATTTGATTTTTAAAAATAGTTTCAAATGATCCGGAAACAAAATAAATAATATGTAGATAAATAAAATTATATGAAGCGAAGTGAAAATTTTTGTAACTGCAAATATTTATTATATAAAAATTAAAAAAAATTACTTAATTTAAATTGTAACTATGTATATTAAAATATGATATACTAATAGCACAAAATAGTTTTTAATAATTCAGTCTTGAATTTCTTTCACAGATTAAAAATAAAATACATAAATCTCTTATAGATTTCATAAAATAAAAATATGTAAGGGGAACTTTAAGAAGAATGAAAAGTACAAAGCTTGATCGATATATCGCAATCTATTAACCATTTTACATATAAGTGCTTCTTATTTGGACGTTTAGTCACATGCGACGCAGCGAAAATCCAAAGATTTATCTTCACGCTGCTTCGTGCAAATGCTGCTTTTCGATAGAGGACAGTCGTGTTTTTCTTTACGCTTTTTATGCACACTTGTTATGAGATGCTTCTTGAGTGTCGTTGCGTAAGGCTACAAAATATTCATATGTAAAGCACGCGATTAGATTTGATTGTGTACGCACCATTTTAACGTTTCTTTAATAAATGAAAGATTGCAGGAAAAAACAAAACGTGAAAAAATGAAATATTTTAAAAATATTTTTGGAGCGTGAGTTAAATTTTGTATGAATATTCATAACGGTTGGACATAAAATCATCCTGGTACTTTAACTTACATGAAATACAAAGATAGCGATTTACACAATCAGTCAATTGATATAAGTAAGACTGATTGTATTCTATATTATATTATGTGTACTCAAAGGATTTATTTTCTAAAAATTAAACATTCAGATATGAAAAAAAAATCGAATATGTTAATAAAAAAGTATTAGGTGGTAAGTTTTTAGGAAATAGAAAAATAATTTTAATAATTTATAATAACTTTTAATTACATAAATCTTTAAATGCTTGATAAATTTAGGTCAATATATTTAAAAGAATATGTATTTTTAAACATTTTTTTGAAATTATTTATACGTAAGGTAATACACATTTAAGATAAATAATATTAAAGTTTAGTTTTATTTATTTTCCTAAAAATATAATATGATAAATGTTTTACATTCTAAGAAATAAATATTTGTAGACGTAATAAATTTTGTATCAGGAATTTTTCGTTATTTCATTGAATATTTTCATTGTGGTTTAAAAAAAGAATGCATTTATAATTATTTTTATATTCAGAAGGAAATCAAGATAAAGCGCTCACAGAATAAAAAAGATTTTAAATTAAAAAAAAACGAAGTAGCCGTACTATTTAAGGTGTTTTCATAAATCTGAACATGATATAATATTTTAAAAACTACAACGGCAATAAACACAAAGGCAAGATGAAGCTTTACGAATAGTATTAAGTCCAGAGGTGAAAACAGCTGTTGTTCTCCAAAAAGTTCTCGTGTTTTTCTTTCTTTTTCCAATAAGTAAAGTTCGAGTCTAAGCACCATCAATCCCTCCCTTTACACAAATGGCCTTATTCTATTCTTAGCACCCCTTTTTCTTATTAATTCCACATCAAATATTGCAGCCGTAGCCGGCTAAATTCTAAATAGATTAGAGTGACTCAAGTATTGCACTGCCCTTCGAAACGAATTATACCTCTCCCTTATAGGTCTATTTACATTGGCTGTACCTCGCTTATTATGTACATACGTGGCTGCAAACTCATATTTGGACATGCGGTAACGAATAAGAGCCACAGTTAAATATCAAATATTTATGGTATTCATGGATGGGTAACTGTGATTTTTCCACTCACTTTGTTTATTTAACGATTGCCGCATTACGAGTTTGAAATCCTCGAAGGTTTAATCCTTAAATCTATAGTTTCACCTTCGTTTTGATCGTCTATGGTTTTTATTTCTATGTCGATTAATATTTATCGATAAGTAAACTTTACAATCATACATTATACATTTTTATAATGTAATTTTATAATAGTATAAATCTTACACCAACTGTATTTCAAGTATTCAAAAAAGAATAAATTTATGTTATGTATACTTGATTGTCTATAGAATGCGCTAACTTTTTACTGATACAAGTTGTTTCTATTGCGTTAAAAGTCTGAAGAGTGTTGAAATCATTGTTTCTCATTTTTCCCACGATCACCAAGTCAAATCGACACATGTGAAACAAATGTGATGGATAATATATTCTAATATTCACCATGTTATGTTTTCTTTATTCTTTCTTTACTTACTTGATTATCAATGGCACTAAAGACATCAAAATTTATTTAATTCTTTAAATAATTATGTTCTTATATAATGATTTCCCTACGAACTTATACTTTAGCATAAATTTTACTGACTTTAAATTTGTATTCGTAGAAGTAACAATGAATTTTTTTTACGTAAGAGAAATAAAATTTTTAATGTAAAAAAAAATATTTTAATACTATAAATTATACAAACTATAAAATTAAAATTTTTAAAACATGTCTGTATTTTCATTTCAATAAAATAACTTAAGAAATAGATGAAGTATTAAGATCACCAAATTACAATCTAACTTTCATCTTCTTAAGTAAATTTGCTTAAACTCATTTAAATACAAGAAAGTTCTAAACATATCATGTGTTAATTTATAAAAGTACGTAAGAAATTTGTAAAAGCCAACCACTTTGAAATTACTAAAATGTAAATATATATTAAAATTGCGATTATATAACTATTTATTTAATTTTCTGAAATAAATAGCAATATTTAATATCAATAAAAAGAGAGGTTTCATTTTCAAAATTACAAAAACATGAACATTTTTTTGAATTTTTATATTTTAAAAATTTTTCTTGCCGAGCTGTCGAAATATTCTTTTAGAAAAATTGATTCAATGATTAATGATAATAAATATAATTATCACTAATAGTGAACTATTTCGGCAATCAACCAAGTTCTCTTTATCTTAATCTGCATATCTGAATCCGAGCGTTGACTAATATTTTAACGAATGTCACACATAAAGCTATAAAAATCCGAAAAAATGAGGTTTGAAAAAAAATAAAAAATTTCCATCCTTAGAAGATCGGTGCATATTGAAAAATAAGAAATAAACGCAACGAGTGTCGAGGATTCGAAAAATTTCAACAACAAAAAATGACTAAGTGAAAAAGGAATGAAAGAAAATAAGATACTGGGTGTAGGAATATCAGTAGATGAGAAGGAGAGGAAGGATCAACAATATAACTATTTCCTGTAGCGAGAAGCCCGAATTCTCGGGTCTTACACGTCGATCGCATAAGTCCGATAAAAAGCTGGCCTCTTGTGGTAGCCGCTCGTGCCCCCATCGCGGAAATACAAAAGCCACCAGGAATGTTATTCCGTTGCCTTCCACCATTCGTCCTTTCATTCGCACGCAGTGAGATCGGTATGGGGGTTAAACGACGAAGCGTGTTGCAAGTGACCTGTGGGCTATAATTCAAGCTCCGCAATGAGGAAAAAAAGACGGTAAATACAGAAAAAGTGCACAGGAGCTCGATATAAACCAACACCATCGTATGTGGTACTTCGTGGTATAGTCTCCAGCGGTATCAGAGTTGGGGTGAGACAGGGAAGGGATAGGCGACAAGAGGCGAGAAGAGAAAGAAGAACGTACGGCGATTGCATCGCACGGTAGCAAAGACTGTTACTATATCACATGTTCTGACTTCCACTCATTTAGAGAGAAGAGAGACAGAGAGAGACAGACAGAGAGAGAGAGAGAGAGAGAGAGAGAGTGATGTAGAGGAAAAGAGAGGAAGAAACGCCAATTGCTTGAACACCTTACTCAAGAATATCTTTTACAAGAAGAAATGCGATAACACAAGAAACCAGTTTTACATCCCGCGGAATATCGGGAGCATACTGTAATCCTACTACTACTACTACTACTACTACTACTACTACTACTACTACTACTACTACTACTACTACTACTACTACTACTACTACTACTACTACTACTACTACTACTACTACTACTACTACTACTACTACTACTACTACTACTACTACTACTACTACTACTACTACTACTACTACTACTACTACTACTACTACTACTACTACTACTACTACTACTACTACTACTACTACTACTACTACTACTACTACTACTACTACTACTACTACTACTACTACTACTACTACTACTACTAATGCATCTCCATTACCACATATCATATTACAATTTGTAAGAAAAAACAAAGTTAATATGAATCCAGCCGCACAAAAATCAAAAGAGCATTGCAATTATTAAAAGGCAGAAGTGTCCGTACGTGCAAACAGGATCGATGCATATCACCGTATTAGCCTCCTTACATCGGGGGCTTGTTTATTTTATTCTAACACTAATTGCTCCTACTCAGAGCAAATGCACGCGCAAAACCGGAATCTTTGGTTATTTCAATGCAACTACAACATCTCTTTTTCCCATTCCTTGTCTGCTTTTTTACCCTCTCAGACTCAAGTGTGTGCATATAGCAAGAAAATAAACCTTTATATTGACATTTAAGTTCAGTATGCTATGAGAAGCCGGCGTGAAACTAAAAATAAGGTTTTCTTTTCAAGAATATTAAATTAAAGTATCATTCTATTTTCAATTAACAAAGTAGAATGAGTATTCATTAGTTTTATTTATCCATCTATAATCAAAGTATAGGCTTTCCAGCTAATTATTATCTCTCACTCTCTAATACAAAAATAACTAGCATTTTTACAAACAAAAAAAAATGTACAGAAAATGAGAAAGAAAGAAGAAATTCCCAGAAAATGTAATAATCGCAATGGAGTCTTGATGATATCTTATGAGCGGCAGTTAGTTCCAAAAGTAAAAAGGGAAATAGAAATATTGTAAGCTACTTCTCTTATTGTATTGCCGCTCACGCTCGCTAATTCTTGAATATTATCTGTAATGATGATATACATAATACTATGTATTCAATATATAAGGACAAATAAATAAACACACAGAACACAGAATCAAAGAAAAGTAAGTATACAAATTACGAAAGTTAGAAAAAGAATATTTACACATGTATGTGTGAATACGTATACTATTAGGGAAACAGGTTGATACATATTTTCTATTATTATATGATCAAAGAGTAAATTTTCTACATCTAAAAAAAATGAAGATAGAACATTAATGTTATTAAATATCACCCTTATGTCATTGTAAACTTAATTTATTAAAAGTTCTTCAATATTAAAACACTTCAATGTAATATTTTCTGATTCCATGACACTTAAAACCTGATTAACGCTTAAAATAAATTTATTCAATTAGAAAAATCAACACATATTTTTTTATTAAAAATTTTTTTTTGTTTTAGTTTATTTGATCACTTCGGTAAATCTAATAAATACACAATTGTAACGTATATCTGATATATTTACTTTTTGCTTGTATTTAAATAAACAAACTTTTTTTTTAATCAATTATTATTGTATCAATGTTTTTAAATCTTAACAAAATCAAAAAACATTCTCTTATTTCAAATTTAAATATTAAATTGAATAATTAATTGAAATTCAAATAACTACAGATAAAATAAATTTTTATTTATTTTAGTCAAGTAAACTTTCGTTGAAAACACATTAATCATTATTTTATAAAAATATCTGTATTATAACGTTAACAACATTATATTTTATTTTTAAAAGGTTAAAAAAAAATTTTTTACCAATAAAATTTAATGCATTCAGTTTTGCTTGAGTATTTTACTTTTACTAAAAACATTATAAAGTATTTATATAATTAAAGTATTTTCTCGTATGTAAAGATATTTAGGACATAATTTTTACAAAAAGTATCGGACAATTAATTAAAGTAATCAGTTATCGGTATATGTATGTGAAAAATAATATAATTGAAAAGAATCAATCGCGCATTTCATGAATATTCAGTGCAATAGCCTTTAAGTCTTATAATTTTACCTAAGAAATAAATAAATCGCTGAAAGCAAGTTTTGTAAATGATGAAAAGTGTTTATTTAGATATGAATAGCGTTTCTGATAGAATTTAAGAAAATGATAGAGGTAGTGTAATCATTATATTTACTATACTGTAATATATATATTTAATAATTATATCTTATGTTTTAAGAAATCTTTAATAGTAAGTGTGATTACAGTCAAATAGATTTGTTATATATTATAAATATATATATATATATATATTAATTATATATAATATATTGTCTTTTGTAATATGAAACAGACAAATATTTAAAAAGAACACAAGATATACTGCACAAATTGAGACTGTTGTTTCGATCTGAACAACGTGAAAAATTCTAATTTGCTAATTATTATTAAGATTAAGAATTTCAATATTTAATCATTTTTTATAACTATGAAATATTATAAATAGGTATAATAAATGAAAAGATGGTTTAAAAGTTTTAATTTTAAATAGTTTTAAACTGTTAACGGGTGATGGACTTACGTACACAAAGGCATCCGTCGATGTCGGTGATAGCCTTAAATATAGTGGCTTTTCTTGTAAATTTGTGCGTGCTCATATGCATCAACAATCCAATAAACAGCACATAAACTTTTGCTGTCGACAAAGGATCAAGGTTTTCGAACCGGGAGGGAAACTCCAACTCGATTCTGCCTCCGTAACTCAGATTCAAGCGTGTATAATTAGTCCCTCTTGCGGTTTTCTTTCTTTTATTATTTGGCTTTTTTTTCTCGTCTCCGACGCACCTCGCACATACGTAATAAGGCCACAAAATTTTCGAGGAGTGGAAACAACTGTCTATTTAAGGATAACGCTATTAAAGTGCGCTTCGAAAAACTTATAATATATATCGGCATTTACGAATGATCGATGACCCGGCGGTCACGGGGGGGGGGAACTCCGTAACGAATTTATGATGAGCAAGTAAAGAGTCGAGAACGGCGAGGGGACGCGTGAAAAAAATTAAAATAAGAAAAGCTTGTAAACGCGAAACCAGCTGCCTTAGTGAAGCTACACGACATTGTCGATATCACGCCTTTCCAGATCTGGGAATTCAAGTCGTCGCCGTCGACCAATGAAGCTACAATAAAGATATACGACCCCTGTCTCATTATCATCATTTTTAACAATTTTCAGCCTCTGATGTACTTTCAAATCTCTTCTCATCCCTATATTTTAAATACACTTTTAGAACGAATACTTTCATTTTTAAATAGCTTTCCTTATTTTTTTTCCTTATTTTTATATTATTACGGCTGAGTTATTAAATTATATAATAAAATTAAGAGAAAAAAAATTATGAGGAACTACTAATCACAATTATATAGTGAATTATTACATATTGTATATGAGTGTATTTCTATCAAGAGTATGAACATTTGGATCGAAAGAAAATTGTTTTGTATCTGGATCATAAATCTGCATTGAATTATTATTTTCAGTGTGATTTGAAGTATTGATTGCAAAGACAGTGCGAATATTTGCCGGTCGTTCGATTGGCAATTGTATATATACAATCCTTATTGCCACGAGAGTAGAATATACAACTCAACGCATTATTTCGAGTCCATCATCCCCTTGTCTCAAATGGCTGAGTATACACCGCTCCTTTAGCCTACTAAAGGCCAAAAAATCGTTCGACCGTTTGCCCTACGCAGATGCGCCCTGTTTGCATTCCGTACATTTGTCACGCGTATGTCCGGCGAAAAATTTCAGTGGATCCCAATGTCAATATTGACTCCAAGGCTTCAAGGCCCAAATTCGTGGACCTTTTCCAATGCTTACGAGAACGGTACCACTCACTTATGCGCATGAACGCCACCGGTGATGACTACGCGAACAGTTTCTTTAAAACTTTTAAGCGACAATGCTATTATTTGATTTGAGCAAATTCCGGGTCCTTCCGTTTTCAGAGGATTTCGAGGGGACTCAGATATTTATATTCAGTCCCCGATGAATTATGGTGTTTATAGGATCTAACCTTTTGTTAGAAAACACGGTAACCCGAACTCACTGTACCTATGTAAAACTTTACTTTTTTATTTTAAAATGCTTTTATGCAAAATAAGATTAACAATTAATTACACTGTTGTTAATGTGATTACCGAGTATTTCTCAATTTAAAGTTAGTAAACAAAATAAAGATTTGCTTAGACGCAGGCTTACTTTAATAAATGAATACTCATTGCCGAATATTATAGCAACATAAATCCAATCGTTCTTGATAAAATAACATAACGTCCTTTGTACTAATCATAAATAAGAATGGTTATTGATAATGCCGTTTCATATTATCGTAATAAAACTATTGCCGTTGCATTATTTCTAGTTTTATTAAACAAGCGAAATACATAAAGTATTTCATTTAATATTTTAGAGCTTTTATCTCCCAAACAATATGTCTCTTATAATCAATTTTATTTAATAAAAATATACTATTGAATGGTACATACAAAAATTTGTTTACAGCTATACAATTTAAAAAAAAAAATTATCTGACCGAGATACGATCAAACATCCAAGCCACTCGACACAATGTCTCTCTTTTACACATTATTAAGTATTTATAAAACTATCAAATACAAAGCTATAAGCCAAACAGTTATCGCGCACAATATTCAATAAAACAAAGAGAATGAGGTGACTGTAATCGCACATATGCCTAAAGATTTGCTCACTAGCATTATAATTTGACACCGGCACTTCCTCATTGATAACGAAAGAGACTAAACGTCCGTTATAATGTATCGGATTATCTGTAAGACTGGTAAATACCTAATCTTACCAGACCAGAGTTCCTATTTTTTTTTCATCTTCCATGATTTTCTAACAAATAAATTTCTCATTTAATATCTTATTTATATTTATGAGATTTCACGGAAAAATTGGCATTCACAGAAATATTGTTTTTACAATAAAGACACTCGCGTTTCATTAATTATTAATCGTATATATATATCCATCCCTTCGAATTTAATGAAATATAAGTATGGCAATATGTGAGAATTCATATTATCATTAAACAAAACATTTATTATGATATGGCAAATACGTACATATAGCTGCCTGTGGCTACTCGATTGTCTAGTGCATACAGGACCAGAAAATTATAGAAAATAAAGTAATAGAGCCCTCAGGTGACCAGTATAAATCAACGGATAATACTACAATGAAATCTGAGCTCCGGAAGTCTTTCTTGTTTGACTCGACTATATTGTCAACATTATTCTACACTGACCTTTGAAGCATATGCGTATATGGTGAATTCCAAGATATAATATCTTTACATTGTTAATAATTTTCCTCTCTGGCGAGCATAAGTAAGAATAATATTAATAAAATAATAAAAATACTAATCATAAGTAAAAACTTTATTGTTTTACTTTCGCCTTAAAATACTTAAAATAAAAACATTCATGTATTTTTTATTTCTTATTATTTCACTATATATTTTGTATTATCAAGGAACAAGGGCTATAAAAATTAAAGCAAATGTAATAATTACTTTCCAAATTATTTTATTCTTTATACATTAAAATTTTTTATTTTTCAATATTCATAGAAGAGATTGATTATTAGGATTAAATTTTTAAATTATGCTCTTTATAGTTGTATAAAAACAAGGACTAGAAGAGGATAGGATTATAGGGCGGATCCGAGTCAGCGTCTCGCACTTCACTATATATCGGATGACATCCATTCAGCGAAAGCAAGCATACACTGAAGAGGTTGAGAAGGTCCCGCAAATCGCAATTCAATTACAATAGTAATTGAAATAATATAAGATGAAAAAGGAGCAATATAAATTATTCTAAAACATTTTATTAAGAATCTTCCTAGATTAATATTACAATTATCCATATATTCTTAATGGGGCGAAAAATAATTTGTTTAAAGATCTTTTATTTAATCTATGTTTTATTAAATAAATTGGTTTCATACGTGTAATAGTTAAAATAGATTTAAGAAAATATATTATACTAAAAACTTATGTATCTTTTATAATTTATAAATTACTACGTATAACTTATGGGCCGAAAAGTGAGATCAACAAAGCGCGAGCCGACGGTAAATGCTCATCATACAGAGTCTAGGCGCGAACATATGTACCACGCCCCGAACACTCAGAATGCAAGATATACACCCGGATGAGATGTAATGGGACCAGAGTGAGCTCCGCAACACGAGTTTATCGTCTGTCCGTCGTTGATATATTATAACCTCGCTTGTTGAGCTTTTGAAAAAAAAATTCCCGAGAGAGTCAATTCTTAGGAATACGTAAAAATCATAGAAGCTTCATTTTTATTATATTAATAATAATACTAATAATAATAATAATAATAATAATAATAATAATAATAATAATAATAATAATAATAATAATAATAATAATAATAATAATAATAATAATAATAATAATAATAATAATAATAATAATAAGTAAGAAAAAATTGTCATATACTGTAAAATCAATTTCCGATAATGAAGAAAACACTTGAATGTGAAATAAATTAGATTGTTTTTTTTTCAATTCCATTTGTATTATATGCAGATGCTTAAAAAATATGTATATGTATATATATATAAGAAGATCTTCAAGTGATAGTAGAGTATTGATTTCCAAATTGTTTGCTTATATTTTTTAACTGAGAATATTCTTGTAATGAAATTATTCCTTGAAAATATCGCAATTTTTAACATTAAGTAATAAAGTTTTTACATTTCTTTAAATCGAAATTTCTTCTTTTCTATTCGAAATATTTAACTTTATTACATCATTAAAAATATACATTATATATGCCTCGATATTTTATAGTGTAAAGAATAAGTATTAGCTTGTCTACACTTTACAATATTTTGATTTCCTTATTTAACGTAATTTTTATGATAACTAACTTATATGTTATTTAATCAAGAGGCAGTAATGTAAGACGTGCACTTTCATTTATGAATATTTTATTCATCTATTTCCTAGTAAATCGACTGTGAATCTCACGTAAGCACTTTTAAAAATGTCCAGATAGATTACATAGATACTATAGTAGTTAAAAATAATGCTTATATTTTTTCAATATACATATATAAATAATAATGGTGAAATTTTTCAAAACTCTTAGCGTCAGATATAATTAAACGCTTAAATGCTTATGTAATTTTGTTAAGCTACCTTAAAAGAACCTGAAGCAACAATGTTAACTTCAGTTTTGTTTAATTGTAAATAAAATTGTCTTTCAAGATTAACTTTATACATTATAGTATGTTACGCATGAAGTATAGATTCATACAGCGAAATTCTCATCCCCAAGAAAAACGTGTAAGAGTGACTATAAAAGTACGTATCCGTGTCCGACTTTGGTCATACATAAGACTGCAGATAAGAAAGGCAAAATCGAGAAGTAATTACGGATATAAAGTAGCCTACTTTTCATTACATATATAAAAAAAAATTACAAATAAAAAAATAGCTTCCAAGCAAATGTTTTTTGTTTCTCGATTTGGCTTTGAATTACATTATAATCTAAATATTATATAATCTACCTATAATAATTATTATTTAATCAAATATACATCTTCTGTACTCCGTGTTATAACTTTATTAATACTTTCGATTTTATTTAATACAAAATTATTTCAAATTTATTTTATAATTATTTATTAATATAAAAATAAATATTAATATTCGCATATTTTTATTAGTCATAAATTTATTTTTTTTAAATACGGCTTTCTATTCTTTTTAGGCAGTGTTGATAATATATTTTTATTTTGATTGTATAAATTTATAAATCATCTAAAAAATTAATGAAAAAAAATGTATAGATTGATAAAAAAAGGTTTAATCATTTATAATTTGATTTATATTGTAAAATATTATAACTAATATCTTATCTATAATATGTCACATACATATTTAAATTAATTATTTTGAAAGAACAAATAATTTAATTCTCTATTGAAATTGGTAATTCTATAAAAATAGATTACAGGTAATTTTTAATGATCTATATAAATATTGTAAAAATATTAATTTTCTTTTACAGAAAACACATTAAAAAAATATTTATTTTAAAATAAATGTTTCTAATGAATACATAATAAACTGAAAATAAATTAATAACATTTATAAATACATAAAATATATAAGGCAAATATATATATATATATAATTCTGATCTAAAAATAATACGTTTTGCAGTTTGAATCATCAATAGTTATTATCAGTTAGAATTACTAAAAGTGATATTATAACTAATATTTGAATGTGACTCATTATTATAAAGTGGTCTAATTTTTAAAAAACATGAGTAAAGTATTACATATATAATAGAGAACATTATTTCCGATTAAAATTAGCTGACAAGCCAACAGTAAGCACTGATTAACGTGATGGTTTACCCCTGTCTGTGTTAATCTCTCTCTCTCTCTCTCTCTCTCTCTCTCTCTCTTTCTCCTCTCTCTCTCTCTCTCTCTCTCTCTCTAGATCACTGTCATATATTTTTTCTACTACGCTCTAAATTTACGAGCGACACGATATTTTTTCATAAAAATCTAAAAATAAAATCCTTCACTGGCCCGTCTGTGTATCCTCGTCTAGTCATATTTTATTTTGACAAATATCAGAGCAATTCGTTCTCGTGTGCATTGAAATTCGAATTCAGAAAGCTTTTTTTCATTTTCCCCTGTGCATTCTATCTTTTTTTATAACGTTTTATTGTTATTCATTTCTTACTGAAGACATTATTGCATATTCTTTCTAGTACTCATAAATGATGAAGAAAGCGAACAATAGAGTTAACAATCATTTATATTACAAGAATTTTAATTATCAAGGCTATCTAATAAATTTATAGAACTTTGAGTTTATAGAACTACAGTTTTCATTTTGATTTACCTTTTCCATTCCATTTACTTACTACATAAATGTTATCGTGAAAATTGATTTATCAAATAAAAATAATAAAACACTAAATATAATTTTACATTTCATATAACCTATTTAAGAATAAAGAATATATATAAATGTATCTATTGAAAATTTCATTAGTAATTTCGTATTGCGAATGGAAAAAACCGATAACTCATATATAGAGTTTAATTAATTATAAATCTTGAACAATCCATTTCCTAAAAAATACATACACTAATTATAGCATAAATAATAGAAAGAATTGTTAAAGCATGAAAAAATTTACAATTATAAATTTAACAAACCGTAATTTACAATATACATTCAATTTTTTTCTGAAGGTTCGATTTTTTGATCAGCAAAACATAATTTTGTTTGCGAACATGGATATGACATACATGCACGTACTTCCGTATATTTACGTCAGCGATTTAATAGAGCGTGAAACTTGCGCGCGCGCACGACCGGTTTATCGCGTGTAAATTATTGTGGACTTTCAAAATATCAATTTGCGTCAATGTAATAGACATGAATATCAGAACGTAATAGCCATACGCGAAAATGAAATGCATATGAATGCTCATCGATTGTTGACGTTGATTTACGATCCAAAGAGACCGAATTACATGCCGCTTTTTATTATGTTTGATAGAGACATTCAGAATTCCACGTCTAATTTCATTAATTATCAGTGATTTAATAAATATACCAATCGATAGCTATAATGCACATGATACAAATTCTCTTGGTTGTTTAGTTGTTAGTTTTCTATTATTCAATTGATCAAGTAGTTATTTTACAGAAAACATTAGGCTTCTATTCTCGTATAAATTTAGCGAATTTAAATTTAACGATTAAATATCATTATTTGTGACATTCTTTATTATCAAGTAATGTAATAGAAAATAAGAATTATTTGCTTACAATCGTAATATTAAGACCATTCATTTTGAACGCATTACAAAATTATTTTTAATCGTATTATTGTTCTTATTGTTCTTATTGTTTTCACTATCGTGGTTTATATTATTTTTTGAACTACAAGAGATTTCATATCACTTTATTATTGCATACTTTAATAATTAATTTTTATATTAATAGTTATATATAATAATAATTTTTATAATAATTATAATAATTTATTATAATAATGTTAAAATATATTTTAATATATAAATTATATATATATATAAATAATTCTAATGTAATAAATAATAGCTCAATTTTTTAATCTTTGTATTTTCTTTTATTATATTTTCACTCTACTATATATTTTAAAAACTAATAAGAAATTTGTTTAATACATCTAATAATTCTATTAAAAAACTTAATGTAAAATATCGAAAAATAAAACTTAAATAGAGATTTAAATGTGTTTTTTATGCAAAATATTTAAATCAAAGCTTATTTAAGAAAACTCATATGTAAAAAAATGAATAATAAAGATTTTGTAATACCTCACCGACAAGTTATTTAACATTATTCTACGAAAACCAGGAGTCCCAAGGTACGTATGCATGTCATGAAACTTCGTGCAATACTCGATATAACATTATATAGCATAACTGCCATCGTATTTCTCTTACCGCATCAAGTTTAGCTACAATATAATCATGCTTCGATTCGAAAATTCGCACCTCGTTTTCATAGCCGAAATTTCGTTTTCGCTTCCTGGTATTGATCTATATAAATTTGGATCGCTAATAAATTACTCAACATCAGGGCACATCATTGCATAAACAGGGCGTTAACTTGTAAAAGAATTGTCCATACGCTCATATGATATATATATATATATGCAACATGATGTATTCGGTTATACGATGCGAAGAAAATGGTTTAGGATCATTGAAGGTCTACTAAAGCAATGCCAATATTAATGTATACGCTCATATGCAATTTGAGCGTCAAACAATTATTCCAAGGAGTTTTAGCGAGACTTGCTCTATTAAGTCATGCCCTTGACTTACAACCGACAAAAATTTATCCCGTTGCCTCGCTTAATTCGACTGCTCTCATATAGTATAACCCACAACACAATGACGATTATCATATTCCTTTGACTGATAATATCATAATTTCTATTTATTTTACAAATCATTGGGTTGAAAGGTAAACTACACAACATCACGATGAATCTATGATAGCTACAGCCACTTCTTTAATTTATGTTTATTATTACTAATTATTTCTGAAGGCCTGATAAATTGTTATAAACTTTGTCACTTTATTATTTTCAATATTTTACCTTTACAGATAAATAAAGCTCTTTTATTAATGAACATTCATAAAAAGAGTCCGTTATTAATTATTAAAAACTGTATTTATTATACAAAACATATTACTGCTTCAATGTTTCAAATATTTTTTAATATTTTACATATTTTCTCAAAATTACTTTATTGTGTAAATAAATATTTAATATTAATCAATTAATGTTTTTTATGAGCATAAAACATACTATCCTTACTTATACCTGTACGGAGACTGAAAAGCAATGTAATTTATTAGATATTCAAATTTACAAAATAAAACAGATTTTGTCAAGTTAAAAATACGTTAAATTCAAATTATTTATTTTTTAAATAAGCGAGAAATTTAATTATCTATTCTTCAGAAACTTCAGATACCATATAGAGATAATGTACAGAGAATAATTATTTTAACTGAAAGGCATAAAATTGTCCTGTCAGAATTCAATATCACAGAATAAAGAAAAATTTAATAAGTTATATTTGTTTTCTCATAAGAAGTCATTTACTATTTTTTATAACTCTTTAATCTCGTTCACATTTTCTACTTATTTACTTTTAGCTCAAATCACAAGATTTGAATGACACTGTTCGAATGTTACGAAGTGTCCCGAAACATTTTTAAGGAAAATGATTGTAGCAGTGTAACTAATACCAATATACTCATGAATGTCGATTCCTACAACCTTCCATATTTCATACCAAATACTACCGGAATATTTTAGCTCTTAGAAAATTATTTCATAAATAAGATATAAAATTCGTAATCATTGTTCATAAATTAATTTTCCTATAATTTTAATGAAAAATTCAGCGTTTGATTAATTAATAATTATATTGCAATTATTTTTACACTTCATGCAAATACGTGTGTGTGTGGGCGCGCGTTCATGTGCGTGTCTGTATACGTACAGTATCAAATGAAATGGAAGGTCAATTAATTTATAAATTCAATTTGAAAATATCTATAAATGTATACGATAAAGTTAGATATTTCAAATAAATAGTTAGCAAGTGGGTTACTGGGTAAATAGCTACAATAATATATTAGTTCAATTAGCAGATGTTTATAGCAACCTTATGAATATTAACAAAATTAAGTTTTGGCTAAAAGTATTAGATGCGGAACGACAAAAAATTGAACGGAGATAAATTATTCATGGATCTGGGATGATTAGACATGAATAAGGTAGAACTATAACTATAACTATAACTGTAACTATAATAAAATAACATTTAACTCTTTAAGGAAAGATTTATAACTCGCGTCATACTTTCGTTTTGATAATGCATAGCGAGTAGACTCACCTGTAAATTTGGTGATCCTCTGAAGGAGAACTGTGACATGATGCGTCGGCCGCGGAAGGGCCGCGATGCTCGGGGGCACCGGCTACGCTATCATCGTTTAATCCTTCGTAGTGACATAAGTGCATGCAACACGTACACACGTTATACACAGGACGTGTGTATCTGGTTACGAGGTCGTGTCTACACAGTTGACAAAAATGAGCTTCGCCCCCGAGCTCTAAGCTCGTGGCACGTTAAATGACGCCACTAAGCGTCAAGAGTGGCAGCTACACGCGCTTCTATGACACTCTTTTTCTCTTTCTTTCGCCAGGGCTCGTACGCGATCGGTACATGCAGTAGCGCGAATGCGATGCAGTAATGATTACTACCAAGCAAGCAAGTACCGGGCGGACGACAAAAAAATGGAGGAACGAAGACTGGATGTATTTCTAATGCACTGTTCACTAATCATGTATGTATACTTGGCCGGTTTCGTTCACATGCTTCCTCAAATCACCATTGGTGTTGCTTGGTATAGTCGTTCCGATCCTTCACTGACCTTGACAATCCTTGTCCTTCGCTGGTTCGCGGTCACTAAAAACCCAGCTCTCGTTATCACAGCACACACGTCACACGCAGAGAAAAGCGGACCCGTGAAACCACCGGAGGCAATCACGGTGTAAAGCAAGGAGGATTAGCAGCACCAGCGGCAACGGCAGCGGCGGTTGGATCTCCGATCGACGCGCCAGCTATGATCGGTCACGACTATCGTCCTCCGAACCGTCGTTTCTTTTCGACGGAATTCAGTTCAGTCTCCCAACGGCGTCTCTCTTGCACTCCTTAGTTCTTCTTTCCGCGCGACCCTTGTGTGCGTAGTAACGCGCGCTTGCACGTACGGACGATTGTCTGCCTATGTGACTCAATGTATTTGTTTAGCCCCTCTCAGCCGCTACATTATACGTGTGCGTGGCTCGGTTAGCGGCAGAGCGAGCGAAGGCCCACCCGTGCGTCTTTATAAGTGTGCTTGTGTGGAAATAAACGGACGCGTGTTTGTGCTAGCAAAGAGCGAGACGGAGAGCGACAGTAGCAGGAGTTGGAGAAGGGGGAGTTGGCAAAAAGCGGCGTCGGCGGTGGCGACGAACGCAGTGGAGCGAAGTGGCGCCCGAGCAAGACCAAGCCAAGGCTTCGGTGGGGATTGATATCCACGATTGGACGGGGGGCTGCTCGCCGCGACAAAGACGAAGAAAACGTGCGCGAGATCTCAGCGACTCCGACCGAAAGCCGTCACGTATTATTATACCGGTGTTGGAGGTACGACTATGGTCTCTGACACGTGCGTTTCAATGGTGACGTCGCGCACGCACACGCAGACGCGTGCACTGAGAGGCCTCGTTCGCGTGCTTGGCTTCTGCGCAAGCAGGAACGAGACTCGGTGCTATGGGCGCCAAGTACAAACTGGCCTCACAGAGACTCGACTCTCAACCGTGACGTGGCGTGTAACGCGGTGGCACTCGCTCTTCTCCCCCCCTCACTCTCACTCGCTCTCTCTCTCTCTCTCTCTCTCTCGATCCCTCTAAAACTCGCTCTTTTTTCCCGGTTTCCCCGGGCTAAACCCCCGCCCCTCGCTTGATGTTGAAAAAGTAGCTCTAACGTCCCTCTCTACTTTCCGACCCCCTCCACCCTTCTATTTGCTGCTCCCTCTCTTTCTCGCCCTCCGTCGCCTTCATTATAGTCGTCCCCACCAGCGCTATTCGGTGTACTCCCCCCGCTGCCGTAACCACTTATTCGCACTTGCTCCCTTCCTCTCGCCTTGTGAACGTGCCGAGACTGCCAGTATATCGCCTTTGACATTTTTTTCTCCCAAAATATGCCACAGAACCGCTTACAGTGAGAAATTGTTTAAGTGTAATACACATTAGCTCTCTCGGGGTATACTCATAGGTAGCGTTCATCCTCTTCATCTCATGCAATCAGTGACTTCTCTTAGCAGCCCATAAGTACTATCGACCCTGATAATTTCAAGATTTGACAAATCGATGTTAACGCACTTGTATGGAAAAGCGGAAGGAACTCTGTATTAAGCGGTGGGAGTCATGTGGACGATTGTACTGTCGGTCGTGGAACGGCAAGAAGGGGAGGATATGAACGCGAGACACCTTCGCTCTCTTCAATCACGTGATCTTTGTTGAGCTAGCCCCCCGTGATAGTGGAAATTGCGGCTGTCATTCTTTTCCTTCCCAAGAAAAGGGGCCGATTTTTGCAAAGCGGTTTGTTGTGCTCAATCCCCACCCTGCTGGCGAGTGGGAGGGTTCTGGAGCTGGAGGGGGCAGTACTCAGCACCACCTCTCTTTCCTTTCTCTCTCTCTCTTTCTCTCCATAGCCTGATGTCGAGTTTGCTACTACTTATAGGAGCTCGCGGCTTCTCGTGCCGACGGTGATATCGCACAAAGAGTGCACGAATCGGTTAGCTCCGGCAATCACGACAATAAAATAAGCGAGAAAAGTTGTCGCTCCTTATCATCCCCTTCCCCTCGAACCTCTTCAGTTTATTTTAGCCATTTTTCTTGCTTTCTTCCCACTCTCTCAGGAGTTTAGAATGTTCCCTTCTCCTCCTAAATATTTTTCTTTTTCTTTCCCCTCAACCGTTCACGTAATCCATCCTACATGGGCAAGTTTCTGTGGGTTTTTCTCCACTCTTAACATTGGAAAAAAAGTATGTGTGTGGAATGAAGAAAAAGAGGCACATAGGTTTCTCCCTATCATTATCAATCATTCGGTAGTTTAAATCCTCGTCGGAAAGTCGTATACATAATCATTCGAAATTCGGTTGGAAGACGAGTTTGCAGTGGGAGTGAAGAATATTACATCATAATTTTACTTCGATAAATCCTTAAATTCAACTGGCGATGGTGGCACTGCTGTTTTACCTGCATCACTGACTTCACTGATAGTTTGTTCAGCTATCCCCTCCAACCCCTCTCTGTGGACAAATACCACTACTAATATGCATAAATTCTGTTACCGCTACTTCTATGGCTACAACTACAACTACGACTATGACGATACGACTACGACGATTTCATTACGGCTATGATTACGACTACGACTACACTACGAATATAACCACGACTATGACACACAACCATTGCTACTAATTTTTATTTAACTCATTCTCTCTCTGATTGTTTCTCTGATCGAAAAGCTCGACCGACTCTCTCTCTCTCTCTCTCTGTCTGTCTCTACTTTAAAACACTGCGCAGCATGTTTTTTTAAATAACCGCATGTTTTCTCTTTTTCTACTGTTTCCAGTCTGTATACATTGATAATTCGTTGTCTGTTATACTTTTTTTATGTATACATTATTTTTTAAAGTACACGAAAAGCAAAAAACAGTTGTTTCTTCTTCTATGTCCACCATGGCACTATTAATTTGTAGTGCTTTTAAATATTTATAATATTAATAATGTCATTTGATTTTTAAGTATTCGCTTACTACAATATAATTATATTTATAGCTATAAATATAATATGTACTGTGAATAACTACATTGTTTTACAATTACAAACAATCCGTTTTACAAATATTAATGCTATTTCTATTTTATTAATTTATAAATATACTTTTCATGACTAGTATACTCATCTAATTACGAAATAAATCAAAAATATCAAACTAAAAATATCAAAATTTCTATAAAATAGATTTATTTTAAATATACGTAATATAAAATAAAATTTGATAATGTTTTTTATACTGTTCATCAATCATAAAATATTAACTAGATATTACAATTAATTAAAGAAAAAATTACAGATAAAATTTGTATTGTATATTATATGAAATTTCTTTCAATTTATTCACTTCTAATAGAACATTATTTTTAAAAATTGTATAATAAATTATTATAAATAATTATAAATATAAATAAACGTGAGCACCTAATATCGTTATATATTTTACATTTAATTATATTTATTAACCATTAAATAAAGGTAAATGGATTTTCTAAAAAAAATTTTTTAGATGATACACAATTATGTGTTTGTATAAATCTGATTTTAATTTATATTCAAATATTATTAGTTTATCAATATACATGTACATGATAATATAACAAAATGGCAATATGATTATATAATAGATACATTCATATATTAATTATATTTATACAAAAATTAAAAAAGATATCTATACATTAAAAAAATTAGTTAAATATATTAAAAAGTTATAACAGATAAATAAGAAGATATAAAATACATTTTATTGCAAAAATTTAAAAAATTTAAAGGTAATACATATTTTACCTACACAAAACTATAAAATAGTTTTTATTAAAAGTTATTGTTCCATTTAAAAGTTAAATACTGATATGTTTTGTATTATAATTTGATTATAGTTCATATTAACTATTAAGAAGGTGATTTACATTTATATACATACATATATATTCATGTCATGTAATAGTATATGTAATACATACATATTTATTCATACATTATGTAATAGATATTTTAAAAGTTCGATACTCAAAGTTCATGACTGAGCCTTTACTTTTTATTTAAATATATCGTTATTTTAAAATATTGCATTGAATATATAAATTCTTCAATTGTATTTTATCATTGATTGCTATATATTTAATTTAATTTAATAATAAATAATAATTTAATATTTAAAATATTTATAATTAAATTACTTTTTGTATTACTTATTTCATAATAGTATATTATTGGCACCAAGAAAACATTATGAGATTATATATTACTTACATTCAATGTGAAATTTTATATTTATTATTATATTATAAATTAATTTATTAATATTATAAATTTTATAAATAAATTAATTTATAAATTGCTAATGAAAAAGAAAAGTACTAGAAGACATGTGGATAAAGAAATATTAAATAATTTAAAATTTGTTTTAAGATTTCTTGAACGAAATAGAAATAAATAATAATCACTACGAAAAAATTATTTGCAATTTTAGTAAATTGATTACTTCTTACATATAATTTAATAGACGGAAATAAACTTACGAAAGCAAAACTTTCTATAAGAATGCACCCATCCTAGAAGAAAAAAAATTGAGCGCTTCGTCAAGATGCCGCTCAGAGGGCAGCAAAGTACAAGTTGAGAACAAACAATATGCACAAGTATAATAACGTGTACAGATAGAACAACTGCTACTTTATTCTGCCTCTTTTTTCGCTTATGCTGATTTCTTCCGGATTTTCTTTGTGTACTCGTATTTACTCATATACGTAACAAATATCAAGTATACACATACGCAATCCACACACAGGAGTAGCAGGCCCTCCATGCCCTTTCTATTCGGTCTTCCTATTTCTCTCTCATTCTCTCACACAGCCCCTTTGTAAAAGTTTGTGGCACAAACGAATAAAGTGTAGGACGCCCCGTGGAGAAAAGTGGGCGGATTGGGGGACGGACCTGGAAGGAGGAGCACTGCAGAGAAGCGCAACTTGGTCGATCCCATACCGCGGAAAATCTTAAGGGTGGGAGTGTGATCGTACAGACACTAAGTTTGAAGTTCGTTATTAGTACTATCTGAATATTGTTTTTTTCATATCTCTCGCTCTTATTGTGGCGCGCACGCGCGTGCGTGTGAATTTAAAAAAAAGTCCTGATCAACATTTTTGTTAATTTCTCATATCTCAGATAAGCAGCCTTTTCATTTTTTTTTATCTCTTGCTAAATTGAAAGCTTTTTTCTGTGATGAGACGAAATACAAAACAGACTTGGAAATATATTTTCTGTCAACAGTTATACTGGTCTACGGATAGAGAACGAAATATTTGAAAAATTAGCTAATTAACAAGCGATATATATTTTGCGCAGCTGTCGAAAAAAGAAGATTTGAAAGAGTCTCAATTCCTCACTTCTTATATCGCTCTTTTTGACACCCTACTTCTCTGAGTCCCAGTCGACGATACAGTCGACTTGTTCCACTGAATATACCGCCTCGGGTGGCCAAACCCAGTACTCGTCGAATTGCGCACACCGCATTTTTTCTCCTTCACGATGGGCGCGACCCAACCTCGCCCCGCCTCCCCGTAACGCTTCCGCTGCCTTCAGCCCCCACCAAGACTCCGGTTCTGCGCCTTTCTCTTTCTCTTTCACTTTTGGTCTAACGCGTGAAAGGAGAACAGTGGTGGCCCCAGAACGAGGCTCCCTCATGAACAGCTTTATTCCTGCTTCGTCGCTCTCCGAACCCACGCGAATCTCTTCTGAACGCTCGCAGAATAACGCCAACGATTGTCAGCGATTCACCGACCGCCTAATATGGACATGTATTGATTCTAATAAAAAGATATATAAAAAATATGAAAGAGAGAGAGAGGAGAGAGAGAGAGAGAAATAATGAAAGATAATAGGACAGATAGAGAGAGAGAGAGAGAGAGAGGGAGAACTATCAAAAAATTAACAACGACGGGAAATGGTAAAATAAGATAAAGGAACAAGAAGAGTGAGTACGTCTCCATAAGTAAGAGAGAATGAATATAAATGTTCCTAAGATATACAATATAAGAATAATTTAAAACAACGAAAGATTTTTTATTCATATTGGGGCCCAACACATTTACCTAATAGAGGGCGCAAGCATTGTGAAAATTTTGAATACAATCATCCGTCGTGACAATCAGTGCGTTTTTCCAAATTTATTGTGCGCGAAAAAACTATTGTGAATTAAAAGTTTCATGAGCAGAGTAGAAAAGTTATTTATAAATAAAATTTCTCTATTTTTATAATAATTGAGTGTAGTATGTTTGAAATAGTGTAAGTTTCATTTTTATATATTAAATAATTTTATCATCATGCATATATGAATATTCATTTAGATTCTTAAATTCTTTAATTTTAAATACATTTTAATCTAAAATAATTCTCGGAAGTTCACAGTAAGTATTTATAAATTTAATATTACATACTTATATTATTTTCTATCATTGAATAATGCATTCATCAGATTTTACTACTTATTTTAGAGCATGGAGTATTATAATAGACTTTTATTAATATTAAGATTAATATAAAATTATTGCTTATGTAATTTTTATTTTACTGAAAATTTTTTATTGTTTTAATGCTAATTTAATATAAACTGTTTTTTATAATTAGATGCAGAACGACGATATTGCAGTACATATTTTTTTTCTAAGTCGTTGCCAAAGCATTATGGATGTACGTGGTATAGATATTAAAGTACGAATTGTAACAGATTAGTACATAACAAATTAAATCATAAATTATAAAAACGGAGAAAAATATTAAATTATATCTTGTAAATAACTTAATGTGATTAAAGTCTGAAAAAGGTAAATAAATGCATATTTAGCTACAAAATTTATAATCATTCTATAAAGTATATCTTAACATAAACTATATTTATGATTTACGAATATACATTTATAATTATGGAAGAAAATTCTAAAAATAGAAATAGAAAAATAAAAATAGTTTTTAAGTATATTTCAAATTTAAAATTGCCTATACAGAATTTATAATAATTTTTAATAAGACGAACAAAATAAAGCGCTACAATAATAAAAGTAAAAAATAGAATAATAGAATCTGATACATTATGTCTGTTGAACCATTATATTATTTTTAAATTTTAGTTTAAAAATTTAGTTTCATTTTAATTTAAATTTAAGATAATTAATTTAATTTAATGTAAGATTTATTTTACAATGTAATATATTGTGAAAGATTTTTCAACATTATATTTATAATGTACGTAGGTATATATATATGCGCCAGTTATTACTTTTTATGTAAACATTAATATACTTTATTATGCAAATTCAATATATTTATAAACTGATGCACTTACATAAATAACAATTTTTAAAGCATTGTATTAATAATTTTATTTGTTTATTAAATAATTTTTTTTAGTACATTTGTATTATATATGTACTTATTTTTTAAAATGTATTCTATTAATTTTTTATAACGTGAAAAAGATCTTTTGATTAATAACATATCAGTAAATAAACAAAAATTGTACCATTTCACCCTTTTTTCCTATATATATATATATATATATATATATATATATATCATTTGTATTACTAATGAACTAATGTAGAACTAATAAATAACGTGTTGCGTTTTAATGTTTTAGTTTGAACATATCTGATATACAATTATTTTGGACAATTTAAAATAATCTACGTATATTATAGTATTACGAATGTAGTACATTTAAATGGACTATCTATAATAATGTAAAACATTAAAATTTTAATAAAAGTCTATTAAAATGTTTGTTTTAAATATATGTATAAATTATTAAATTAAAATTTTAATTGTATGTTAAAATAAGATTGTCAAACGTTTCATTAAAAATCATAGTTTTCTATATTCGTATTGGTAAAAAATAGCTAAAAAAGGGTTAAGGGTAAAATAAAAAAGAGAAGAAAAGAAAACGACAAGAAACGACAGCTGCCTCACGATAGTTGTGTAGCAAGGTCGAGTGAAAGGCCAAATCCGGCGCTTAGGTGGCAGCACTATTTGATGGTTGAATGTACTCTGGCTATGTCAAGGCAGAGAAAGAGAGATAGGTGATGTCAGAAACGCCTATTACGGACCTCCACAAACTTAGTCTGCCGCAGAGGGGACTTTTTTTCCCTTCTTACTCTCATTCACCTTCTCGACCACTTTAGCGTCCTTCTTTTGCTCCTCCCCCCTCTCTCTTTCTCTCTCTTTCTCGCCCTCTCCCTTTTATTGCAGATGCACGAAGCATTATAAGTTTTTTGAAACAGTGAAGTCTATTGAATGGTGGGGATTGAAGATTTGAGAGGGGATGTTTTCTGACCCTCCCCACAACATATATGGCCACAATTTATATTATCGAGGGGAGTAAGCGAAAAGTGACGTTTAGGTAGAAAAGAAAAGAACGACTAATATTTTCTCACTCTTTCTCAAGTGTAGAATTATCGACGATTCTGAGTTTTAATTTTCAACTTCTTTTATATGAAGAAAAAACGCAAGTATATCTGTGTGTGTATTTTACAAAATTACATATATCAAAATCAGGTAATTGTATATAATCATCTGATTACAGACAATTTTTAAAACCTTCTATTATTATTTTTTTTTTAATGGTTACATCAGCGAAAGCTTGAGTAGCTGTAGCCTATGCACTAACGTGTATCTGTTATTCGATTCAAAAAATATAGTATTCTTTGTATAATTACAGTTTAATAAAATTTTTTATACGTTTTACATACTTTATTTAACACAACTTTCAATATAAAATAGTAAATTAATATTAATTTTTATTTTAATTTAATTTCATTTAGTTTTTTAATTAAATTTTCACTCATCGATATGAACTAATTAATATTAATTTGGATCGAACATTTTAAATAAAAGTGAAACCTTCATTTATATATTTATTATTTAGGATTTATTAAATTTAGTATTTATTTATAGCAGTTAGATACTTTAATAAGGTTTTCATAGGCCCAAACAAAATTTTACATTTGTGTAGATTGAGTAAAAAATAAAAATAGTGTCGAGTCCACGTATATCGTGTGCAACATACGAAATACTCCTAAGATGTGAAGCTGGTTGCCACTCGTTTCGGGGTTAAAATAAAAATGAAAAGGTAAGTTCTACAAAAAATCTGCAGAGCGCGCTGAAAAAGTGTCGTAGTAACCTGCCGATGGGGGCGATGTATTCGCATCGACTTTTCTTTCTCTCTCTTCAAAGATCTCTAGTCTTATCCGCTGGCTTATATTTATTTCTATTGTAGATCATTTGAAATGTACGCGTATTTATATTTTAAAAGGGTAACTAAGTATAAGAAAGCACTACTAAACGGCAATTCAGAAGAAATAAAAGGTTCCTGCTTAAAGGGGAAGGCATTATTGTGGCGATAGGAACATAGCTTCTTTATTAACTGATTGGATTTCTGATATTATCCTGGATTTTGCAGATATGCTATCAATTGATGAGTGCGTAATTAATGTGATCAATCTCTCATTGATTTTGGCAAGTGATTTTAAATGAGTATGTGCTCCTAAGTAACTTACATTTATTTACAATGCCTAAGGAGACCTTCGTCGCATCTCTTTTATATCTTCGAAAATGTTGACTAGTTATTATGCTTTCATCTTTTTTGTTTCATTATCACTCAAAATATATGCAAAATATTTATATCTTTGGAAATGCTTATGTAGTAGACGTTTTAAACAGTAGAATTCAGTAAGGCAAACAGTAATAAAATTAAGAAAATAATAATTAAGAAAATACTCTCAAAGATAAGTTCAAAATTATTAGTTCCACTTCGTTTATATGATACTACTTAATTATATCTAAAAATAATTAGTTGAATCAAGATTTTGCTTACTTCATATCTACTTAATAATTACAAATAAAATTTTATAATAATTAATTATTTTGACTTTAATGTACTGAAACTATTAATGGAATCAATATTAGATATTTTAAAGTTAATATAATATTTTGATGTTTTAAGAAAAATTTTTGGTTAAATAAATGCTATTTAAGGTTATGGCGTATAAAAATTATTGCAAAAAGTACAGCTGTAATTTCTAAAAAAAAAAAATAAACAGTAATGATATAGAAATAATAACAGATTAATTAAAAGGCTTATTTTGTATTAGTGTAGCACAGAACTTTGAAACAATTACCAAATAACAATTCACAATAGTTCAAATATTGAAATCTAGCATATGATAAAGAAGATATAAAAAGTTTTTAAAGTTAAATAAAGATACGCTTGTCATAATATGAGTAAAGATATATGTACTTAGAAAGTTAATTGCTGTACGTAAAACACTATATTAATGCAAGGAAATCAATAAGGTTATAATAAAATAAATAGTATTTAGACGAATAACTGAATTTATTTTCGTATAGTAATATATAATGTAATTTTCCTTTCTATTTTTCCTTAAGTTTCATTAAAAAGTTATATTATTCTTGTATTTTATTTTTCAAACCATGTGTATATGTGTGCATATATATATATATATATATATATATGCTTATCATATATTGTATAAGAACTTTTAAAAAGTTACATCAATACCTATTATATTTTATAGTATAAGTTGATTTTAATAATCGCTTAATAAAATTATTTTATCTTGCAAATAAGTTTGGATTGGGCAAAAATAAATGATAGGAAAGAAAATAGCTGAATTCGAATCGACAAAGCAGGCCCGAAAGATCTTTGAAAGTAATAATTTAATTTTCTTATGAAATTATAGTTTCGAATTAAAATATAGTGAAGATTCGTATTAAAACACAACTGATATTAGAATTCCTGACACTGCTAAAATGAAGAATATTTTTTCTTAAATAAAATATATTTTTAATGATAAGGATAAATAGAAAAAATTATATGGAAAGGCTTTATAATATTATAATATAGCAAAGTATAGTATGATAATTGGATTATAATAATATCTTGTTAAATTAAAATTAAATCTAAAATAAAATCTAAAATTCTGCTTCTATGAAAATTACTTTCGATGTATATTTTGATTGAAAATATTTTATTTAATATAAGGTATAGAAATTAAAGGTTATATATACATTACATCTAACAATTATATTTTCTATGTAACTATTTTTATTTGAAACAAATAAAACCAATTATTTACAAATTTATTCGCATTAGTAGTATGAATTTTAAATTTTAATAAAGAAGTGTTAATATTAGTTATTAATAAATAAAAGTTATATATTCGTAGGTATATAAATAAATGAATAACTTCCATATATTATATTTTCAATAAAGTTAAGTAATAAGAAAAAAGAATACATATATATAATATATATTTCATTAAATTTTATGTATAATTCTTTTGTTGGTCGATAAAAATACAAATTGTGGACTTTAAATAATATAATATATGAAAGAACATATAAAAAAGAAAAAGAAAATAACATTTAAAAAGAAACATTTGTTTTTTAATTAAGTGAAGAGTTATTTAAAATATAAAAAAATAAATCCCTAATATAAAAATATTTGATTATGTCTTTATTATCCCTGAATTCGTTTAGAAATTGGCGATAAATAATAAATTATAAATATATGTAAGTACACATATGACGAATATCATGTTTTTGTTTTCATTTTCATATATAACGTGAGTTTCAAGCGGGGAAAATCGTTATAAACAACATTATCCTGACAAATTTTCGCCCAATTTAATTTTTATTCATTTCGCTATAATAAAATTAAGTACATAGCATATAAAATTAAAAGTAGTTTAATATTAATTGACATAAAAATAGTTTCATGAATCTGCATGTATATGTTAATGACGAAATAACACATTGCTTACCTACATAGTTAGAAAATTTGTAGAAGTTAAATGAATTGTATTTTAATTTTAAATTGCATAATCTTGCAAGAACAGAATATTATATGTGTACGTAAATATATTTTTAATCTTTATCCACAAGTATACGTGCATACTAAGTAGTCTAATATTGATTATAAGAATTAGAGCAATACGATATCTATAATTATTCATATGATTTATGTTTTTAATTAATAAATCATTAATTTTAAATATTAAGTAATTTGAAATAAATGTTAATAAATCATAAAATACAGCCATGTATCAATTAATATTTTATGTGACTTATTATATTGTCCATAAGTTTTACAAATTTTTGCGTATCATTATTTTATGAATTTTCTACGTAGTTTATATGTACATGGCTTAATTTTGTCTATAAAGAAATTATAAGTTTATTATCTATTATATTACGTAAGAGTTAATAATACTTTTTTAAATATTATTTTTAATTATTGTTATAATATTGATTATTTTTAACTATTAAAGCAATATTAATATAGATTTTTTTTATCTTTATTTAGATTAAAAAATTTCTTCTATTTCTTATTTATTACAATATTTTTAGAATGTTACACATGCAAAATGTATAATGAAAGATATATAAAACAACTGAGTAGGGATATACAGCGGTAAGAAATTAATCGCATTTGGGATTTCTAAGTTATCTGTTAGTTTTGGTTGTTTAAAAATTCTTTAAAAAATCTAATTCGATATAATATCTTTTAATCAAGTCCCGTTGGTATATTACTTTAAACGCAGACCTAGAGCGAGTTGAGAAAGATGGGCCGAAAGGCAGCTGTTTTGATCCTTGAAGGCCGCGCAACAACGAAAATGAGGAATTAGATGTAATTCATAGCAAAATAAATTCAGTCGGCGCGATATTCAGGTCAAGGGAATGTTGTACTATCGATTAGATCAAACGCTCAAAATTAGATACTCCCAAATATTAGTACGCACGCGTGGAGCGTCGGGAAAACAGAGATGAAAATAAAAGTACCACATCCTGATTTATCATTAATTAAACAAAGCGTGCGATCTTTAAGCGGCAGTCCTTTCTTGAGCCGTAATTTAGAAAGATGATCGACGTAGTCCTCCGTTAAATATGCATTCCGGGGTGAAGCGAAATTTGAGCCTCGCTCTGATCACCCATGCAAATTATCCTTTATTTTTTACTGGGTTGCACCGAAGCTTTTTTAACGCCTTGCTTCTTACGCTAAGAGATACATTAATTTCACCAAATTGACAGCTTGAAAAATCGAACGTCTGATCTCATGATTCAACTATTCATTTATAAATGTGAATCTTTATTTATAAAAATATATTCGAAAAACTTCAATATTTTGACTTATTAAATACGCTATGATTATTGAGTTTAGTCAATTCATATGGTTAGTTCATAAATTATATTCATTATAAATATTTCTTATATTAAAATCATTGACAAATCTTTCTTTTAATACCGATGGTTGATATAAAAAATATTTTTCGATAGAATATTTATGCAAAAACTATTCTTTCTTTATATTCAAACAATTTGGTATTATTAAACTATGATTAAATAACTAGTTATATAAATACATTAGATTCTATATAATTAAGAAAAAATATATAAAGTAAACTGGAATTTTTAAAATGAATACTATAAAATTAGTATTTTTAATATTTGAACATGATAAATAAGAATATGAAAAATATATTTACCTATATGTGTCTTAAATATTACTTTTTGATACTTTGATATATCCAATTAATCTAATACATTAACTTTTAAAATATATATTTTTATTAAAGTATAAAAATTTAAGGTATATATTATAAAAACCAATTATAGTTTTTCATATAAAAATAGGTTAAAATATAGAATAAAATATTATATTAATAACGTATTTCATGAAGATACGTTACTATAAAAACTGTAGTACTTGATTATATTAGAGTTACATGATTATGACAGCATAGAATAATGATATATGCTTTTTATTCAATATAATATAAAGGTACTACAATCTAAATAATACAATATAATAAAAATAATACAATATACAATACATAAATCTTAACTTTAAATTGACATTAAATTTTAGTATTAATATAAACTAAAAATTGTTGTTGAATAACTTAAAATTAATTAATGAAAATAGCCGAATTCACCTGTAATTTCCTATGTATATTACAATAAGCAAATATTAAAAGTAAATAATAAAAATACATTATAATTATATTGTAAAGAGCAGTTTTGTATTAAAATAACTTATGGCAAAATTAATATTAATAATTTTAATATCGCGATCAAAAATAAAAAAAAAAATTACCAATGAGATATTAAAGTATATTTAGAAGATTTTTTCGAGGCTTGTAAAATATTTTACCCTTTGCCAAGCGCGAAATTACAAGTTTACTTTCAGTGTTTCACAGCATTAATGGATAATTTTATTATCAATGAAACAAACTTCTATTTTTTTGGGTATACTTTAAATTTCTTTTAAGAATTTAAGAGCTCAGTAAAACTTTAAAAACTGATGGTGTTTATAAATTATCTATAGTGAAATATAAAAGTAATTTGATAATTACTTAAAATGCTAAAATTATAATTCTTTTTTAAATACGAAAACCATGGCTATGATATCACAGTATAATTTAAAAATAATCACAGAAAACTTTTAATCATTCGAGAAATATGTCTTACATATCGATAATAATTAAAATTAAAGAATTAATTTTAATAAATTTGAAAAGGTGTTTTTTTGCATTTAGATTTAAATTTAGATTTATTAATAATACACATTTATTTTGTCTGAGATAAAGACATTATAAAATAAGTCATAGACTTATTTTATTATAGTAAAATAAGACATATATTAATAAAATTGAATCATTGCAAATTAAATGAAAACATACCTATTAATTTTCAGAGTGGAGTAAGTTCATAATGAAATATTAAATAAAAATTCTATTGACTAAAGCAATTCTTTTCAAAATTCATTAATAATCTTTTGTTGATAAATATAATATAATTAATTACTTTTATTAATTAATTAGTATACAAACAAGTGAGTGGTAGAAAAATTCAGGTCTTAATGTATCAAAATACAAGTGACAAATGTCTAATAGCGAATAGCTGCTTTACATGTGGCAAGGGGGAGGGAGGCGGGGTAATTTTCGTGTATATACATCAAGAACTTTAAAATTACTTATACATTTTAAAATAATAAATAAAACTCGGCTCCTTTACCTTTAGTATTTCTTGCAGCACTTCTTATCACAAATGAACGCCCGTTTGAAACGGATGTCTAGAAAATTCTCATTCTGTATATACATATTATCATAAAAGCATTCCTAAATGCATAAATTTTATTGTACAGACCATATATATTCTCGTGCAAAAATTATGAAGTTTTTGAAATAACGGCTATTACGATACCAAAGGTTAGAAAGTGACTTATGCAGTCGCTTACAAGCGACGACGGAAATAATACACTCATGATCTGTTTTTGCATAAATGCATAAAGATGGAGTCAGTAAGTCTTTTGTTAAAAGCTTTATTAAGGAAAAAAGTATTACTATTTGAATTAGTTGTGTAGGAAATGAATTAGGTGGATTATTTATTTTATTTAAGTAATCATTTTATTACTATGGCATATATATACTAGAAACACAATTTAGTTAATATAATATTATTATATATATTTTTATAATTTGGACGATATTACTGAAGTATACATTCGAAAATTTCTTCAATTTTAAATGCATATTCACATACATTTTTATCTTACTTACTTTTAAATTGATAATACCATGCCATTAATAATAATATTAAGTGAAGGTACATAATATTTTAATTAAAAAAATAATAATATTCAATATAGATTTATTTTATTTCTGAAAAATACACAATAATTAAAGATATATTTAAATATTGTGAATACCTACATATCATCTATCAATTGTACTTCTATCAATAATATAGAATATAAAGATTATAAAGATTCAAGTTATTTTATTAAGAGTATATATATAATAAAGATACATTACATATTTCTGTATTATTGAAAATATTTTTTAAATATATGAGACGGAATTAATGTTAATTATTACAGTTATTTTAATGCAACAATAATTTTATTTTTTAATATTAATTTTCATTTTATTTCCTTAACATATTCTATTTTATTTTTTTATCTCATATATTTTTCTTTTTAATATATACATTCGAATACCTAAAACTATTATGCACTAAAATATCTGCATAGTTACGTTATATATAAATAATAAAAAATTATATTTTAACAGAATTTATTTAATAGAATTTTAAATAACATTCTTTTATGTATTAAAATATTCAGACGAATTGTATTGAGTATTTAAAAATGTTCACTTAGTTTTTTTTTTTATCTAGGAGTGTAAAAGAATATGAATAATTTATTTAATATTTTAAATTTAACAGTTCAAAATACTAATATTAGTTTTTTGTTCAGGGAAATTCATACTTATATTTACATAAACGAATGGTCTAATAATCCTTAAAAAAATTCATTATTTTTTATTAATATACATTCTTGACTTAAAACTATAAGAATTTTTAGTAAGTGTATTATATTATATAAAGTATAATATATTTTCAAATATAAGGTATTATAATATTACAATATGAAGCATAATAATTTACGAGAAAAGACTGGAGGAATAGTAATAATATAAAAGAGTGATTCATAGACAATTTCAAAATTTTCTAAGTAAAATAAGCATATAATACAATGAGGTGTATTTTGTGATTTTACATTATTATTACAAAATTAATAATATTACAATTGATTATTTAATTTCGTTAAAAACAAGCATTTTTTTCTCTTTAATTATTTTTCTTTGAATACAGTAATACGAATTAGCATTTTTCTTATACGGTAATCAATTTTTATTAATAAAAACTCGTTAAATTTGTAATCGTTATACAGAAGAAGTTTCAAGTTTTATTTTAAAGAAAGAATTGATGCGCACATTGTTACTAAGTGTTCATAAAAGCGTATAGAATAATTTCATATCGATGAAACAGAAATTGAATGATTCCTTGAACACACTCGATATATATCTTAGCCGATATATATCTTTCTTAATCTTAAAATAACGAAGCCGCGCGCTCATGATTTTTTAATTTCACGCAACGCAGAACATTAATACAGAGATCTTAACTCTTTAATTTTAGCAGACTTGCTATTATTATTATTATTATTATTTTTATATATTATTATATATATAAATTTTATATATTTTTATATATATATTATTTTAACGTTTTTTTATATTTTCTTATATTACGAATATTATTATTCGTGTAGCAACTCAATCCAAAATAAATTACATAAGACTTCAAATTATATACATTGATTAAACGATTATGTATATTAATTATTACTATTTAAATATTATTAAAAAAAAATGATATCTTGAAATAATTTCAAATGTTTAACGATTTTTGATAAGATTTTGTATTCGTATAATAAATGTTTTAACTTGGCTTTTAATATCTTCATCTTTCGTAAGAACTTATCAAAGGAAGAAAATTAGACTACTATATTGTATTGAAATATAATAAAAATATACTAATGTATTTTAGTATCTATTGAATTACTTATATACATTAATACTTTCAAATGAATTTTGATTAAAATTTAATATTAATTTTTATTTTATTTCTTTTTATTTTTAAGAAATTAATATAAAAAATATTATCTAATATATGTATTTTTATTGTTATTATTTTATAGAATAATAAATAAAGTATTTATACGTTTATTACTACATATACAAATAAGTTCGAATTTATTATTTTTTACACATATATTTAAAAATAATAAAAATCTAATTAATACGTGCAGTGAATTTTTCATTGTGTTGTAAGCATCCAAAATATCACCTTAAAATCTTTTTCAATAAGAAATGTACTGATATTTAGAGTACTCGATTATATTCATACATCAATAAATTTTATATAATATCGATTAGTAAATACAAGTATACATTAGTATATGTAAATTGCGGTACCTAAGATAAACGGATTTTCCTAAACGTTATATTATTTTACTAGAAGATTAATATTATACTAATGATCTTCAATTTTCTGTATATTTGTTAATTATTATAGAATTTTAATTCTTATTGATGCATTTTTCAGTGAAAATATAGCGATGGTTACAATATTTAATTAATATTTAATACAATATTTAATTGAGTAAAGGGTTTTAAAAAATAAAAAATTTATAATATAATATTGTAAAATGCTTGGACATATTTAAATACATTTTATTGACAGGGTATACATAAAGTTATCATTAAAAGAAAGTTCTGTCGCTTAATATATTCATAAATTCATTTACATTTTTTAATGAGTCTATTGGGTTGAGATTAAAAAAAAAATTTAACGATAAAGTAAAGTAATGTTCACAAACGGATGTAATTTAAATAATACTAAATAATTAAGTCCTCAGAAGTTCTTAATTTGTTAAAATTTCTAATACTAGTATATAAAAACTATAGCAGTTATATTTTTATAGTTATCTAGTATTCTATATTCTAGTACTGATTCTTCTATTTGTTCTTCCTTATTACCGACGGTTTCCACCATATTGGATTTTCTAGATCATTTCCGAGATCGACCACAATGAAAAGAACTTGATGTCCTTTATTATCCTTTTTAACTAGCCTCCTCTACTCACTATTTATCTATACTCCTTCTCTGTTCTTTTACTTACAAAATCACAACACTCAATCTTTACATATCACTATTTTTATTTCTTGGGGATAGCCTCATTAGTACTTACATAGCTTCAACGAGGTCGATGCTATTACTAGTATCAGTATAGTTTTTACCCATACGCAGAGGTTAGTCTGTATAATTATTCACGGATATATAAACGAGTTAATAAATGTCTATATGCGAGCACACAGGTACGGGTTCGTATATACTGTACCAACGAAAGGTTTACTTATGGTTCTTATAATAAAGAGAATGAGTAACGCCCTTTTTCTTCCAATCTCTCTCTCGCCCCCCCCCCACCATTTTTTATACTCCTCATCACTCGCCACCTATCAGTAGATTTTGAAAAACTGAACTGTTTTTGGAAGTCTAACAAATCGTATTTTGGAAAACTGAAGATTCGATGAAATTTTTTTAGTATTCAAGAATTAAATTTTATATTTGTGTGTTCATTTTAACTTATTAATTATATTAAAAAAACGAACATTTTTCTAGTTTTAAATTTCTGATTTTTGTAATGAATCGTAAATTTTTTTAACATATTTACAAATATTATCATCGTAAATATAAAATTTAAGCCTTTTATTAATTTTACATTATTTCTTGAAACTATAGCTACAAAATTTTCAGTATATAATAAATCTCGTTCATATCACAATACATGATATCATTTACATTACAATGCTAAATATGCTTTAATATTAAAAGTATAATCTTAATATATATTTATATTATTCCGTATAGTTAAATGAACGTATAGAATAACTATTTCACAGGAAATTAAATTCAGAATTTATATTATGTTTGCACTCATTTTAGTGTGCCTTATCCTTTTAAAATTTTTGCGAGTGCGTATATGCCACCATCTGCTATTGTCTTTAAATATACAAATTAAAATGTCCAGATGTTCATAAATTGTTTCATCTGAGTAATAATAATTACAAAATTTCTCATGTAGTACCTCTATCCATTGATAAAATATTCTGAAGAATAAATTTACTTAGGTAGATATTAATCCTTTATGATTAAAATTTTTATATAAAATCTTTAATCTAATAAAAATTAAATTACTTTTTTTACATTATATTCGCATTTAACATATTTAACGTAACTAGGCGATAAAAAACAAATATTATTATATATAACAAATTGTATTAATCCAAATTTTTAAAATAGTAACTTATATCTCACGATTAGAGAATCATAGAATTAAGTACAAATATTGCATATATATTCAAAATTTAACTTTCACAAATCTTCTAATTATTGTTTTATACAAAACTACTTTAATTTTAGTAATTATTATAATCGTGTATTACAAACTAAATTTTTACTAATTATATTTTAACAATAATATTTATATATTATGATAATATATTGTATTCTAATTTATATATTATTTATTAAATAACTTTTACTTAAAATTCATTTTACTAATTCATATTTTTATTAATAATTATAAATTATGAAATAAAATAAGAGACTCTTACTTAAGCCAAATTCATAATATTTTAAATTAAAATAATTCAAAATTTTTTATAATTTTTTTAAGTAGAAAAGATATTTGAAATATAGCATTATTCCTACTTTAAAATTTAAAACATACTACATCAATCCTAAATATAATTGAAAAATTTATTTTAAGATTTTTCTGCTTTATATTTAATTTTTTTTTATTGGAAATTAAAATGTGTTGAAACGTTTGACTTATATTTAAATAAATTATATTAAAATAAATTATTTAATAAAATGAAATTTTATTTAAAGTAATGTTAAGAAAACAATTAAATAATATGATTTATTTATAAAATAATTTTTATGAAATAAATATTTTTATATGCTTACATATTATATATAAATAAGTAAAGAATTTTTGCTTAATCAGTAAATACAAACAATTGCATTGCAATTAATAGAACGTCCAGCTACTGAATTATTAAAAGAGAAGAAGAAGAACTAAATATGAAATTATTAATTTAATAATAAAAATTAAAAATGTAAATGATGTCCTTTACTATAAATATTTTGTCAAATAATAAATTATTTATGTTTATACATTTTAATACATTAATAATATTTGAATAAGTTAAATACCACATGTCACCATATTATTATATACCACCATCACCATAGTATTATAGATTTAACAATGAAGCATAATTAATTTATGAGTAAGAATGTTTCACTGATGCAAAATATTGTTTTATTAATTACAATCTTAATCTATATAAGATAACTTATAAAAATTAATAGCGTAAATTTCTAGTTAAGGAAAGGTCTTGATTTTCTATGGTAGAGTTTTCTAATTGAGTCATTTTCTTCCTATATTTGTCTATTCATTTTAATACTGTCTAAACTTTGAAGAAGGAGGCCAAAAATCAACGTGATTTAAAGCGAATGAAAAACTATCATCGGTATTAGTTATCAGTTTAGTAGGTCTCCTCTTGATTTTTGGACTTGTGATTTATACCTGTTTGCTAAACGATCAATAATTATTTCATGTCGATAGCGAATTGCGTTCGTGTATAGAATATAATTTGAGTGGTAATGTCGAATTTGACTGACATAAAATGAGAGAGAGGTAGATTAAGAAAGCATATACTTAAAATTGGAAGTCGGAAAAGGCGATATTGATGGAGATCCTTCTGTCTATAATTAATATTCTGTTTGTATATTTAATGTGCATTAAATAGGAATTGTACATGTTCCGTCCTATTTATATTTAGCACTTCTACACTTTTTTCAATAATTATCACACTTTTTCTTTTTATTTAGATTCTTATTTAGGTAGATCAAAGCAATTTTAATTTTGATACAGGACATTTGCAATTAATAATATTTTTTAGATAATGCTTTGTTCGCTTTGTGATATTGAATTAATATATAAATTTTAGAATTTATATGATTATTTAAAAAATGTGTAAATATTTTAATGACATCTTTAAAATTTCATTTCGAAAATACATTAAAGTTTTCAATAATAAATTGTTTACTTCGATAAGAATGATAGATTAACATTAATACACGGTAAATTTGTAATCTAATAATTGAAATTTCATTAATTATAAATTGAGCACCATTTCAACAGAATTAATACTTTAGGTGCAGGATTATTATAATATTTATATAACAAGTTTCTATATGTACATTTTTTAGTTCGGTTAGCTTAATACAAAAAATTGAAGTTCATATAAGGAATGCTTAAATCATTCAAATAACTTCAGCTTATGTTAATATATACCTTTATTAAAAAGTATAGCATTTTTCAAGCATTTCAGCCGTTGAAAGAATTGTGATTTTTATATCTTTGATTACTAAATATTATTATTTCTTAGCTGAAATATTTTCTTTTTTGAGCATACTTGCATTATACAAACAAATTAGCTGTAATATTTTTTTTAATTATCCATTACATAAACAATTCAATTATTTCCCTTCTCAAGATATTTATGCTGGTCAACGGTAATAACGATAAATTGCTGGGCTATAATGAGCACCGGTACACCAATCCTGTACACATGTATCCATGATACGAATCCGAACATGATCCCGTTTCTCCAATATATACCTACGTTTCTATACACTTTTTATATTTATTTGACTCACTTCATTGAACCAGGTGTTTGCTCTCGCGTATCCATGCTTATGCGTACATATGCTTTATTTTCTCACGTTACCAGTTTTCTCTCATGGATTAGAATATTTTAATTTATTTTCTGACGAACATATTTTTTCTTATTCTAAATTTTTTATTTATTTTCTACTATTTTTTTTGAAAACTTTAATACGTTTTAACAATATGTTCTTTCAATATGGCATATTTCTTATTTCAAATTTGATTTAAGGAATATCATAATTTTATAAACATACTTCAAATTTATATTTTTCTACAATATATGTAATCATTCATTAATGTTATTATTCGATGAATAATTAGAAAATGATTTTAATTTTTATTCAATATTAATATTATAACCGAAGAATTTAGTAATTTAAAACTTTATAACCATATCAAAATAACATTCATTGTATTTTTTCATAAGATAACGTTCACAATAAAAATTGAAATTTACGACAAATAACCGATTTTAATTTATAACTTTATAGTTTAGAAGATTTAATCATTGAAAATAAAATATATATGAAATTAATTACATATATTTCAGTATTATATTTTTGAAAAAATTATATTTTTTCATATTTTATGTGTAAAATTAATTATATTTTATAAATTCAAATTTTTTTATTTTTATTTACAAAGAATATTATTTTCTGAACTTTTAATGTCAAACTTACATATTGAATTCTTAAAAATATTTTACTTCGAATATTAATTAAAATTAAATTTCTTACAGTTCGCGTCAAATTTTCAAACCTATAAGCAACTATGCCATATATAAATTATGCCTCTCTAAATATTTAAAATAATTTAATCATACTTGTAATAGCGAATATTATAAAAATTAATAATAATAGAGTATAATAAAATTTATATATAAAGTAAAGTTATTTATTAATTCACAAATTTAATATATTAAAATAATCATTATAATTGAGAATAGAAAATTAATATGTTTCATTTTTAGATATAAAAATTATTAATGATAATTTTTTACATTATAATTCTTTAAAGCTTTATTTTCGTATTCTACAAATATATTAAATAAAATTGTATACAAAATTTAAATGTAAAATGTCTCAATCAGTATATGAAATTGATCGTATTGTCGATCTCTTTATGTGCCAATGATTGATGTATAGAATTAAAAGATTGATATTTATTGTTGACAATTATCTAAATATTGAGTCTAAAGTATTTAGTTATTTATATTTTACTTATCTTAATATTAATCTTCTTCATGTTATCTAACATATCCGTTTTAAGTTCGAGCTTTATAATATTATACATTTTTTCGTATTACAATAGTTATATATGAAAATATTTAACTGTTTATCTAAAATATTTAATAAGATTTGATGTATACTTATCTATAAAATAAATAGAGAGAGAGAAGAAAATCATCTAGCAAATTCCATAGAAAGAGGCGAGGCCGCTATGGGTACGTTATAAAGTAGATCTTCCTTTTCTGTGAACTGACTCCCACGCTCGTTTACGCTGACCGTAATGTCTAACGAATAGCCTCCAATAAATTCATAAGCCTGTTGAAACAAGCTTGGCAAGAAGCAGAATACACTACCATAATGTATCGCGAACTCAGATTAAAGGTCAAGAGAGTGGAGCAGAGAGCGGGAGTTATATAGTAGTAAAGTATGAGGGGATAAAGAGGGAGGATGAGAGGTATACAGAGAAAATGATAGATAGAAACAGTCATAAAGAGAGAGAGAGAGAGAGAGAGAGAGATGGGGAGAGAGATAGAAGAAGAAAAAACGAGAAATATAAGGCACAGGAGATATTGTTGTCGTCGTTATTACGTGCTACAGCGTGTTCAGATCATGCAAGTTCAAAAGTTCTTGAGTAATGTCAGATTTTATTAATTCTTGCAAAGTTAATCCTGTACTGAAAGTTACACATGCTCAAAATTAAAGTGACTTGTTCTAATACTAGTCTCACAGATTTAAGAAGCAAATTGGTTTAATTTTAAATTAGCTATATGGACATGAAACTAAAGAAATACAATTATAAATCAAATTATCTTCAGACCTAATTATCATGCGTAAAAAAATTTGAATATAAATATTATATAAAAAATAAAAATATTACGTGAAATTATAATTTCATATAGTCTCACTTTTAAAATTTCAGGTATTGTGATCTTTAAACTTTACTGGTATTCAGTTATTTAGAATATTTTACAGAAATTAATATATATTATTTCTATTAATCGTATTTGAATTTATTAAGAAAAATTATAATCATTAAATCAGACAATTTTTTCTCATCTTTTACTTATCTTTTACTTTATATAACTAAAAATATATTCAATTAAATTTAATTTTATAGAAAATTAAACATTATATCTTATAAATTCCAAATAAATTATTAGTTGAATAGAACTGACGATTTGTAGACGCAATTTATTTATTTCCAATTTTAATAGTATAAATCAGTAGAATTGAACTTATTTAAACTTTATAAGTTTTCAATTATTTTATTGCTGTCAAATATTTTAATACTCTCTTAATGTCTAATATCCTAGTTATTATACTTAATATTGTTTTATTTGTATTCTTTATTAAAACTGCGGGTACAATAATTTTCTGCTTGTTATGTACTGGTGCTTTCATACATGCAGATATTGATGAAAAGGCGAATGAGCTTATATAAATTTGAAGTTCCTACAATTGTGTTTAATTTGGGCTAAGAATATTGTTTGAAAGTAAATGGATAAATGGAAAATTACTAATCATTATAGGAAAGAAATGGCTGATCTGAAGTAACTCATAAAACTCTTACCACTGAAGAGAAATTTCGGTAGTAAAAGGTTTGGTTGACCTATAATATTAATTATTGGAATGGTTTGTGAATTTAGAGACTGAATCTTGTACTTATTTGACCAAGACTTCCGAAGTTGTCCGTTAGTGTTCGGTTTAGTAAACCCACGCTTATGGTTTATCGGATTTCGACGTTCTTTTAGGAGATTTCATTAAGTTTCCCTCGATTCGTTTATTTTTTTTTTTTTAAATTGTCGTACTGGATTAAACTGTATAATACTATGTTCGTCGATTGCATCCAGCGATTTCTCGCAATAATACTTTGTTTTATGTCATTTTGTTATTACTTGTCTAAAATTGCGCTCTCACGTTTCATCATTCTGTTTTGATCTTTAGTGACATTAATGTAATGTAAAATCAATAAATTCGAAGTGTACTTGTAAATAAATCTATCTTGCTTTTTCATATATAAGCAATGCCCCTGTCTCACTGTATGACTCTCACATTACGGATTTTATTATTCTCTAATGCGTATACAACGAATAAATTTTTACTGAAAACGGCTAAATTTGTAACTATGGTTTAATATCCAGATTTTTAAATTTTATCTAACTATGTTCAATAACTTTCTAAATTTTTCGATAAATTAAAGTTTATGTATTTATGTATCTATAGATTTTTTTGTTCTAGTAATTAAATTTGATTATATAGCTTTTAGATTCATTAACTATAAACAAGAAATATTTATTAAAAACAGATATTAATTATTTACAAGCAATTCTAAGTATGAATTTGAAAAGTTTTGTAATAATATTAGTTCGTATTTTCATTCAGTACGAATAGTGAAGATAACTATTACTATATATGGATGTGTACATATAATTTATCCATACCATAAGTGTGTGTTATTAATATTAATATTATTTTATAAGTATATTTATCTTTCATAAACTGTTTCAATCAGTTATAATAAGAAATAAAGAAAATCATATTATTTTACATTAAATACAGATTTATAAGATGTTTTAATAGAACAAACAGTAACTAATATCAAAATAGTTAAGATAGCCATTGCATAAAATATATTTAAACTTTTAATAAACAATTATGTGATTATAACAATTAATCAAATATTTCCATGGTAATAATAATAAAAAAATTATTTGAATCTTCAAATATAAAGCAAATAATAATAAGAGTAAATGATATCATTAAAAATTTTATTTAATTATTTATATTCGTTTGAATAATATTGTGAGCGAATACTTAATTAGTACATATAAATTATTAACAATCAAAATCATTTTTTTTATTTTTAGAATAAAACAACGATAAAAGAATTAGTTTTTATTAGTCGTATTTAGAAATATATTTATCAAAATTATTTTTATCATATATTTATAAAATATTTAATATTAATAAGAAATAAAAGCTGTATTAGAATTTCTTGAATTTTGTCACAATCAAATTAAGGATGTATTTAAAGATACAAAATAAAATATATATACATGTATATTGCAGATTTTGTAATATAAATTGTACTTACTTTATTTCTTCAGGTGGATGAGTTTGGAAAAAGGAGCGAGAGGAACGGTTTGTACAAATAAAAAGCATCAATTTCCCTAACTAAACATATAGATATAATTTTATTTACTAAAATTCACACGGGCATAAAATACAATATCTTCCTTAATCTAATTTATACAATAACTCTCTTACCTTAAGTGTACTTTTCGACGCTGCGCAATGAGCCGTGGGCTGATTGATCGTAGTCCTTACTAAGTTAGATAGACGAGCCCCAGGTACCTCGAATTAATACGTCTATATGGGCTGGTGTTACGACTCTTCGTTAGCATAATATTGGTAAAGCCCTCAATGGCCAAACAAACACGCTACTGCCTAGGTGAGCTGGTGGAACTCAAAATTTCACCATAACCACAACGAATATTTGCACTATTCAAGCTCACTATTCTCGTCAACGGTGTCTTTTTCGTTCTCGTGAATATCTACAAGACTCACTCTCTTCTCTACCTCCCTTCCAACCGTCGTACATTTGTTTTAGTTACATTCTTACTTATTCCCTATGTAATTGATTCTTATGTTTATGTAGCCTTATTACCAATGATCTATGGAATAGAGTCTTAACTCCGCCTCAACGACGTTCCGAACATGTATAGAAATTAAGGAACATAAAACAATAAAAACGTTTGGACAGTATATTTTAATATGATTATTTATAAGTGGTTAACTAAAGATTAATCAATATGCCATTTTCAAAAAAAGAGCCGTTTCATTATATACATTCTTATCCTTTCATTTCCGGTCTGCCATACCTGCATGAGAGTCCCGAAAATCTCCCTCTCACACTGTTCTTTCATCCTTATCAAAACCCGATCTACGTTTTTCTCCAACAACGAGCTCAAGATTATTCTTGCCATTATAGCACGTCGATATTTAAAAATTTTTACAGTGGGTCTCGACGGATAAGCCAAAAGAATATATCTTCTGGTCTACCTCTCGTTCGAATGGACTCCTAGCCAATTCTGAGAGAATAATTTTGGATAAAAGAGCTGAATGAGTCAGATATTCGACTGATCGCTATCCGTTTCTTTCACTTCGGTTCATTCATTAATGAGCTTGAAAGCTTCATTCGCGTCCGTTTCGTCCTTACCAATCAAGAAGAATTTCATAAAAATTCTTCATCTTATGTTTCATAGATAATGTCATTCTGTTGAAAAAACTTTTGTATATGTAGATGAAATTCTTTAATTAATTAATTCATTAATTATATTAATGAATTATTTAATATTAACATCAATATATTATACATTAAAAAAAGTATAATTATAATAAATTAGTTTTTCATGTAAAATCAATAAATTTGAAAGAGTTATTATTTTAACTTTTGAATTATTCTAAAATCAATTTTGTTATCTAAAAATAAAAAACAATGTATTTACTAAATATATTTTAAAATACAAATTATTATACATTGTTACACAAATTATTGTATTTTGAAAACACGTTTAATACATAATTTTTCAAACTATATTAAAATCGAGATAAAAATTAATTATTGTCCTGAACGATATCTATGTTTATAAATTTTTTTTACATAGTTTTTTTTAATTTTTATGTAAATCTAAAATATATCTAAAATATATCTAAAATATCTAAAACATATTGGTATTGTTAATAAAGAGTGTAGAAAATTTAAAAATTCACAATAATATTAAATTTTTATAGTTTTAATTATAATTAATATGAAGAATAATTAGTATAATTATCTATACAATTAGACTGAAATTATTAAATGAAAAAGTAGTTATCGAAAGATTAATAGATATAATAATATATTAATACATTGTAAATATAGATATTAATAGTTTTAAGATTAAATTAGACTGTAGAAATTTCTATTTCTTATCTATATACTATTACGTTTATAATTTAATATTATAATATATATAATTTTTATAATAATATAATTATTATAATTTTTATAATTTATAATTTTTTATAGTTTATAATTTTTAAAATAAATTTATATTAAATTATTATTTCGAAGTTTTGATCTTTTATGATTTAATTAGTATAAAAATGATTTACTTGGCTTTTTAATAATAATTTATGTATAGATTCATTTATTATCAGATAAGGTCTAAATTAATATAAAAGTTAAATAAAGCTAGGTTGAACACCCACAATATTAAAATCCATAAAATTAAAAGTGGTGTTAAGACTACTAAAATAAGGAAAGAATCAAGTCAAGTTCATATATTATTTTTATTACTACTGTAGTTATAATTGAATTACTTAAAGCTAGATGATCTAAAAGAGAGAGATAGAAAGAGAGAGAGAGAGAGAGAGAGAGAGAAATAAGAAGAGAAATATATTTCGTAAACATTCCTTAAATATTTTCGAAAGATTAAAGATCTATAGTATAAGAAGTTTAATAAAACTAGTTAATAGTTTCTTCAAAAGTGAGATCCAATCGGTCGATCGTTATCCGATGTTATAGGTCTTCGAAGGTACATTTACAATTTCAAACAGAGGAAACTAATTAGACTCTCGGCTTACGCAGCAATATTGAGGTAACGAATTCATCTACAACATCGCAGCTTCAAGTACCCGGGCTTCCACTCAACACTGATATGCTTGTAGCAGTGCTTATGTATTTACGCAACTCGTATAATCTGGTATTGAACCCCTTGATTTCATTCTTGGCTACGTTAGGATTTTATTACTACGAGCGAACGGCTTGGGTGAACGTACATTAAATTAAGTCAACTTCACGCAGCTTGACGGTGGAAATGAATATTGGATGGGGGAGGGGGCAGAACGTATGAACTCGTGCTAGATTGAGTACACCCACTTTTCTCCGACATATATCACCAAACCTGGTCACTCTCCACCTATTCTCGTTGTGCGACTGCAACTCATAATTACCATGGCTCCTAAATTAAACAAGAATTGAGTTCTTCTGCAAATTTGTAATTGAGACAAATCATTGAAGTTGTTGAGTATCGAAGACAAATTGAGAAACGCGAATTTGTTAATAGGTACGGAAAAATGAATGAAGATTGTATCGAATTAAATTGACTTATACTTCAATTACTTACAATTAACAGTGTATGATTGGTAAGGATTTGATATTTAGTATGCAAAATTGGTAATATATATATAGTGTACACAGTATGCAATAATAAATTGAGTAATTTATTAGAAATATCAATTTTCATTAATGTAAAAGTATACTTAAATTATGTTGTCTATTGTATTTCCTAATTCGACTTTTTAAAAAATGTGAGTGTTCCGATTATTATTCTAAACTTTTCAATTGAAATATAATTTACAAAAACTATTCATTATCAACTTATATAACTTATTCAATCAAAATAAAAAATTAATATAACTCATATAGATTTTATTAAAATTAATATATCTCTATATATTTTGTACTAGAAATTAAAAAAAAGTAGTTTAAGAGTACGTTAACTTATATTTACAATAAATATATTTTCATAAAGGGAAACGTAAATTAATTGCAATTTTTAGTTATCTTTTTTGAAATTCTAGTTAAAATAATAATTGAATATGGATTTGATTATCTTTTATTGATAAAAAAGAAGAAATTATTTATCGTATCTCGATTTCACTTTCTTTTATGTATCCTTACATCATCTATGAGTACAAAATCTTGATTTAAATAAAACAGCTGTAAGTTTCATTTATTACAAAAGAGTATAAACAAAATATTCTTATATACTCATGTAATGATTATATAAATAATACTCTCTTAAAATAATATATGATGAGTAAATAAATAAGTAGTATAAATAACGAATATTTAGATTTATTTAAAGTTATTGTAATTTTAAAAGTATTGATACAAATTATATTTTATTTCAACAATAATTAAATAAATTACATAAAAGGTATTATACTTATTACATAAAATTTCTACATATTACATAAGATGTATTATACTATTATACTTTGTAATTAATTATTTTATTATTAATTTTCTAGCTAAAATAAATCGATCATATAATGTACATTGAAAGAAAATGTAAAGAAACTGGTCTTAAATATTAACTGCAATTTTTTTAGTCATTAGTATAACAATATTATCGTTCGCACTATTTAATGGATTAAGCAAACGTCCAATTTACAAAGTACATTATATTGCGTATCAATAAAATAATCTTTTATTCAATTTCTAATTATGAGCATTTATTATTTATATATTCTTTGAATGATCTTTATAATATAAATATTCAATAGATTTTCACTAATGGTAAATAAATTTTTTATGCAATTTTCAAATTTTTAATTAAAACAAATAGTTAAGAATTAAAACATAAATTTTACGAATAATTTGTAACCCTGTTTTAAATTAAAGTTTATACAAAATAAACAACAAATATTAATCAGATTATTTAATTGAAAAATAAAAATATTTATTTTTATTACTTCGAAGAAATTAGGCTAACGACAATTGAGGATAAAATCTACTATATTATTTCAGTACAAATTCATCACGTACAAAAGACTTTTTAGTCGGTGTATTTATATTTAAAAATTTTTATCATTGTCAAAGGTTATACGTATACAGCATTAAAACTATTAATACAATTGACGCGTATCCATTATAGTTTCAGTCTTCGTCACACGTTCACCAAACACAGCACACGACGATTTGTACGCTGTGCATTTTAATAGAATGGTAATGAAATTATTCAACATGCACGTGATTATCATATACAACGCACGATATTACTTTTTTCTATATATTATAAAATATCATTTCATTAAAATTATATTCTCTTTATTTTAATTTCATAGTTATCATTACAAGAGCTGTATTTTATTTATTTTTTCTTGTTTCCCAATATATCATTATTTTTTAATTTTTTTTCTGGTTATAATTTTTCAAGTAATATTAGATTATACAATATTCTAACAATAAAGGAAAAAATATGTTTAATTCATTCATTCTAAAGGCATACACTAATGAAATTGATCATTTTATTAAATTAATTTTATTAAAAAATTGATATTTTATGAAAATATAAGTTCGATAAATTTTAATTGGATTTAACTAATAAAACTGTAAAACCAAAATTTTTTTTAAACTTTACTCTAAACTATATAATTTCGAAATATTTTACACATTATATATTATAATATGAGAAGTTAAATAATAAAATAATATTATTTGATATTGTTTATATTCTAGATATTTCATTTTCATTTTATAAATGGAGTTAAAAGGTAGTAAAAATAAATAATATAAAGGTAAAAATAAAAACTCGATTTCTGTAAATTATTACTTGCAAACCTAATTGCTTATATAGTTAATTTGAGTTTGAATTCATAAAACTAATAAATAATATATATTAAACAGATTATTTGACATTAAATTGTCTTTATATTGTGAATCATATTTTCTATGTATAAATGAAGTAAGTAAAAGAAATATCTTCATTTTTAAAATAATTATAGAATCCAGTATTAATAATGAAAACCATTGATTGATAGGATTTATACATATTATAATTGTGCGTAGGAGAGACAGAGAGAAAGAAAGAGTGAGAATTGTGAATGGGTTCCCGACTGGACATCTTTACCACCTTTCGAGTCATCACCGAAATCATTCCACTGCCGGTTTAATTACAAAGATTAGTCAAACGCAGCGCAGAATGTAGGAGATAGATCGATGTTGGTTTTCCAAGAAATTTGACATTCATTCCAAGACGGATTCCGAGACACAAGTGGTCAGAGAATGAATCAAGAGTGCTTCGAAGGGCGGTTATATGACATTAAGTAGTGTCTGGCACTCGCTTGACTTCATCTTCTATTTGTTCTTTATTTATCATTCTTCAAAATATTAATTATCCCATGGAAAAATAATGATTTTCCTTGATTTTGTCTCTTCCCCCTCTCACTCTCGCACGTTTACTCTTTTATTTATAATTACATGCTCAATATCTTTAAATATTGCTTGTGACGGTTTTTTATATCGAAGTTATCCATAACCTCATTTATATAATATTTTGATTAAATCGTTATCACACTGGATTATTATTTTTAAAATTATTTTGTAGTTGATAGGGTAATTATTTATCTCAAATCAATATTTATATATTAAGTACTATATAAATGTAATTATAAATTTTTCATTGCTAATTTAATTGTATATCTGATTGGAAATATTTTAATCTCAAATGCTTATTAAATAAAAATACATTTAAGTGATCTGGATATTTTATTTCTGGAATAACTATTTTTTATATTAATAACTTTAATTATTTAAAAATTAATAAATAAGTATTTTACTGATTATTATTTTTATAAAATAATAAATTATAATTAACCTTAACTTTTTCAACTATTAAAACACTGCAGATATAAAATCTCAAATACAACCACTATTAAAGTAATTTATTATAAAACCAATATTTAAGTTTAAAATAAATACGTATTTTATTTTAGAATATGTATATTCAATTAAATAGTGGAAACAGGATAATTAAGAAAAAAGCGATTCAATTTTACTTAATTATTAACTATTGCAAAAAATTTTTAATATATATCAGTATTATTCTTGTAAAATTTTATAAATAAGTAATCACTGAACGAAATCTCTTGATTATTGATTGTTTAGAAAATACTTATTTAAAAAAATTTATAAATTGTATAAAATGAAATAATAAATAGTTTAATTGTAAAAAAATTTAGATAAAATATCAAAAGAATTCAAGTAAAAAATTATTAAAATTTAAATTATATTTCGAACTGTTCTAGAAAACTATATGAGAAATAAAAGGGAGCTAATTTAAAAAAGAGCATTTAATATCCATAACTGCGTCAGTTCCTCTATTTAGCCATTTTTGCATATCACATACTTGCGTTGAAGTAATAATTATATCGTCTTTAGTACATATTAACTACAATTAAAGGTTCCTTATTACTTTAGGAGCTGTACGACATAGTGAGATACAGCACGTCAGTACTCAGGGTTCAGGAACAAAAGCGAAGTAGCAAGAAAGTTCGCAAAACTTGAATATATAAACATGCATGATGGTCGTCATGGCAGGGGGCATATACTCGCATGATCTATAGGGGGTCCGTTCGCTCGTAAGACTCTTCGAAATGAATAAGCGAATGTGCATGCGTTTATTCGTGCATGCATGCTCATAGAGACAGTAAACGCAAGCGTGTGCCTGTGTGCAGTGAGTAGGAGGGCTTAGACTTTAAGAAGAATTTTCAAATACAAGCAGACATCACATTCACCCAATGTGATCATCCATTACCTCCTGGTGTCTTACCGGCTGCGTTCAACGTATCTCACCTTAATATATTATTTATCAGTGAATATTTTCGAGGGATGAAATCGGTAGAAAGAGCCATGCAAAAGAATAAAAAAATCTGTACAGAAGAATTCGGTTGAAATATTTGAACTGAAACAAAAATAAATGTCTAACAGTTTATACATTTCATTGAATACTGAGTCACAGTCACTTTAAATAGGGCATACAATATTAATTTAAAGATTTTGTAGATCTGAATAATTTTATATGTGTACACATATCTGTAATAGTTTATGTATATACATCTATAAAAAAAAAATTTCTAAATAATTAGATCTTACATTGAAAATAAAAAATAAAAAAATAAAAGCAGCGTATTGCTATAAAATGCAAAAATTTATATACAATTAATTGAAGAGTATTTAAAGTTTTAAGTATTATAAATTTTATTTAAATTGCATGCACGTATAATTAAACTGAGAAAACTTCCTTTCATTAAAGAAATAAGGCAAAAATCTGAATTTTGAAACAAAATGAGGTTTCATGAAAAATACAATATAAACAAATATAAAAGATAAAGTTTATCATTTTTAATGTTTATTGTGTAGGGACTGGTACGATTATAAGAATTATACTTTTCGTATCAATCAAATTGTTTTCAATATTTATGCAAAAAGTTCTGGAATCAACCATAGCAACCTCATTCAGTTCCTATGTTTTCTCTCCTCTAAGATTTTCGCTTAAGTATAGACATCATGATAAGTAAATGTTTAAAATCATATTCTTTTGTTCAACTCACTATTGGATTATTTATAGATGGCCTGCTGTTACACAGATTTCCTTGGTGTTGCGAGCGAATGATTTGTAATGGCACGACGACTCGATGCTGGACCGTGTGAAATTGATAAAATTATTTTGGCACAAAAGTGTTAGGCTGTTTTTTGCTCCCTTCTTTTCAATTTGTAATTTTTTTTTATCTTACTTCTAATTACGAATTTGACGAACATTTACACCATCATCCACTGAAATGTACGACCAGAATCAAAGATCTTCATACAATTAATCTGTATCAACATGTACACGATATATCGAATGATAATAATTATTTATTAAATTAAAAATTTATATATAATGTATTTAGCTCCTCCGTATTCGATATCTATATTCTATTCGTTTCCATTATTATATTAGTTTTAACTTGAACCTATACATCTATAAAAATAATATACATTAATCTAATTTTGTTAAATAGTTTTACAGAATTATTATTTTCCAAATTATTTCATCAATATAAAATATCTATAGTGAAATTTTCTATGTAAATGTAATAAAATATTTTAGTAAATAATAAATTTTCAACTAGATAAAATCGAAGAAATTTATTTTAAAGATAATAACATTTAAAGGCTAGAATACAACTATTTAATACATAAGAAATAATTGAGTTAACACTAATCCTGAAAATAATTAATTGTTGTATTTAAATAAATTTGGATGTAAACGATAGAATGTGTAAAATAAAATAATTGCTAGGTAAAAAATTGCTTCAAAGTGCAGTGGATTTATAAAATTATAATTTAGATTAATTATTATCAACATGTTTTGTGATTGAAATAATTTATTGAAAATTAATTGATTGAAAATCATTCGTATTTTAAGAAGCTTATTATATTATAAATAAATTTGATATATTCTTTAGAAACAATATTAGGAATAAAATAATACATTATAGTATAATAATTATTAATTATTATTATAATATATTATTATATAATAATAAAAGTTTAACAACTTTTTGTTCTTTAATGAAAATTTATTTCCTGTATTTGTCATTAATTATTCAACTTACTTTTGGTTTAATATTCATTAAATAATCGAAACTTTTACATTGCTAATATACTTTATTTCATCTTTGAAACTTTATCATCACTATTTTCTAATTTAGTATTTTCGAATAATTTTAAACAAAGTATTTTATAGTGAAGTTTAAACATTATATTATATCATAAATCCAGAAATTTTAGTTTTTTATTAATATAATATTAATATACCAACTGAATTCCATTGAATCACACTTGTCCGAAACTTAGCGAATGGAACTGGATTGCGTTCATGGAAAGTTTTCTGAATTCTGCTTGCTGTGAAGGTGGGCCGGCTCCTGAAAAGTTATTACCGCACCAATGAGGAGGGCCTTATGAAGTGAATTTCGATAGCGGATACGCTCGCTGGCGCCCAGAAGTAAAATTAACCGGAACCGCAGCCACGGGCCACGTTGTTCTGAGAATTCATAACAATCACAATAATTTTAATGTAAAATGTAAAATTTATCACTTCTATTCCTTTTTATAAAACGAAAAATATTGGCATTTTCATTGCATTGGTAACAAATATATTATTAGCTTCTATTGTTTAAAATGACGATCCGTAATGATTAATGTAGAAATAATACTTATAATTACATAGTAAATGAAAATTAATTTAATAACTAATAATTGAGCAAAGGCTACTTTAAATTAAAACATCGAATTTATGAAATATGCGTACAAGCAAGCAGCCAATTCAATTGTGGTACGACTTCGCGGGCTTTTATTTCTTTTCAGGGATACGGCCTTTTGTGTCTGCCAGAGTGGCTTTGAATGCTTTTTCATTCCCTTGTCTTGTCATCGCTCGAAAAGCTATTGTACCACGTTCGGGAGCGACGTGTCGTATTATAGTAATTCGTCCTAAAAGCAAGATAGCAATCGTCGACGTAATATGTCATCATGATTGCTTACTTATTTTCTTCTTTATTTATTTATTTATTTATTTTTTTTTTTGATAGAAAAGAAAAGAAGCGCTCACAAGGAATAACGCTTTATCAATATTTAAAGTTCATTAGGAAACTTATATACAGATTATTCATTCACCTACATATTGCTATTCTCAAAACGTTTATGCATACGACATTAAATTATTTTGATAAAAGGCAATATAAATTTCGAATAAATACAACTTCTTTATCCTACTATTGGTTCAAAATTATTAAAAAATTTCGCTTAATAAAAAATTCTTGATGAATTACCAGATACGTAAGGTAGATTTCGTTTATTTATATAATAAAATGGTTTTATAATAAAGGAGTTTCATTTGAAAAATCTAAATGTTAGAATTATTGGGAAATGGAGGAATTTTTTTTCATTATTAATATAAAAGACAAATTTTAACGATAAGCAGTTAATATATTTCAATTGTTGATAAATAACTGTTGCGATATAATTAAAAAAATAAAAACATTTTCGTTTTTTAAGCTCATACACGTAAAATATATTTTTTCCATTATTTATTTTTTTTTCTAACATTAAAAAATTACTTTGTGTGAGATAATACAATAAACTGGTTAAAAATAATTAATTTTTATTGATATAAAATTTAAATTCAATATTTACATCTAATTTTGTTATTTTGGATGAATGTACTGTTTGAATTTTTTAATGTTTTCGTATACAATACGAAATTACATAAATAATGTAGTATCTATAATATGTACACATATAATATATCTACATACAAGTATGTAGAGTAAAGTTTTAATTATAATAATAATTCATAACTTTACTTTAAAATTTTTTGATATATATAAATTATATATTTCATTTACGAATAATCGATAATTTTAATTTTGTTTAAATACATACAAATTATTTTAATATTATGTAAAAGATTATTATTCAACATGCAAGCATGTTATTTCTCGCATTATTCTAATAAAAACCTTATCTATATTACGAACAAAATTTAACAAATAAAATTGATTCACTTTCTTTTAAAATACAAATATTATATTTAGAATAATAATTTTTTAAATAATAATAATCCAAAAATTATATATTTATATATAATTATATATATATATATTTGTGTATAAGTATGTGTATAAGTAAATATGTACGGTTGAAAATCTCTGGAAAATTCTTTTATCATAAATGAATAAATAATATTTAAACAAATATAAAATGATATAAATTGCATTCTTTTCTGTCGGACTTATTTTATATTATTAAAATATATAATTATATAATCGTATTGTTGTAAGAAAATGATTGGAGAAAATATTTTATTATTTTAATTCTAATTATGACAAATATTGATCAATCAATGATAATAATTGTCTATTATAAATAAAAAATATAAAGGTAGCAAATTCAGTATCGAAATTAAAAAAAAATGATGACAATATAAGCAATTATAAATAACAAGCTAAACCTTTTTTTGAAATTTTCAAAAATAAAATACTTAAAAATTGAAAGCATACTAAAGATGCTATTAGAATATTGAAGTAATAATACTAATTAATACGAATTTACTAACTAATTTACGAAATTAATTTTAAATCCTCCTGTCTCGCTATCAATCTTTTAACATTAAGTATATAGATTATTGTAATTTAAATGCGGAATATTACCAATATCATAAATATTTTTTTGGATGTAATATTTATATATTTTTCAACAACGGTGATATAGATACTATTAATGTGAAAGTATCAACAATTAGAACGACAATCTGTCAAATGTACTATCTCCATTCGCCGTTTCTTATTCTCACGATCTACGAAATCTATTCAGCCCATTTGTCATCTTATGTACAAACATATTTTATTAACTATTATTTATTAATCATTATTAATTATAAGTTATCGATTGGAATTCATATACTGACTTTTTTATATTCACATATGAACAAATAAAAATTGTTATCTGTATAGTTTACGTAATAAATAATCTTATAAAATATATTTTTATTTTTACCGATTATAAAATAAATTACAAAAAGAACTTTTGCAATTAGACGATATGACAGTAGATTCAATACTTTTTGTTTGTTTTCAACATATAAAATGATTATTAAAATCAGATTTGTTTAAAAATGTAAGAAAAGGTAAAAGCACACAAATAAGGATGAAGAAATAGCTCGTTTAACAAATAATATAATCATTCTTACTCACGGACATAAAAAATTTTCCTGCCAGTGGAGAAAGAAGAAAGCTTTAATATAATCTATACACTAATTTACTTCTTATTATTACTAACTAACGTTATTATAATTGCTTTATTGATAACTCTTATTATAATAATTATGTTTAAAATGCAATGATACCTGATTTATATTTTATTGGAAAGCTCTCTCCCGATGGAGTACACTAGCCGTTACAAGAGTGCGTTGGCGTGTAATGATCAAATTCGATGTCGCTTGAAGAAGAAGATTCAGCAAGTGGTAGACGATCAGTTGATTAGTGGATTGAACATGCTTACAATAAAAACCTTTGTCCTTAATTGAAAATGAGGTTATAATATTATCAAATTTCATTTCTCTGATTGTCTATAGAAGACTAATTAATTCCACAGCGAGCATACATTATACTTAGTGTGGACATTCAATTTTTCTAATTTTGCCCGAACAAATATTTGTGTAAGTTAATACATCGACTATCATGGTTACTAACATTTTCGAAGAGACAGGACTCTCGAACACTATTTTTAAAATAAAAAATTTTTATTATATTTTCATGATCAATGTTTTAGTTCAATGTGTATTTGTATACATATATACATATCTATCCATGAAATTTTTTGTAAGGTAATAATTTTCTAATATATGCTCTGTATTGAATTTGTAATATATAATTACCCATCAAATTTATTATAATATATAATTAGATATAGTGCATTATATATAGTGCAAATACAAGTAATGGTGTATGGTGTTCGCCTTACGGGAGCATTTGCTTGACAGGTATCAAGCTAGTAGGGCTAGCAATGTAATATTAACACATAAATGCATAAAAATAAATAGACTTTGCTCTTAATAGAAAAGCCGATATTTGAAAGTGTATTTTGCCATGGGACAAAATAAAGACAGAAAGATAATTTATGTACTCTTTTAAATATACAAATATATAATAAATATTCTTGAACTCTTAAGAATTATACACTACTCCTTTTAGTAATTAAGTCTAGGCGAAAAGAAAATGTATAAGAATAATGGGCAAAAATAAGGACTAATTGAAAAAATATTAAACTTATAATAGGCTATATTTACACGTTAATGTTTTAAGTGTAAATATAGAAATAAATCTATATTGTGAAGGATTGCGCTAGGTATAAAAAAATTTTTACAATGCCAATGTTATAAAAATGAAAATGGAGAAAAGATTTTTGTTTTGATGTTTAAAGAAAATTTTCTTTCTTGTCTAATTGACAGACTTGGTTTCTCTGTCATCAGAAAAGGAACTCTTACTCTTTAGAATTAGCATTTTGAGTAAATTTTTGTGTATAATAAAAGTAAAAATATTATTACCTAAAATCCTAGACATTCAATTATTCTCGCTACTAAACGTTAAAAATGCTCTAACCTGTACGAAAACTTAGTAAACTAGACCGCTGTTAATGATCAAATCTTAAAGAAATAAAAAGTTATCACCGTTTGTCTAGATGTTAAAAAAAGGGCGAAAAGAATATAGATAAATAGATTGAGAATGAAAAGGGGGAAAAGAGGAAGAGAGGAATGGTGAGAGAGAAAGAGAGACCAAAAAAGGAAAGAATTGAAAGAAAAAAGAGAGATGATCCAAGAAGTAAGAGAGGAGACACCGAATGGCGGGACCACCCAAAGGAAGCCGAGGTTAACCCCTTCCCCTTCTTCCACCACAGGATTTCATCTTCTTTCCTCTCTCACTCTTCCACACGGTCTACCTTTCTTTTTATTTTAAACGACAAACACTCAACGCTCATTATGCATCTCCGGATATCTCCTCGCACCTCCGTTAATCTCACCTATAAGCGTTAATTTAATTAAATGCTTCCTCTCTCAGCTAACTTGCCTTTCATTCCACCATTCTTGTTTGAATCTGCATGATAGAGAGCAAATAAATAAATGAGATAGAATGAGGGCAAGAGAGAGTTAGAGAGAGAGAGAGAGAGAGAGAGAGAGAGAGAGAGAGAGAACGAGTTAGTATGGAGGGAAATGGAAAGGGTGAGTTTGCAAGAAAGTGACCGGGGAATGAGGAAACCTTGTTTATCGGCATGTTCTCCTAAGAACGAATCTTGAACGATGTTCAACCAAATTTAAGGTCGTGCAACAAAAAATATACACGCGCTGTTGAAAATCAATGTTGCAAAAAATATCGCGTAGCCAAAGTTAGAGAGATAGCGATACAGATGAATACGTTTTTCGTATACAATAATCTTTAAATATATACTATGTAGTTTATGTAGATGTATTTAAAAAAAATATGTAAGCAAATTCATCTCTTAGATATTTGTAAAATAACTATTTTTTAAATAGACTTTTAAATCAATTATAAAAGAAATATTATTTATTTTATTATATACATTATGATATATATTATTATATACATTATTATAACGATATTATATTTTTATAAAAATTTTGAAAACATAAATTTCATACATTAAAACAATATATAATAGAATAGAATTTTTTATTAAATAATTTTTTTACAAGTTACGTTAGCTTTCACGATTCATAGTTATTAAATAATAAAACTATTTATAAATATAATCATATTTTGACAATAATTTTTTGAAAATATTGCGTATTCAAGAGTGCACTTATAAATGCTAATGTACTTATAAATTGATATAATAATGTGCTGTTTATAATTTATTAATTACTGTATATAAAATGATCTAATTTAGTGAAAGTGATATAATAATTATAATTTTAATAAAAAAATAATTATTAATTCTAATGTTTACTTCAATTTTTTTTATGTATTAAAATTTTATATTAATTTTTTCTTATAAATTCTAAATTGGACATACTATTATATTCCTTAGAATAAAAGTCAGTTCTTTAACTTTATTTTAATTTATAAAATTTCTAGGTTATTTTTATGTACATTTTATGGAAATATTTAAATTTCTATATTCTTAAAATAACTATTTTTAATTAATTAATTTATTTATTTATTTAATTAATAAAAATTAAAATTAATTCAAAGTAGAATTTATGCTCATTTTTCATTTATTATGTTTCTATATTGAAGATATTTTAACATTATTTAAGCATTACAAAATTTTTTTTCTTTTAGTTAACAAAGATATAAAGCTACAAAGCTACAAAGATATAAAGTAGGAGAAATGAGAAATAGAGAAAATAAATTTATTTAAGTAGGAAAATGGAAAGATGAAGAGAACACTCTATGGTGGAATCATTTAACCAAATCTCATACGCTATCAGCGCTATTAACGAGCTACCCTAAACCTCTCTGTTCACTACGGCTAAAATTTGACTTTTCACGAGAACTTCTTTTTCCTCACCAATTTCCTTTTGTATTATCCATGGCTTTAACAAATATGTATATATAAGTATTTATATACACTATAATTTGAATTACATAATTTCATTATATTTGCAAACAATAAGTAACGTCTGTTAATAAAATAAATAAGTAATACTGTTCTATTTTTAGATATATATTTTATATATATAGAGGAATTAAAAGTTTATTAAATAAATATTATAAACTAGTGAACCAATTGCAATTCATCAGGATAACAAATTTCTAAAGTACAAAATTAATGAAGCTTATCTAAAGGACTAATTGAAGCAAAAATCAATAAAAAAAAATATAAAAAGGATTTATTAATAATAATTTATAAATAATATACAAAATATTTTGAGTAGAAATATTTATTCAAATAAGAAATTATGAAATAATCTGTCATGTCTAAAGTTAGATATCGGTTTCTTTCTTTCTCTTTTTGCTCTGAATCTATCTCGTTTTCCTTCTCCTTCTTCGATAATCACATATGTTTTTTAATCACGCATATCATCCAATGCGTGCGGTAATAGTCATGTAAGAAAAAGCAATTAAGTAGGTGTAGATATGATATCAGTTAGAAATTCCTCGCGAGAAGTATTTAAATTTATAAAAGCCAGGAACTTCCATAGTACATTGCATGAGAAAATTGGAGAATAGCATTAACGACCTCGATAATTGCCGTTTAAACGCTAAAGTATTAATGTAAAACATATTTGGATAGAGATATGTTCTTTATTCATTTTCGCTTATTTTGTTCTTGTTCTCATCGTATCTCACATTCATTTGACTTTTATTTAAACCTTCGCTTTGCCTTGACTTCAAATTTGATCATTATTTTTCATTCTTAGTTTATACATTTGTATATGACCTGGTCAAATATATCGATATTAAATTTATACTTAGTATATTTATAGCAGATTACGTGGAACACAATAAAATATTCATGCTTATGCGTTCTTTTATGACAACTAAAGTATGAGTTAAAATAAGATAAAGTAAAAAAATTTGAAGGCAAAAAGAAATTATTTTAAAGGTTATTGGAGGAGTCGTATTATTTTGTCACCGTTAGTGGACGCAAGGTGAGAAAAAGCGGGTATTAACGAATAAGAAAAATGCAGGCTGAGTTTTCGACTGTTTTTTTTTTATTAATATTTCAGCCTTGTCGAAAGTCTCACGATGAACTGTCTCCTGATCAGCTATGAAACTACACCTCGGGGTGTGAAGATTGCCTCGCCACCAATGGCCGGAGGTGGAGGGAGATGGCGTTCAGGTACGCAGTTCCTTTACGACATAAGTTCGGGAATAATTAAGCACTTATAATAATTTTTATCCTTAGGAGTGCATGGGTTTTATTGGTCAGCTGGGGAAATTATAATTCCGAGCGCTGTCCACAATGTATTTTAAGTCTAAATATTTGTTTTAGCATCTATATTTTTATCGATAACAGATTCATAACTATTACACAACTTTAGATAACAGAAACTATTTTTATTTAATATATACAGACCATTTCATTTAGAAATAGTAATTTAGTTTCGTATTTATTTATTTTGAAATACTGTTACATTTTATACCAATATTTGCAGAGACATATAAATAGTTTGTTATAAGATATGTTATAACTTGTTTTATTAATTTCATCAGTTACCAAAATTACGTAATACTTGTTCATTTTTTGTTTATTCACAACAAGTATTTTATATATTATATTTTAATTACGTAATTTAAATAATATCATAATAAAAGTAATATAAATAATAAAATTCATATTTATTTTAGTTTAAAACTTGTAAAATCTATTTTGTTGGGATTCTTTGAAATATTAAATTCCTCCCGAAATAACATTAATTCTACATTATTTTTTAGAAATATTGATATTTTTCTTATATTCTTAATATTAAATCAAAATATACTGTGCTAATATATATTACAAGAGTAATTATATATAAACTATCTACGCGCACATTTAAAATATTTTTGTAATAATGTCAATTTCTTAGAACTAATGTCAAAATCCCGATTTTGTATATAGTGAAGAGTACAAACTCGAGCGGAAGATAACATCTTTGAAAAGGTTAGATGTCAAAACGATTCATAATTCAGTCAAGCAAAAGTCCCCACTACCGACATATTCACATATTTCAAACGACTGATATTAAATTTAGATTGTCTATTTAATTTTATATGTATATTTCTATATCATTTATAATATAGTTAGAATATATGGACAACATCATTATAAAATATAAATACATAAGTTTATAAAGTAAGAGAGTATTGAAAACAATTTTTATTATTCTTAGCTATCTATTTATACCAAATAATGTATTTATAATATATTAAAAATGGCGTATTTATACATTTTCTTATTGTAATAAATAACTTGTAAACATTGGATTTTATACTAATAGTTTTGCGTCACATATTTACAAAATATTTCTTAACGAATTCATATTCCGCCGTCGCATTTTTCAAATATTTTACAAAATTTATTAAAAAAAAAATTGATTTCCATAATTTGTAAATAAATCTTTAAAATCTTAATACGAAGAATCCATTAATATTAACGTCATATATAAAAGAAATAAAAATAATATTAATCATAATAATTGTTTGTTATTATTGAAAGAGTTTAAAAGAATTTAAAAGTTGACCTAATTCATTATAGCTTATATAAATCTAATTTATTTTGTATTGATTACTATATTATATTTTCAAAATTTTATTGTAATAACAAAATGTAGTTGTTTAAAATATTATACTTCAATTTTCATAGTAAATTATTAATAATAAAAATAAAATAAATTAAATAAATAAAAAAAAAATTTATATATAACATATAAACTAAATGATATATACTCATTTTATTAAAATCTATGTATAAAAATTAATATATTCTCATTTGTGATGATAAGATAATAAATTTATAATAAATAATAAATTATAATAAATATTAATTTCATTGATAATAAATGGAAAAGTTTCATTGCAAAACTATAACAGAATTTTAAAAAGTCTGTCAAGCTGTTTATAAACATATGATGGAAATAAAGCAGCCTTATGCAAATCGAATGAACTACGAAACAAAGAGTAAACAAATAAAAAATAATAAGGAATTGAAAAAAGAGAAAACACGAAGAAGATGACGGAAAGGAAGAAGAAAAATAAAAGACATCGAATAAGAGAAGTATAGGAAGCAGCTAACGATTCACTGTGTGTTTGTTGGTGAAGAGTGGTGCTAGTAAATATGGTATCCCTGTGAGCGGGTCATCATTTATCTCACACTAGAGATCGTGCTCGCCGATATACTTGGACGTTTTAATGGCTGAACCATGTTGGAATTAACCAAAACAAAGACGAAGCATCAATTAGGTGACTTTTTCTTCCAATTCTTTTCATTCTCTTCACCTTTTCTACCTAACTATTTCTATCCCTATTTCTCTCCTTATTACTCTATTTCCTTCTGCCCGATGTCAATGGAAGATGAGAGAAATTTTTCGTAATCAAGGTCTACGTTACCTTTTCATGCGAGATGACAAAAAATTTGCCCCGATCGCTAATCTATACACTAGTGAATATACAAAAAATTTTCGTATTCCGATATTTCAGCTATTTTCTTATATATTCAACCAAGTTGCATGTGCATCAAATTTGATTAAGTGCGGTCCTGACTAAATTTGCATAGGGCACTTCTTTTTTAATGATTCATGCAGTCGACAAATACTTTTTGCCTTCCAATGAATTCTTTTTGTAAATGAAAGCCTAATTGAATATTCATTATATTCTCTACTGGGTTCAATCAAGAGAATATATAATCACGAAGTTTTTATAATATAGAATTATATTATTGATAATTTCATTGTTTTCTAAAGTTGATACTTCAATTATTTATAATGAATATAAATTGAAATGTATATAAATCTTTAATGATAATTTGTGAATATTATATTTATGAACATGATTACATAAATTGTCTATAATATTCAAAATATATATTTTGAAAAAACATGTTTTTTATTCATTTATACTAATAACTGCCACACGTGATGATTTTAAAAATTATTTACCTATTGTATTCTTAATTCAATAAGTCACATTAAGTTTTAAACTTAATACCGTTTTTTCCTCAACTACATGAACATATGTAACAAATTATATACTTATAACAATGAGCCAACGAGAAATAGAATACGTTTAAAAAAAGAAAAGTAGGGGAGGCGCGAGTGAGCCGCTGTATATTTAGTACTAGTTTTAGTAGGTAATGAGGAAAACAAGTAATTAGCGGCATCGGCTGACGATCGCAAATTCAGGGATAATGATAATTATGGCCTGCGCATGGAAAAGTGACGAAAGGGGAATAATTCCTTAAGTAGCATCGGTCGTAGCGTGTGATCGCTTGACGAACAACGGAGAGCGCGAAGTTAGAGAAAAAGGTATTAAATGTTTTCCGAGAAAGAATTACAGAGACTGTGAATAGTGGGGGTAAGTCGTCGATTTCTTCAGGAAGACAGGGATTTTTAGGGAGCGACAGACTTGGGAAAGGCTGTATAGTAGCAGCCAGGAGCTGCAATCCAGTATCCAAGACAGCGGTATCCAGAACAGCGTTCGAGTCGGTAGGGTTCATTAACGAGAAAGCGATCTTTTCGAGTAAGTAAATATCCCCTAAAATTCGAGCGGTTAGCGAGCGTGCGACACGACAAAAAGGTCTTTTTTTCTTCATCAGCAGAAGATTTTTTTTACGTCCTGTGGTTAGGAAATAAAGTTAATTATTTTAGTATCCTAATTTTACATTCTTTATTTCTAACATCTTGTCAATCCAGTCTATTTCTTTTATTCACATTTACAGAGGGATAGCTAAACATACATTACGACTAGCTAGATTAATCAATAATTATTTAATTGTTTTTTTCTTTTCATTCACGAATTAATCAAACAATTGTAAAAGTTTTATTTTTTAACTTGTATAAATTGTGTTAACATATAACATCTTGAAGATAATATCTATCACACTAATAAATAGTTTATTTTATAGCAATTTATTTTTGAAACCAAATTTAATTTACATATTTTTAATATTATTTAAAAACTATATGTAAATGCGAAATATTTATATAGTTCAACCATAAAATTGTAGGTTTTTAAAATTAGGGTTTTTAAATAAATTATATTTTTGAAAATTAGAATTCGATTAAATCAAAAGTATATATTATTAAAATCAAATTTATAAGTTCGAACAATCTTTACGTAATTATTTCTTTCACCTTGTATTTTATAAATAGTTTTTATTATTATTTTTCTAGATAAAAAGCTCTGTCATTATACTGTTTTTATTCATAATAAGACCCTATTTATTTTGATATACCGTATTGAATATATATATATAAATGTTTGTATTTAAAATAGTTTTTTAAAAACATCTATAACTTATTTCTTACAAATTATAAATATTAAATATTAATTAAAGAATATTTATTTAAACCGATTACGGAATCAGACAAAAACTTATATAAATTAATTTTTAGAATCAAAACTTATGTATTAAAATTTAAAAGGAACTGAACATTTTTATAATAAATCTGTATTATATATAATGAATAAAAGTATTAATTGAATGTAGATGATTTTAATTAAAAATAATAATTGCCGATTCCATACTCGTAGGGTTAAACTTGATAGTGAAAGCAAAGCCTTATAAGTCAAGAAGTATACATCAATAAAGACAAAATCTTCGTTCTCTAACATTTTTACATATTTAAATTATTAAATCCTAATATGCCATTTTCTAAATGAAAATATAAATATGAGAAAATAATTTTAAAAGAAAATAATGAAAGTTTTTTAGAAGATAAGAAAAATATTTTATAATATAATTCATATACAATAAAATTTTTATTGTTTGTTGACACAGCAAAATGGAAAATAACATATCAACCCCGTAAATTACCATGCATTATCAAAAATCTGTGTTCATCATAAGAACGTTGTTAATTAAAGATATTGAATAAGTTAATTAATTGCTGCAATTAACAACTATTTAAATTAATTTTCATATTTAAGAAATAAATATTACAATATTAGAATAAAATTACAATTTGTTTTTACGTATTTTAGAGAACTATAAAATACACAATACGTAATATATTATTTTAATCCATTATAGCTATTATTGTTTTTTTAATCAAAAAATTTTTTGATATATTGATATATTTGATATATTTGATAATATTAATTTGATTATTTGAGTACGGTATATCAATAATATTCAATGTAGTACTTTGATGATTATTAAAATCAAGGTATAATAACAATTTTTTAAATGCAACAATCATTCATATTATTAATTATATAATGATTATGGTGGATTTTATTTACTAAAAATTTTATAGTATCGAAAATATTGTGATAATTTTTTATTGTTATAGTTAAATTACTATTTATTAGAACATTGAAAATATTATTATTTTGGTTTACAATTTTAATTAGTGTATGAAAATATTTTATTGAACAGAATAAAAAGGCTCAATAATTTCTTCGAAGAATTTAGGGCTGAGAAGAAGTGTTTATAATTTATTAATGTTCTGTGGCTAAATCTAATGATGATGAAATAGTTACATATTACTTTTAAATGTAATAAAGTATTTTATACATATTCTTAATTTGATAAATATAGTAGAATATTCCACTATATATATTCTAGTAGAATATACTAATATAGTAGTAGAAACAAAAAATTAGATTTTTTATTTCATAAAATAATATTATTAGAATTTTTTTTTATATTTAATAAAATATTGTTAAATTTTTTATATAGAAAATAGTTCAAATTATAGTACAAATACTAAAAAAAGTTTTTTTGAACATCTTGCTCGTACAAAAAATAAAGTTAAGTTTCAAAATTATAATTACGTATATTCATTAGGTTATAATTAAATTTCCATTTATTACGATATCATATTGTGAATACAGAACTTTGTTCACCTTTTATTGGGCCATTTTATATAGATGATTACATCTATGTCGAATAATTTTCGATTTTTTGGCAAGATCGTTAGGAGCAGAAGAATGAAGAGAAGGAGAAACCATAGAATGAGAGAAAGTATATTAAAGCCCTCGTGCCAAAATACGATATTTCACAGGGCTCTCAAGTCCTTAAGAAGCGTGTAATGCTACGCCATGGTGATTTGTTTGTTACTACTAAGGAGGTTGTCCGATCCGCCGCAACTTGAAATATCACCGGATGCTGCGAGCGTCCGGACAACTCTTCTCAGACGTTCTTCTCTCTCTCTTTCTCTTAAACTAATATATATATATATGTGTGTGTGTGTGTGTGCGCGCGCGCACGCGTGTATGTAGAGAACGCGTGTGTATATCTTATTCCTTCTCCTTTTCTTTTTCCTTCCCTCAAACATTCACTCTGTAGACACTTTTTCTCTCTGTTTTACGTGAATAGGCTCTCGATTTCTCGAAGAATGTCATCGAGAGAACGCTTATCCGCTTTCTTTCATTCCCTATTTTTTTCTATACTATGTTTTTGTCTTCTTCATCCACTCGATTAAATTTTGTTATTATTCCTTATTTTAGTTGGCGCAGATCAAATCTGTCAGAATTTCATTGTCAGCAGACAAACTAGTTTAAAGAGATTTAAAACTTTTGTTTTAAGAAAGTAGTGCGAATATTAATACGATTTCAAATCCATAGTTTTAGTGTGAAATTTTCAGGAATATAAATTGTTATGTTTGTATATCAATATATATGTACATGGATAGAATAATCTGTTCTTTAAAAGTAATGATATTCTATAATTGAAATACATAGATATATGTTATATCCGTTACATATAAATATTGCGTTTATAGATATTACATTTTAATTTTTTTGTGAGTGACTTAATTTTCAGTTATATATGTTAGCAAACATTGTAATATTTGAAGATTCCATTCCAAAATTGTGAACATTAATAGTAATGTTTAATAAATGTTTAGTCACGAGTCATGTCATTATAAGATAATAATTATATATTTTGGAGTCATAAATACAACTAACAAATTTTTTTAGCTCTAACAATTTCTAAGTGTCTAGTAGTGTTAAGATCTTTGAGTATATTTAACTAAATCGTTAAATTTTAGAAGGGCATTACCTTTAGTCAGGGACTGCATGTCTAACCTAAGAGGGATTAGTCAGGAACTCGAATGGGCGAAAATGTCAACTGCGGCAACCAAAGAGCACTCAAACCTTTCACGATCGTAGACAAGATTACATGGGTTTGAAAAAGAGCAGTAGTCCGCACCTTTCTGTCCTTTCACCTTGGCTTTTCGTCGAGGTCAAATTATATCTTGTGCTTTCCATAAATCTCCTCGACAATTTCAAAATCGTACAACTGACTTATCAAGTAGAAATGTAACGTCTTCTTTCGATAAAGTGTAAGTATTTAAAGACGAATGCACAGTTGACGAGTTACAGCTACTCTGAAGATTAAAATAATAGTTTTATTTTTAAAAGATCTTGACATATTTTTCTTATACATATTACTAAATAATAAAGCTATATTGTACCATTATAGAATAATACAAGTTCATTTTCTGCAAATTTTTTAATGTTAGACAATTATATTATTCATTACTGAAAACTATGGTTATATTTGTATATATTTTGTATATATATTTCATGTACATAAGTTATAAGATATTTAAAATGTTAAAAAATATTAAAATTATATTAAAAAATATTTTGCGATTATATACAACCGTGTAAAAGTTTTTCTCTAAAGAAATATAAATATTTTCATTCATTTCATAAACATGTACAAATAATAAGAGGAAATTATCCACATTAATTACATGAAAGTGTTAACTTTAATTTTATAATTAATACAAGTATTTCTAAATTAATAAAATTTCGTATGCTTCGCTGTAGATTCAAGATTAATTAAAAAATATTAAGGAAATACCTACTCTAGATACCTAAATAAATTTTCATCATGCATATTTCTTCAAGCAAATAAAACTTGACTCGTGTCATAATTTAAATAGACAATATTTAAACAATGCTTTTCAAGTAAGATTTATAACAATCAATCTAGCAATCAATATAGTTCATTTCACAAGGTATAGTGTTATTATTTTAAACTAATCTAAAGTCGATAATTATTAGTGAATATCATCCGCGCATCAAAAAGTTCTTCCTCGCGCTAATAATTTCATTTAGAAGACCTTCACGAATCGATGCTTGGTTATCCATCATGACACACGCGATTGATATTGGGTTCAAAGCCATGCCCATTTTCGGCTTTTAAGAATAAATTTACACTACCAATTACATTTTTTCTTCGTGTATCAATCATCAGGTCCAATTTTAAAATACGATTATTCCTTATTTATTTAAAAAATCATTAATCTTTGATGGCTCATGACAAAGTATTGCTCTCTATATAGATGTATTTTACGTATTCTGAATTACATAAAATCTTCTTTTTTTCAGACATATATTTTATTATTATCTTCTTATATAAACAAAAAAATGAAAACGATTGTTTTACAAAAATTTTTTTGTTTATTTCCCTACATTATTTGCTTGAGAACAATGGTATCCCATCCTTACATTAGGAATATTAATATATTTTTAAATTCATTAAAATATTTCAACTTTCAATTGTGTTTGAAAGAAGAGTTTAAGAACAAAAATGTTCGATTTCAGTTTATTAATCTACGGATCGATGTTTTCGCTGCATGGTCTTAATTTACAATGAGGATCCACGTGCATAAAATACTTTCTATACACTTTTATCTGTCGGTCCACCCAAAAGTATCTTTCAGAACAACCTGTACCGTAATAAAAAAATTTTGTCGTTCTTTCGTCAACTTCTCATGTGTTGTAGCACCTGCGGTTTCTACTTTTTGAATTTAAGTCGTCAGTCGGCAAGCCGAGAATTGTGCGCGACGGTAGAATTCTTTTAGTTTCAAATTTCATTGAGCGGATGGGAGCCTTTTTTATTATTTTTGCTCGCACTCCCTAGTCTAAGAATTTTTATCCGAGTTAAAAAAAGTTTTGATGTGGGATTATCAATTATTTTAATAAATGATGCTTAGAAAATTAAATTTACAATTATATTGTTATCAACATTTTTCTTATATTATAATTAAGGTAATTATAAAATATCTCTACATTATTAATTCTTTTATCAATATTATTTTTATTTATCATATACAAATATCATATACTTTATATCTAAATCATAGGAATAAATATAATTAATATCAGAATTTCATTTTAGCTACTTTTTTGCGGTTTATAATTTTATATAAGAAGAGAAATCGATGTTTCAATTATGCGGATCTATGAAAAAAAGCCTAGTAAATACAAAATTTTTGTAAAATCATAGAGCTATTTCATTAATCCGAATTTGTGTCGTTAGTCAGGTTTGGAGATACGGTTCTGCTTTTCCGATGAATTTCCAATGAACCTTGCGGACGTATTTTCATAGAAGCTAAATAAGATGTCCTGAACATGAGAAAACTAACTAAATCGCGAATTTCGCATATTTTACCGTGGTAAAGACTTTAATGTCTATTACACCTCTTTTCTGCCTTTCTATTGTTTCATCCTTAGTGTTAACATCATCTCGTATGACTGTGTCCTTTTCTTAATTCATTTTTTTCTACATTGTTTTAAGGGCAGTTAGAAAATTAACAGCTCTTATACGCTTATATTTGCTAATGCAACTAAATATCTTGGTTCAGTCTCTATTCGATTTAACTCAATCAAGTTACGACTTAAATTAAGAAAACTAAGAAAACGTGACATGGTGAAATTTTGAGTTCATTTTTTTATTTTTTTACAAATCATTACATTCTTTGTGGTATGTCAGCTCGAAGAAGTTGATTACTGTTCTGACTAATCTAGTAAATAATCATTAAGTAATTTATTGTATAATGCCTTTGAATACTAATATATTTAATAGTTAAATTTCTTGTGTATTATAATCTAGTCGACGTATCATCAACTTGGTACTAAGTAGTGCGATTTCGTAAAAAAAATGGAACTGACCAAATGGAACTAAATGGAACAAATATGAAAGCATATTTTCTAATAACTCACTTTAGAATGCAATTAATACTAAATAAAATCGACGAGTTGCAAGAAAAAACCAATCTATCCTGACCATGTAGTGAATGTCAATGATATTGAACGTTTGATTTATTAGGTACTTAGTAATTTAGAATAAAATGTAGACGAAATAGCCTATGAAGAAACAGACATGCAGGTGTCACGAAGATTCTTTGGAATGTGCCGAGTGCTCACGTCCCTGTCGCTATCGTTATTTCACCTTCACATTTTACTCCCTTTTTTCAGCAATGCACTTATTTTTTGCGTTCTTTTTATATTCTCTCGCCCGAATTTTACTATTCTTTTTTCTAGTTTATCTCAGTGTTACCTTCTTACCCTTTTTGTGTGCTTCGTCCGAAAAGGTAATCCTTCTCGGCAGCATCAAGTATTCAATCCTTCTCTTTCTCTCGCTCTCTCTTCTTTTTCTTATTCTGAAAAAAGACGGACAAACACAGATAAACGATATCCTTACCCCGTCCTCTTTCCACACATACTTATATGCGCACATTGTTAAAACCTTATGCGGAAGGTGAGAAAGACGGTAGAAAGAAGGAGATGTGAAGCACACGCATATTTATGCGCGAGCCTCCCTCGTTACGCATAGTGGTTGCCGCATAGTTTCATTCTAACATGGACCACTTCTTCTTATTTTTTTCTTCCCTTTATTCTTACACCCTCCTGCTTTAACTTCTCCTTCAACCCGCACACCCCCTTCGTATCTCTCATTACCATACGATTTCTTTTACTTTTTTATTTTTCCTTTCTTTATATGTATATATTATACAAATTTATATATATGTTAACTTTTATCTATTTTTTAACATATTTTCATTGCTTTATTACTAAATTTTCCTTACTGCATATTTGTCTATACCTACATTTATACACTTATTACTTCTTATTTCATAAATTATTCATTTAATTTTTATTAAAATTTTTTACTTTATAAAACATATTAACTAAACAATCCTAATAAATAAAAGTAATAAATGATATTAGTAAAATATTTATTTTAATAATAAAATATAGGCTAAAATAAACACTTTACGATTAATAAAATTTTAGATAAATTTTCTTTGTGAATTAAATGGATTATCAAACGAATTAAAAATTAATTTTTAAATTCTCATTCAATGTTCAAGTTTTTAATATAGTCGTTTTTATTATTTTTTATATTTAATATATTTAATACTTATATTTAGAATTAATACTTCTATTAATAATAGATAATTTTATTATAATATTATATCATTAAAGCTGTAAAGTAATTTTACATTTATATTACATTTAAATTTTTTACTATACTATTACTGTAGAAATACTACATAAAATTAATATCGAAAAACAGAACAGATTATATTACATAACAAATACAGTGAATATTGTACATTATTTTTTAGGAAAGTTAAATATTTTATAAATAAATATAATTATTAAATAAATCATTTTCAATTAGGTAAATAAGTATAATATATTAATCATCTCTCTGCCTAATCTATATTAAATAGTAGATTAAGCAAGAATATATATATATATAATGTATATAATTTGATAATATAACAATGTACTAAAATATTAAACTAGTTTGTTACTATAAAATTATTGTAATATTGAATTATAATTCATGACTAATTATATACTATTAACTTAAAGAAAGTAGAAAAGAAATGAAAAAATATTACACTTATCTTAAATATTATTGAATTGAATTTATATTTGTAATCGAATATTTTATTTTGTCATGATATAATTAAAATCAGAAAATTATTATCAATATACTTTCAATCATTTAATAAAATTAGATTTAATTTAATGAAAATATTTCAACAACAGTTACATAATAATATAAATTCTATATAAAATAGATAAATTCTAGTATATTATGATATTTATATACATATATATAAGAAATTTAAACATGAAAAATATTAACTTGCAAATAAATATTCCTTCGCTATATAAACCTCATTGCTAAAATTTTTTGTTTTTACATTTTTCCTTTTCCTACATAACAACGAATCTTCAAATACGGTACTCGACCCCCCCCCCCATACTTTATCTTAGGCCAATCTTAGATCTTGGCTCTTTTTCTCGCACTTCTTTTCGACTAAAACGCTCACTCCCTACGGCAAGCATCAATGAGATGAACGACTGAATGAACGGCCACGTAGAACCCACAAAGCTTTCCGTGGCCACCGTCTACACGAGGAATACCGCTCTCACGGTTCCTCCTTCTTTTCGACTCCTTCTTCAATCGACTTGTCGAGCCACTCCACCCTTTTCGTATACTCATTTCTACACGAGCGCATGCGCACATTAAGATGACCGCTGATTATTTAAGTTCGACTGCTATCCTTAAACCCGTGGGTTCCGAGTTTTCGTCGAATAGCCACAGAGACTATAATTTTCGTTAAACATTCAGATATCTGAACTCTATGCTTCTAGTATGAATTATTTATATTCTCAATATATGATAATTCAGCACTGTTCGAAGATATTCACTGAATCTCGATTCAGATCGATAGTATTCTAGTGTAAAATCAATTTTTCGACAAATATTTAGCAATAATCATAGATTTTCTGCTTTGAAATTTACTTTTAATTTTAATACGAAATTTTTTTTTTAATTAATTCCTTTTCTATTTTTCTATCTTATTCTAATTTTAGTTTTTTTTTAATAATTTTCTCATATTTAATACAATTCACCAAATATTACTTTAAGTTAATGATTATAAAACTGAATTGAATATTTAAATTTTAAATAGTAAATTAATATGAGTACCAATCAATTATAATTTATATCTTACCTGGGAATTACAAATTTTTTCAACCTGTAGTATCTAAAAATACAATGTTATTTTTTGTATATAATTTTGAATTCTCTATATTAATAGATTTTATAATATAAATATAAAATATAAAATTTTATAATATAAAATTTGTAATAGAAAAAAGGATCGCAATAATATTTAATTAAATTTACCTTACAATATACATAGACTAAAAATAAGATTATATTTATTTTGATATCTTAATGTATAGAATAATTATATGTGATTCACAATAATAATATAATAAAATATATATTCCATTGAACTGAATATTATTACCTCGATAATCGTAGTATAAATTAACCATAAATAATTATGAAAATCTTAAATTGTTATTTACAATTAATATTAAATTAGTACACGTAAATAAAAAATAAATTTTCATCAAAGAATATTAAAATGTTCGTACTTATACTAATTTTTCGGCAATCTGGAAAAATTTCTAAAGATAGCTTCTGAAAAAGCTTTCAGCTGTTTCTAAATTGTTTTGGGTAAAAGATATATCGAACCACTCGAGATTAGTTCGAATCTCCTTAGCAAAATACAATAACTCCTTGAAAGCATCGTGGTTTAAGAATTAAGCCGATTTTCTCTTCTTGACGCTTTTTCGATGCAACGCCGACGCGCCGTCGGGAGCCTGGACTGTGACAGGTACGTTGCGTCACTTTAAATTATTATTAAGGTTCAAAGTTTCATTTATTTTTGAACTTTTTGTAAAATAATATCTAGAACCAGAGTTTTACTGTCTAAAAAAAAGGCTGACGAATTTATCAATGTACTCGGCACTAACAATGGACTCTTGACCAAGAATTCAAGGTTTTAAAGTATTTATTAGTATATTTTTTCCTTGTATTTACTTATCATTTATACAACATTTGAATTATCTTATTTTCTCTTGTAAGAGATTAAGTTTTTTATGATTTGGAAGATTAAAAACTTAGATAAATTGAGCTCTTCCTTTTATTGGATTTGTGAAATTGTATTTTATTTATAAATTATTTTTATTAATTTTATATCAGAATACCGTAAACCGAAAATGAAATAGTTTTTTTATATGAAATAAAATTAATCATCGTAATTAGAAAAAAAATTATTATGTATATTTTTTATTACGAATTGAAATCATGTAAACGCCAAATTTAAAGCTATATGTTAATCAATTTTTCAACAATTATTTTATAATATAAAAATCTTAATATTAACTAATTTTTTATTCTCAATAAGCAAAAAAAAAGAAAAATATAAAAAAAAAGATGAAAATATAAAGAAAAAAATTTTTAAAATCAAATATCAAAAAACTTGTACTAACTTAACTATAGATAAGATAAGCATCCTAAAATAAAATATATCAGGTATACACAGGCTCGTCTGAATCACTTAGACAGTTTTGTACCTAACACATAACGACAGATAAATCTGGAATTTACAAACGATTCAACAGAAACTTAAAAGACTTTTCAGGTATTCTTTTTTTTTTTGTTTTACTTTGAACAAAATTAGAAAGTAAAAAAATATTTACTCGTATAAAGTAATTTAAATTTTGACCGGAGTAAAAAAGAATATCAATTAACTTTTTATTGCATTTAGATTTTTGCAATGCTCTTGCAATATGCAATATATGGAGTTTATTCTAATTATATAATAAATTTCAGTTTTGGACTAATTCAATTAGACTATATTGACTTTATTTAACCCATGCATTTAATCTTATTAATTAATATTAAATAATGTCACATGGATTTAAAAAAAAAATTATTAAAAATGAAAAATACATGTATTTTCAAGCTAATTTAATGAGGTTTGAATTTTTTAATATAATCATATATGATTAGTATGTTCGACTGTTTTTATTATTATTCTAAATCGAATATAAGTTGACCAATGAAGTCACAAACTAATTATAATATTAGAATTTTATAAAATTAAAAAAAATTCAAATAAAATTAGTTTGTATTTATAATAAATATCAAATATGAAACAAAACATATCAATACATAAAGGTATATTAAAGTATAAATACTGAAACGAATAATAACATAAATATTTTTTTATAATTTTCTTATAAACTATAATCATATTAATTCTTACACATTTAAAGAAAATTTAAATTAGATAACTTAATTAAATTTAAACTAGTAATATATAAATAAATAAAGTAGTAGTGTGGATTAAAATATTGTACAATATTAATAATAAATTAATTAATTAATTAATAATAATTAAAATTAATAATAATTAATAATAGAATACTAAAAGTTTAGTGTAGTTATACGTTAGCTATGTTGTAAAGTATTTGACGTACAGATATACAAGAACAATGTATAAAAATGAAAACTGTGCTTCATAGAAACATCAAGCAGTAGAATTCATAAACCAGACAGGAAATTTATCAATTGAACAAGAAAAGATAGATAAGAAATGTTTATTTTTCGCAAACGGGAATCCAGAATTGCATGGTTTTCACTCCTCGCCCGTTAAGCTCACCGATTGTGGAGCGTGTGATTTAATTTAAGTTACGAGTACAACGATAGTGCCAGCGCCACAAATCAATTAGGACGTTGTTGCTCTCTTTCTACCTTTTATTCGCTCTGATGCGATAACGCGTAGCGCACGCGGCCGTCTGTAAACATCTTTACTGTGCGATATCGCGCCTGCGCTTTTGCTCATGTTCACCCCTCTGGTTCTTATAAGTAAACTTTTTAAGGCAGCATACACGCGTATAAATCCACTCCAACAGTTGCCTGACGGCTTATCAGTCTCATTTTGTAAGTTGAAGATTCTTGCGCGCACCGATGTTCGTTTTTCTATTAATATTTCTTTTGCTCGAGCATGTTACGTCACGTGTAACTTGATCGTACTATTTTAAAATCAGTAAAAACATTAGAGATTTTATGTTTATACATGATTTATTTTATCAATATACCGTTATAAATCTTAATGTATATTATATACTTTTACGAAATTAAATATACGTGTCCAAGATACATATACATAATGGTAGCTAACAAAAAGGTGATGTTCAAAAAGATGCAACGCAAAATATTTTATAAAGAAAACAGCCTATTCGAAAAAAATCTTCTCTTTAACGAATACTGTCATTCTTTTACAGATAAAATCCTATAATAATATAATTTTTTTTTAAAGAAATATATTAATAGTTAAATTGAATGTTTTATCATCATTTAATTTCTGATTTCAATATAAAATTTATTATAATATTTTAATAATTATTAAAATAAATTTTAAATTATTTATCGCAATGTTTTAATTTATAAGAAAATATATATCTCAAATATTATAAAAAGGCCTTAGGTCTGCAATTTATAAGTTTATATATAAATTTATATAAATAATGAAATAATGAAATCACAATTGATAAATAAAATAAAGTACGAATCAAAAACAGTAAAATTGAAATATTTCAATATAGAACAAAGTTATAGAAAAATATAGAATAAAGTTAATAAATATATATAGGTAAGCATTATGTCTAAAATAATTTATTATTCTAATTATTTGGAAATAATTGCAGTGTTGAAATCATTTGAAATTTTATTCTCAATTAAAATGCCATGATCATTCTTCAGATGCTAATTTAATTAAATGTCTGAAATCGAAAAACGAATAATTTTATTCTTTGCTACTGTGGGACGTCATGCTGTGATAGGAAATGGATGTATATATTGATGTAAAAAAGTTAAGGAAATTCGAACTCCATTAAATTTAATCTTACCTGAATCATATTAACATAAAATAAATGCAAATATCTATTATTTAATACAAAATATAATTATGTCTTATAAAATTTTTAATATTATACAACGGCTTCTAAAAAAAATTTCTAATCGTAAGTTTAACAAACTATTAAATTTTAGTCATTAAAATTCATAGATTATTCATTAAATTTATTTTTATGAAGTAAATGTAGAAAATTTTAGAAAATATAATTATTTGAATCTGTTTAAAAAATATTTGCATTAACTTATTTACCATATTTATTCTATTCTATACCATATCTATTTGTAAAATTAGATTATATTTATTTCAATGATAGCTGAAAGGATTATGTAATCTTATAAATAGAAATAAATAATAAATTATAATACTTATTTATATATCTTGATACATGTATTTTACTATTTAAATGTAAAAGCATGTATAAGTGCAAATAGATTAAAATAAATTTTGCTTATAAAATAATTTAATACTATAATTACCTGTAGGAATAATACTATATGTTAATTTTTAATTAAAATTTTTATTATAATACATTACTTTAAAATGTCTTATATGAAATATTCAGTTAATAATTACTATACTTAGTCAAAAACAGTATATAAGTTTCTATTTTGTTTTCGTGTTTGTAAGATGACAATGATAATATTAAAAACAAAATTGAATGTCTAAAAAATATTTACATTATGCACTATTATTATTATTATTATGTAGTATACTTTATACGTTTTTAAAATATTATTAAAATTTAATTTCTAAAAAATTCAAATATGTGTAGGCATCTTGTATTCAAATAAGAAACATTTTTTTATTTATTTTATATGTTAACTTTTAAATTTCTTAATAAACGTACAATAGATTTGCAATTATTCCACCTTTTATTTTTCTTTAATAATGCATTATTTATTTAATTTCATATATAAAACTAAAATAAATAAGTTTTAAATTAATTTATCTATAATTTTAATTATAAATAAAAAATATATTTGTAGATTATAAAAAAGAATTATTCAGCACGTTTAAGGTATCCCGAATGTATTTTTATTCTCTTTTAAAAAAATAATGGTTTAGGTCGTATTCAATAACGGTACATAGTGAAGTATATGTGGTATGCTAACATTTTGTTGAGCTTTAAGTTGCTAAACTTTGTAAGACTTCAAATATTGAGACACAAGCTAGTGTCTCGGAAACCTTACAAAACAACAGTCAACATACATCATTTGACGATTGTGATATAGTAACTCGACAACACCGATTCACTTTTTATTCAATAAAATTAATTTTATTTGTAATTTTAATTTTACTTTTAATTTTACTTATTGTACTTGTCCTTATTTAAGAGTTTTTCTCCTTTCAAACAAACAAAATTTTTATACGTTAAATATCGAATATAAATATATCGAAAAATGAAATATACATTCATTATATATTGTAGTAGTTACAGATATTTTGAAAAATTGATTAAGTGAAAATATTTAATTTTTTTAGGTATAGTTTAAAATTTTATAAAAATAATATTTAATCACCAAAATTGCTGAATAACTATCATTATAACTTTTATAAATTTTTTATCTGCTTATTTTGCAATTTGTTTTCAAAATTTATATTGTGCACAGAATATTTTACGATCCAGTGAGTGGTTGTGACATGACGCTTGAAATTTATAATATATCACAAAAAGATATAAACTAGATTTGAAAATAATAATTCGTTTAAATAACATTTTTATGATTAAATATATTATATATTGAAATATAATAGTAAATTTTGATATTTAATAAATTTAATACATATCGAAATATATCAATTAAAAAGTCTTAATTTTATTGTCTTATTAAACTTGTAATTATACCAATAACTGTTAAAAACTTTTAATATTAGATAGAATAATTATTATTTCGAGAAATTTATAATATAGAAGCATAAGCACTAATACAATGAGAATTTTCAAATACTGAAATATTTTATTATAATTTGTATAAATATTTGATTAAACAAACAATAAATTAATAATATTGATACATATATTACACAATAATGATAATATTCTACAATATTACTAGTAAGTATTGTTAATACTAATAATAATTTTTTTTTGTAAAGAAGGCGAGAAAATCCATTAGAGACAATGATGTCGATATATCCACGAAAACCTCACCTCCTCGGACCATTTCTGCAGTGAAAACCACAGGGCAGAGACGTTGCGACTGCATCTAGGAAACCTCCTTTCCTGGTCCCAACCTCCATCTCGGCACTACCGCTAAGCATTACTTCGGGGATGGAACCAATTTCCTATGCCTTCAGAATACTCTCTTATCCCCTTAACTATACTAAGAAAGAGTCGACTTCTTACGTATCAGAATATCGTCGACGAAAGAAGCAACCATTCCTCAGTTCTCCTCGCTGGCAAGCATTAGGGCGACGATGCCTTCAGGGGTAACACTTACAGATGCAGATCCGCAATGCACGCATCGACGTGCACACCACTTTGCCGATGCGATATAGGTATGCGCGGACGTAGCCATAACTGGTCAGCAGCTGGGCGAGGTAACTTAACTGATTAGTTTGGTGGTCCACCTCTCGCGCGTATCCCGTTCCCATCTGCCCTGCCAGTTAGCCAGGGATATTTCCCTGGCTCGCACCTTGGCCTCACCATGATCGAGTGTCCCCCTTGCCTGGTGGACAAGCTTCCTCTCCTGGGCCAGAAGGTCAATGGGAATGACCCCAGCGACCACTAGGGAGGCCGCCTCCGAGACCGTGCGATACGAGCATGCTACATAGAGTGAATAAATTAATAAGTAAAGTAAAATCTGATAAATCAAATTAATTGTATAATGTGAAAATTGTATAATTTACAGGAAATAAAATATGATTAGAATTGCGCATATGTTTATTAATACTTATCTGATAAATTGATTGATGAACAATATTTATTCTTAGAAATTTTTTAAAAATTAAATCAATACATTATTTGATAAAACTTTTACGTTTCGTAAATGAAAGGAATATTCATTATAGTACGTAAAAAGATGAAAATCGAAAGTGCTCAAGAATTATTTTGTTACTTCTAATATAAGTTTGTTACTAATAATATATGTGAAATATTATCAAAATACTATTTATTTCTATGGTACTATATGCAATTTCTAGAAATTTTAGTTAAAACATTATATAACAATAAAAATCTTGGGATCTTTTTCATAATATAAATCTTTTTCCACTTCGATTTATTAAAATAATTGTTATTTATTAATAGGCTATGCAGATATACATGAAAACTTATAGGTTAATTAAAATTTAAACGATAAAATGATAAAAAATTTAATTTTATGAAATGAATTATTGATACATATTAAAATATTCATCTAAATTTTATCATACCCTTTTTACGATTTTATTGATTTTTTATAAATTGTAATAATTTTAGAAGATAAGAAATAATTAATAAATATTAGTCAATTAAACTACATATTTTTCTATTATTGTTACTAATATGATTAATGTGATTAAACTATGGATATTTTTAAAAACAGATTAAATTTTTATGTACATTCTGTCAATTAATGATTATTGTAATAGCTTGTTAATACTCGTGACTTTTTCTTTGTTATAATTCGATCCAATGTTTTTTTTAATTTTTTTTTAACAAGTACAATGAATTTTTAAGTTCAAAGTACTAAGATGCTTGCAATGTGAATTATATGTATTTATATGATATTTATTTCTAGTAATAAAAATAAATTTTCTATAAAATAAATACTCAGGTTTATCAATGAAAAATCATAATTGTTATACGAATAGAAGTTAAGAAAATTTGTAGAAGTAATTATAATTTTATTATATACTTTTTAATAAATTAGTAAATAAATATAAGTTAACGAAAAGAATAATCCAAATATTATCAAATTCATTTCAATAATTAATTTTAATTAAAAAAATAAATAAATCTGAAAATTTGGATTCATAGTTTTACAACTAACATAACTTATATGAGTTTTGGAACATTTATAGGAGATGATTAATCAAACAGTTTTTATCACCTTGTATGTACAACTATTATTGAAACATAATAGCTGCTTTTTCTTAGGCCTTAGGGTCATCCGCATCAGGGGCAAAAATTGTCGCCCACATAAAACGTGAAGGTATTGTCCTTCGGCGTTATCGGTTTTGTTTAGATATTCATGGGGACCGTTGGTAATCTGCATCAAGAACCATTTGGCAAACTGCCAAGGTACGCTGGATTTTTTATGATTACCTGACGATATTATTAATTATATCGCCTTATGATCGGGAAAATCGTATTTTCTGTAGACGATGATTACACTATTTATAAATAAATAAAAAATCGAAGTAAGTTTAATATAATTTTCAACAATATAAAAAATATTTAGTAACATTGAATTAATAAACTATTAAACGTTATTTATTAAATATATATAAATATTACATGTTTATGTATACAAGATATCTAAATATTACAAGTATTGAATACAACTAGATACAAAATCTGATAAAGCTTAATAGATGTAAGCTTAAAACAATAAATTGTGAATATGCATAAAATTTTGACAACCCAAAAATGATATATCTCGTGAAAAAACAAAATAATTTGGTCTTATATTCCAACTCTAAAATAACATTTAATGATGCTTATGGTCTTACGACAACAGATTAATATTATTATTTATAAGAAATACCTCCATGTAGTTTATGTATTAAGGTTTTCTTTTAACAACTAAAATTTATAAAACTTATATCCAAAAAATATATATCCCAGTAAAACATATTTAGAAATGAATGTGGTTATTTATCTCCTTCATTTTTTGTCTATCATTTATTTAATATTTTTAGTTTCATTACTATTTTATTTAATATTTAATCAATAAAATAAATTATATTATGAGACAACAATTAAAATTCAACTTATTTATTTATTATTTTTTAAAATAATGAATAATAATTAAGTGTTTAAAGAAACGTAAAATTAATTAATATTATAAGAAATTATAAAAAATGTTTAGTGGTTTAAAAGAAACGAATTTTAGATGTTAGAAATATTTTTATCGTAATAGTAAAAAATATTATTTACTAAACTTTTTCATGTCTCTATTTAAAATTAATATCGTTAATGTCATCAAATATTGTTTTGATAAAATATTATATTTTCATTTGGATCCGTAATATACAATGTTGTAAGAATTTATCAATTTCTTTTAATTATTGTTATTATTATTGTTATTAAATATTAAGTATATGATTTTATGTAGCGCTCCTTGTATGAAATAATGACTTATTATAATAATAAGTTTATGATAATAACATAGCAGAATATCAATTTTCTATTAACAAAGGCATGGGACTTGATGCCCTGTTATACATCGAAAGATTTTGTGAATTTTTTTCGTAGAATGTTTTTGTCTTCGACTTCATAATTTTAAAATAGTATATTAACATTTAAAATCCTTTTAAATATTAAATGCGTCACATGTGTTATTTTAAACTTATATAATAATTAGTAAAAACTTTTTTGTATTGAGTAAATTATTTTTTATCGATGTACCTTGAATATGCATCTGACACTATGTTATTAATATAAAATTATATAAAAATTAAAAAATATACATTATAAAGAATTATGAATATATTCGGGAATTTGTACTTAATATTACAGTAACAGAAAATGCAGTATAATTTAATAAAAATATTTATGCATGAGAACACAGTTTGTTTATAAAAACAAAACTGAAACTACGAATGTATTTGAATACTTACTTTATTCTATATCATCAACTTATAAATATGATAAAAATTTTTATTTGCGGTTACAGGCTCATTTAAAGTTGAAATGAATGTAATGACTGGAAAAAATGACGAGTGAGGTTTCATTGCTACGAGTTTATAGGTATCTCACTGCGAGGATATTGAATGACTGCCATCCTTATGTGCTTTCTTTATCTATTCATCTCTTTCCGTTTTTATGTTTCAACTTCTGAAAAGTATTTTGAGCTGCCCGCAAAACTCATAGTTAACCGTACAGTTATTAAGTATTAACTTTTGTTATTCTATAAAAAAATGCATTAATATACAAAAAAATAAAATAACTTCTTTTAATTGCTTATTAAAAGTTGAAATTACTTCGTCATGGAATTTAATAAATGCATAACCAAATCCGTTATCCGTTTATAAATCTAATTTGTAAATAAACTAGATAAATAATATAAATTTGTTCGGGACTGAGATATTTAAACACTTGGTGCGCGAGAATTGGAGTTTAAATCCTACTTCAACGGTCCGAAAAATACGAGTTATTGGTTAATTATCTCGTGCCGTTAAAATGTTGTGCTTCTGCCCATGAGTACAAAGGGTATACAGCTCGTGTAGCGTAAAGTTGTCAGTTGCGAGCTAGGAAGTAGAGAAGTTGGGCAGAGAATTCTCTTTTTTACGTGAAAAAGATTTAATCCGGATAGTATTTGGCCGGCTTTGTAACTTTAGGTCGCATTAATAATTATATAAAGATTTTTACCTCTGCCCGGCGGGAGGGAGGCAGGAGGCTTTTTAAACCCGCGTCATTGTTGATAAATAAATTGTATATTTGTTTTTAATTCGTAATCTTCTACAATTCTTCCCTTCCCTCTCGCGAATTTATATACCTTAACACGATAATAATAATAAACTTAATTCATTCCATGTATTTGATATACAATTTTACAAAATAAATAAGTAAAATTGAAATACCTTTTTATATTAACACTCATAGTCTATTATTTCTTTATGAAGCATAAAGTCACATATTCTGTTGAATAAAACACGAATATAACTAAAAATGATAAGAAATTTATAAACTTTAAAATAGAAAGAATTCTAATCGACATAAAATGCGGATTAAAGTTTAAACTAATGTTTGAATCATATTTAGTATTGCAAATATTAAATTAAGAATAATTATATATATGAATACATTTGAATTAAAATAAAAAATATTTTCAACTCAAAAAATTACTTGAACAAATATATGTGTTCATATGTGCATGCATGTATAATGTTTTATTTCAATATGAACGATTTCAATTAAATCTACGTGCTAAACAAAGATATTTGCAAAGTCTTATTTTAAAATAACAACTTATATTATACTGCACATAATTCTTTTCTTCAATAGGTTCTATAAGAAAATTTGTAGTATATAAACTTTTATTTTATATAATTTTTATTTTTATTTTATCTTCTATACTTTATGTAAACGATACAGAATTCATTTTCATTAGTATATTAATGCCATAATTTATTAAATATAATTCTTATATGAAATATAATTCTAAAACCTTACAAAATATACTTAAGAATATTAACTGTATTTTAATATTTAAAAAAATAAAAGATAGCTTATAAAATATAATTTTCTCAAAATTATATAAATTTTTGATACTTCAAATTAAATTTATATTATTATTATTGTGATTATGATTATATTAAAGTCAAGGAGTTCTGGGGAGGTATTGGAATGATTACACAAATAAAATACAACAATAACAAGTAAAAATAATATAATCAATGTACTTATTACCTAATTTATTTTTGCTCGTGCATAAAAAAATTTCTTCTAGTGGAAAGATGAATCGTCTTCTTACAAGTATTATTATATAAATTAAACTATAAAATTTTCTATCTAATTTATATATTTTCTTAGTCTAATTGCCTTTTAATTGCTTATTTAAACTCTTATTCAATTTAATTTAATTTAATTTAATATTTAGAAACTTATGCTTGAGAATAATATTTCAATTTTTGAAAATCCAAATCGCAGAAAACATAATATGCTTAAATTATACAGGATAACATAAAACAATAATATTCTAATTTACAAATATACTAGACATAAAAATAAAAACTGTAGAAAAATATTTAAATTAATATATTAATATATAAATATAATATCAGAGAACGAAAGAAATATATTTATATTTGTATAATAAATAAAATTCTTATGTTCAAATTTTTTATAAAAATAATCTATTAAAATATCATGACATGCGAATAATTTAATTTATCTTATAATATATAAATATGAACTTCTTTATTTTTTCTAATTTAGTTTTATTAAATATTAATTTTTTTAATAAATTATATGAATGAGTTTTATATTAAAGAGAAACAAAGTTATTATAAAGATAAAAATTTGAACTTAATAACATATTGCAATCCTTCTGAACCAAATACTGAAATTTTTAGGAAATTTTAAGCTTTTCTCGTAGAATACTACTTTGTATCGATTATATGCTATTAAATTAAACATTTAGTTTTTTATGATTTAGTTAAAACGTAATTTTTATATAAATGTTATAATTGAGTTTTAAATATCTATTTTAAATTTATAATAACATACATATTCTTGATATTATTATGAATTAGAAAAAATCAGAAAAAAGTTCAATTTTCATATTATAATTATTAGGAATTTCACAAATATTAATCATCATTAATTAGATTAATTTAATGTAATTAATAAATTTCTGTCATTATTATAATAATTTTTTAAAATATATAAGTATTTGCCTATTTAAAAATAATAAAATTAATTACAGAAGCATTATTATTAAACAAAATTTAATTACATATTTCTTAAATTTTCTTACAAATATAAATTTTAAACTATAAATTCTTACATTATTTTAAATCTTTTTTCTATGTTTTTAAAAACTTGTAAAATATGGAGTATATAGTTAAATGTAGAGAAATTTATATGTTTAAGAAAGAGTAATTTTTTAAAGATATTATTAATACATATTTTCCGCTAATTATGCAAAAGAAAAATATTTATAAATATATGGATACAATAAAAATTACATTATATGGAATTTAATTAAAATATATGTATTGACATTAAATATTTTAAACATTTTGAATAAATATATTATTCTTGTATTTAATTAAGAAATATTAAAATTCATAGCCAACATTGAAATGTTATTGAAAGGTTATTAATTATTGAAATATGGTTTAAACAATATTATTAAAATTTATAGAATTTATTGATATAATATTAGAAACTACAATAATCATTACAATATTTTCATTGATTTCAACTGAAATATATGGAGTTAACAATTGTTAAAATAAAGTAGCTTAGAATATATAAAAGTAGTTATTACGTAAATAAATAATAAATATCTAATAATATTAATGATTTTTCTATACAATAATTAATTTTTAGAGGAATAATATTTGTAATAAATATTGCAATAAAATAATTAAAATAACATTTTTTTTACAATTACCTATTATTTTAATAGGTATAATTGGAACAAATAAAATATTACATTTTCATCCTTCCTAAAAATGTTGGCGTATACTATATGTGTCTAATAATGTAGTACATGAATTGATTATAGATTATGTTAATAGTCTAAATGTTGAATGTATTAAAGAAAAGATACATATCCGTATATAATACATAAATGAATAGAATAACATATTATTAATTTTTTTTCACAATAATGAATTTATTAAAAATTATTCTTACACGTGAAATCACATATGATTTTAATTCGATATTTAAAAAATATTCTGACGTAATCTTAATATATTTCTATTGATGTAATATGAAATAATAATTAAGCTGTATACTAATAATAATAATAATAATAATAATAATAATAATAATAATAATAATAATAATAATAATAATAATAATAATAATAATAATAATAATAATAAAATAATAATAATAATAATAATAATAATAATAATAATAATAATAATTCATCTGTATTCACATTCAGTTATATGTACATAATTTTTTTAGATGATTTACAAATTAAAACTGTAGAAAGACTAAACAGATCTTTATATTTTAATATTTACTTATTACCAATTCTTATGAAAGATGTAATGTCTTTATCTATATTATGCATATTCACAACAAGTAGTGTCCTTACTTACTATTTCCTTGGTGACTACAATCGAGTCAAAGTGAAGATTCACTGCGCATTATCCGAAAAAGTGAAGATTGTTCACTTATTTACAAAAAAATTATTATAAAATAGAATTAAACATGGTTTAATTAATTACTTGCGAAATATCTATATAACGCAGATTATCGAGAAGAAATATAATTTATTTAATTTTACACATTCATTCTTCATTTCTACAAAGTTTTTTTCATTATTGTATGCTTTGCATTTTCCATTCTGTCTATTTTCATGCTATAGATTTAATCACTTTTATTTTTATTTTCCTCTCTATCACAGATATAAATAAATGTTTTTTTACAAAAAATTTACATTTTTAATCTTTCCTATTATTTAATATTTTAATTTGACTAAATTATATTATCATTCTTCTCAATTTTTAAATATATTTTTGTTATATCTGATTTAATAAATTTACATGCTTTCATTAATATATTTTTTTGATAATAATAATTTTTAATAATTTTTTTGATGAAATTTATATTCAATAAAAGAATATTTTCTGTTTTATTGTAAGTATTTTAAAATCGACTTATAATTTCATAAATTTTTAAAATTTATTTAAGAAATATGTTTTCCAGTTACATTTAATTTGAATCAATTAATTCGAGAATATATTCGATATTTTATAATAGTTTTTTTATCAATGCATTAGTAACCAATGATATGTTTTAATCATTTTAGTATATAATCTTATATACAAATAGTTTTTACTAGTATTTATATATTTTATATTGTATCATTAAATATAAAGTTGTGCAATTTTTTCCGAATTTCTTTTATTAATAAATTACAATATTTAAATTGATTCATATTTTCATATAATATTAAAAAATATTGTGATTGTTTTTATCGTACAATATGATTTAAAATATAAAATAAAAATAAAGGTCATAATTTTACATGTATAATAAATCATGTAATTGATTATTAACTTAATGCAATAGATACATCAAAATTGAGAACTTGATTTTTTCGATGCGCACTGGCTTCTAGTGACAAATGCATATGAATCATTTCTATGTTTCTTGTCTTAATTATTGTACCATTTTCTTGATCAAACAACACTATATTTATAATATAGTTGTGAATAATTAAAAATAATTATATAGTTAAAATAACTATAATATAGTTCTAAAAATAATTATTCATAAATTGTACATTGATATTTATTTTACTACGTACGATGGTTATATAAATTTTGTGTTTATATTTGATACTGAAAAACTGTAGTACATGTAAAACAACAAAGGTGTCAATTGGACTATTATTTACATCAATGGACTGGTTGTGTGATATATTATATAAAGTGAATTCTTACGAAAAGTTTATTTTATTACCTAATTTAACTGATTTATTTATAATGCAAAACAATTACCACGACTTTATGAAAATTTCATTATTTATAAAAAGACATTTTTAGTAAAGAGGAGAGCAAAGAACGTATACATAAATTAATATCCATTACGTACAATATAGAACTAAAAAAATTATTCCTGAAGAAAATTTTGCCCTGAAGCTTTTATAATTCATGAATAACAATTTAAAAAAATGATAATAATAAAAATAACAATAACAATAAGAATAATAAAAAAAAATAATAATAATAAAAATAATAATAATAATTGACAACAACAAATACTTTTATATAATTAGCATCCAAATTTTGAGAATTATTATACGAACATTAATGAAGTTATTAAATAATTATATCGAAATATGCCTGATTTGATACCAATTCATTTGGTATAAATAGAGAAGACCAATGGATGTATTAAAATTTACATTAGATATACGTGTACGAAAAAGCATGACCTCTTGTCAAACATTAAAAATTGTATTAAATAGCTAGTAAAAATGGATAAACACTTCACATTTTTTTACTAAACAGCAATTTACAAGAAAAGGATATAATAAAATATATTTTGAAAAATGTCCATTCATATATATTTTTCTTTCAACTATTTTTAATAATTATTATTGCCAATGGAAGCCAGCACGTTCCTTATCGGTTCCAATAGTAATGCTCGTCATCAACTTTATAAATCGGAAGCAACATTTCATAGTGTACAGTAACATTAGGATTTATCGGGAGATTCACAAGCAAGATCAGTGACATAGGGGAGATTAGGTTGTGTAGGGTTAGAACTTCATCTAAATTATAAGAGGAACGTACGAGATGAAAATCAAGAGATTTATCGATCACTACTTGATTGACTTGTAGTTGCGTCCGAGTTTATGCATTGCCTAGCTACCTCTCGATTTACAATTTGAAATCTCTTTCTTATTTTCACTTTCTGTTTGATTGAAAAATAAATTCATTTTACCTTCACGAATGTAAGCACGAAATTTTAATATCGTTTTTCTTTTATAGATTTTAATCTTATTATTGGCCATGAACCAGATGAATGTTCTGAAAGTTTATGGATCGCTAGGAAATACGTTCATGGAAACTGAACACTTTCAGTCCCGGATTAAGGTACTCCAAATAATAAATGAGAATAAATAATAACTCGGACCAATAAAGGGTTTTGTCATTGTAGACATCTTTGCAGATATTTTATTATTATTATAACCAAATAAAACTGAAAAAATTTCCTAAAATAATTTACCTGTTCGATGACCTGTGCATACAATAGATGTAATTGTATAATCATTCAATATATTTACATTTAAATAAATTACATCCAATTTTCGCAAATCAATTTAGTGTGAGCGCTCATTGTTTCTTTCATTATATTCATTATATTCGTTCATTTCATTCATACTGTTAATAATTATAAAATCAATATGAAATTAAATATTAATTATGAAGTATAACTATATGAATCAACATTTACACCTCAGTTACATAGCTAAATTAAACTAAATGAAGCTCTAAACCCAAAAAAATATACAAAAATGATAATTAATTAATTTTAAGTGTAGGACAAGGAAGAAATTAACAAGCATAAATAGCTCCTCTTATAATATAGCTTTTTTTATATAATAATTGTAATTGCTTATCACGCACTCTGAAAAAAGAAAAGGATCCACTCCAATTTGCGAAATCATTCAATTTTACTTACAAATATCTTGATCCAACTAAATGAATGAATACGTTCACTACTCTTCTTTATTACGTTATGCAATTACCACAAACTCTCTGTTGTATATTTACAAAAAGATTTTTCGCATTGGTCATATTATACTTAAACATTATAATATATATAAAAAAAAAAAAAAAAAAAAACAATAATAATAATAATAATAATAATAATAATAATAATAATAATAATAATAATAATAATAATAATAATAATAATAATAATAATAATAATAATGGTGATGGTAATGATAATAATGATAATAATGATAATAATAATGACAATAATAAAGAAGAGTTCTCTTATTCGATTACATCATATACGAAGTGTTCCATTTTACTTTGCACATTGCCCGTGTGTATATACGTCTTTATTTTCTTTTAATCCTGAACATTCACATTTCCTCACTACTTTAGCTGGAAATTTTCAGCTGAAGTTGCCATAAAATAAGCGTACTTATACTTTTTAAGTATTCAAAAACAATAAATATTTTAATAGACTCAAATATAAACTGAGCAGCATTAGAGAAAAAGCACGTACGCAAAGTTTGAACTAAAAGCGCATTCTGTTTCACTTGAAACTAATCTAATTCACTATTCGAGGGACATAGGCATGTATAATTGTCCAACTTTAAAGATGTTTCTGTTATGGAAATCCTTCAGCTCTGAGTACAAACACTTGGATGCCTCGTAGGTTTACTGTTACCTCTTAACGATCTTACCAATGTGGACGATCGTCTAATTTATTTTAATTTCTCTTCTTCCAGTTCTACCATGGCTGGCCTGCAACACAGAACGATTGAGTTGATCCTTCATTACTTCTATTCTTATCTTTTGTTTATTGAGAAAATAAGCTTTTTTATTAAGGATTTTACGGCATGCTCATAAAGTATTAATGAATATTTTTTTAATAATACTTCTTAAAGAATTATTATAATTTTATGGATATGCAATATGTCAATATGTAAAAGCCTTGTTTATGTAATATATTCGGATATATATAAATAAAGTTCAAATTAATTAAACAGATAATTGAATAAGGGATAATTTCGATAGTTATATTTCACCTTTTACAATGTAAGTGTTATTTAATTTAAATGGTCTAATAATCATATAAGTATGTAAGTGAAAAATATCGTGTATTCAAAATTGTAAATATTATCGTCTATATTGAATCTTTTTTCAATCAACCGATAGCGTATTATCACATGTGTGATAAGGTATTATATAAATTTTTTTCAACATTTTTTATATATTAATTACTAATCCCATTTTATAATAAATATTAGAGTAATATAATATAAAAAAGTTTTATTTCAATACGGAGAAATTTTTTTATATAATAAGTTAAATTCTATACGTAATATAAACATTGATTAAAAATATATATTTCTGTAGATTTTATATTTTAAGCCTAATAATTAGTTTATTCAATACTTTACTTTTTTATATTATTTATATTTTTATATAAAAATAAATAATTATATTTGTAAAAAGTATCTTCTTGAAATATATAAATGCTTTGTGAATATATTATCAAACTTGAATATATTAACAAATATTTTCAAATTCTTATTTCTAATAACATTATTTGAATAAATTGATTTGCTATATTTAATAAATCAATGTAACTTGTCAAAATAAAAATAAGCTGTATTGATTTTTTATTACTATAATTTTAAGCCTAAAGAAATATTAATAATTTATATTACGCTTTATATACAATAAAAATATCGAAAAAAAAACAAAAAACTTTGCAAAGTTCGAAAAGAGAGGGTTATATGTCAATCCAGCTGCTTTTATCATGAAAATGTCAATAATCTGCATTCATGTAGCACTAATTATTCGATAGGATAAATTGATTGAGTTATCTAGACTACCAAAGTGCGATTATTCAATTGCATAACTGGCCTTTAATTACTTTGACGATTAAGTCAAGTAATGGAATCGATGAAATGAAAAAAAAATTTTATACACATGAGTGTGAAAGTATTTATATTTGTTGTTTATAAAACACCTAAATATACCATTAGTATATGTGAAGTACGTATTTATCTAAGATAGATTAATAGGGATATAGATATAAAGATAAATAGATTAATAGAGATAGAGAGAGAGAGAGAGAGAGAGTAAGGGGGATCCAGAATACAGTGAAGAAAGAAGTAAGACGAAAGGAAAATAGTTTGCATTATTGATTGCCACTTATATATTTTTACGTAATCGATTTTTTATATGTTTAATTCACAGCTATGCGTACGTATATAATAATTCTTCCTTAATGGCATAAATTTCGAATATTATTAATACTTTATTTTCCCATTTTATAAGTATAGTAAAAGATAATAGAAATAAGTTACTTTATAAATATTAAAACTTCCAATGTTATAATTTAAATAATTATATAATATATAAATAATATAATTTTAAAGAATAAAGATTTATTATAAAAAAAAATACTTCACTGCGATTTTAAATATAATATCTGAAAATTTATTATAATGGTTATCAAATATTTATACTAAATAAATTTTTATAATTTATACCATTTTTACAATTTTTTTTAAAAAACATGATTTAAAATCAAATTTAATTGATTACATTACATAAACAGTGAATTAATGAATAATACAAATAAGTAATCAAGTGTATTCACTTTATTATCATAAATCAATTTTATAGAGTTTCTAATCATTGTTATTTCATTAAAATATGGTATCTAATAAATATTTGATGAAAACTATTATTGAAAAGGTAACTACAAGAATACTAAAATAATCTTGTAATTGTGGGCTAAATTCATACAAGTGTGAAATATGCATGCAAATTCCAATGTTCATTAGTGAAAGAACTAATGAATATACAATATTGTAGCTATTCAAATAAATGTGTAAAATAATCACTATTAAAGCTTTAAACATATGAAAAATAGAATTAGTTTGTATATATTTTTATTTTTTTCGTTACATAAATTTAATAAAGAATAAATTATTTATATATATAAATAATATATATAATATTTAAAACTAATGTCCTTTTTTAGAAATGTAATCCCATTCTCTTTAATATTGTAATTATATTTGTATATATATATATAAGAAAAAAATTTTTAATAGGCATTTTCCTTTCCACTAAAATCTATATAATTATTTATAATCCGAAAACCTATATTCAGAGATTATAAATAATTTAGAATAACTAATACTTAGCTTCATTGAATATGTAGATGTATGCTGAACATACAATCTTTATAGTTTTTGATGGATTTTTGAATCCAACAATTGACACGATATAAAAAGGAAATACCATAACAAGAAGAAAACTGGTTTTTTAATACCTTTCATTTCTTTCAATTTCTAAGAGTCGCGCGAATAAAAATCTTTGGTAATCCATAGTTTGTCAACGTAAAATCGAAATATATTTCGACTCATTCGGAATGGACCTAATAATATTTATATAAATATCGATTATAAAGACCTTGAAACAGATAGGATTTCATAATAAAAATAGACTTCATAATAGTAAAAAACGTTTATACAAACTTACGAATTATAATTATATGGTAAAGAATATATATTAGTGTTCAAATAAATAAATACTTGTATGATATTAAATTCTGATAATTTTAAATGAAAAAAAAAGAACAGTTAAACTATTTTAAAATAATGATTAAGAAAACATAACTGCGAATTTATTTTAATAAAACAAAAATTTGTTACGAATATTTGGTAAAATTTTCATAATTAAAATATTGATATTATAAAATAAAAATTCTTCTATTATGCACAGTTAAGAAAAAATTAAATCTGTTTATTAGTATATTTATGAATTCAAAAGAAACATAACGGCTAAAAAATCTCGAATCAGTATTTTCTGATAATCAAATACAATATACTATGACATATTAAAATGATTAAATCATTTATTATTCTATAATATAATGAAAGTGTGAAACATAAAGTATAAACTAAATAACTAATAACAAGCAAAAATTGTGGACGTAATGCAGGTTAATTGTATTCAGATTGTAGGATCATTGGAATTTCATTTCCTAAATCTTTAGAAGGTTAGTGGCTTCACGATCGAGTTATAGGATATCATTTTGTCAAACATTTTTGAGATTATAGTTAACTATTATATATCTGTGATTTCTCAATACTTTTTATAAGTTATTTAATATTTTTTAATTTTTCGTTTTCAATATTCAAACTTTTATATATATTTTTGAATGTTATTACTCGGTTCAGATAGATAAATTTCAATTTTATTAATTTGAATCATAATTATTATAAACAATATTCAGACAATGAAAACTAATATCCACAGTTATAAATAATTACTTTTCATTTTAAAAAATAATTCTATTAATTATATTAATTATATTATTATAAAGTCGCATGATCTTTCCTAATCTCGAATAAATTTAGCATTAGCATTAAATGAAAATATTTTAATTTTTTATTCAAATGATTCACTGAAGGATAGATAATTTAAATAAATTTACATTACTTGTTGATGCTTTTTAATTTAATGTTTTATAAATTAAATACTAGCAATATAATCTATATAATTAAACTAAGACATCTGATAGCTACTTAAGTAAATAAATTTTATGTTTGCAAATAATGTAATTAATAAACGAATATATATTTATAGTAACTATATAATATAGAGTTAGTAAATTATAGTGTAAAACAATATAAATAATATAATCTAACATTTATCTATAGTTTAAACTTTAACCTTGTGTGGATTTTTGTTTTCCATTCCACTAAAGAATATTTTACGTAATCTATTTCGATTAAAAATATTTCTACTTTTTTCTAAAAAATATAGATATACATAATCTTAAATAAGATATAAATGTAGAATATGATAATATAAAGTAAACCTCATTTCTCTGTTTCTATTAAGAAATGATAATAAAAATTTAATATCTATTAATAAAATTACGTTAAAAGTTATTTACTTAATAAAACAAAAAAAATAATACATATGCTGTATATTATTAATTAAAATAAAATATACCCTTGTTTATTTATGAAATGTCGTTTAATTTAATTTAAATTAATATTATGTTAATTTCGTAAAGTTAATTTAAGGTAAAATTAAAGTTTAAAATAAATATTAAATTCGTTACATAGTAATAAAATTAATTTGAATAGTATATCATTCATAATATTTAAATATATTCGCAACTATATTATCTTGATTTGCAATTAAATTATTGTACATCTAAAACAATATTATTTTAATTTATATTTACTCATTACGTTATTTTCTTTTCACATGTATGCGAAACATGTAGTATAATTGACTTGGGGTATAATTGACAATGTTCAAATTCACTGGCTATACTATAGGAACACTAATTTATAGTCTAGCTTTTCGACTCAATAGCCTCAGCTGCTGGTATATAACGTTAAACCTAATTAAAGTCAGATCGCTTTAAAATACAGCAAGTACATTTAATTAGAGATAGCGATACGTTCGGTAAATAAGCGTTTTAAGCATGAAATGAATCAGAATACGCTATAGTCATTTATATTTACTGATACTGTGTTATTTATTGATGCTAAAGATTAATAACTTATTCAATTCATAAATTCGTATTTTAGATCAATTAAATTTTTTAAAACTATTATATAAGTATTTAAAGTCTTCTTATAATTTTATTCTAATTTTTTGTACTTTTCAATTGAAATAGATATTTTCAATTTCAATAAAAAGGATTGCAGTATTAATAATTTTACATTATATATTATTAAATAAATCAAATAATATGAATAATTGAATTGAAGAAGTATATTTATTCTGCTTCAAATCAATTGTCTTAAGGTTAATTTAAAATTTGAAAGTTTATTTAAAATATATATTTATGTAATGTACATGTAAATATATGTGTAATGATAAAAATTAAAGTAACTTTAAAAAATTATAATTATCTTTCTTAAAAGTCCAAGAAATATTCTAAGAGGAATAATAAATTGATTCTGTAGCTTAATTCTTATATTTAATCATAATTAATTTTTAATTTCATTATTATTCATAATACATCATATAAGATAATAATAATTTAATAGTCTAAGCTTTAATCACTTAAATAAATGAATATTTTAAAAAATAACTCTCATTTATTAAAAATAGTACATTTTATTTCAACAGATAAAAATATAAGTAGTGTTACAACTCCAAAGAAAAATATTTTAATTCCGTGATTCTGTCTGACCATTGCCAAGATTATTCTGACACACCTTTCACACGCACAAATGAAGACCCTAATTATTTTATCACTTAGAAGCATCTGGCAGAATCTTCTTTTCTTTCAGCGCACACTAAGTCGGGCTTTCGCAAAGCAACCTATTTCATTAATATACAGTTTAGTCTTAGGCAATAATTAAACAGAAGATGAAAATCTCAATAGAATTGAAACACACGCAAAAGTCTTAAGACGTTCGATGCTTCACAACTATTACTATTAATCGAATTCAATTCGCTTATTTATGCGGGCGGTCACTTGGTACAGTTCCCACAAGAATTATGCTTTCGATAATCGTGTGCCCCCTGCCGACCATCACCTTAGGTACATAACTTTTTGCCATATATTTGCCGATAAGAATAAGATAGTGAGTTGATGCGTATCTTTATGTTATAAGATAATATATATAATTTAATATAGTGCTCAGCATAAAGTGTATAGCTTATATGTATGTATGCTCATATGTAAAGCTTTTTTTAGAGTTTTATATTTTAAAGTAATCTTTTTGAGAACAAATCGTTAATAGAAATACATTATATATATCATTGTGTCATTATTTATATTTAATTATAAACTGCTAATGTTATATAACTTTATGACAAGTTTAATTATGTTTGTAATTAAATTTTAATTTTTAGTACAATAATACTAAATGGTAATTTTGAAACTTTCCCTTGTAATTATATTCCAGAAATATTATATTTTACTTTTCAAAAATTAATGAAAAAAAATTTCAATAAATAATTACAGTGTTAAATTTTCAAAGATGTATATATATATATATATATATATATATATATATATATATATAAGCCATAATTTACATAATAATATAGAATAAAATATTTATTACTCTTTTAAAGTTAATTACAATTATAACATTATAAAAATTAAATCCTTACAACAAATAATCATCTAAAAATAATATAAAAAAGATAAAGAAAGTTCAAAACTAGTTAATGAATCATTTATGCATTTTTAAAACGTGAAATTTATAAGCCACTCGTACCCGAAAAGAGAAAAAAATAACGTAAAAAATCAACCAAATAGTTGGGAGAACGAACCATCTTTTTCAATAAAAAGATCCATAAACTCGGCGTTATAAAGTGCTAAAAAGAGAAACGTTCTACGAGGCATAAAGAATTGAGCCGAGAATCGACCGTAACTAAAAAATAAAGGCTCACGTAAAATCTCGTTCTAACCAGCAGCTCATTGATAAAATTTATTAAGAAGATACTGGAGAATCTTTAATCTTGCTGGCTTCCTCTGTTCAGGGTCTATTACGTATATTTCTGTAGAATTTCGAACATTGGAAGGGATGTAAAAATAAAGTTTGTGAAATAGCGAAAGCGGGAGGGGGTTAGAAAGAACCACTTTTCAAACGAGCACGACCACCTCGATCCGTGAGGAGACCCTTCGACATTGGGTTCCCCTAATAGCAATTAAATATCCATGCGGCTAATTGGCAATTATCACGGGCGTCGAGGCTTATACTTTTTCAAACCTACCTGGTAGCCACTGCTACCACTTTTTTCTTTCTGCACCTCCGATTACGTGTGTCCATGAATACAAGATGATGTAGTCGTGCACTTCTCTTTTTCTTCTATACATTTCTATTCGAAAAACTCTCTCCCTTTTATTGCAGATGAACTGGCTTAATATGGAATCATCAGACTTGGTATGAGTATACGTGCATATATACGTTTGATTTCTTAAGCGAAAGAATCGAAAGAGTAAGAACGAGAAGACAGAGAGCAGAAAAACAAGTCAAAGCAAGGTGATGACAGTGAAAACTAGTTTATTTGGGACTCTGCTATAAATTAGGATCAGATCACCACCAGATAAGGATGTACCACTAACACCCTAGTACCTAAAAGACGTTCTCCCACTTTAGCGTTCATTCTTTTTCTTTGCTTCTTCGTCAATTCTTGATTCTTTTTTTTCATTTAACTCGTTCTTCTTACCTTCTTAACTAAATTCTCTTTCTTTTTACTTGAAATCCTCAAGTTGCCAAAAAATATTTACAAGCTTTTCGAAAATTAAAAGGTATTTTAATAATTTTCCTTATTTTCTTTTTAAACTTATAGGTCCGAATTCTCTTGATCGTACCCAAACAATATTTAATACTCATTTACTAATGTCAATAAACTATAAGTATTATTTTCCAAAGTATTAAATAAGCATTGTGATTCCTATAATATTCTTTGCCTTTATTTATCCATCACGTTAAATGAGTGTTTTATTTTCTCTTTCTCCGATTCTTTGCCTTATTAATTTCTATTCCTTTTTTATTGTGCTATTATTTATGAATCTCTTTCTTTCTCATTATATCTAATTTTATTGCACATTTAAGACTCAGAATTAAAATATAATATTATAAACGATAGTAAAAAAAAAAATTTTTAAATCTGTATTAAATAAGAAAAATTTATTTTTCATAAAGTTTACAAATTATTTGAACATTACATTTAAATAATAACCATAATAAATGTTTCATTTTACTATTTATGAATTAGTTTCGAAATAAATATATCTTGTCGTGTATTCTAATATTATTAGTATATTATAATTTATAAATGTATACCTTATGTTATGTGAAAAAATTATTCATTACATTAAAAATAAGTGATATTAGTAAAATAGATTTCATTATTTATCAAGCAGCTCTATCTATATATGTATATATATATATTAATAATAACAAAAATAAAAGTGACAATAAAAATAATAATAATAAGAATAACCACCCTAAGTATATCAAATTACAGATAAGAAATTTTTAAGTAAATCTAAATGGTTGGAAACTAAAAACTTACTTTAAACAATATATTTTCTTGCACCTACTTATGGTTTTATAAAAAAAAATAGAAGTTTTTATTTTTGCAAATTTTATTTAATATGATTATTGTTTATTTCTGTAAAAAAGATTGTATCCTGCTCTTAATTTTAACAGTTTATAAAAAAAGCTCGAGATAATTTAACGAAAGAATAAATGATTATTTAGTCGATCAGAACAACAGAAGTCAAAATATGTCTCGTCAGCAAAATATTAAATGAATGCAAGCGAGACGATGAGAAAATTACCGGCACGAATGACAAACGTAAACGAGCAGGTAAAATAAAGAGTGAATTAGAGTGAGCGAATGACCGTGAGAGAGAGAGAGGGATAGAGAGAGAGAGAGAGAGAGAGAGAATACATGAAGAAACAGAGATGCTGAGACGGCTTAAAAGCGAGAAAAAAAGAAAGAAGCACCAGACGGCGATTTCATTCAGTGATTGAAATCTCTGTCCATTTGTTACTGTCAGGAAGGTGGTGATAACCTTTCTCTCTGAACTATTCACAAGCTATTCAATGGTAGAGAACCCACCATGCAAATGCTGTTATTTTCGACAACCGAGAAAAAAAGGCTTACTTACTTGACCAACTAATGACTAATCAACTCGGCAAGATATTAATTCCCTATAAATTATCGCAAGGCATTTATCTCGAGATTCTATTTTCACTTCAAGATTTTTGTTTCGAGAAGCAAGTCCGTCTCTTCTTCAAGCCAGGCAATAATTATTCTCTCTAAGCGATGGTAACCTCGATAGGAAGTTTGTTGATCAATTGTACCATTATTAAAAACGACCTATCTATATTTCTCATAATTTTATACTTTTTTCTTTACTTTTTATTTTTTAATAAAACAAAATGAACAGATAGTATTCTGAAACTGGTGAACTACGAGCCCAGGTAATAAATTAATATTAATTAAAAGGTGATATTAATATAACTACTTACTATGATACATTGAAGACATTTTCTTAGTTTTTAAATCCGTTTTAAACTGGCGATACGAAGCCACTGCCCATAGTCTGAGACCTAAAATCATAACATTATTAAATTATAGTTTAATTAAATGATTACTATAGTTATTAGAAGATAGATTGAAAATAATTAATAGTACAATAATAATAACTGTTATTCAAAAAAATTCTTGATATACTTGAATAACTAAATAAATCTTTACAAACAATTGGTGCATAAAGTTTTTATGGCAATAAAATAAAACGTAATAATATTATTACCCTTTGTAGAAAGGCTTGAATGCAGTGGTTGCCTCAGTCGGAGGCAAGCTCGCAGTCGTCTGATGTTGATGCAAAATAGAATTCTGTGCCGATACCGAGGAGAAGTCCTTTTGCGGGGAATTTTGATGTCTTGAACTAAAAGATCCGGTACTGCTATTGGCTAAGCTTCCATTACTTTGAGTTTGCATGTAACTGCCAGCAGCTATAGTGGTGACCACATGATTAGCTATACTTGCCGCTGCTGTATAATGTCCGGGATTTGCACCAGCATTATTGGGGGTATTATTGTTGCCACCAGGGCAATACCCAGCTGAAGGGCCCTGGATCACTCCGTTCGGCGTGGCTACCTTCATATTGGGTGGGGTTTGTGGTGGAGTATCCGTACCAACTTCGGGAAACCCCGCAGCTGCTGATGAAGAGGCACTAGATAAATTTGAATTCGAGGAAGAATTAGGATTATAGTGAAGTTGACCACCCGAAGAGGATGAGAGAAAGCCACCGTATCGGGCAGTGGTGTTTGAATACGGCGCTGTCGCCGCTGATGATGGGCTCATTGATGCTGAAGATGGCAAAGCGAAGCTGCTTATGCTTCCACCAGTATTTGCATCCGTTGTCGTACCACTTCCAATCCAAGGCTGTTGCGAGTGATGGTGCGATTGGTTTGATAGATGATGATGCTGATGTTGCTGTTGATGCTGTTGCATATAGTGCTGTTGCTGCTGCTGATGGTGCAGATGGTATTGCTGGTGGTGCAGATGTGAAGAGGGTGGTGGCGTCTTACAAGCAGCTGTATCCGCTAATGACCAAATTTTCGGCTTTGTTGCAGGTATCGGTATGCCAGCAGCACTACAGTCGGATTTTATTCCTTCATTCTTTAAATGATCTTCTGAAACATAGCCTGGATGATGGTGATGATGATGATGATGCATTGAGTGGTGATACGGATGCTCGACAGATCGACGAGAATCATCTTCTAAATCTAAGTCATCTTCATCATCGAGGTCTTTATCGTGCCGCAAGTGTTCTGCTTTTATGTGCCGCATAGGTTCTACAAAATATCAAAAAAAAGATCATATCCATTACTTGATTATAAGACAATATTAATTATATGTATTTTAAATATATAAAACAATATCACAAATTCTTTATTAATAAAAAACATTTGAAAAATTTACTATCAGTCTCTCTTATACTTACTTTTATGGAATGAATGATAATTATAAGATATATCGTAATTTAAAAATTACGACTCATTCATTTATTTAACAAAAAAAAACTTCAAGCACTGTAAGACTCTTAATCCTTCTTAATTAGTGATAGAGAGATAGAGGAGACAGGGAGTACATGATTTGTAGGAAGGAGGTTTCATGGAAAATAAGTAAGAATGTGTATGAGAGTGGAGAAGTGACGTTAATGGTTCGTGGTCCCCGTGGTGTGAAAACGAGACTTGGGATACGTGTCATTGTTGGGGTTCAAATTCAAGGATGGAATGGGCGTAAGCTCTAAGTTTGACGCTAAAAAGGGTCCCGAAATAGCTGTGTACTGTATACTAGGAACTATAGAGTGAGACAGTGAAACTCCCTTTGTAACATTATGGATCGAATCCAAAGAACGGGGGATGCTACAAAATAAGGGAGAGTGAGACAGGGCGTCGACACTTTAGGGTGCAAGAGATTTTAGCTTCCCTTGAGTGTTTCATTCTCTTTTCTATCTATCTCTCTTACGCTTTGCCTTTCTTACATTACGTACGTGGTCTTTTCTTACTTAGGTTATAGACTCTCTTGGGGTACTCGAAAATAGCCCCAGACCGTCTGCCAGCCAACCAGTCAGGGGTGAGAATTTCATTAAGAGGTTCGAATGAACCGAAACCGAGGGTTTACTTGATGGGTCGTCAAGCGATAATTCCCTAGTTTGAAATGAGAGAAAGAGTGAACGAAAATTGAAAAGAGAGAGAAAGAGAGTGATTGAAAATGAGTGAAAGAGAAAGGCAATCTAGAAAAGACGAGGACAAAATGAAGGGCTGACGATTACTTTGACCAACTGATGAAGACAGTGTGAACGAAATGCGCAACGTTAACTGCGGAGAGAGAGAGAGACGAAAAGTTTTGATTTAGGGTAAACGATAGCAGTAGAAACCCTTATAAAGAGAAGCTTATAGGCCAACTAAATAGATACTGCTGAACAGTCCACAAGTGGCTCTTTAACTTTTGACCCTCCTAGCAGCTATTGGCCGCTAATCGAATTATCCCGACCATCCGTTTCTTCCAATAACGAGACCGTTTATGTAGAGCTGACTAACATAAAATATTTACATGATTATAGTGACAAATCTATGTATGACTAACTATTTAATGAAACAATTTTCTGAATGGACAGTATTAATTTTATCTACAACAATGTTTTAAAAATTCAATGACCGATATTACCTCTATATCATTTGCTTTTTTAAATATATTTAAATCAGTATCAAATCAAGGAGATATATTTCATAAAATTAAAAAATTAAAAAAATGTGTATGCGATACATTTATATTTATTATAAATTCATTGTAAGCAAAATTCGCATAAATAAAATTGTGTAGGAAGAAAAATGATGATTCATTCTGCTTTTAACTAAAATATAAATAAACGTAATTAAAAATTATAAATATTACAAAATATTTATAATTAATAAAAATCATTTTCAATGTGTTTTCATAATTAGTTGTATATCTATAATTAATAAATATCATTTGCAAAAGTTTTTAAAAATTTTTACAATAAATATTATCCGTATAAAAATATTTGACACTATTTAAAACAATCAAAAGTTTAATCGAGCATATTATCGGAATAAAAGAAATAATTTTTTTTTAATTAAGTTTTTAATTTTAGAATTAATTTCATTTGAATACGAAGATATATATATATTTTGAAATAATTTTCTTTGAATAAATAAATGGATTTATTTAGATTTAAAAATTATGGGCCACTCATCTTTGAAATAACGACATTAGACAAAATGTATGTATTATTGTCAATGACGAATGTAATATCTATAATGTATCATGTCTATTTATATTTAAAATAGTTAATATAATATTCATTCAAATTTTTGTATGAAGTTAAAAAATAAAGAATATTTAAAACTTTGTATTCTAAATCTAAATTATAAATATATGTATATTGTTTTATTATATTTTTAATAAAAAAAAATTATTATAAATGCATAAAAAATTAGTCTTCAATTAGTATATGCATTCTTGAAATTAATAAAATATTTATATTTACATGTTAAATATTAATTTTTATAACTTTCATCTTTATACATTTTATATATATGTAATGTAAAAATTACTAATTAACATTATAAATTATAATACTATATAAGCATACAGACCTATTGAAAAAGTATAAAAAGAAAAATTACATTCAGTAGAATATTTATTTAGGAAGTGAAATAAATGAAAGAGAAAGAGTTAAATTTAGTTTGGAGAAATACATTTTTTTATTAAAGCCGATTCGTTTACGTTCTCCGATCTGACAATAATGTTATTTCTAACTTAATTCTCTTAGATTTCTCTCCCTTATTATCTTTCTGAATAAATCTCTCTTTAAATCAATAGTAAAACAATGTATAAACGAATGTAATGCAAACTCAGGTAACGTTATTAAATAGTAAACCAAGGTTTTATTTGCAATTACGACTATAATTTATTTGTATTACCATACTTATACATTTTAAATATTTAGTTTTAGTAATTTTGAATAAAGGTAAGAATAAAGTTTATACTTAACTTATTTTCTAAAAAAAGTCTCTGAATAATTGAGCACGTAAAAATATATAAATTAATTGTCAAATAATATTAATATACACAGATTTTATTATGCTACTTGAAGCGTGTGTACAATTATGCGATAAGAAATAGCTATAGTAAAGGAGAGAAAAAGATCTACTGAGACCATTAATCTCTTCGTCTTTTGCGCATCAACCCGTAACCCATCACTGTGTTTACCCAGATATAAACTATTATGTCCGTCCAGGTGATATAAATGACTTGCTCGATGGTGCGCATAGCTTATTGGCTAACTTTATTAATCCAACAGGCAGTGCAAAAAGATAAAAAAGTCGAAAGTATGAAAATTACTTAATTAAGTAACTCTCAAAACTATTGATATTTTTAATAAAATCCGTACGACATATCATTTTATATAAATATAAGTATATATTTGTAAGAAGAAATCTATGCAAAAATGTATCATATAACTTATTTATCGATATTTAAATTTTTATAATATCTTTTAGAAAATATAGGAAAATAATATTATAAATTGAAAATATTGATTTCAAATATAAATAGAGTAATATTGTATTCGATTCCTCAAATTTTATTTATTCGAGCTATGAATAAAAGGATAAATTTGAAATAATTATTTAACAAAAAAATTAAGTTATTAATCGTTTACTTAATAGTATTTATAACGTTTAAATATTACATTCAAATGCTAATTGGTACGCATGAAAATTACGTATTTCAGTATCTAAAAACAATGGCTTATGTATGTGTAAGGGAATTTTTTTGTTCTAATGTTTTAGTCGAAAGAATCAATTATTTTATTACGTAGACTGGTATGAATATATATAAATTTGACTATGATTGGTCATTTCGCAAATGATTTTTGACGCATTGTTGCGAAAAGACGTGAGTTCGTGAATAATGATCGTTATGTTCAATGAATTATATCCTCGATTTATCTTTCTTTAGAAATAATTATGGTTATGGTAAAATAATTAAAAATTTGTGAATAAAATATTAAATAATTTTATTAATAGAATATTATTATTTTTTATCTATCAATATAGATAATTTTTTTAATATAACCTACATTTACTTCTTAAACACATTTTTTTATAGAATTTAATAAACTTTGTGTTATAGCAATAAATTAATACTATTATTTAATAATAAATAAAATATTATGAAAATATTATAAATTGAATTAATTCTTAATAAGCTTTAAGGACAACAAGTAGAAAAAATATTAGCAAACTCCCTTACCACTTTCGTTTATTCCACGTCTAGCATCATCGCTAACTCTATCGACTCTGTTATCATTGAGCTGATCGTCTTTATCCTTATTATCTTCAGAGTCCGAGAGTACTGCGTCGTCATCGTCGTCTGTCTTGTTCTTTGGCTCCCAAGTCATCTTATTTTCTTTCTTGAGTCGTCGCCTAGCATTTGCAAACCATGTGGAGACTTGAGTAAGCGTCATTTTCGTGATGATAGCGAGCATTATTTTCTCGCCCTTAGTCGGATAAGGATTTTTTTTATGTTCATTAAGCCAAGCCTTAAGCGTAGCCGTTGATTCTCTCGTAGCATTCTTTCGTCTTGCAGCGAGATCGTAACCTGCTCCATAACTATAAAACAAATACGACATTTTTGTAAAATTTTGAATACATAAATCAGTGATTGTTAAATAAAGCTATATAAGGTAATACATTTATAAAAAAATTTTTTATACAAAAAAGAAAATATACGTTCATCCACCTAAATTAAATACATTTAATATAAATACATATATTTATTATAAAAATATATTATAATACTTGATATCATTTTTATAAAATGATTAAATAGATATTGTTCATATTGCTTAAAAAAAGCAAAGCTGTTTGTGAATTGGAATGCAATTATTTACGGAATATTGCAATATCTAAAATGTATGTGGCTTAAAACAATTGAAAAAATTTTTTTTAAAAATTTTTTTTTAAATAAATTAAAATTTTTTTTATTAAGAAAGCCAATAAATTAACTTCTGTGAAATAATATTATTGCTTCATTTGGTGAATCAAGGATAGATAGGTAAAGAGTAGATAACAAAAGAGAATAAAATGAGATCAATTTCTAGATAAAAATATTGATGGTATTTAGATAAGTTGAGGAATAAAAAAAGGTTTATCTGTTTCTTTTAGAATAGATATATTTTATTTTTTTTGATATGTAAGTTTATATGATTATTTAGACTTTTATACATTTATTATGATTTTGATGCGTTAATGTAGTATTATTAAGTTTATCTATAATCATAATAATAAATTCACAGCTATTTAAAAAGTTTACTTATGCGAATCTAAAATTTTAATTATATTTTTTATTTATCATAAATATCAATTATATCACTTTAGAAATTAACTTACAAATTTTATTCGGTGTAAATAAAAATATTTTCAATGAAATATTCAACAATTACGGTTATGTGTATTTAAGTGAATTTTTTTTTAGCTTGATAGGATAATAGAGTAAGAAATATATTTTTGAACATTATATTTTTATATATTGTAGTATTTTTCATCATACATAAATATTGAAAATGAAAATTTTATTCTTTTTTCTAATTTTTTAAATAACATTTGTATATTTATCAGAAATATTTGTATAAATATATTTCATTCCTGGAATGAAGACTTATGTAAATCAAATATTAATTGGATATTTTCAAGTCAAGTTTACATCTTCAAACTTCTGTACTTCTTTTATTTATTGTTTTATTTAGTTCTTTATCTATTTGTATCTTTGTTTTCTCCTGATTGACAGATATATCCAGACGTGTATGTATCTCCAATATTTAAAAGAACGAGAATTCCTGGGTTATTCAAAGAGAGAGAGAGAGAGAGAGAGAGAGTGAAACGAAATATCAGAGGGAGCGAAAGAGGTTGAGGGGTTAATACTCAGATATGTTCCAAACAAATATATATGTAGAATAAACCCCTACAGAGGTGTGATTTTATGAAGTTTCTACATTCACTCACCGTAATGGCGATCTGATCGATTTTTCATTTACTATACTCTCACTCCCAGCCTTATTTAATTCGAATATAACATATACCTTTCAAAGTTACAATGTTCCCAATATAAATGTTTTCAAGCAAAGATCCGGTTTATATGTTTAGGTAAACATTAAAATTTGCAATTACTTATGTATACAATAGCGTACCAAGTATAAAAAATGTTTAGTTTATTATTAGAAAGAATTGTTTTCATATTGCGGTTTTCATAATCTACTCCCTATAATGAAATCAAAATAGATAAATCCACTTTTATCTGGGATTATTAATTTATGAGAATTCTAAAACAATTATTTATTTCATAAATATTTCGTTTATTTTATGTAGTAAATTTGACAATAATAATTTTAATTTTTATTTAATCATATCAATTGTATTAAACTTATTTTAATTATAATTAATTATGGAGTATGGATGGAGTTTTTTAATCTAATGTCCGCCGGACCTATATTTTAAATACATTTAAAGTTTTAAATATACAAAAATGAGTTTACGAGATTCAAAGTAGAAGTATAGGAAAGAAGAAATAATGGAAAGAAACGGGAGTTCGGCCTCTTAAAAAAGATTTCATTTAATACTACTTTATAAATAATTACCAATTTTTATATAATTTTCAGCTATTATTTTATTCAAAATTTCCTAATACAAGAGTAATTAGTTTAGTTTTTCAATATATATTGTTTTTTATTTTTAAATCATTTTTTGATTAATATATTTTGCTTTAAATATGGTAATTAAAAGCCGGATCATTTAAAACAATTGAACATTTTTTAACAGTAACGAACTTGAATATTAAGCAATTTATAAGTTGAGTTTTTTTCTAAATATTAATCAAATTTTTTATTATTTTAACTCAGCTAATTTAAAACATTCCAGAATAATTAAATTTAGGTAGATTAAATATATTTATTAATTATAGCAGCAATTTAACATAGTAGTAAATAATTATACCAAATGAAAAACAAATTAATCACCGGATAGGAAAATTCTTAACATCCAAACGTTTTTTAAAGAATTTCTTTCGAATAAGTATACTTAATCGATCTCACTTTTTTCTCTACTCGCCGTAATTTTATCACCCTCTGTCATTTCTCCCTTTCTTTGCAACTGTTTCTTTTATGTACTTTTCGCTCTCGACGTTACTATGCATTCACTTTCGAAAATGAATTAATCGAGATTGCCGATGACCGAGAAGTAAAAAGAAGTATAGCTTTTAATGCTACGATTGCCTGGAAAATTGAGGAAGGGAAAGAACGGCAAAGAAGCTAACGTAAAAAAGAAAGGTAGAGTACAACGCCGAAGAAAGAGATAGATATTTTTCACCCTCTATTAAACTCCCTTCCTTCCTTTTCGTCTTCTTTATGTTTCTTTTACTTCTGAGATAATAAAAAAAAAGAAAAAATTATCTGCTAAATAATATAGTATGTCAGCTATTGATATATTAATCATTGAAATATATTTCGATAAATATGAATAATTTATTTTTAAAATCAATTCATATATTTTAGGATCAATTTATAGTTATTAATTTTTTAATTATTTTTATAGCATAAGCAGCGTTTGTTTGGCATCATATAAATGGTTAAGTCATTATATATATTAAAAAATCACTACAGATATACAAATATATTAAAAAATCATTGATTCACTCCGTGACATGTCGTCACAAAAGTTAATCGGATGGAACACAGAATTTACGATTTCATTCTGAATTTTAGCAAGAAAGGCTGTACCATCAATTTCTCGAGGTCGTGGGTCAGTGAACCAATTACCAAGAGAATTACGTCCCGAACATGGAGTCTTCCGGACTCCAAGTCCATAGCGATTGCGGCGTCCTCTCGGATTACGGGCCAGTCAAGGTCGAGGGCTTCGAAGCCTTAACCCAGGACTTCTTCAGACAGGGCAGTCCTTACCTCTCGACGACGGCCTCAACGATGACGACGACAGGGCCTAGTAGCATCGACGCCGGCTGTACCGTTTAGTCCAGCCGATCGTGAAGTCGCTCAACGATCGCTCGATGGGACATTACGCGAATATTTATAATATACGGAGATTTATGGATTTTTGTTCACGAAAATTTATATCAAGTTATTCGAAAGATTTATTCATTACAGTGCTCAAGAATAATCAAGAAGATACTCAATTTGAGATACTTTATGTCGGATTAATTTTTTTTTTTTTTTTAAACCACAGCTCTTTTGGTCCTGATACGTCCCATCTTTTGGTTTGATGCATTCAGAGATTATTGGATCAAGCTCTCGTATGGATATAATAATAAAGAAAGCTCATTACATTTTATAGGGAATACATATGCATTACAATACCAAGATTTCTTAACTTAAAACTCACAGAGAATAAATTCAAAAGTAATTTTTACACATCTCTTATAGTCAATTACACTTTTATTTTCTAATAACTTTTGACTAACTTATTATATGTAGTCATACGTAAGATACTCCATCTTATTTATTGTATATAATAGTATTAAACTTAGTCTTTATAATTAAGTCGATATAAGTTTCATTTTTCGTTCTTGAATTACTATTCAGAAAATTACAAATACATAAGCACATTTATTAATCCACTAATTTATAATCGACATATTTATGCTTTACCTTTTGCAGAAAAACAATTATTTGTATAATACTGATTATTTAAACGGTTTCATAATTTATGAAAAATTAAAAGAGAGAAAAAAATTATTGCCGAAAGTTTATTTTAAATCACGTACGTCTAAAATCTTGCGTACTTATCCCTTTCTAAATAATACATAGAAAAATAAATACTCGTTTCATTGTATTTTGCTTTTAATCATTAGATATGTAAGCTGGCTGAATTAAAATATTTTAAAAGTCTGAAAATGCATCAAACTGAAAACGGTTAATTATAAATAATTTTATTGAAAGTTTATATAACGCGTCTTCAAGAAAGTATACTTGTTCTTTACCCTTTTTCACTAAATGGCATCATCGAAACGAAACGAATACTAAATACGTAGCTTTATCTAGGTGCTAAGGCTAAATAATAATAATAATAATAAAAATAATAATTATTATTATTATTTTTATTCTTATTATTATTTTGATAATGTAATGTTTCAAGGAATGGATGAATTCGAACAACATAAATAGCTTAATTAGTTCCACGAGCTGGCGAAACTTCCGAAATACTAATGCTGACGTAAATATAGACGTATAATATATAAAAAGAAATTTTTTATATATTCAATCTGTAATAAATATGTAATAATAATAAATAATTACAATATTACTAAAAATACTATAAAATAAAGAATTATTATATTAAAAAATTAATATAGTAGTATTGATAATCGTACAATCCTCATGTATATAATAAGGAGTACATAATTAAATGCAAAGGTCAGAGATAATTAGTGCCTTTTAAATGCAGAAAAATATATATCTACTTATTGATAACTTAACTATTTAATTGAATTCTCTTGGAGTATCATTCAACTAATATGAAAAAATGTTCATTAAGTTACTAATATCATAATGAAGAATTTCTGCAATATCTGTTTGTTGTGTCTATCTATCTGTTCTAGAATAAGTGCTTCATAAAATAATAAAAAATTGAACTTATTTTAAAAAAAAAAGAAAAGAAACAATAGTATTTAATAAAACATCTCCCTGTTTGGAGCTTACAAAGCAAATTATACCATTTATAATGATAATAAAGGAATTTTAAAATGATTTTCTCTTTAATATTCATATGATACAGACACTTTTATTTCATTTTAATTTAGAATATCTATGATACAGAATTCATCTCTTTACTTATTTCTGAAAGATGGATCAACAATTTTTCCAAATTATTAGTATTTTGCTTATAAACCTTTATTGGGCTATGTTAATTTTTAACATCATATGAAAAAGTAATATTGCATGTCATAGCAATCGTAAAGACCGGAACCACTTTATCCTTCCTCCCACGCTTATAATGATTTTTTTTTTAGTCGCTATGCACTGTCAGTTTTTATAATTGCCGTTTCAAGAGTGAAAAATGTGTCCGTTGAATATTTTCTTCTGTATTCCTTTTTTATTTTTGTTTTGAAGGTAATACCGAAAATAATAGTTTTACTTTATTACTTTACTATTTTAGATAGAAAGAATCCAATGTGGTATTCAATGACTATTTTAATTTTAGTTTTTATTATTACTTGTGAAATGTATTAGAATGCCCAGTTAGATAAATATTCATATATTATATGACCAATAGGTCAATATATTTGTTACTTAAAATATAAATAAAGTTGACACACAGAAAAATATATTTTTATAAATAAAAATATTTTAAAATTTATTAACAAAATTTTTTTATTAATTTTACTCTATCAAATAAGATTTACTTTTCATTTAGCATATAATAATTATTTAAATATAGTATCATTTTCAGAAATAATATTTATAATTATTGTTTTATCATAATATACTGTAGGCTCGAATTCTTAATTACATAGTATATATGTAATATTTCTACAGTATTTCTTTATTCTATACATACATAAATTGTAAAATCTATAATTTAGTAATACTTTATTAGTTCAACTTTAATTAAAATTACAAAATTATTCGAATTTTTATAAAATTATCGTAATTTCAAATATTAAAGTATTTTCATTTTATAAGTAGAAATTCTACATGTACAAATCCACATCTAATATGCTTAATATTTAAAGTATCAAAAGTTAATTATTTTATTTTATAGATAATATTATTTGCTTTTAAATTATTTTAATGTCGAAAATGAATATTTATAAATTTTTTAATTTGAACGAATCGAATGTTAATTTTACATATAATCATATCTGTTGGAATAATTTAATATTTATTTTTCTGTAAAAAATATTTTGTATAATATTATAAAATAATACCATTAATTAATGATTTAAAAATTTTGCTACACTAGGATTTTAAATACATACGAATATGTGTGCAAAAATGTCAAATAATGATAAAATAGAATAACCAACGAAAAGCTGAGAAGTCTCGTAAAACAAGCAATTTTTTTACCGAGGCAGTGTATTTACACGTCTCTGTCAAACAAAGAAAAAAAATTGTATTTTTTAATATGAATAACAGAAAAAATTAGTTAGTATCCTGATGAGAAACAAGAAATAACTTTTACTCAGCTGGAGTTTTTGGAAATTCTAAACATTACTCGGCGATTACAATTTTCTATATGAAAATATATATAATGGTGATATATCGATAGGCAAGAGTCTGTTCATAAAAAGCTAACAATAAAATTAAGAATATGTGTGATCTTTCCCATCATCAATCTACAAAACTTAATTATCGAATATTAACCTAGTAACAAGATATTAAAAACAAATTCTACTTTATCTTAAATATTTTAACTTCTAAATTAAAATTTAAATATTTTTCAAACATTTTATTATTTACGTGACGTAATCTAAAACATATATGTATATAAATGCATAGTGTTAAAAATATATATAATATGTATGCGTATTCATGTAAATAAGGAAAAAGTTTTAAATAAAAAGAAAAAGAAACGACGTTTCAGAAGAATAAAAACTAATATAGGGATAATAATAGGGATAATTTCTTTTTGGTAAGATTATTAGACGATGAAGGATCGATTCAGGATCCGTCCCATTTACGGGATTAATACATTGAAAATATGGAGTTTTACTACGCACATATATATATACGGATTGAAACTGCTGTTTCGCAACATATTTTGCACTATTCCAGTCTTTATCATCAAATCTATTGTTGTGCATCGTACTAATAACTGGCATGTTGAAACTAATATTTTTTTATTCAACCAATGCAACTATTTCAAAATAATTTCACATATCACCTTATATCTGTAAATGTCATATTAAAATAATATTAATCACAACATAAGATACAATCTGTTATATAAACAAACGCCTTCTCTTATAAATATAACGATATAAGTTTTTCTGTTTGTTATAAATATCTATAGAAGTTTTATTATAGCTGAGAGAAAGTATGACCAATTAAAATTATAACAACATTTAAACCTTGTAATCAAATTTCAATTGAATAGAATTTTCATTTTCCAAAATATACAAATAAGAGTTCAACTACCAAATACACGAATTGCGAAAGCAACGAATGTAAGTGCATTTAACAAATTCAAATGAAACTCAATATACTTTTGATATAATTGATTATTTAATTAGAACAACTAGTAACAAACCTTGTATTATTGTGTACTCTCATTGTATAATTTAATTTACTGAAAAATGACTGTTTAGATGTTTTTAACATATCATTAGATTACAAACTTTAATAAATTTTGGTTCACGAAATTTTAAAAAATATAATTCAATCTGTATAAATAAACGTTTATAAAATATTACTGCAAAATATTGTACAGTTTATATTGAAATACGAACTAAACGTATATAAAGTAATGTTCATATACGTAATTTAGAGTTTAATTAGCGACAACTACAGCTGTTGAATCGTAAGTATTTATTAAATAATATCAATTAAAATCGGAACATATTTAGCTGAAACATCAGAGTCGAGAATAATGCTGAAGTTTGAGGTAATAGAAGAGGGAAACAGAGAAAGGGATCATCGTGCAAAAGGTAAAGAGCTTTGTGAAGAAGAGGAAGGGAGCCGAGTGCAGGGAGGGCTCCGGCTTTGTATTATTAAGCAAGTAAATTAATAGCTGCTCGTGAAGGCTCTTGGAGGGACCGATGGAAAGTCACGAAGGGTGTGCGTATATGCACTTGGCGATAAACAATCGACAAAGCTGAGCTGATCCCCGTAGAAGTCATCCGCAGCCAACCGACAGTCATGGAGGAGGGGTCGAAGTGTTTTTTATGCATACAAAACTTTTAGTTTTACATTGCATATTTTGCATCAATTTTTTGTTTTTGATTTTGTTGTAAAGCACATGAATTTTATTTGTAATATATATTACTATTTGCACAAGCTATTAAAAACATTTACAACCTTTAGAAATTGGTTTACGATAAAATACGATACTTAAATTAAAAACATTAGAAACTAAATAATATTACCTCAAAATATACTTAACCTTTTAGCATACACCTCACATCGTATAATTTTCTAATTATTTTTTAAAGCTTCCCTATTTAATGTAGTTAATACAATGAAATTCATTACAACAATTTTCATTCAACTTGGAGAATATCGTTTTTTTTTTACAGCAGATATTATTATAATTAACTATATATTACTAATTTCTTATTGTATTATTTTATTGCATCTTATAATAATAATAATAATAATAATAATAATAATAATAATAATAATAATAATAATAATAATAATAATAATAATAATAACAACAACAACAACAACAATAATAATAATAATAATAATAATAATAATAATAATAATAACAGTGGTTGTTAAAAATATATGCTATTGACAAAGCGTGTAAATATTTACGTATAAATTATTTGAGCTAATAAATGTAAAAATATGCGTAAGAGTATTGTATTTATATCATTTATATAGATTTTGTCATTGGATTAAAAATTTGATGATGGTATTTGAATTGGTTAAGCATTAGTTTATTAATATAATAATATTTTGATTTCCGTCAGAACTATAATCCCTGAAAAGAAATAGAAAATCAAAGGACATTTTTATCGTGGATAATCCTTCATTCCGTTTTAGAATATATCTTATTAGGCATATTTATATATATAGTCTTCTATCCATGCACAAACAAATAAGAAAATGTCAAAAATAAACTTGAAAGTTTCTCTTCCATATAATATATACGCTTTCATCTAGTGCCTCTTTTTCATTTTCATAAATTTCTGAGATACCGACTTTAGTTAAGGCTCACCTTCTTGAACATTAAACCCTCTATCTGTATTAAGAAAATACGTCGGAAATTCAAGCAAGCATAGGGTCGATGTGAAGCGCGATCAAAGAAGGGAAGAAAGTAGCTTTGCCACCTGTGGCAGCCATTGAATAGAGCGAATGGATATAGATTGAAGAGATAAAAGTCATGGTAGTGAAATTGGTGAAGAAGAAGGAGAACAAGGAGAAGAGCTAGAAAGAAAAGCAGGAGAGAAACTGTCAGGAGCTGTCGTGTCAGGGCATACAATATAGTGCGAGTTAGAAAGGCAGAGGCGGGGGCGAGGAGGAAAGCCAATCAATAAACGTGCTTACTTCCCCACACTGTAGAGCATGAGAGAACGAGACAGAGTGATAGATGCTCGTACGCATGTTCACAGTCGCCACTTATTTGTCCACCACCCCCGGTACTTGCATGCGCGCTCAACCTCATATACATATATATATATATATATATATATATATATACATAGAAATTGTAGATGCTTCGGCTCTTTCAGCTAGGGCTCTATGCGTTTTGCAATTACTAAATTTCTTCGGTGGACTGCCTAGACTAGAAGTCTCCATATTATCTACGCCCAATTTCTACCCTTCCATCGTACTTTGTAATCACCTTCTCTTTCACTGCAAAAATCCTTCTTCAGTTTTGTATCGCAAACGTTTATCCCTATTCTTATATGTTTTCTGTCTATCTTTTTAGCATGTAGACACAAAATTACTGGACATTTCATTTTTCTACCTTTTCATTGCTTATTCTAATGGTCAGTCGTAAGAAAGAATGATGTTTTCAATACTCTTTTCTATGCATACATAAATGTTCATTCTCTTTATACGGTCAGTTTTTGTTAATACTATGAATTACGATATAATTATGAATTAAACACTAAGAACTTGGTAATTGCTCGTAAAAATTTATGTGAAGCAACAGATGGAGATGACATTTCAAAGAGAAGTACAGCATTTAATAGGATAATATATCAAATGTTAGTACTAAAATATATATTATCAATAAAAATAGAGAATCTCTATTAAATTTAAGTTCGATATTAGATCTTTCTGATCAATTTGTAAATGCGATCTCATGATAATAGATTTAATATTCTTTATATAAATTATAATAAAATGGTAAACAAATACTAAGCTCAAATTATTATAATCTTACTACTGAAATTAAATAATATTCAACACTTAGAAATAAATCATAAGAAAATATAATGATTACTTTGTTTAATAATATATAAATTAATTTAACGTAAAGTATCCATAATTATTTCATTATGGAAATTTTTAATTTTTTGTATTCTTATATTTGATCTACTTAATATATTCATGAAATTATCAATGCTAAATGAACCAATGTTGACTAAGTTAATGAATAAGTATTTTATAATTACTAGTAATCATATAAAAGTAGTGTATGATATGTAAAAAAATGTATTCAATATATACTGTTTATATAAAAAATAAATAATTAAAAAATTTCAAGAGCATCCTCATTCCTCATTGTATATCATCCTCATTGTATAACCCTGTTTCGTACAATAGATTTTATTCCTTCCTTATTTATTGTTCTGTATGTATTTATATTCATGCATTTATTTTTACCTAGTGAAATACTTCACTTCTCCCTCACCCCTCTTTCTTCGTTACACTCGCACGCATTCTAACCGCACTCTCTCTCTCTCTCTCTCTTCTATTCGTATGTCACAGCCATTTTGTACGCATTTGACCGATAATGTATTCACTGTGTTCGACCTTGAAGGGGTGGGGGACAGGCCAATCGCGGATCTTTCAACCCTCCATAATCTACCGTCACATGAAAGAATAAAGAAATAGATAGGTCGGACAAGAGAAAAAGTGAATGCAAAGCGAACAGATAAGTTCTTACATGGGAGGGATTTTAAAGAGATATACATTTGCTTCGCTAAGCTTAACATGCCTGAACGCACGGATATATTATTTTGGATTTTTCAAAAGCATTAGGAATCTTCCGATGGAGCATCTACTGAAATTTCAATCAAAAAAATAAATCTTAAAGATGTTTGGAGAGCCAATTTTCTTACAGCATTAAGAATTATTTAATTTTACAACTTTTTTCATTATTAATATGGTCATTACTACTATAGATGTAGATTATAGATGTAAAAAAGAGAATTCAATAATAATAAACGTTTCAAACGCACATTTTTGAATGGAAACAATATAACCGGTTATATTAATAGTTTTTAATAAATAATATAAAAAAAAAAAAATTCATTATATATATAAAAAGTATAAGATGGGAAAATGGCCTTTTAATTGGAGCTTATCGAAATCATCTAGAATAAAGCGTGTAAAATGAATTGCATGTATATTGATTATTTATTATTCGTCGGTAGTTGTTTCCCATTAAATTAAAACGTCCAATTACTTACGAATAATTATAACTTCTTACTTAATATAGAATTCATTATTGAAAATAGATATTGAACAGCAATCGTTTCTTTCATAGAAATTACTCTCAGATCAAGTATTGGAAAAGAAAGAAAAATATATGCAGTCACCAAATTTTAACAAAATCTAGTGAACATAAAGAAAGGAAAGAAATCAGCCTCTAAATAGATAAGGAATGGGGGCATAGCGTAAGAGTTCACTTCGACGATCGCACAACTTACGAATTAATTCTAGAACGAAAGCTCTCGGTATCCTGTTTCGTCCTCCGCCATTTTATCACCGCACGGTTTCTCAAACTCTTGCGCAATACAGTTGAAGTGTACGTAGATTTTTAAATATACCAATGTTATGTAGATAAACAGTTTTTTTAAATATATTAAAATAAACATTATTTATCAACTCATATTTTATGATTTAATTTTAATATTTATCACAATGAAATGATATAAATGTTTAATTATTTTAATATGTTATTATGTAATATGTTAAGAAATGTTATCAACTGATTAAATATTGATAATTAAGAGAAAATAAAAAATATACTGTAATTACCTAAAAGAAGTAATAAAGGCATGATTTTAATTGATTAATTCAAAGTTCTTATCTGCTATTAGCTCTTATTTTCAAAAATACAATAAAAATAAATAAAAAAATAAAATAATAACAATAAAATTGTTGGGATATTTTATGCTTCTTATATGTGACGCATATAGTTTTACGTTAACCCTTCTTTCCGGAAGAAGAACAGCTCTTTTTTTAACTTGACATCTCTCTCTCTCTTCTTTCTGTATCTGTCTTTTTACCGTGTCCTCCCTCACGCATTATAAACTCTCCTCCGTCTCAGTCGTCCCGCACTCACTATCTTCATCACGTTTCCTCTAACAAGATTAGATGCGCGCTTGTAAGTACCATAGAGCTTTTAATGGCTTCGATAAATTTAAGAACAAAGATAATTTGTCATTAATCTACTCTTTTTAGAAGCTGTAAAATAAATTACTTGATAATTAAAATTACTTAACAATAAATCGATAATCTCAAAAATGAAAAGAAAATTAATTTAATTAAGTTTAAGATTTTTATTTATATTTATTTTAAAAATGAATATAATTTTATAATGAAAAATATTTTTAATAATCGTCCTTGATCATGCCAAGTTGATTCAATAAAATACAAATACGAATATGCACTGTTAACCTATAAATATAATAAATAAATAAATAAATAAAGTCGAATATTATTTCAGATATATCAATAAAAAAACTTATTAAGAACAATGACAAATTTTTAAAGATTAATTAATAAACATAAAGGTTATAAAATGCTTATAAAGAGCAACTGTGGTAAAACACAGTAATTATGTTTAAATACAAGAATAGATGAAGTTTTCTGATTGAAGAGTCGAGTGTAAGAATATCGTTGAAAATAAAAAGGATAAAAAAACGTACCCATAGGCTGCAAGTGTCGGATCGTAGGGGTAGTAGCCGGTGGTCGCGGGCTGAAGGGCTGCCGTACCCCAAGCTGCTCCCATGTCCGCTGTCATTCCCATCCCCGTAGCATCTTTTAACCCATACGGATTTCCCTAAAACGGAAAGAACGAAAAACACGTTAGATATTTGCTTAATGACATCCATTATATGATTGGAATCCTTTAAATTCGCCTCGTATTTTTCGTACACTGGACCCAATTTATTGTACATTGACCTTTTTTCTTGTCTTATATTATTTGAGTATATAATACTTATTTTCGATAATTCAAACTTAAAACAAATTCTTACATACACTCCCACACACAGTCACACATGTCTATATATGTATTAGAAATAATATTTTTTATTTAAATAGGTTTTCGGCTTCTGCAATTCGAACCGAATGTCTACAAATTTGCAACTTAAAGTATTTAAACTTAAGATATTATATTTCATCATAGAATCTTTTACCACTTTTAACAGACAAGAAACGTTAAATTAATACTATTGTTTCATATTAAAATTATATTTTTTTACAGTGTAAAAAATATTTAAAACTCAATCTACAATTGTTTTCAACACTATAATATTAAATTACGTGAAAATTTACTTGGAGATGCAGAGGCCAACCATAAATCAAAAGAACCATTAAGTTAATGAGAAAATACGATAAATTTCTTTAGCGCTAAGAGATTCACTCATATTGACGTTTCTCTGCTTATAGACTGATCTCAGTAAACATCGAAGAATATAGAAGTACTTTAAAAGATATGCCGCCAACGGTAGCACAATAGGATATTATTAGTCCTGAAGCTTAGAGAAAGACAGTGCCTTTCGGATTAGTGCCACCAAGTTTCGTCTGTCGGCTTCCCGTTATCGTATTAACTTCTTAATTCCACAGCTTCTAAATATACGACATATCGTTTCATCTCTTTTTCCTTTTACCTGACGCAACTATCTGCTCATTTAACAATGATACCGGTGGTTCGGGTGTAGGAAGGAATTACTATCTTGTATCCCTCTATTACGTAAATGCAGCAAAACATTTCAATATTTCTTACTTCTTTCCATAATACTAATACTAAGATTATAATACTAAGACTGACATTATTGAATGATTGAATTATATTACTTATTACTAAGCAAAGTTGAACGATATATGTGAATTAAAAATATACAAATTCATTTAATAGTCGAGGAATTTAAATTATTTACGTTTTCTGGATTTTAATTTTATATTTATTTAAATTAAATTTTATATAATTATATACTTTATTAAATTTATAATTATTTTTTTTTACTTCATTATGCAATGACTATTTCAAATTAATAAAATTTTGTAAGTAAAATATACAAATTTCTTTTACACAACATTAATCTGTTTAAAATATTTTTAAACTTACAAGTCCGGCAACTAAATTTAGTTATTAGATATCTAAATTAAATTAACTAAATTAAATATTTTAGTGGATAAGCATCAAGTGAAAAGTATTTTCTAACGTTATTTAATGAGTAAATTATTATGAGAAAGCAGTTTAAAAAATTCTGATCTAAAGTATTTCTGCCATTATTCTATTAATGGTTTAACCACGAGATTTAATAATAAGTAGAGGACATAGCTTTTTCTGAATATTGTACTTCATAGCGTAAGGAAAATTCGAGTGAATTATAATTAAAACGTGATACTAGAACAGATGGGAAAGTAGTGAGTTAAACTTAAGTAGGGAGTTCTAAACAAGCGATTTCTCCTTTAATAGTGAACCGCGGGTGGTCTGGGGCCCAGCTATTGTTAAGCAACTGAATATGGTACGCACTTCTCTCCGCGTAACTTATATATGAATATATCATACATATGTCAAAGAGTGAAGTAAAGGAACCGAGAGAGAGAGAGAGAGAGAGAGAGAGAGCAGATTATACGAGAAATTCAAGAAAGGAGATCAAAGAACAGAGAATTGCGAGCAAGTGCACCCTGTGCATTATGCTAGTCACGTACATACATATTTCTCGTGGACCAGTTCCATATACATCACTGCAATAATTCTGTCTGACTTAAATGTATGTACGCAGGCGATTAAAATCCTTATGATTCTTTCTCTGATCGTTTACATTTACTGGTGTACAGATAAACTCGAGAAGACGGGAGTGGCGCCAATGTCCTTAAGAATTCCGTGCTCTTCTTTGCTCTCCGATTGTCTTCGTCTCGCATAAATCAATTTGTACTGCTCCGAGGTCTGTAAACTTTTTTTACTCTTTCGTGGTCTGCTCCATATAAAAAATCTTAATAGTAGTTTGTCGGAAGAAAGCATAAGTTTACGTTTTTCGAACACCGTAATTGAGACTTGTTCATATATTTTTTCTCCCTTATATTTACAGATTACGTTTTGAGACATTAAATTTTCTTTATCTCTATCTGAAAGACGATAGAATTTCAGAAAAGATTCATATAATTGTGTATATCTTATTAATCTTATTAATTTAATAGTCTTTATTTATGTATGCCCGTGGGGGAAAAACGTACATTCAACCGATCATATGAAAATTATAATTATTATAATACTAAATATATATATAATACTATTAAAACCGTACTAAATAAAACTTAGTACGGTCTTAAAGTTATTATATATATATAAAAGAAAAAAAAAACTTTTTACGTATTAAACTATTTAGCTGTAATTTATGCTCCAGATTATGAATTAGATCAACTGAAACAACAATAATAAACGGGTGAGTACGTGAATGTGAATCGCTGTTCTTAATGAATCTATACTTTAATTGTATTCGCTAATTCGAATCTATATTCAAATGATAAATTTTTTATTTTTAATATGTGAATACAATTTTTATTTTATTTACAAACTAAATGATTTATATTCAATCAATAAGGTAATTTATTCAAACATTTTATAATAAGATCTATAAAAATTAGAAAAAGTATAAAATAATATAAATGATAAGTTCGAAAATCGAATATGGATGACATTTCGTATTCTGATTATCAAAGATAAAGTTCAAGTTCTCGTTAAAATTTCTCGTTTTCATTTCTCATTAAAAAATAAATGTATATAAATATATTCTATACGAAATGTAATGTTTTTAAATTAGTATTTGAACTTGAAATTAACAATATATATTTTTTTAAGAACATTTTCTTCTGATAACGTTTTTATTAGTATACAATTAAAAAAAAAATTTTTAATTTAACAGATATTTAAATTCTTAAGTGATAAAAATTTTTAAAAAAATTAAAAATATTTTTTATCCATGACAAATAACTAAACTCAAAATTACTACATTAAAATTATAAACTGATAATTAAATCTCAATTAATTATTCATTTTTTAATTAATTAAAAAGAAAAATTCGGTTAAATGTTTAAAACTGATACAGACATTTGTATTGTTTTTATTGTAACAAATTATGCGTGCGTATTTACATAAAACATAAAATATATATAAGCGTTCGCGCATTCTGAAGCACCTTGTGCATTATCGGCTATCGAACTAACAGAAAGGCAAAGTCTCTCTCAATTAAAAGATGCAATAATTTTATTCGTCAAGCTTTAACGGTAATTTTAATGCATATAGGTATCAAGAAGGGATTATTTCTTTTATTAATTTATATAGTTATGTATCTGAAAGGCTAAATATATTTTTTTTAAATTTCCCTTTATTCAAGTTGCTCGATTAATCAGAGCTCTCTTAGACCTAAAAACGATTGGTTTTGTCCATGCTAGATAAATGAGCGATCTAATCGATACGGCATTATAAACAAGGTACAAAAGTGGCAGTATTGTTAGTAAACGTTTGTCTACGCTGCGTGTGCCAACGCTACCTCCGTATGTATCCATATATATGTTTAGCTATATTTATTACCATATAAGATATAATTATATGTGTTTTACAAACAACTTTTTTATACTGTACACAAAAACGGCCATATTTATTATTACATATAGAGATACATTTGAGCTGGGATTTAAATTTAAAAAATAAATATTATAAATGTTAGAAATATCGTGTTTATAATAATAATTGTATTAAGAATTTACGTTATATAATTAACATTTTTTCAGAGTAATAACCTTTTTCAAAGATTTCATATATTGTTATTGTAAACATTATTTATTCAGAATACTATTTTCAAATTAATCTGGAAATAAAGTATTTTAAATGTAACTTTTTGTATTTTTTAAAAGAATAACTATTTGCAAAATAAAGTTTCACAAATATCGTGATCAGTTCAATAAAGGTAATATGTTACGATTCTTTTATACGAAGCGCATAGAATTAATAGCCAGAAAATAAGTGGGTCAGTAGTCTGAGAAATCGAAGTTTTGGATGGTAGGTACAATATATGGAAGACTATATTCTCTTCCGAAGCAAACCTTCTTAATTTTTTTATTTTCTATACATGTAAGGACCACCATGTATGTCGTAAAAGGTGAAGACAGAAGAAAAGAGTAAGAGAAAGAGAGTACACAGCGTTATTACCTTTCATCATCCGCCGTTCATTTTCATTCAATGCTAACATCATGCTTATATTACAATGCAGTGTGACATAACGACGTACAACTAGTTCTCTTTGCTCTTCTCTCAAGTACGTTCTCCTTATTACTTTTGAGAATCATTATGATTCTAGTCCACTATTAGCGTTTATAATTTCTTCAAAAGAACTACAAAAACTTGATTAACGGGATGTGCCATATTTTATTATTCGCCAACTTTCGGCAAGTGTACACCTTTTCTGCATAAAACTTATGTGACTTAGGATATGGTACGTACTTTATCAGACTATGAAAGTATACTTTGTTAATAATTTTCTTTAATTGATAAAGACGTGTTGCTTATGAAGATCAAAATGTAAATAAGAATATATAATATTTATAATAAATATTATGAAAAAAATTCATGATAGGATATCTTTCAATATATATATTTTTTATAATATATTTTAAAATTTTTCTTTATAACTGATAAATGATTTTTATTTATTTAAATAAAAGTATACTTGTATTATGTAGTACACGACTGCACAAAGTATGTAAAGTATGTATAAAATTTTTAAAACATTCTTTCTTAATTATTCACATATAAATTTAGAAGAATCAATGACCACTTATTTTTTTCCATTAGTCAATAATATATACTTCATGGAACCAACCATTCAGTTATTACTCTGGTTCTTAAATATCTTTGGGAAGCAAAAATTGGATAATATTATCTGGAATTTCGAAATTTATATATACAAATCTGAAATAATAACAATAATAATAATAATACATATAAAAATCATAACAATAATAAAGATAAAATACGAATAATATAAATACAAATATTAATAATTTATATATATATATTCATATATGTATATACATATAGAGGTTTAATTTTTCTATTAAAATAAATCGATCTAAACTTGAATGTATATTCGTCGAATATATAATTCTCTCACGACCCAGGAGAGGAAAAAGTATATATAAATATGTCGTTTTCACAAGAAGGCATTGCTCAATAATTGACAAAGAGGAAAATATATATCGACAAGAGATAGAGCGAGGTAAGGGTACATTGTCATAATAATAGAATATTACATGGCGACTTCAAGATAGTAGATCTACCGGTGTTACTCTAACGTATGTTATACTTATGAGAACAAGAATGAGACAGCGAAAGAGCGACGAAATAAATCAGAATGAAAGGAGATAAAAATTTTTGTGTCCGACTGTGTATACATAATAATTTAATAGCGCGCGTGTATTATTTTTGCATATATTACGCGAGAATCTTCATAATCATTCAAGCATTGAATATTTGATGAGTACAATAATGGGATATTTCCTAAAAGGCATTAATTGCTTTTTCATAAATTTTTATTTTTCTACTTGTATAGATTTGATAAAAATATTCTATAAATTGATTAAACACTTATTATAATTTTCGTTACACATATATAAGTACATTTTTTTAAAAATATTAATATTATAATTGTATAATAATATATAATGATATATTTAATATAAATGATATTAAAAATTATATTTTTATTAAATTTATTAATAATATTATTGGAAATGATTAATTAATTTTTATCAAGGTAGTAAATCAGGTAATTATAAAATACTTCATCAGTATATACATATATAACATAAAATTAAAATTATTGAATTGATCATAATAACCATTGAACTATTGTATGTTATTTTAAAGTATGTGTTTAAATAATGTATTTAATTAATAATGAAAACAATATTATTGCTTTATCAAATCGAAGTTTATAAATATCAATTACAAAGAATAACAATTTAAAATTAATATTTATTTAATTTGCAAAAACTTTTCAATTAATAAATATAACAGAAAATTTTTTTGTCAATAGTTTGTTTTATAACGTTCATGGTTAGTCGATATACATCGATTGTATACAAAAAAAATAATAAAAATTATTATTATTTTTATTTTTTACAAATAAATAATCACTGAATATAGTCATAGAAATGAAACGTATATTCTACAATTAATTGACATTTATTTGAATATAAAGCAAATTGTAATTTTATTTAACGTGTATAGTAAAAAATAGACACGCCTTGACACAATATAATTTTGTCTTTTTAATTAATTCAAAATGATATAGATTGTACTAATATTATATTATTATAAACAAAAATAACAAATATTAAAAAAATTTCTTTCAATTTACCTTATTAATTATATACCAGTATATAATTTCAATTAAACAATATAAAATCAAATACATTTTTACATGTAAAGTTAAATCTACGAATCAATGAAAAGTTTAAAACTGATTATTGTAATAAATGCTAATCATAAAGAGTCAGTAAATCATTCCATTATAGATACTTGAAAATTATTCAATAACTTAATCGGAAATAAAACAAATGTAAAATTTTATATTAGCTAATTACACTGATTGGCAAGGATAATGAAAATATAAAAAAATATTTTTCTAAATCGAAATATGTTATTAATTATGATAAATATATGGTTTTATAAACGATTAAAGAATATTATTTCCTCATTTCAAACAATGATTGAATTAACTTTAGGATTATTATTATTGTAAATCAATAGCAGTTATAATATCATTCATTGTATAATAATAAATATTTCAAATTAACAAACTAATTTATAAAATATAATATTTTTAAATGATATTTATATATAAATATATATATATATATATATTTACAATAGCTAAAATTACTTTTTAATTTTGCTAAAATACATCATTCATACCGGTGTATCGGTTCATTTTATTATTTTAATTATATACGAACATTAGGTAAATTATTTTCTAACGTTTTATCTGTATTATCATGTAGTACGTTGAATAATGATTCGCAAATATTATCTTATAATTTTCATTAACACATGTAATGTAATACACAATAACTTAAAACTACAAAAATTTATATCATCATTCAACAAAAATATTGTCACTGCATAAATTCGAATGTATGTATAATAGATTTTTTAAGAATCTAGTTATTTTGTTATTAAATTACTCTAGTTATTAAAGCTAAAGTTAGTTATGAAAGGATACTTATAAAAAGACAAATTTCAAATTATTAATAACTTACATATCTCTTTGAAATTATTAATTAATGAAAAACTCCATAAAAATTAATATAACTAATATAAATATAAATATAATATAAATTAATATAAATAGAATATAAACTAATATAAATATAATATAAACTAATATATAAATTAATATAATTTAATAACTGTAAAAATAAAAATAAAAATGACATCTCAGCGATATATCTATTATAACAACATTTATGGATTACTTAATTTTCTCAATGATTCCATGATTCTGAAAATAAACTAAGCCGTTGATTCGCTGTTTTATGATAGATGACTTTTAATTAACAAAGATATATTATTATAATTAAGTGGAATAAAAAAAGCTATTTATTTAAAATTTGTTGGTAAAATAGTAAGTAGTTTTATGTAAAAACAGCTGTAAAAGCAGAAGCTTTTAAATTATTAGAAGAATGAAATTACATAATCACTTTATGATCAATTTTTTTAACCAAAATTAATTTATTATATAATATGATAATTTTATTAATATTGTAAAAAATATTGTTGAAAGTTCTAAATTATTATTTAAATTATATAATGTATATTTTCTGAAAACCGACGCAAACAGTTTAAAAATTTCAAAAAAACACGAAAAAGTAAAGAACTATAAACTTACAATCTGTAATGTTAAAATTAATTCGTCCTTTAAAATAGTATTTGAAACATTTTCTTTAGTTATAAAAAGTAATATATATTATACATTTAAAAATAAATATATTCTTGGAAAACAGTATATATCAAAGGTTTTTATCGCTCTGAACGTACCACCAATAAACCTCGTCAAATATATTTAAAACAGCTTGTCCCTGTCAAATAACTTCAACGACAAATTGAAATTCATTATTTACTAATGACGTTAATTTAATTGTATTTAACTCGATTTGCGTAAAAAAGTTTTAAACATCTTGTGCAAATATTCCAGAAATAGAACGAAAATCTTGGCTCAATATTGAATTCGCCTTCTTATATATATATTTTTAATTTGTATACAGTTTCAGATCTCTATAATTCAATATTCAACTATTGTCATATTTTGCTGTAAATACTTTAAAATAAATCGTACACAAAAACAAGTAATTTTGTTTACGGTTTAATACATTTATTTGGTATTTTTAGTATAAATACATTCAATCAAATATAAAAAAAACAATTATTAAAATTAAATAAATAAATTAAAAATAATTAGAAAATAAAATTAAAACTGATTAGATAAAAACTCAAAACTTTGTTCTTTCGATTTATGAATAGTTAATCATGTAAAATATAAATTTAGATGAATAAATATTGTTAATTTTTTATTTGATATGAATAAAATATTAATTACAACAACTTTAACATTCGATACTTTATTAAAAGTAATTTATTTAAAGTTTTTTACATAAATTATTAATACAACGCGTAATAATAAATAAATAAAAAAAATGCATTAAGTTTTTTATTATATTATTCTACATTATATATTTTTTCTATATTACCTTTGTGGCGGACGTCTGCGGGAAATCCCGATTTCCCGACGGACCGCACAGACATGCGTCTATCGGCATCCGAGAACAATTATAAGTATAATAACAATAACGTGCATGCATATAGTTACGCCGCGCGTAAGTAGCCTAATTACACCTCAACATTGTAAATTCTCTGACGAATACCGTTAGGGGATCGACTGACCCAAGAGCCTGGCCCCCACCTCGGGCCACTGCGTGGGAGGCAAAATCGCCCCCCGAGGTAATGAGCCGACGGATCTGGGTCAATCAGCGATCTACCCTAAAACTCACCTGAGAGCATAAATAAACGATTAATGTAATCGCAAAGAACGGCATTGTTATTTACAAACCTAACGTAACCTCTCCTGACTCCCAAACCTTGTATATTTGAAATTTAACAAAATTCATAATAAATTGAATAAGAACATTTGTCAATAAATTAATATTTAATACTCAATACATATTTCTTTATTGGTTAAATTGAATATTTTATTTATAGTATTAAAAAGTAATTAATAACAGATAGATTAGATACAATTGAATAGTTACGTGAGATCCTGAACTTTAAATTAAATAACAAATTTGATAATATTCACTATAGAATTTAACCTGTCGTATATATGTTCTATCTTCGACTTACTAGAAAAATAGAAGTAGTCCATGTCTCGATAATCATCAAATAATAATTCTTTCTTGCAACAGAATTGAAAAATGTTAAAAATATCAAAGAATTTATCACTTACTGTTTGTTGCTTTATTTATATTTCCAACATAAAATTATATATTGATTTATTGTTTACGTCACTGATGTGCTTTTAATTATTAAATTAACGCTAAATTCTCTCTGTATCATATAATTTAATATTACTGTACAAAAACGTATAATATATTTATCTATATATACCCAAATACATTAAAATTTCATTACATTACAAAATTACATTTTTCTTTATTTATTTTATTATATTTAATAAGTTATATTCACAGTACAGAATTTCAATGCTGTAAATTTTGGCACAGAAAAATTATTTATTGTAATACAAAATATTTCGCATTTCTAAAATTAAAATTTTTTAATCTTTATTTGAAATATTTATTTCACATTTCTATTATTTAATAAAGTTGATGTGTTTTAAAAATAAGCATCAATGAAATGTTGCATACTTAATTTGATATATTTTAAAATAATAATGAATAATTTTTTCTATAATACAATAATATCTGATACTATATATCAGATATAAAAAATATATTATACTTATATGATATAATATTTTTATTTAATAATACATTTAAAAAAGAAAAAATTGTAAATAAATTACAACTAATTTATGGCTAATATTATATCTGTACTTAATATCTAAATATTCAAAGTTTTTATAATATTTATCTTTATTTTTATAATTATACATAATAAATATTTTTAATTTTGAATAGTTCAATTCTTCACTAGTTTAAATGAAAGACATTTACGTATATTTCTCATAAATATCGTAAAAGATGTAAGTTATAAAGAGAGAGAGAGAGAGAGAGAAGGATATTGAAAAATAATAAAAATAATAAATCTTTTACGCTTCATTAAGATTATCGATTAATCTTCAAATGCCTTATAAAAGGAAATATCTAGATCGAAGCCGTATCCTAATTTTTTGCCCCAGCTTATTCATCAGCCTAGTAACTTAATGTCAGCATGCAAATATTCAAAGTTACCACTTGAAGTGATCATTTATTTATTCATCGAATTACTGTACGTCGTAATATTTATTTATCAAATTGCTTTACGTCGCAATTACAATGAATGTAAACAGTTGAATTATTAATGGATTTTGGTATTAAAAATAATCACATGATTACTGAAATATTTATAAATTTATGATTGTAAAATCTTTGGTGATGGATTTATTTGGATATATTTAATTTGTATTAAATAAAAAATGAATTATTAAAATGTACTGTATATGCTTAAAACGCATTTAAGTTATATCATTATAGTCACAAAATTAAATATTTCAATAAATTGCTTTTTTTATTAAATATTAATATATGTTATAAATATATTGCATTAAAATTATAAGTAAATAAATATAAATTTTTAAAATTGGTGATCAATCGTAATAAATACCATTTTAATTGATATAAAAATGAATTTTATATATATTTGAATGTGTATATAAACATTTTTTAAATTATAATACAATTTTCCTGCTTTAATTTATGTACAAATATATGTAAGTTATTTGAATTAAATGTAACATATAAAATTCATTTTCATTATTTTACTTTTTAAATATATTTTCTCTCTCGGACTTGTGAGTGTATACGTATTTAAATATGTCTATAAAAGCTGATAATTTATTATATATCAGTAGCTATCAGTCACATTTTATTGCGTGAAAAAAGGAAAAAAAAAATTTATTTTATAGTGAAAAGATTAGAAAAGTTAATTGTTCATTAAATTGAGATAAATTTATTGATTTATAAAGCATCAGATTTCTTTTTTTAAAATTTTATTATCGTGACAACCTACTTAAATTTTATGCTTAGTACAACGATGCTTTTTTCTCTTTCGTATTCTATCTTTCTTTTTATCTTGTTCTTTTTTTCTTTGAATATATAAATGAAATTTAGTTCATTAAATATATATTCAGTAAAGTCACATTTAAAAAAAATCGAATATTATTTATGTTTTAGATAGTTATATGATAATAATCTCTGTAATATTTTGATATTCTGAACAAATTTAGCAATAAATTAAATTAATAATATATTTTATATGTTTATATTTTATTTGACAATCTTCTAATAACAAAAATACTTCAATCAGTTTCTTTTATATTTTTAGTTCAAATATACAAGGTAATATAAAAAAATATATAATGTACAATAATATAAAAAGAAAAAACTTAATGCATCTTTTTGATTTATTTATTATTACGTGTTGTATTAATAATTTATGCAAAAAACTTTAAATAAATTACTTTTAATAAAGTATCGAATGTTAAAGTTATTGTAATTAATATTTTATTAATATCAAATAAAAAATTATCAATTTTTATTCATGTAAATTTTTTTTTATTGAAACATTTAAGTATGTATGCTTCAATTTAATTGCATTAACTTATTAACTTTTAAAACTATAATAACAAATAAGCATTTGAAAAAAATGTAATTTAATAAATAAACGTAGGTTACATTTTGAAAAATATAAACATTTGTAGATTAAAAAAAATAGGCAAAAAAGGTAATAAGTATAATAGGAAAAGCCACTGACCAGAGGCGAGTAGAAAGCCGAACTATCCATGCCGATGCTTGGATACGGACCCTGATCGGCACCGGTGGGTGCGGGAGTCGGGTAAGCGGAGTAGGAACTTGCCGCGGGCGCGAGTCGCGGGTAGGCGCCAAGGGCCAGCCTCGCAGCGTTGTCGTATTGGCAGGAACATACGGTCTGTCCGGTCACTGGGTCCGTCATCATCGGACGTCCGTTCTCGCAGCAGCCAGGACCCGCCACAGTCCCGGGGCCAGCCCCGCCCACAGGCGTGTTCGCCCCACCACTGGCAGTGCCGCCCCCACCCCCGACTGTAGTTGTTACCGTTGTCGCCGTCGAGGAAGGTGAAAGGGCGCCAGGACTCAAAGCCCCACCAGTCGACATTGCCGGCGAAGTCGTTGTCGTAGGTTGTCCGCCGCTCACAAGGAGCTGCAATCAAAAAAAGATTCATCAGAAGATACTCATTTTAAATTCCACTCGGAAAGTCCTGTTCAACTATAATAATGTTTCAATTAAATTGACTAAATATAGTTTATTAAGACTAAATATAATTTATTAGATTAGACACTTAGGCTTACATTCATTTGTAATTATTCTTTACAATACATTCCTTCATTTTAAAAATTAGTAATCGTATATGATCTCTATATAATTTTTAGTGCTTTTAACTTCTGATACTATAATTTTGTCACATAATATTCCTCAGTATAATGAAAATTAAGACGATTACAATGCATTTTATTATTTATACAAAATATATCCTACATTTTTATAGAAAAATATTTATTTATAGTTTATGTTAAAATACTCTATCAAAATATTAAATTTTTGAAAAATATACATTTAAATTAATTAGTTTCATATATAGTATTCTTTTTTTCAAACTATTTTATAATATATTATTTTTATTTTTGAAATATATATCTGCTGTTATACAATTTATATGATTATAGAAATGCATATTTCTCTAATATTTTATAAATCGTATCAAAACGAGTTGGAAATTCTTAATATAAGTGGCAGGAAGTTTCACAATGAATCTTTATTTAATCCAAAAAAAATTCCATTTAACCACTATTCGATATCATAAAATAAATTAATATCTAATTTTTCAAGTAAAATATATCTATTACTTTAAAATAAATTACTCAAAGAATAAAAAAAAATATTTAAAAAAAAAGTAAATATAAAAATAATAATTATTCAATAAAAATTGATTCAAATACATTTTTACAGCTAGTAATTAGTATATCCAAAAATATATCATTTCATATTATAATTCATATTATTGTTTCATATTAAACACTAAAAAATTTTTTTTTCATATAAAGTCGGATTAAACAAATAAGTCTAATAGAATTTACATAAATAATATTTGAACAACGCATATTTTACATGTAAGTCGGTATAAGAATGACATAAAAAGGAAGGGTTCATACTCCCAAGCAATAAATGTCCATGGAAGTATTAAAATGCAGAACAACTGTCAG